>CM059202.1:25272731-25872731 GCA_030323885.1 Branchipolynoe longqiensis | reverse complement strand
GACTATTGGTATATTACTGTCAAAAGTGGTTGGAGCTGTCTCTTTTGGAGCTTTTATATATATATATATATATAAATATATATATATATATATAATGCTGCTAATTCACTGTTACAAGTGAATTTCCAATATTAATTTTAGTGCAAAAATATATGAAAAAGAAACAAAAATTGGAGCAATTTATATACATCCCACCACTTTTTTCCTCTGTAAATTGTCTAAATTGTATCGTTATTTATATCTTAAAAAAACATTAACCTGCCTATATGTCTTATGCCAAATATGGTTTACAGAATTGGATTTGCTTCAGCTACATATAGCTAGCATCATTGAAGGTTTATCTTAGAGAACATAAAGAAATATTAAAATAATAATAATAATAATAACAATGATAATTCAATGGGCATTCTAATTATGCTGGGAAATCCCAAGTACCGTTAAGAAAAATAAATCACTTCTAGATTAAGAAAATCTTTATTATCTGAGTGACTATACATTTTTGAATTTTCTTTTATTTCATTGAAAAAAAAATTAGTCACATTAAAATAATAAAAGTGCCGGAGAGGTTTCTGTAAACACTTTTAGTATATAAGTGGACTGATCTGTAGATATCCATGCGCTGAGCCTGTATCGGGTAGTGGTGTACATATTAGTTTGCATAGAGCAAGGTTGGTGAATTATTATTATTATGATTAATATTACTGACAGAGTGTGTAAGTGTGTGAGGATATAATAGAAACTCCGAGAGTGAGGCCTTGATGTGATGATGAAACTAATTATATATATATATATCGGTCAAACATTGCATACATTAAAATCAGGAATCGATATATGTGTTCTGTGCTTAAGCCGTCAATATTGTAACTCGCTACTGCTACATCCTAACTAAAGCTGGCTACATGCAACATGGCGCTACAAAGAATTTTGTTTGTGCTATTAACTGTGTTATATACGTATGGGTCAGATTCTTAGAATGATATCGGGCGCTATAGCAAAAGTCTGACACGTCTGAATTCACAATGTAAGCTGTGCAGCCAACGTAAGCCGTGCTCCTATAGAACAGGTGTGTTTTTTTGTTTTTGTTTGTTTGTGTGGTTAAGGTATGAAACTGCTACAAAGAAAAGAGATAGAAACATGATAACACCAAAGAGTAAAAGTGTAAAATCATGAATTTATAAACTGAGATACACCTGCTGTGTTGTTCGAAGGAAAGTTGTGAAAGTCTGCCAGAAGATGTCGGGTCAGACTTTATAGCGAACAATCCTGCTTTCGAACCTCACTCATGTTGTACATATATATATATATAACTTACATTTGTCTACAACCTACATTTTGTCACTGTCATTCAGATGTAAGATGTTTACTGATTGGTTGCCATGGCAATATAACTAGTAAAGTGAATCTCCTTTTTTTACTGTAAAACATGCTAAATTTAACATTTTTTCTTTTGCTCTTCAAGATTTTGTTTCATATGAGAGCTGTATTGTTCAGAATATTTTGCTTCTGCTAGAAATTACAGTTACATGTTTTACAGTAAAATATGAATATGGTGATCGTACCACTTTCTTTCTTTTTTGGGGGGTACATTAGTTGTTTAAGGGGAAATTTCAATCATGGACGATTGGTCTTCCTCATTCCAATGCTCACGAGGAAGTGGAATGTGCTGCATTGTGTGCAGCACACCCCATTCTGAACATGAACAGCGGGGGAGCAGCATATGCTTGGATTTCCACAACATTGATTGATGAAATACTTAGGTAAAGCTCTTATTAAGCTTATTTCATTTATAATCTGAAAGTTTACGGAACAATATCTAAATCACTATTGTGACTTATTGTTCAGCACTAGGCCCTGCAACTTAATTACCTGATATAATATGATGGGCCAGTTTCAAAGTCATCTAATTCCTTAATGCTAAGCCATGCCAAATATTTTATAATTTAAAAGAAATTAATAACAGAAAACAGCCCGGCTTAAAATAGTGAAAGGTCATTTCAGGAGTGTAAGACTGACAAAGCAGTTGCGACATAACCTGATGAATAAAACTCAAAATATACTGTTGACAAATTTGATGAAGGCAGATTGACTTGCGGCTTCTGAACCTACGCTGTTCTCAGTAGCCTAATCTATCTAGTTGTGAGTGTTGCATGAATTAATCCTTTTGTAACAAAATAATTGTAATAATTCCACTTCCGCTTTAACTCTTTAAAGATGGGAGCGCCCCGGTGCGCATGTGGGTTTAGTGCGCTTACAGTCCGGGTGCGCCTGAATGTACCTGCAATCGGGTAGCGCTGTGTTTCTGATATGATCTAGAAATTACCAGGAAGAATATATCTAGAAAAACAATTCAACTGCAGTCGGCCAAAGGCTGTAAGCGCATGGAACTTGTGGGAGTACCCAGGGCGCTCCCACCCTTAAAGGGTTAACAGAGGTGACAACAAGTAGAGAGCAAAGATAAAAGAGGGAAAAGAAGAATCAAGAAACAACAACAAAATACATTGGTAGTTTCACCTCCCTTCTGCACGTTTATATTATGACACAGTTTCCACCAATTTTTTCCCTGATTAATTAAATGGAATATTCACATCTTATTGGACTTTTAATTTCTTTTTATTAAAACAAAATAATTACCTAGGAGTGTTGTTATTGGGCTTTTTTTAAAAATATATAAATTTAGGATCGTGACATTCCAAGATGGGAGAAAGAAAAATATTTGGCGAGGACGCTAAGTTTTTGTAAAAAAAAAAATATGTATTTAGGAGTATTGCTTATGGGTCGTTTTTCTTTAACAAAAATAATAATTTAGGAGTATTGCATTCCTAGATGATCCGATGAGGAAAGAGAGAAAGAATTTTTGTTGTTGATAGAATGCTAAAGAGGCAATTTCTTTAGGTATCCAAGATCTATTTTCTGCCTTGGATATATATTTAAGGAATGTTCATGAAAGTTATATTGGCCTTGTGTTAAATGTTATATTAGGTACTTTGGGGTTGGGCGGGAGCGGGCAGGCGAGTAGGGGTGGGAGGGGGGTTAGCATGTTTAGGGGGTGAGTGGCAACGGGCGAAGCTTGTTTTGTATTAGATAAAAGATTCACCCTGTACTTCCAGTACAGGGGTGAACGACAACATAGTCTAAATACGGGCGAAAATAGCGTTAGTATGGAACAACAAGTAGAATGCCTGGCACCAGTGTCAAATGGTTACTTATATCAGCACAGAGTTAGTGAAATGGGAGAGAATGCAAAAAGACAAGATGGCGGCCAGAGAACGCTGTCGATTTCACTTTTAAATTGCATTAAAGTATATGTTTTATTATATTTTCCAACTCAAAAGTAGTGGGTAAACATGAAGACATATACAAAGAATAAATGTTGCTTCTAAGATTGTGAAATTAGGCTCTCATGAAGACTCAATTCATTAGCCCGATTTTTCGACCGTTTTTATATAAGGCTGGTCTTCATCCATGTACTACAAGTATCGGGTGAATCTTTTATCTAGTTTTGTATATACACACAAAAATGGTGGCGGGAGTTGGGGGGGGGGGTGTGTGAAGAGAAGGTACATTGCGTTTGTATGTATGTCACCACGACTCAATGTTGATGATTTCTACGTGTACATATAATATAGGAGAATCGTTTCTACCTTTTATCGTCAACTGATTAAGTTCCTGCACGCACCACAAGGTCAATGTCAAGGTCAACACCGGTCCTGAGTTCATTGAAGGTCAAGGATGATAGAGATTGCAACAAACAGAACATTATTATTATTATTGTTTTAATTATTTGTATGCGCGAATGTAAGAAGACCTATGTTTGGAGATTGCATCCCAGAACCCAGCACTCTCCAGCAGAGGACAATACACGATTTCCACTACAAACCTGCCCTCTGATTGTAAGTAGAACCGATGGTGTTTTAGTTATGAAAATATTATTCTGTCATCAGATAATGCAACTTTAATCATGACCCAGATAGATGGGATACAAGCCACAAGTGAAGAAGCCACAGTGACAGAATTTCACATGTGTAATGTATATATATAAGTATATATGAAGAGTTCAGGTGCAAAACCCTGTAAATGCCAATAAACAAAAATCATTAAAATAAACGATTTATACCTCAAGATGATTTTAATTCTCACTAATTGCACTTTTCTTATGATGAACTGATTACGGAGAATGGGCAAGAAAATAGGAATGTAAAAAAAATTGATTGACAGTTTGATTAAAATGTTTATCTCTATTTTTGGATTGCTGTTTATGTGGTTTTGGGGCTGAACTCCTCATATCTCATTATGTATAAGTATCTATACATATATCAATATACATAAGTATATATGTAATATATCAATATACACATGCATATATATATATATCAATATATAAGTATATATATATAAGTAGATATGTATTTATATATGTATCTATATATAGTTAGATATATTGATATATATATGTATATATATTTATTTATATATATATATTGAAAAAACCTCCAGTGGTAGTTTGGCGCACCCCTTAGTAACAATTAGAATCGGTGGCGGCGCCACCGTCGAGCAGCGGAGGCAGTATAGAATAATCAGTACAATAAAATAGATAATTTCCTTCTGCGGCTTTATGCTCACATAATTTGTTATACCTCACAATAACATGCATCGATATATATTAAAATATATATTAATATATATATTGATTTACATACATATATTGATGTATATAGATATCTATTTTGATATATATATATACATATATTGATATATATGCACATATATATCGATATCTATATATTGATATATATTCTGATATATGTACTCATATTTTGATATATATACTTTTATATATTGAGATATATATAGTTATACTTATATATGATATATTGATATATATTTCCATATATATATGGATATATATGTATATATAAATATTGATATAAATTTATCAATAAATATTGATATACACTTATATAAATATGGTGTATATATGTCAATATTTATATGTGGTCTATAATCTATTATGGGAATATAAACAAAGACACTGTCTAGATTCAGTTCCCTATGTGATAATGTATTTACTGTACCCTATCTAACTGACCCTGTGTAGTACAGCACGGGCCACACTGGCGCCACCTGTGAGGGGCTCAAATCACTGTATGCCAGCTGCGTCTGGCCATTATCGCATATAGACCCGTCGGGACGGTCACATTTTATATATATAATATATATATCAATATTTATGTGTAAGTATATGTATATTAATATTGATATATAAGTATATATATCAATATTGATATATAAGTATATATATAGAAATAGTTATATATAAGTATATATACATATATCAATATTCAGATAAATGAATATTTCAATTCAATACTTTATTTCAGACTCAGCCTTATGGTAGTTATTATATATAGATATTGGTATACATATACTTATAATGTTATATATACACAAATGCAAACATTTGCAATCCTGACCATTCAGAGTGTTGTGTTTCGTGCAATCGTTATCATCTTTCTTCACTTCGCCATTACAGTGTACGATGTGTTATTGTTCAGGGGTCACGTGACTGAAAGCCTCCCCACCTCCCTCGTCTCTGGAGGCTCGTGCAACAAACATGTGGAACTGTGTAATAAAAACCAGTATATTGAGACGGCTGTGTTGTGTTAGCTTGGACATGGGACAGCTGTGTGAGTGCATGGAGGTGTGTCATTATAAGTGAGTGAGTGTAGGTGTGTGAGTGTAGGCATGTCATTGTAGGTGAGTGAGTGTAGGTATATAAGCGAGTGAGTGTAAGTGAATGAGTGTAAGTGTGTGAGTGTAGGCATGTCATTGTAAGTGAGTGAGTGTAGGTATGTAGGTTGTAAGTGAGTGAGTGTATTGTCTAAGTGAGTGAGTGTAGGTGTGTGAGTGTAGGCATGTCATTGTAAGTGAGTGAGTGTAGGTATATAAGCGAGTGAGTGTAAGTGTGTGAGTGTAGGCATGTCATTGTAAGTGAGTGAGTGTAGGTATGTAGGTGTAGGTATGTATGTAAGTGAGTGAGTGTATTGTGTAAGTGAGTGAGTGTAGGTGTGTGAGTGTAGGCATGTCATTGTAAGTGAGTGAGTGTAGATATGTAGGTGTAGGTATGTATGTAAGTGAGTGAGTGTATTGTCTAAGTGAGTGAGTCTAGGTGTGTGAGTGTAGGCATGTCATTGTGAGTGAGTGTAGGTATGTAGGTGTAGGTATGTGAGTGAGTGTATTGTGTAAGTGAGTGAGTGTAGGTGTGTGAGTGTAGGCGTGTCATTGTAAGTGAGTGAGTGTAGGTATGTAGGTGTAGGTATGTGAGTGAGTGTATTGTGTAAGTGAGTGAGTCTAGGTGTGTGAGTGTAGGCGTGTCATTGTAAGTGAGTGAGTGTAGATATATAGGTGTAGGTATGTAAGTGAGTGTATTGTGTAAGTGAGTGAGTGTAGGTGTGTGAGTGTAGGCATGTCATTGTGAGTGAGTGAGTGTAGGTATGTAGGTGTAGGTATGTAAGTGAGTGAGTGTATTGTGTAAGTGAGTGAGTGTATGTGTGTGAGTGAAGGCGTGTCATTGTGAGTGTAGGTATGTAGGTGTAGGTATGTAAGTGAGTGAGTGTATATGTGTGAGTGTAGGTGTGTTATTGTAAGTGAGTGAGTGGAGGTATGTATGTGCAAGTATATAAGTGTGTGAGTGTATGTGTGTGAGTGTAGGCATGTTATTGTAAGCGAGTGAGTGTAGGTATGTATGTGCAGGTATATAAGTGAGTGAGTGTATATGTGTGAGTGTAGGCATGTTATTTTAAGTGAGTGAGTGTAGATATATAGGTGTAGGTATGTAAGTGAGTGTATTGTGTAAGTGTGTGAGTGTATGTGTGTGAGTGTAGGCATGTCATTGTGAGTGAGTGTAGGTGTGTAGGTGTAGGTATGTGAATGATTGTATTGTGTAAGTGAGTGAGTGTAGGTGTGTGAGTGTAGGCGTGTCATTGTAAGTGAGTGAGTGTAGATATATAGGTGTAGGTATGTAAGTGAGTGTATTGTGTAAGTGAGTGAGTGTAGGTGTGTGAGTGTAGGCATGTCATTGTGAGTGAGTGAGTGTAGATATGTAGGTGTAGGTATGTAAGTGAGTGAGTGTATGTGTGTGATTGAGTGAGTGTAGGTGTGTGAGTGTAGGCATGTCATTGTAAGTGAGTGAGTGTAGGTATGTAGGTGTAGGTATGTAAGTGAGTGAGTGTATGTGTGTGAGTGAGTGAGTGTATGTGTGTGAGTGTAGGCATTTCATTGTAAGTGAGTGAGTGTAGGTGTAGGTATGTGAGTGAGTGTATTATGTAAGTGAGTGAGTGTAGGTGTGTGAGTGTAGGCGTGTCATTGTAAGTGAGTGAGTGTAGATATATAGGTGTAGGTATGTATGTAAGTGAGTGTATTGTGTAAGTGAGTGAGTGTAGGTGTGTGAGTGTAGGCATGTCATTGTGAGTGAGTGAGTGTAGATATGTAGGTGTAGGTATGTAAGTGAGTGTATTGTGTAAGTGAGTTAGTGTAGGTGTGTGAGTGTAGGCATGTCATTGTAAGTGAGTGAGTGTAGATATGTAGGTGTAGGTATGTATGTAAGTGAGTGTATTGTGTAAGTGAGTGAGTGTAGGTGTGCGAGTGTAGGCGTGTCATTGTAAGTGAGTGAGTGTAGATATATAGGTGTAGGTATGTATGTAAGTGAGTGTATTGTGTAAGTGAGTGAGTGTAGGTGTGTGAGTGTAGGCATGTCATTGTAAGTGAGTGAGTGTAGGTATGTAGGTGTAGGTATGTAAGTGAGTGAGTGTATGTGTGTGAGTGAGTGTAGGTGTGTGAGTGTAGGCATGTCATTGTAGGTGAGTGAGTGTAGGTATGTAGGTGTAGGTATGTAAGTGAGTGAGTGTATGTGTGTGAGTGAGTGAGTGTATGTGTGTGAGTGTAGGCATGTCATTGTAAGTGAGTGAGTGTAGGTATGTAGGTGTAGGTATGTAAGTGAGTGAGTGTATTGTGTAAGTGAGTTAGTGTAGGTGTGTGAGTGTAGGCATGTCATTGTAAGTGAGTGAGTGTAGGTATGTAGGTGTAGGTATGTAAGTGAGTGAGTGTATTGTGTAAGTGAGTGAGTGTAAGTGTGTGAGTGTAGGCATGTCATTGGAAGCGAGTGAGTGTAGGTATGTATGTGCAGGTATATAAGTGAGTGAGTGCATGTGTGTGAGTGGAGATGTCAATGAGACTAGGCATGTGCGTTAGATGTGTGAGTGATTTCCTTTGTTGTTGTTCTACCTCCTAGCAACATCTAAGGTCATATCAGGACGGGAGATGTGTCAGTGAGGGTGAGTTTAGATGTGAGTGTAATTGTGTGTGTAGGTGAGTGTGTGTAAGAGAGTGCATTGGTGTAGGTGTGAGTGCGTGTACATGAGTGAGTGTAGGTGAGTGAGCATAGGTGAGTGCATGTAGGTATGAGTGTGTAGGTGTGAGTGAGTAGAGGTGTGAGGATGAGTGACTGGCGCTCACTTGTTCTGTTTAATTTTAACACTATTTTTTTCAAATTTAATCTCGGTCCTAAATAACAGAATTTGATCTTAGCAGTCAGTAGCCACGCTCCTAAACAATGGAATATTCATTGCCATCTTCCGTTTTGTTGGTGCATTACTTGTTTAAGCAGATGAAATGTCAATCGCTGACAATTGGTTTCTTCTTCATTCCACTGCTCCTTGCCGTATCTTAATAATGCCAAGCACCTGGCTAGAAAGCGACAAGTAGCAACTTTTAAGTCATTGGTTTGAGATGACCAGGGTGTCATTGTAAGTGAGTGATCTACCATTGTAAGTGCCACGATCTACCAAAACAGGAGACAGACGCTCTAACTCATTCGGCCAACCCGTCTGGTTGTTGGTGTTTTTTTGTTTGATTAACGTTTGCTCGCGCGTGTTTACCGCAATGACTGAACTTTACCGCTTACTGGCTCATTTTCTTCAATTTTGTTATGGTCTCATTATTATAAAGTCAGGCTCACAAATAACAGAATTTGATTTTAGAAATAAATAGGCAAGCTCCTAAATAACATAATTTGATCTGAAGCAGTTAACAAATCATTGTGCTTTTGTGCAAGTAGGCTGTAGGGAAATACGATACAGACAAGAAGAAAAAGAAAGTAAGAGCGAAGAGAGTAAGGGTCTCCACCATGGTCACCAATAGACTACATCACGGTTCCGACTGCGCATGCGCCGAAAACGGCGTTGGGAGCAAAGCAAAGGCATACATACGCCCATTGAGTTTGCCGATACGCGTAGGGCAAAACTGGCATTTTATTCAAAATAACTAGAAATACTTAACAATTTGGCATAAACATGGACGGCAGGATGCAATATAATAATATAATGAATATGTTTAAGAAACAACTCTCCATAAACCATAGAATATAAATAAAAACATGAATAAAATAAATAAAACTGACTCTGGCTATGCCTCTAACACTAGTCTGAGTGCCTAGATTTGTTTAAATCTAAATGCACATGGCATAAGATGTCCTGGTTATATTGATGTAAATGCAATGCTGGATAAAAGATTAATATCTTAATTTATTACATATATTTTTTTAGTTGGTATTCTATATTTCAAACAAGAGCTGAGATGAGCTGAAACTAGCACATTTCATAGATACACCCAGTGTATTAGCATGTGCCATGTGCTTCTCGCGGCAACACCACCAAAGAGTTCATAAGCATATTCAGTGCTTTACGGAGCGACCCAACCAGCCAAGGTGCGACCCAACCAGCCACGGTTGAACTCGTTTGAGCCTGTTTAAACTTGTTTCCGGTGTGGCGGTTTCAGCGCCCGGTCAGTTTCAGTGGCCTGTCGTGGCTTCTGCGCATGCGCGGATTTTCGCACGTTGCGGCGAGCACTGCTATTTGTTTTGTTTACTGCTACATTGTTAGCTGCTACGTTAATATCGCTTGGAATTTAAGGTTAATTTAATGAAATTTCATTATTTGAGTATGTAATTCTGTTAAATATGATCGCATTCAATAGATTTCGGCCTGATCGGACCCTAACACTGCCGGGCACCAGCTGAGCTTGTAGCCGGCGAGGCCAAGGGTGTTTTGCATATGTCTTAAAATCCGCGCATGCGCAGAAGCCACGACAGGCCGCTGAAACTGACCGGGCGCTGAAACCGCCACACCGGTACAAAGGCTAGGGGACCAGGTTGGAAACTGAGCGATAATAGATGAAAACTCCTCTGCCTGAGCAAATGAATGCCAGGGGACCAAGCTAGACCTCCACAGAGCTAGCAGTGTAGTCAAATATTATTTGACTAGTTTATAGTTCAGACATTATCACATATTTATGTATCTTTTGCACAGAATAAATTGTTTGAAGTATATTTGAAATTGATCTACATTGATTTCTGTTTAAATCACACAATATCACTACTTACTGAATGGGAACTCATTCTGCAAGGGTATGCTCGATATGACCCAGTGGTCAGCCATTTTTGCTCCTTTCGTCGCTGTGGACCCTTCTCAAAGAGTTGGCACTGGGCACTGTGGCGCCACCTTTCGTAACGGTAAAGAACTAACCCGCAAACCCAGTGGTGGCGCCACCTAACTTCTACCGGCGGCATTGGTCGTAATGCGAAGCATTACGCTTGATGCGAGGAGAGGAAGAGACCCTCCCCCCGCATCCCCGGTCGTCGCGCAGCATTCTCACCTCGCGCGACGCCCGCCTCTCAGCTTTCTTCCTCCCCCCTCCCCTCCTCCCTTGCTTTCGCACCTCACCTGTCATCCGCCCTCCTGCCCTCCCTTATAAGGCCGCCCGCCGGCCTCCCTCAGTCACTCGCCTTCCAGCCGTCCTCCACGCTCTGCCTTTTTCCTCCACCCACCCACCCAACTCTCCTTCCTCTCTTCTCTTTCAGCTGGTGGAGGGCTCCTCGGCCCCCCCCCCCCTCCCCAGAACTCTTTTACCTCGGACATTGCTCCTTATGAGCCCCTGCTGTATCTATCCTGTTTCTGCTCCTCAGGAACCTTACTTGCCTCTGTCATTACTTCCTTGTTTTCCACTGTGCTTGTATCCTTGTTTAACCCCTCTGTTGCCAGAGGCGCCATCAATAAACGCCTCTTTTTCCCAACCCCGCCTTGCTTCTTCCTTTTCGCGCATCACACCAACATTTTTCGCTAGATAAAAGATTCACCCCGTAGGGCCTACTACTGCGGTAGCCACAGTAGTAGGCCCTACATAAAAGCTGGTAAAAATGTGGGGAAATGAAATCAGCACATCAATTCTCAATCTAAGAAGCAAAATATATTCTTTACATTCCTGGATATATTTACCCTCAACTTTCGAACATTTTGCACGAGTCTCTCGTCAGATGGCGCACCATGCCGGTCTCTGTAATGCTGTTGTTGGATGGAAGCAGTTCCTTCTACTATCAAGTGTGTGTAAATAAAGCCGTGTTCACACGGGCAAAATGTGAGGCGAATCAGACAAATCGAATCAGGTGAGGCGAATTAGCAGCCCGTTCACATGGGCAGTACTTGGGCTGGAAATCGAAATCTGCGCATGAGCAAGTCCAGACTAACCAGCGCCAGTTTGGGTTCGTTGAAGTCGGCCGAGAGAGTGTGGGTTCGACCTAGATATGTATGGATTGAATCGTATTGGTTTGGAACGGTCAAAACTTCTGCTGGGCAGTGAAACCCTAAAAATAAATGATGAACAAAATATCTGTGCATAGATAGCGGTTTCATTAATTAAATTATATAATATGCGCTTTTGATCGACCGGAAAGTCAACAAACTAAGGTCGACTGCGCATGCGTGTGAGGTGCTTAATCCGCCTCAGTTGCGTCCACACGGGCAAAATAAATCGAATCACAGAAATCGCCTCACGTAAACTACCTCGAGAGGTGATTTACAGAATGCGCATCACAGGAATCGAATCAGCCTTAATCCGCCTCAGACACCCGTTCACACGGGAAATGTAACCCGAACTATACAAGTCGATTTCTACGAATCGATTTACATCGCCCGTGTGAACACGGCTTTAGAGGGGGTTGAGTGGGTGTGCTTCAAATATCGCAAAAGTTTACTATCTAAAATAAAGGTTACTTCAGACTAAAGTGAGGTAGATTGTAACAATCAATTTAACGTATTTATCTCAGAAAAATGACAGAAACTCAAAACCATCGGACTATGCAACCTTACGAATCTGTCTTGTCTTCATCTCTGTTATCTATTATGTTGTGGAAGGAATTAATAATACAATCAATTTAAAATATTTATCTCTATGACAGAAACTCAAAACCATCGGACTATGCAATTTTAAATGAGTGAAGCGCTGTCACCGTGCATATACCAAAAGAACCTATCGGCACTGACCTCTCTCTTATTTACAGGGCATGTTGACTCACAATCACACTGAATTATCTATGATATTTGCAATTACGCTGAGAAATCTGCGAGATATGTGATTACACTACAAGCTTAGTAATTAAGTTCCATCGTGAGAAATGTAAATTAAATAATAATATGCACTGTCACTAACCCGTAATTCACCACACTTGGACAAACAAAACACAAGATTTAAATTTATATTTGATATTTTTAATTAATAAAAATAAGTCAGGGATTCAAGGAAACCTATTAGTGCATATATATTGAAGGCTGACATGGACCAACTTTAACAATTGTGATATGCGTTAACCGGGGGCGATCGAACAACATTGTTGACCAACCACATAACAGAGAACTAATAAACTGTTCTTTGATCTTCATGTTTAAAATTAATGGACTTGAAGATAAAATCTAATATGATAATTTACAATGCAAACAAAGAGCTACTGCAAAAAAATATAGTCATTATTCAAAATAGGTTCAGATAGTAGCCATGATATGTGATAGAGTAACAACCTAAAATAAGTATTTGCAAGAACGACCTTTCAGTCTCAATGTATATCTATATGTGGAATAAAAATATGGAATTCACTTGATAATACCATTAAATGTAAAAAAATCATTGATGTTTCAAACAATGCATAAAATGAAAATCTTTAAGCTTTAGCAGAGTGAAAATACACATCAACAATGAGATGTCATTACAGTATTAAAGGTAACATTATACCTTTTACTATTATTTTATCTTTTATAGTATTAGTAACGTATATGTGTTATTTTTACCTGGGTAAAGCACCTCATAAGTATCATACTTCTGCTTTCTCCTTTTTCATGTTAAAGATTACTGATATAAATATAAATATCAACTTGTGAAGTTGTATGTACAATGATCACGTGGAAACAACTATTTTAGTATTACGATTAACTAGCTTAGTATCACAGAATCTATAATAAAAGATTAAATTTAATTATTTTCATGGATTTCTCGGGCATGGATGCGAGTTCCACCCTTTCTTTTCCTCGGTATAGGATCCCAAGGATGTGGCGTAATGTTGATTGGGTGGTTTTACGTCCTGGCAACAGGTAAGGTCATATCAGGATGGGTACCGACTTGTGACAGTGCACACTCATGGTGACCTTTATAGTGCTGCCCCAATGGAAAATCAGGCCACCAGCACCATGACCCGATATCACACTCACTCACATTATCCTGACGCTGAGCTAACCATTCCATCCCCTATCCTATTAATGCTGAGCACCAGGCTAGCAAGCAACAAGTATCAATGGTAGTGCTGGCCATGTATTTCAAAGATAATGTACGATAAGATGCGTGCCACTCAGCGCTATCATATCGGACATTCTGAAATAATCACGCAATGCTGCTACCCAATGGCAAGCAAGGTCCTTTGTCTTTGAATAAGGTGTAATAGTAGTTTTATTACTCAGACATAATAACACATTTTTATTTATGTATGGCACAAATTAGAGTGCTTAAAGTATGTTTTAACTTTACTATACTATAATATTGTTTTCATTATTAATACAGCAAATCCTCTCTAAATCGATCGACCATGGGGCCGACTTTAAGTGGTCTATTTAAGGAGGTGGTCGGTTTAGGGAGTTAGAATATGGTTACAACGGCATTGTTGGGACCCAAATAAAGTGATCGAGAGTGGTCAATCTGTGGAGATGGGCGGTTAAGGAGGTTTTACTGTATTAGGAGTATACTATCTTTGATGGAATAGCAGTCAGGGTGGGCTAGGGAACCTGTCCCCTTGTCTCAATGGTACAGCAGTCAGGCTGGGCTAGGGGACCTGTCCCCTTGTCTCAATGGTACAGCAGTTAGGGTGGGCTAGGGAACCTGTCCCCTTGTCTCAATGGTACAGCAGTCAGGGTGGGCTAGGGGACCTGTCCCCGTGCTTCAATGGTACAGCAGCAGAGAGCGTGTATATAAACAGATGAGAGGGACAACTCCCGCGAAAATCGGTAACACAGGCTACAGTGGCGTTCTTGGCGGTTAGTGTTGAACAAGCTTTGAGTTTGACGGTATGTGCAGTGCAAAACATTTGTTTTTATTCAAAATTAATAGAAATGCAGAAGCCTAACCTTATCAATTTAATATAATCCTTTTGGTAAACATGTTTTCTATATGTGTTCCAAGCGGTTTGTGTCTAGGTCATGTGGTTTTAGAGATATTTCACTTTTTCTGTATGAAGATTGCTCACCGCCATTGACAATGCCTTGAGTTTGCCGTACGTGTAGTGCAAAACGTGTATTTTATTCAAAATTAATAGAAATACAGAACCCTAGCCATATGAATTTAATATAGTCTCATCGTTAAATATGTTTTCTATATGTGTTCCAAACAGTTTGTTTCTATGTGGTGTAGTTTTAGAGATATTTCACTTTTTCTGTACGAAGATTGCTCACGGCCATTGACAATGCCTTGAGTTTGACAGCTGTGTCATATACTGTTCAACAACCACCACTTGGAGCGCCACAGTCGGCAGCTGTTACACGGTCTAGTATGGGAGTTGTCCCTCTCATCTGTTTATATACACGCTCTCTGACAGCAGTCAGGCTTGGCGAGGGAACCTATCCAATTACCTTGTTTGCTGTATTTCACAAATGAGTGCTGAGTGGCACATCTTATTGCACATTGTCTTTGGTAGCACGCAACAATTTCTACACCAACACATATCTTGAACTCCTTCGGTGGTTACTATTGAGTTCATACACAGTACATAATGTCACTGCATTGCAAACAAAACAAGTGAAGGCTTCACCAGCCTCGATATAACCCAAATCACATCTTATTCGCATTTACATACGCACAGCGTACGACTGACAAACTACTCATTCTCAACAAATATCTAAAAGCCTAATTATCTGGCTATTTGTTCGGTAACGAGGCTGGACACGGACTGGTCGAAGCACAAGGGTTCTTCTTCGTGTTTGTCAAAATTGTCTTTTGCGGCTTCGCCCATGGCTGTTCCTTGCCAGAACTGAACACCGCGAAGATGACACCACCCGCCAGATGCACCAGGGCAGAGATGATGAAGACCAGACGCCACCTGCTGGGGAACGGCTGAAACAGCAAGGACTGTATCAAGATAAGGTGACCTAATGAGAAATCAGGTCATGGTGGGACAGCACTATAAAGTCGCCATGGGTGTGCGCTGTAAAATGTCTGTACATGTAAAACCCTAACTAGTAATTAATGTTGTATGGTGCGATGTCTTTTACTTTCTGCAATCTTCTAGGATAATTGATTATAATAATCTACTTTACTTTTCTTTTTTTTTTGGTAAAGTATTTATTCATCTGAATATGACATTTGTCAGCGCCGAAGCACTGGTCTTCCGGCCATCTTACTATTGGAATTGACATTCTAAACAATCTAAGTTTGGTCAGTGCTGTATTAGTCACAGCACCGATCCTGTAGAATTAAGGGAGTGGCTCCTGCTGCATAATGTACAGCACCAGTCACTGCGGTTCATTCAAAAATGGGGAGCAGCACCGAGTAGAAGATGTATACCCAGGGGAACTCAAACAATCGTTGTGGGTTACATGTTTTCTCTTATAAAACAAGCAAAGTTTATAGTTAACAAGACATTTTGTTTGTCTTATATAATGTTCAATGTGTTTAAACAGATTGATAGTTGTGTAGGATGTTCGGTGTGTTGATGGTTTGTTCATGATGGTTAAGGGTGGTGGCAGGGGAGGGCCGCCCATTGGGGTGGGTGGTAGGGGGGAAAAACCCACAGGAGAGCAATCGAGGATGTGGGGGGGCAGGAGCGCAGGGCTTTGCTAGTAATTACTGCAGTAGTCATTCAAGGGCCTGAATAACCAGGTGGGCTCTATATGCATTTTTGAAGGCAAGTATTGTTTCTGTTTCTCTGACTCTGATAGGGAGGTCATTCCACATGACACTACCTTTGTAAATTGGTGCTCCGATATATTTATTTGTTGAAGGGTGTGGTACATTGAGCAGAGTGGATTGCTGCCATTCCGGGGCTAGAGTCCCAACCATTAGGCTATCTAGGCTCCCTGATGCACTCAACCTACCTGTCTACCTGTGCATGTGACTACTTGCCAGCGACATCAGTGTAGACTAGGACAGGAGAACTGATAAAGTTACAGACAGTGGTGCCAAGTAGATAAGGGTATCTCCCTAATTAATACACAAAGTGTAAATAGGGAGAAATGAAGTGGCTGATGGGGAGGGGGGGGGGGCGGGAGGGGGATTGGTGCGGATAGTGGAATCACCCCTCCCACAGTTCACAAAACTCCCATCAAATATTGAAAAAAAGTGATACAAAATGGTGCATTCTGACGGAAAGTATACGTAATTAAAAAAAAAATTAAAAGTGGGAAATCGGGAGATTGGGGGTTACTTTGGCATAATTTACGTAGATCTCCCCTCCTGCCAAATCGAGAGACTTTGCACATCTGAATAGAAATGAAAAGCACAAACCTTGGATTCGGTGATAGCTGACACGACAGAGGGTGCCACTATGCCAGACATGGTTGCCACATTGTTTGTGATGCCCATCAATGTTCCTGTTGGCATGGTTATGCAATGTATTTAAATTGAAATTGCACTGATAGTTCATTTATAATATGTATAATACTCTTATTATCGAACACAATTTGCATGCAGTTACTATTACAACTGATAGTTCATTTATAATATGTATAATACTCTTATTATCGACCAGCATGTGCATGCAGTTACTATTACAACTGATAGTTCATTTATAATATGTATAATACTCTTATTATCGACCAGCATGTGCATGCAGTTACTATTACAACTGATAGTTCATTTATAATATGTATAATACTCTTATTATCGACCAGCATGTGCATGCAGTTACTATTACAACTGATAGTTCATTTATAATATGTATAATACTCTTATTATCGACCAGCATGTGCATGCAGTTACTATTACAACTGATAGTTCATTTATAATATGTACAATACTCTTATTATCGACCAACATGTGCATGCAGTTACTATTACAACCGATAGTTCATTTATAATATGTATAATCCTCTTATTATCGACCAGCATGTGCATGTAGTCACTATTACAACTGATAGTTCATTTATAATATGTACAATACTCTTATTATCGACCAGCATGTGCATGCAGTTACTATTACAACTGATAGTTCATTTATAATATGTATAATTTTATTATCGACCAGCATGTGCATGCAGTTACTATTACAACTGATAGTTCATTTATAATATGTATAATCCTCTTATTATCGACCAGCATGTGCATGCAGTTACTATTACAACTGATAGTTCATTTATAATATGTATAATACTCTTATTATCGACCAGCATGTGCATGCAGTTACTATTACAACTGAGTTTCATTTATGTATCAAGCAATTATAATTCTCTGGCATTGACAAGAGATATTATTCAATGAATAAACTACATTTAGTAAAGTTTAAAAAAAAGAAAAAGGAACATGACAAATTAAAGTATTTTGGTTATTAGAGAGTGTGTGTGTGTTACATCCTAACATCTAACAGGGTCGCTGTGAAAAAATAAAATCCCTGACAAACTAGGGAAATTTGTTTAAAGCTACGTTTAAAATAATGCAATCTCGCACCTATTTGGACATAAAACAGTTGGAATTT
The DNA here is from genome assembly GCA_030323885.1 of Branchipolynoe longqiensis. Taxonomy (NCBI): domain Eukaryota; kingdom Metazoa; phylum Annelida; class Polychaeta; order Phyllodocida; family Polynoidae; genus Branchipolynoe; species Branchipolynoe longqiensis. The sequence continues at coordinate 25,854,683 of CM059202.1, read as the reverse complement.
CAAGGACAAAATATCTTAAGACTTCAAGACTAACAAATAATTAAAAGTTTGATTTTTGTCGAGTACAGGATTTTTTCCTTGCTGATTTGGAAACTCAGTTTTCGCAGCAATCAGAGATTTTGCTGAGAAATGGAATCCCTGATCTAAGGCGCTATCAGGATGGGTGCCTACAGACTTGTGACTGTGCGCTCAGGATGACATTACTCCCACTGTGAGACCAGTGCATCGGAACAATAACCTGATATTCTACTCAGTCACATTATCCTGATACTGAGCTAAGCAGTCCTTGCTCAAGGAAGTGATAAGTATCAATTGTCGATGTTAGTTGCAACATGGGTAATCGAACAAGGCGGCGTCGGCTACTTATTCAAACGGGCGCTGGTGCCACCTATACTCAAACCTTAACATTAAATATGTACATCGACTCTACCACGCCTAGCGGGTCTTTTGGAACTACGGCGAGTACCCACGTAGAGCTGGCGGACGCGCGTATGTAAATTAGATACAATGTCAGCAGCCGAAATCTGTTACGAAGTTATGAAAACTTGATGCAGTCGTGATGTTTCGGGCCCGATAAGCTGCTATATAAAGTGAGCAAAAACCCAAACTCGGCCACTACGACTTGGCGGCGGACGCCGACGGACATTCTACTCTGCCATCCCGCCCACCCCACAATAAGAGACTAGAACTATAGGGTTAAAGCATCTCGGGGCCTTCTCTCATTATACTCAAGCATGTACGATTGCCATTTTTGTTAATTTAAAAAGTCGAAAATATATACCATTTATCCGTGTTTGCGTTGTTCAATTATATATCATTGACTTGACGCGAAGAAATTTCCACCATCAACCCACTCTTTGACTAATGATCTGTGCAGCTAGCTCTGTGGGAAAGGTATTATAGATGATTTCTACCACCAACCAGCTCTCTAACTACTTATTGCACATTGTCTTTGGTAGCACGCAACAATTTCTACACCAACACATATCTTGAACTCCTTCGGTGGTTACTATTCAGTTCATACACATTACATGTAATGTCACTGCATTGCAGACAAAACAAGCGTAGGTGCAGTCTGTTCTGTAGAAAAGGTCTTACAGATGATTTCCACCACCGACCTGCTCTCTGACTACTGATGTGGGTAGCAGCTCACTGTGCAGTCTGTTCTGTGCAAAAGGTCTTATAGATGATTCCCACCACCAACTCCCGCTCTCTTCTAGATGATTTCCACCACCGACCCGCTCTCTGACTACTGATGTGGGTAGCAGCTCACTGTACAGTCTGTTCTGTACAAAAGGTCTTATAGATGATTCCCACCACCAACCCGCTTTCTTCTAGATGATTTCCACCACCGACCCGCTCTCTGACTACTGATGTGGATAGCAGCTCACTGTACAGTCTGTTCTGTGAAAAAGGTCTTATAGATGATTCCCACCACCAACCCGCTCTCTTCTAGATGATTTCCACCACCGACCAGCTCTCTGACTACTGATGTGGGTAGCAGCTCACTGTGCATTGTTCTGTGCAAAGTCTTATAGATGATTCCCACCACCACGGCTTCTCTAGAGTTTCCACACCGACCGCCCTCTGACTACTGATGTGGGTAGCTCAGTGTACAGTCTGTTCTGTGAAAAAGGTCTTATAGATGATTCCCACCACCAACCCGCTCTCTTCTAGATGATTTCAACCACCGACCCGCTCTCTGACTACTGATGTGGGTAGCAGCTCACTGTACAGTCTGTTCTGTGAAAAAGGTCTTATAGATGATTCCCACCACCATCTCCCGCTCTCTTCTAGATGATTCCGACCACTGACCCGCTCTCTGACTACTGATGTGGGTAGCAGCTCACTGTGCATTCTGTTCTGTGAAAAAGGTCTTATAGATATATGATTTCCACCACCAACCGGCTCTGTGACTATTGATCATGCAGGGATGAAAGTGGTCTCCGGGAAAAAAAGCGGAAATGCTGATATTCTCCCATAGGTTTAGCATTGTCAGGGAATCGCGGACAATTCCCGGAAGTCGGCTTTCAAATATATTGGTAATCACTGATAGTGCTGTGGCTTTTGAAGCACATTATTAGTAGTATACGCTGATGGTGCTGCAGCGTAAAACAACGTATACTAATACATCCCGGAAATCCGCGAAATCGCGGAGATCTTTCATCCCTTTCACGGTGCAGTTTGTTCTGTGGAAAAGGTCTTATAGATGATTTGCACCACCAACCCACCCTCTCACGGCAGCAATACAAACTGATGTTCAACTTGGTGTGCATGCTCTGCACGCAAGATCTTTTTCTACTTAATTTTTATTTTTGTAAAATATTTATTCTTCAGAATATACACCCTTGCACTGGTCTTCCAGCCATAGGCATTACATTGAAGATAGGTATAGGTACCCTGTGGGTACAGAGATAAGGTATCGAATGTAGGTCAGTGGGTCAGCTATCGGGGTAAGTTTGGTAATATGAGCTAAGGCAGCGGGTTGCTGTGTAAACTGTGATGTTATTGTCGTGGGGGTGATGAAAATGTGGAAAATGGTGCCTAGAGCAGGTTTCGAACCCACACTTCTTGCCATTCCGGGGCTAGTGTGCTAACCATTACACTACCTAGGCTCCCTGATGCAACCACCTTATCCATGCACACCTATGTGGTGCCTTGCATGAGAGGTCAGTGCAGACTACTACACTCCTTCCCCCTGGAATTGGTAAGTCGTTTAAATGGCTTACCTTGTTTAATGCTTACAATTACGTACATGAAGGCATGTAGGTTCAACAACCATAGAGCGCATAGCTTGTATAGGATCCAGGTCACAGTGACCAGTTTTGTTGAGGGGGTCGAAAATGGGAAATATTGTGCCTTGAGCAGGATTTCAAAACCACACTTGTTGCCATTCTGGGGCTAGTGTGCTAATCATTAGGCTCCCTAGTGTGCTAACCACCTAGGCTCCCTGATGTCATCACCCTATCCACGCTACCTGTTTACATCGCTCCTTGCCTGAGAGGTCAGTGCAGACTACTCCATAATCATGGCTGAAGTGTGTAACAAGTTGCTACTCACAATTCGGTCTAGTCTGGTACCTGATTTAAATACTAGAAAGAGGGTTTGTTGATGTTCACAGTTGATTGCGTAGAAGTTTGTTTGTTGTTGTTTTACATCCTAGCAACATTTAAGATCATATCAGGACGGGTACTGACTTGTGACAGTGTGTACTCTTGGCGACCTTATAGTGCTGCCCCACTGGGAGATCAGGTTGCGGGCACCATGACCCGATATCCCACACAGTCACATTATCCTGATACTGTGGTAACCAGTCATAGTCATATCCTATTAATGCCGAGCGCCAGGCTAGGTAGCAACAAGTATCTTGATTGTGTAGAAGAGAAGAATCACTAAGAGAGTGCGTTGAAAAAGAAGCAAACCTGCGAAGACTGGGGCGATGTCAAGATGGTTGACTTGAAAGCCGCAAGAGGTGAGACCAAGGAATGCAGTACTCAGAGACAAAATGGTGACTGCAAGCAACTTGTTGCAGCCCACGAATCCCTCGATCACCAGGAAAATTACCGTCATAATCACACCTAGGACACAAAAGAGTTCACATACTCATAGCAAAATGTCAGAAAGTAGTCCCAAATGTCTGAGTGCCATGGTGTAAGAAAGTAGTCCTACACAGACCTGGTAAGTAATGGTGTAAGAATATAGTCCTTTATTATGCAAAGTCATGGTGTATATTAAAGTAGTCCTATATGTTGGACTGCCATGGTGTAAGAAAGTAGTCCTACACAGATCTGGTAAGTAATGGTGTAAGAATATAGTCCTTTATAATGCAAAGTCATGGTGTATAAGAAAGTAGTCCCATATGTTGGACTGCCATGGTGTAAGAAAGTAGTCATACAGTTCTGGTAAGTAATGGTGTAAGAATATAGTCCTTTATAATAGGAAGTCATGGCATATGAGAAAGTAGTCGCATATGTTGGACTGCCATGGCGTAAGAAAGCAGTCCTACAGTTCTGGTAAGTAATGGCATGAGAATATAGTCCTTTATAATGCAAAGTCATGGCGCATAAGAAAGTAGTTGCATATGTTGGACTGCCATGGCGTAAGAAAGCAGTCATACAGTTCTGGTAAGTAATGGTGTAAGAATATAGTCCTTTATAATGCGAAGTCATGGCGTGTACGAAAGGAGTCCCATATGTTGGAGTGCCATGATGTAAGAAAGCAGTCCTACACAGCTCTGGTGAGTGATGGTGTAAGAATATAGTCCTTTAAAATGGGAAGTCATGGCATGTGAGAAAGTAAGCCCATATGTTGGAGTGCCATGGGGTAAGAAAGTAGTCCTACATTGTGGAAAGCCAGTTTGCAAGAATACTACACAAGAAAATAGTTCTCTCTCTCCCTCTCTCTTCCTCTCTATATTTATCTCTATCTATCTATCTATGTATCTATCTATCTCTCTCTCTCTCTCTATATATATATATATATATATATATATCGGTAGTGAATCATGGAACAAGAAAATCGTTCCCAGTAATTATCAGTCATGATCATAGAAAATATTGCCATGGAAAGGTGGATCACAGGCCAAGAAAATGGTCATAGATATTTAGACCTATCAATTAAGCAATTCTAAACCATAAATATAAAAGAATAACATAATGAAGTCAAAGGTGATCTAGCATAATTCACTTGGCAATGAGAGAAAAGAACATCCTACCTATTGTGTTGAACATTTTTCTCGCAACCGTTGTCGATATGAGTTTGCGCCTCCTGAGCCAATCCAAGAACTGGCTGCCACAAATCTCCACGACCCACATAGCGAGATACGGCACGCTGGACAGAACTCCATTCTGAAACAGAAGGGTACAGCACCATGAGCGTTCTTCGCAATACACATATTCAGAGTTTGGGTTCGCTGGTTCCTGAAAAATGAGTGAAGCTGGAAACCTTCATTATTTGGGGTGCAGGAAGGGGAGGGGGTGATGAAAATGAGAAATATTGCTCCTTGAGCAGGAATCAAACACACACTTCTTGCCATTCCAGGGCTAGCGTTCTGACCATTAAACTACTTAGGCTCCCTCATTCAAACACCCTATCCACGCCTACCTGTCTACGTGGCTCCTTGCCTGAGAGGTCAGTGCAGACTACTACACTCACGCCCCTTAAATCTTTTAGATGGTTTACACAGGTGTAACATTCTCTGATTCTAAAGTGGCTGTCAAACATCACCGGATTGAGCTACAGACAGAATTGTCTAGTCCGGTGGTGTTCGGGCGTGATAAGTATCAAAATGTATTAAAATGTGTCAAAATGTTGCGATATCGGGTCAAAGGGTGCCGGACGAATGGACATGAATGGATAGCCAACACACAAAACAAACTCAAACCGGACAAGAACCGTAGACGTCAATCCGGGGCATCCGTTCCAAGTTTTGTGCATGTTCAAAACTTGTACGCACACAAACCGGACTATCAACAGACTTTGTTTGGTTTCTTTCCGTTTCCTCCAATCCGGTGATGTGTGACAGCCGCTTTAGGCAAAGTACAATGAAGGGTTATGGGAACCACAGGGACACACTGGGAAGAGGGTTGACACAGACAAATAAGGATATCCTCAGCAAAGCACACAGGTCATGGTACACAGGTGCGTTTGGGGCTGTGTGTGTGTGTGGGGGGGGGTTGTCTCTCCCACTTAATGTTTGCGCTATCTCTCCCACCACTGTGTTTGTGCTGTCAATCAACCTTGTGTGGAGATCTGCAACCAATCGAAGGACAGCCAACCAGGACAGGCTCCAATGTACTGTCCAAACAAATATTATTGTACTAGTATATATGACCAAACTAGTGATTTATTAAAGAATTATCTACCAGGATGTTCTGTTGTCGGTTGGTTGGTTGTTGGAGTTTTACATCCTGGCAACATCTAAGGTCACCAACAGGCATATGGTAGGTTCAACAACCATGCAGTGCACATCTTGTATAGGAGTGTGTCTGGTTATTGTTGTTTTACGTCCTAGCAACATTGTGTCAGTGTGCACTCATGGTGACTTTATAGTGCTGCCCCACTGGGAAATCAGGCTGCCGGCACCATGACCTGATATCCCACTCAGTCACATTATCCTGGCACTGAGCTAACCAGTCCTTGCCCTATCCTATTGATGCCAAGTGCCAGGCTAGGTAACGACAAGAATAAATTTGTTAAGACATCGGTTTGACTCGGCCAGGTTTTCAAACTCATGACCTTCCACACAGGAAGCCTGTGCTCTTACCGGTTCGGCCACATTAGTGGTGTGATCGGAGGCTAGGGTGAGTTGATGTTAAGTGAAGTGAAGTTATGTGAGATGAGATGAGGTGAGGTGAGATGAGGTGAGAAAATAAGACGTGACAGCCACCTGTCCGACACCCATTTTAACATATCAAATTCCTGGACTTTCCAGGACCTTCGAGTGCAAAATTACAGGCCGTTTTTTGAACGTTTATTAAATTAATGTGCCCCCTCGAAACACAGCTGTATTCAGTCGATTCATCGAGTAAGATGTGAATTGCGAACATGATTAAGAAATAAAAATGTCTATATGTATGGTCTTAATATAAAAATCAAGAGGCCGGATAACAAACCCACACAAACCAACTTTTAGTACAAAACATAACTGACTGAAGTTTGCACATGTCAGGGGAAAAATTGTTAAAAAATAAAAATAGGGTCATGATTTTCCATTTCCAAGGACTTTCAAGGATCTTTAGACACATTCCAGGATTTTCCAGGCCTGGAATCCTGAATTATCAAATTCCAGCACTTTCCAGGTTTTCAAGGACCCGTACAAACCTTTTAAGCTTGTTTTATTTAATGACGCCTTGAGAGCACATTTATTTTTATCATCAGCTATTGGACGTCAAACATAATGGTCATTGGAGGAAACCAACTGCCGCCACCTAGGCTACTCTTTCAGATAACCAGCAAGGGGCCTTTTGTATGCACTTTCCCACAGATAGGACAGCACATACCACAGCCTTTGATGAACCAGTTGTCAACCACTGGTTGAAACTGAAAATAACCCAAACTGCAAATGTGTCCACTGAGCAGGATCGATAGGATGACAGATGGACACTCTACCGCCTGAGCTAAGTCCCGCTCGCCTGTACAAACCCTGCACTCACTTTGGACACGTCAAACTTGAGCACCTGGCGCATGTAGGTGGGCAGTGTGGTAAGCAGTGTGAAGTAAACCCAATTCTTGCCGAAATGCGCTGCAGTGACCGCCCAGACAGGCGGTGACCGCACGATGGCCAACCAAGGGATGCGCCCGCTCTGAAAACAAGTGTTTGTTGGGCTTTCCGTAGAAAGTGGATTCATTCCCATTTTGAGATAACAAATTCTAGGACTTTCAATGCAAAATTTCAGTTTTTTAAGATGTTTATTAAATTAAAATACCATAAATTCCTAGTAGGGCCCCCTACATCTTGGCTATACATTCATTCTCACCTCCTACACCCCCTTATTTTCTATTTTTTTAATCCAATTAATTATACCTTTTCTGAAGGCTAGTATTTTCTGAGGACTGGCATTTTCATATATTTCATATTATTTTAATCAAATTAATTACACATTTTCTGAAGCCTAGCATTTTCTTATGTCATGTTATTTAAATTATTTCCATATTTTCAAAAGCCTAGTATTTTCTTTATATTTTCCATTAGTTTAAGTTTTCAGATCATTTCCTTCTGGTGTCCAAAATGGAAATATGTCACAGCACTGCACCTGAGACCGCTCGCCTGTCGACACCAAAATGTAGCTCCTTTCGCTGTTGGATATATGTGGGTGAGCTGAGGGGCTTTCGTAGATAAGCACAAACCAGCCAATCACCCATGCCAACCCAAGGCCTCCTGCAACACAATCGTAAATGTAATTTTATTCACGGAACGACATTATTATTTTTTCAACGATGGGACACCGGTCTTTTAGATTTGTGACATTACAGTTATATTTCCTGACCCATACATCAACAAGTGGGAAATGTATTGTTTCTTTGTTGTTGTTTTATGCCCTAGCAACATCTAAGATCATAGGATGGGTACCGACTTGTGACAGCACACAATCATGGTGACTTTATAGTGCAGCCCCACTGGGAAACCAGTCCGCCAGCACCATGACCTGATATCCCACTCAGTCACATTATCCTGGCACTGAGCCAACCAGTCCTTGCCTTGTCCTAATAATGCCGAGCGCCAGGTTAGGAAGCGACAAGCATCAATTTTTAAGTCATTGGTTTGACTCGACAAGGATTCGAACCCACAAGCTCATGGGTTCGGATCCCCCGATCTCCCAAAACAGGAGACAAATGCTCTACTCATTAGGCCACCCCGTCCAGTGTTATAAGTGTGGGAAATGTAATTTCATTCACCGAACGACATTATTTTCTTTCATCGCTGTGGCACTGGTCTTTTAGATTTTCTACATCAAAATTACTTACACAATCTTTATTTCCTGATGCACACACCAATGGGTGGTACGGTGTAATAAGTGTGGTTAATATAATTTCATTCATCGAACGACATTATTTTTTTCATCGCAATGGCACCACTCTTTCAGCTTTTGACATTACAGTTATTTATGCAATTTATATTTCCTGGCACATACATCAATAGGTTTGATTGATTGATTGGTGGTTGCTTTACGCCGTGTCGGCAGCATAGGCCATATTCACGGCGAGAAATGTTTGTATTTTGTTCAAACCATCGCTTTTACATGTAAAAGCAGACAATCAATTATGTGCCAACAATAGGTTGTAAAGTAATAACTGTGGGAGATATCGATGGATGCAATTTTATAACAAGTCCAGCCATGCATAAAAGAAAAGTAATGCTTTGCTGCTGATCAGTGTAAGTAGGTTTGTTTATTTGCTTGGGTTTTACATCCTAGCAACATCCATGGTCATATCAGGACGGGTACCGACTACAGTGTACACTCATGGTGACTTTATAGGACTGCATCACTGGAAGACCAGGCTGCCCAGCAGCATGACCTGATATTCCACTTAGTCACATTATCCTGACACTGAGTGTGAAAGTACAACGTCTGAACACTTTGACTTCTGGATTCTGAATGGTTTATTCCCGTCGAGGGCTCAGTGAACCGCCGGCTAAACTTTCCATGACATCATCTCATTTACATAATCCTTTGTCTCACTCACTGTCCGGAACATTATGCATCTCATTAGCATATATTACAGATGTGTCTAGACGTCTATTACGCATATATCACACTGAGCTAACCAGTCCTTGCCTTATCCTACTAATGCCAAGTGCCATGCTAGGAAGCGACAAGAATCAATTTGAAAAGTCATTGGTTAGCTAGTGAGAAGTATAAATTTTCCAAGTTATCGGTTTGGCCTGGGTAGGTTTTTGAACACGCTACTTTCCACACAGGCAGCATGCGCTCTACGAATTCATCCGGTCAGGTCACAAGCACATTTGAAATGATCAACTAACTACTCACTTACCGAATGTGTAGAAGGCAAGAGGCCAGCCACCGACCGCCTTATCAGATAGAAGCCCAGTTAGCACGAGCCCCAACACATTTCCCACATTGCAGCCAGCCATTGCGAAAGCAGCGAACTGCGTCCTCTCAAGACGCGGTGACCACTTCGACAGCAGGACATACATAGCCGGCAGTGTCATGCCCTGGGGAAGAAGGTCAATGATATCCAGCTCCGCATATCACAGTGTCATTGGAGAGCGGTTGGTTCACAAATGAAAGGAACATATGCAAATCTACTCATATGCATTTCAGGGCGAGTGCCCTAACCATTAGACCAGGTACATTCCCTGATGCAATCACTCTATAGGGTTCATACCCATTTTGACATATAAATTCCAGGACTTCCAAGGACTTTTCTGGTCAAAATTCCAGGACGTTTATTAAGATGATCATTAAATTAAAGTACCTCAAAACAAGGTGGTATTCATATTTGATTCATTGTGTAAGATGTGAAGTGTAAATAAGCATAACAAATATTAACGAACATATGTATAGTTTCGATATAAAAATCAAGAGGCAGGATAACAAACCCACAAAATAATCACTTCAAGTACAAAATATATATATTACATAATATAATATAATAGAAATAGCACGAAATCGCAAGTTACCAAAAATCCAGGGAAAATTGTGGAAAACTCTCATTCTTGAATTAATAATGCCTTACCTCACCGAAGCCTTCCATGACACGAGCTACTACAAGCAGAATGACGTTGGCCCGCGTCAGCGGCGGGGTGAGGATGGTGAAGACTGACGTCACAAAGATACCGAAGCCAAAGACGCGGGTACCGCCAAACTTGTCCGCTAGGATCCCCCCAACGAGTTGTGTCGTGAGGGCTCCGTAGAAAAACGCCCCCAGGATCAGACCTTGCGTATTCGCGTCCCAGTCAAACTCCGCCTCCTGAGTTCAAACAAAAGGACTGGGTCATTTTCTGAAACTGGGCATTAAAGTGTGACATGGAACCCAAAAGTGAAAGCCTTCCGAATAACAGCAGGAAACATTGTGCAGTAGTCTGTACATGAGCGCTCCCACCATGCGGTGACTGCAGGGACTATGCCATCTACTGTTGCAGTTCTTCTGCATCAGGTGACAGAGCGCTAGCCGGTGGGCAGTGCCCTATGTGGACTGCCCCTACTGTGTCCAGCTATCGCCCCCCCCCTCTCCCCCATCCCCACTGTGAGAGGTGATGGTCAGGGGGCGGGTCACTTGGTTGTTTGATGCCACAGTAGATGGAGCTGACTAATTAAACGTTGGAAGAGTACATTCTGTGTCTTATTATTATTTCTGTGGCCAACGCCCTGTCCAGCGCATTCTTGAAATTATTTATGGTAGCTGCTTCCACCACTTCTTCCGGTAGCTCATTCCACATGTGCATCACTCGCTGTGAAAAGAAGGCCCCTCTGAGTGAGCTGTTGTACTTTGGCTTGAAAAGCTTCTTGGAGTGACATCTGGTACTGCTTCCTTGTATGCGTCTGAATAGCAAGGCCTCCTCCACATTATACTCCGCATTCAGGAACTTCCATGTGTTGATCATGTCCCCAAGAAATCTTCTGTACGTGAGGCTTGGCAACTTGAGTTTCCTGAGTCTGTCTGGATAACTAAGGTCCTTCAGATGTGTCTTGTTCGTTCTTCCATGAGTCTACTGCATAAGACATCAGTTACAGCCAGCCAGACGCGGCCTATCACAATTGCAAATAATGGCAGAATATTGAAGTTCATTGAGATGTGTCAGAATTGGAAAAAAGCTAGTGAAACCCCATGATAACACGATCGTTGGGGCCCGTGAAATCTCAGCGCAAAAAAAAGTAGGGTCGTGCTAATTTGGGATTCAGTTTACTGTATTACCTTTGAATACAAAAATTCCAGGTCCAATGAATCATCGGGTTGTATCCGAATTCAATTTACACCAGGGTTTTACAGTATTCCACTTTTTGATTTTGATCTTATACAAATAGACCAATACGTTAAAAACGCACGTGTAACATGGAAACTAAATACACATCCAGAATTTAACATACATACACAACAAATTCAAACACGATTTTATTGATTACAGTTAAGCAAGCAAAAATATGTATTATGAGAAAAAAGTTGAAAGAAAAGCTGAACAAAAAGTTTGGGAAAATGGATGGTGTCAATGTGTATATTTTCACATTTTCACTAAATCATCCCAGCATACTTTCGATATGCGGCTTGTTAGTGTTGTCTGTAATTAGAGCTGTGCGGACGCTCTTCTCAAGGAAAACCACAACAACAACAAAACTAACCGCAGAGGTCTCTTACGCACCTCTGTTCGCTGGTGGATGTCTGCTGGGTCAGCCAGACACTGGTATTCGGATGTGGTATTCAGTATGGTGGCATCTTCCTCATGCCGCACCATCGTAACGATGGTGAGGCTGAGATTGATGCGAAGCGCGTAGTTAATGGCGCATCCCAGGAAACACATGAAGGTCACCAAGTGACGGTAGCCGAGCCCAGGGTCTGTCAAATAGCCAAACATCGCAAGCAGTCACTATCGATATTCAGGGATTGTGATTGGCCATCAGCAAAATATACACTTTAATCCCTGTGCTCTACACAATGCAGGGTTGTGGGGGTGGGTAGGGGATGGGAGGGGTGGAGGTCAAGCACACTGCAGCAATTCAAAGCATTGATGCAGTGTACATTTATGGTAGGTGCTGGCCATCTGTTGTAATCAGGAGTCGGACGTAGCTCAGGTGGTAGTGTATCCCCTTATCAATCCTGCTCAGTGGACCCATTTTGCAGTTTGGGCTATTTTCCGTCCCAACCAGTGGTCCACAACTGGTTCATCAAAGGCTGTGGTGTGTGCTGTCCTGTCTGTGGGAAAGTGCATATAAAAGACCCCTTGCTCCTTATTGGAAAGAGTAGCCAATGTGGCAGCAGCAGGTTTCCTCCAAAGAAATGTCAGAATGACCATATGTTTGACATTCAATAGCCAAGGATACGAAAATCAATGTGCTCTAGAGCTGTCGTTAAAGGCCCTGTCACATTACGGCGTATGGCAGGAGCGTATTGAAAACCTACATAAGTCCTGCGCGTGCCAGCCTATCATGACCTTTGGTGCCCTATCGGGTGTTTTTGAGCGTATGTGTAACCTATGAGGAGCATACGAGGAGCGTACGAGGAGCGTATGAGAGCGTACTGTGACATTTTTTGACGGTTTTGATTGGCATATGGAACCTATGCGTAGCGTATGCATAGCGTATGCGTAGCGTATGCATAGCGTATGAGTAGCGTATGAGTCAAGATCGATGTCAAGACCTATGGCATATGCTTGGAATACGCTGTGCATATGCTGTGCATATGCTGTGCATACGCTAGGAGTACGCTCCCATACGTAACTCGTAGGTTATGCGTACGCGACATACGCTAGAGATACGCCGGTGATGCAAGTTGAGCGTATGCGTAACCTACGCCGGCACACCCCTAGCATACGAGGAGCGTACAACGGCGTATGAGGAGCATACACCAGCGTACGAGGAGAGTACACCGGCGTATGAGTAGCGTATGAGTAGCGTATGAACCATACGCTCCCATAGGTCGAGATTTTTTGAGCATGCACAACAAAATTTGGACGGACGGACGGGAGAAAGCGTATGGCGGCGTACAAAGGCATACGCTGGCATAGGCCGGCACATGATGGCCTATGCATAGCGTATGCGTAGCGTATGGCGGCGTATGGCGGCGTATGGCGGCAGCGCCATACGCTCCCGCAAAAAACCCTAATGTGACAGCCCCTTAAATAAAACAAGCTTTAATTTACGTTGTTCTGCCTTTAATCCCCATCCTCTCATCCTTCCCCCATATACCCCCTCCCCCCTCATGTAACCCCACCTTTCATCTTTCCATCTACTGCCCTCTCTTCCCCACTAATTTTCTTTTCTCTAAAAAAAAAATCAAAAACATCATATTCATATTTTTACCAATGATGTGTTGGCAACATGTGATAAATGTAGAACTGCTTTTAGTTTTAATGTTATCTGCTGAGACAGAGCATTATTATTCTTTAAAAAAAAGACCCCACAACATCCTATTCATATTCTTACCAGCGTTGGCAACATGCAGAAGGGTCACTCTCCTGAAAACTGGTCAGCATGGGATGGCATTTTAAAACATCAATAAAAACCTTCCTACTTATTTTTGTCCTTATACTTTCCATATTCCTATTCAGATTTGATGTAAGAAATAAGAGAAAAAAATAAATTGTGTGCAACTTTGGTCCTTTTAGTTATGAAGTGTTTTTGTACCAAAAGACCCCATTTTACAGTCAGCCATTTGTAACATGACATATGTGACATGGGTGGATCCTTACTAACATCTTGTATTGCATTGATAATATCAAACAAAACAGTTCCCAAATCAAAAAGGAAGTATTTACTAACATGTATGCATGCTTAAATTAAAAAACTTTATTTGATGTCTTCAGAAATAACATTACAAATTTCCGTCACAGATGTAACCAGCGGTGTCTGGATGCCACACAAATATTGTACACTAATTATTCAGTGGATAAAGCATGGCTGGGAATTACTTTTTTTATATCAATATAAGCACTACATATTTCTGTATATTATGCCATGATTAATATGCTTCTAAGTATGACATTATTTAATTCTGCTTAGCTTGTAATGAAGCAGACTGTGTGGTGTGCTAAACATGAGTTACATCTGAGTAACACATGTTATACTGCCATAAGACTACATAATCATGGACTACATCTTTATTTTTTATCTCATCAATTTATATTTTACATAGATGTAAAGGGGAGATGTTTAGCTTTCATTTGCAACCAAAAAATGTTAAAAATTCAAATATTAGATTTTAACTAGCCATGTGACACTTCTGGCCAGTTTTCAGGAGAGTGACCCAGAACTACTTTTACTTTGAATGTTATCTGCTGAGAGAGAGAATGGGGCTATCACCTGTTTCTGTGATACCAAATCAAAAAGGTTATCATAACCAGTGATCCTGAACCAGAATATACGAGTCCGACCCTGACATCATGCAGAAACAGTCAGAGTTCTGCTTTGAAATCAGTCAAGGTTTTGAAATCCTGACCGAGTTGAACTAATGACTTGAATTTCTGATCTTAAGGGGCTGTCACATTACGGCGTATGGCGGAAGCGTATGGCGGCGTAGCGGCTTACGTCATATACGTCGCCATACGCCGCATACGCTACGCATACGCTACTCATACGCTACGCATACGCTACGCATACGCTACGCATACGCCGCCAGTGCCGCAACACGCCGGCGTATGTGAAGCCTATGATGCATACGCCGCCATATACGCTTTCATAAATTCGTCCGTCCTTTTTTTTTTGTGCATACTCAAAAAAACACGACCTATGTGGGCGTATGGCCCAAAATGTCAAAAAATGTCCTAGCACGCTCCCATACGCTCCCATACGCTACGCATACGCTACGCATACGCTACGCATACGCTCAAACACACCCGAAAGTGGCACCCGATGGCGTACGTAGGTTTTCAATACGCTCCCGCCATACGCCGTAATGTGACAGGGCCTTTACACACAGATAGCCTGCGTTCTTACCAAAAAAAAAGAAGTAAAGCTTGTATTATTTAACAACGCCTCTCGAGTGCATTGATTTTCATCATCGGCTATTGGATGTCAAACATATGGTCATTCTGACATATTTGTTTGGAGGAAATCTGCTGCTGCCACATAGGCTACTCTTTCCGATAAGCAGCAAGGGGGCTTTTAATATGCACTTTTCCACACAGAGGACTGCACATACCACAGCCTTTGCGGAATCAGTTGTGGACCACTGGTTGCGTTCTTACCGATTCAGCCACCGCGTTCGGTCGAAATGACAAAAAGTGTCAATTCACATCTCCCACTGTGTATGATGCTTGCTTTGTTTGCGACAACACCTCATGCAACAAAATAATCATATATACTCAGATGAATGAATATTTACAACAACAAAATAAGCACAACAACAATAACAAAAACGACCCAGCTTCTTTATCAACTCACTTATACCGATGGACAGCTCTCGACTTGACAGCAACAACGGGGTCTTCTCCGAGTTCGGCTTGTCGAGCCCTTGGAAGGCCGCACTCCCACAGAGCTGCTCCTCTGATTGGCTCTTGCCGCAGATGACGTCAGCGTAGTCAGTGTCTCGATGCTGGTCGACGAAAGAGTGCACCGCGACTGGTCCGCCACCATCCGGAAAGTGGACTTCGTGCATCCGGCTGTCCGCCATCTTGCGAAGAAGCCGTCAGTGGATCAGGTCAAGTAGTGACTGAAAGAGAAGTGGCGTAAGACATGCTTGAACCCGCATAGCCCAATTCGATGGTTGGTTGGTTGTTGGAGTTTTATGTCCTGGCAACATATATAGTCATATCAGGATGGGTACCGACTTTTGACAGTGCGCACTCATGGTGACTTTATAGTGCTGCTCCACTGGGAGACCAGGCCTGCCAGCATCATGACCTGATATCCCACCCAGTCACATTATCCTGACATTGAGCCATCCAGTCCTTTCCCTATCCTAATATTGCAGAGCACCTGGGCCCTGGCTAGGAAGCGACAAGTATCAATTTTTAAGGCATTGGTTTGACTCGACCAGGGTTCGAATCCCACGATCTACCAAAACGGGAGACGGGCGCTCAGTCATTCAGCCATATATTTGAAATGATGACCATCAAAGGCTTCAAAAGTTTCTATTAAATTGACTTAAGCTAAGATTCCATATATATGCTGTATGCGGCATGCAAATGCAGTATATGTGGCATAGATCTATGCAGGCCCCAATACCCGATGTCTAATTTGTGTGCTAGGGGGGTCGGTAAACAAACAAACAGAAAAAAAGATACCCATAGCATTTTGGGTGTTTTTGCTGCAAATTTCTGAAGGAAGGTCAAAGTTAATGTTGTTTTCTATGGTAAACGCAGCAGCATTCGCATCGATCGCTCCACGGGTCGATCCATTTGCACATTTGCATTCACATTCACAATCGCATTCGGATGTATGGAAGCACTACTATATGCCTTTACACGCTTTTCAATTATTGGCCGCATTCGCATACCTGAATATGGAATCTTAGCTTTAGCCTCCTTCCATACAACAATCAATATTTAATAAGTGCACTGGTATCTAAATTGCACAAGTAGAATCAAATCTAGGACAAGTATTTTGATTTGAAAAAGCTGATGCTTTCATCGGATTATGCCGCTTTGAGATCTGGTCACCTGCATTTTAGCATGCATAATCCTGACCTTAGATGTTGCTAGGACGTAAAGCAACAACAAACAAATAAACAAACAACAAACATGACAGTGCAGGTGATTCACTGTCACTCTGTCAGTGGACACTAACCATTGCCAGCCAGTGGCCACTGATACCCGTGACAGTAAGGGTTGACAGTTACTGCCTACATACACTAGTGACAGTAATGATTGAGAGTCAGTGGGTACTGTCATCAGTGACAGTAAAGGTTGACAGTTACCGGCTACACACACTAGTGACAGTAATGACTGATAGTAAGTGGCCACTGTTATCAGTGACAGTAAAGGTTGACAGTTACTGGCTACACACACTAGTGAGAGTAATGACTGACAGTAAGTGGCCACTGTCATCAGTGACAGTAAAAGTTTATGGTTACTGGCCACATACACAAATGAGAGTAATGACTGACAGTCAGTGGCCACTGACACCAGTGACAGTAAAGGTTGACAGTTACTGGCTACATACACTAGTAACAGAATTTACTAACATACACTGCCGACTGACACTATTGACAGTAACAACTGGCAGTCACTTTTCACTGACATTAGCCACAGAAGTGGATCACAGTCAGTAGCCATTGACCCCACTGGCAGTGATGATTGACAGTCACAGTAGCCACTGACCTGCTAACGCTAGCACCACTAATTGCTGGCAATCATTGGCCAGAGATGTGACAGCTGCATTGACAGTTGCATTGACCAGTGATCGGCTGACATTAATTGCTGCACATACCGGCAACATACCGGCAAACTTAATGCATTATCAATCGCCATGAGCAATCTTCTTACAGAAAAAGTGAAATATCTTTAAAACCACACCACCTAGCCACAAACCGCTTGGAACACATATAGAAAGCATATTCAACGAATAGATTATATTAAATTGATATGGTGAGGGTTCTGGATCTCTATTAATTTTGAATAAAATAAACGTTTTGTACTGCGCATACCAGCAAACTCAATGTATTGTCAATGGCCGTGAGCAATCTTCTTACAGTAAAAGTGAAATATCTATAAAACCACGCCACCTAGACACAAACCGCTTGGAACACATATAGAAAACATACTCAACGAATAGATTATATTAAATTTATAAGGTTAGGTTTCTGCATTTCCAATCATTTGGAATAAAATAGACGTTTTGCACTGCACGTACGGCAAACTCAATGCATTGTCAAACTCAACGGCAGTGAGCAATCTTCATACAGAAAAAGTGAAATATCTCTAAAACCACACCACCTAGACACAAACTGCTTGGAACACATATAGAAAACATATTTAACGAATAGGTTATATTGAATTTATATGGTTAGGCTTCTGCATTTCTATTAATTTTGAATAAAATAAACGTTTTGCACTGCGCGTACGGCAAATTCAATGCATTGTCAATGGCAGTGAGCAATCTTCTTACAGAAAAAGTGAAATATCTCTAAAACCACACCACATAGAAACAAACCGCTTGGAACACATATAGAAAACATAGGTAACGAATAGATTATATTAAATTGATATGGTTAGGCTTCTGCATTTCTATTAATTTTGAATAAAATAGACGTTTTGCACTGCGCGTACGGCAAACTCAATGCATTGTCAATGGCAGTGAGCAATCTTCATACAGAAAAAAGTGAAATATCTCTAAAACCACACCACCTAGACACAAACCGCTTGGAACACATATAGAAAACACATTTGACGAATAGATTATATTAAATTTATATGGTTAGGCTTCTGCATTTCTATTAATTTTGAATAAAATAAACGTTTTACTCTGCGCGTACCAGCAGTGTGCATTCGTTCTGCAGCCAAGCTGCGCGCGCATACATGATGTTTACAAACATTGAAAGGGGGCTATAGTTGACAGTAATGACTGACACAGTGACAGAGACACTGACCACACTAGTTACTAGTACTACTACTAGTCAATTACTGACAGAACTTTCAGAAGTGACACCGGTGTTATTTAGTCAGATGTGGGTCTCAAGTAAGGTCAATACAGAGCCCGTTGGAGGCCCACCAGGGGTAGGCCCACCTGGAGCATGTGGTCAAATTTAACTGGGCCCCAAGTGGGGCCCACCTCAGGCCCACCAGGGGTAGCCCACCTGGAGTCTGTGGTCAAATTTAACTGCGCCCCAGATGGTCTGCCCATGTGGGACCCATATCACTGCCCATGTGGGGCCCACCCAGGGCCCAGCTGGTAATGCTGGCTGGGACATTGAATATGATAGTTTGACTCTGTTCTGCACAAAATCATTAAATAATACACTGTCCATGCCGACAAAACAAACTTACCGATAACTTATCTCGCCAAATCATAAAATGTCGCTGTTTCGGAGCGTGACAACAACTTGAAGAAGGACCTAGATAAAAGATTCACCGTGTACTGTATGATGTAACTTACACAGGTTACAGTCGGTAAAGATCCTGTGAGGCTGTGGCTCCCGCAGCAGTACGGGGTGAATCTTTTATCTAACAATACTAATAATCTAATAATACGTACCTAGCTCCAGCGTACACACATTGCACCCATAGTCCATACACACCCTTTCCACACACACCTGTCCTCATGGTGCCCTCCTGTCTCCTTGTGCAGATAGATGCTCCACTACAGAAGAAGTCAACAACAACAATGAGACTCACGTGTCAAACTCCGCCTTGACCCCGGGGTCAGGCGGCCCCAAAGACGGTACCACCGGGGTCCGGTAAGAACCGACACTCAGCCTATTTCTAACTGCTTTTTAAATTTGTTTATGGTACATTAGTTTTGTTTGTTTGTTGTTTTACGTCCTAGAAAGATCTAAGGTCATATCAGCTAGCTTTAGCCTCCTTAGAACATGGACCCCAGTGCATGTTCTAAGGAGAACATGCACTGGGGTTGCAAGTCGGTACTCATAGGGTACCGACTTGTGACAGTACGCACTCATGGTGACTTTATAGTGCTGTCCCACTGGGAAACCAGGCCGCCGGCACCTAGATAAAAGATTCACCCGGTACTTCTAGTACACGGGTGAACAACAACGTAGTCTAAATACGGGCAAAAATAGCTTTAGTATGGAACATGAAGTAGAAACTGAGGTTCCAAGATCAAATGGCTACATATATTGGCACAGATTTGGTGAAATGGGAGAGAATGCAAAAAGACAAGATGGCGGCCAGAGAACGCTGTCGATTTCACTTTTCAATTGCATTAAAGCATATGTTTCATTATATTTTCCAACTCAAAATTAGCGGCTAAATATGAAGACATCTACAAAGAATAAATGTTGCTTCTTAGATTGTGAAATTAGGCTCTCATTTCATTAACCCGCTTTTTCTACCATTTTTATATAGGGTTGGTATTCACCCGTGTACTGTGAGCACCGGGTGAATCCTTTATCTAGCCGGCACCATGACCCGATATCCCACTCGGTCACATTATCCTGACACTGAGCCAACCAGTCCTTGTCCTATCCTAATAATGCCGAGCACCAGGCTAGGAAGCGACAAGTATCAATTTTTATGTCATTGGTTTGACTCGACCAGGGTTCGAAACCATGACCCCATGATCTACCAGCACGGGAGACGGACGCTCTAACTCATTCAGCCATCCTGTCTGGTCCCTTGGTACATTAGTTGATACGCAAGGGAAATTTCAGTTGCGGATAATTGGTCTTCCTCATTCTACTGCTCCTTACCATGTTCTAATAATGCTGAACGCCAGGATAGGTAGTGACAAGCGTCAATTTTTTAAGTCATTGGTTCGATTTGTTTGTTTGTTGTTTTACGTCCTAGCAACATCTAATGGCCTTGTCACACTATGACGTTTCTCCCCAACGCGCGTCGACGTGTTGCTTTTTTGTTCGAAACGTCGGGACACGTTACCAGCGCGTTACCGGCGCATTAACGGCGCATCGGTACACGTCGGTACACGTTGAGTGCCAGCCATGTTTGGAGCCACACGTTGGCGCGCGTCGTTCCGCGTCGAGGTTTTGTGCATGCACAAAACTTTCGACACGCGCGCCAACGTGTTGGATCGCGTGTTACGGGCGCGTTTGCAGGACGGCGACACACGTTACCAGCGCATTCCCAGCCCGCTCGAACCACGTTGATCAACGTCCATCAAAGCTGGGGATTTTTAGCCAAACTGCGTTGGGCGTGTTGCTGGCGCGTCTTGACGTGTTGCTGGCACGTCGTGACATGTTGCTGGCATGTCTTGTCGTGTTGCTGGCGTGTCTCCTGCGCGCCTAATGTTACCCGGCGTTCTGCGAACCTTTAATGACGCGCTACCCCCACACCGTCGACTCACTGGCGGCACGCCGACAACGCGCCGATAACATGCTGATGGCACGCTGGGAACCCGCTGGCGGGGCGTTCACACTTTGTTCCGCCGCATGTCGAACCCCGCCGATACCCGTTGACGGCGCACTAATAACACGCTATTATCACGCTACCAACACGCTGTGGCCCGTCCAACTACCCCCTGAAACGCCGAAAAGTTTGACGTTTCTCGACGCGTTGATAATATTTTGTGCGTTGGCGGCACGCCGGACCAAACGTCGTAGTGTGACAGGGCCTTAAGGTCACATCAGGACGGGTACCGACTAAATTGTGACAGTGTCGGAATACTTTGACTGAGTGGGATATCAGGTAATGGTGCTGGTGGCCTGGTCTCTCAGTGGGGCAGCTCTATAAAGTCGCCATGAGTGCGCACTGTCACAAGTCGGTACCTATCCTGATATGACCTTATATGTTGCAAGGACGTAAAACAACAACAACAAACAAACTGTACATCACCCAACATGTACATAATGTAATGTTATATTTCCGCGTTGTGCATTTTTTTAGACACGCCCTTGGGGATGATGTTGTCTTCAGAACCCATGTCGAGTTTGAAGTTTACGTCAATCGTCTCCACAGGAATGTTCGCGAACCATAACTCAGCGCTTGCGTCGTCGTCGTTGATATCGCCCCTATGAACAAATCCGTCTCCGATTGTTCGTCGTTCCATTCATAACCGCCGTTGTTGTCGTCAACTGTTATTTCATTAACCGTCGCGGTTTTGCTGCGGCATACTTTCGCGAAGTGTCCCACTTTGTTTGCACACATCGCACGTCTTGCCTTTGGCAGGACATGCCTCCCGATCCCGACGATGCGAGTATCCACACCAACCGCATTTTGCTTGCGTGTCACTGCTTCTGCTTTGCTGATCCCGAGCGAATCTCACAGCTGTTCGCTTGTAGTTTTGTTGCTGTGATCCTGTTGCATGTGGTGTCTGCGTCTCTGCATCCAGTGCTGTACTGCGTCCAGTGTGTATTCAGGGCTGCTGTCACTTGTGAGCTGCTTTACGCGATATTCACTCATCATACATATTTCCTCACACATCTGCAATGTCAGTTTAGGTGTCTGGAGCAGACGATCCCCGAGAGTGTCGCACTTAATCCCGCTTACTAGCCTATTGCGCAACAGCAACTCCTCTAACTCACCGTATTCACATTGCCCGATACGGTGTCGTAGTTCACACACATAGGTGTCCATGCCTTCCTGTCCTTGGTTGTACATTTTGAACTTGTAGCGAGTTACCGTTATGTTTGTTTTTCCCTCACAACACTTGCGGAATGCTTCCTTTAATGGCTTCAGCTTGTCCATGTCCGCCGCGATGAATCTCATTGCTTGATGAACTCTCTGCGCCTCCACACCGGCTACATGAAGGAATACGCAGCACTGCACATTCTCGCTCCTGCTCTGCACTCCTGCTGCAGTAGCACAGATGTTGAAAGCGTGAATCCATGTCTTCCAGTTGGCGGAAAGGTTTTCCTCCAAGTTCAATGGCCCGGGTGGTTTTAACCCTGGTAGAGACATGCCCGTCTAAGGTTCCGCCTCTGACACCATGTAATGTGATTGAGTGAGGAACGACTGCACACGTTGACATCTGGTTACTCAATGCTTTATTACCGCCAGCGCTAGTCTACTCTGGTCCCTCGTCTCGCTGGTCCCGGCCGGCTGGTTCCCAGCCCACCGAGCCTCAGTACAATACACAACACATTATGCTGGTCAGTGCACCAATTTCAAGGAGGGAGGGGGGGGGGTCAGCAAAGGAAAGAGAAACCTTGCACCTAGAATGGGATTCAAACTTAGCCTACACTTCTACCAGTCCAGTGATACTATCTAGACTGCCTGATATAATTAAACTACACACACCTTTTTTTCTTTCTTTTTTTTCTTGAAGATTTATACTGCCTGTCATGGATAAGTCTGAATAGACTTGTTTTCAGCATTAGACAGTTTGTCGATAGAAAGCCCGAGCCTACACTTTTACCGATCCAAGGGATTTTTTAACCTCCCACACCACATAGACATGGTATGAGAGCAACTGGCCTTTGATGACGCTGTAAGTTATACACAGTGGTGGAAATCCAAATTGGCAGAGGTGGGGGCCATGTGGAATTGAACCACTGACCTTCAGGTTAGGAGGCCGACCTAGAAAAAAGTCAGAAACTCTAACCACTCCGCCACAGAGAACACCTGTGTATGTGGCATTTTAGTGGTTGTTAGGCAAGTTCTTTCTGAGAAAATTGACAGTTTCTGCATTTACATCTAGATAATTCAAAATACAGATGGATTTGATTAGAAATGACGGCAGGTGTTAAATGTTGGTACTAGTTGTAATATATGCTAATGAGATGCATAATGGGATCCAGGCATTGAGAGAGAACAAAGGAATATGTTAATGAGATGACGTCATGGAAAGTTTGGCCGGTTGTTCACAGCCCTGGACGGTGAATAAAGCATTCAGTATCCAGAAGTCAAAGTGTTCAGACATTGTACTTTACATGGTGTCAGATGAGGAAGAATGCCACCCGCTAATACACTGCCGGGTCTGCGGTTGCCAGGTCAGCTTGTCCTCAGCAACAATGCGAGATCAAACTGGAAAACATGGATCAGGGCTTATAAATACTTTGAAGGGGGGATGTAATATATGCTAATGAGATGCATAATGGGATCCAGGCATTGAGAGAGAACAAAGGAATATGTTAATGAGATGACATCTTGGAAAGTTTGGCCGGTGGTTCAGAGCCCTGGACGGTGAATAATGCCCGGTACACACCTACCGTTTGTGTGTGCACACCTCCCGTATACGATCGAAAACTGCCCGTTTCGCCCACAAAAATCGCTTGGTGTGCGCTCCCCGCGCACACCTAGCGATTGCGATTCGCGCATAAAACTCAGTTTTTAGTGCTAAAAGCGGCCGTTTACGATTGCGATTCGCGATTCGAAAAACGAATCGGCCCGTTTTCAGTTTTAAGCGGGTCGGGTCGAGTCGCGAGTTTTAGTGCGCGAATCCTATACGGGAGGTGTGTACTAGGCATAAAGCATTCAGTATTAAGAAATCAAAATGTTCAGACGTGGTACTTTTACACTAGTTGCCTCTGAAGCAAGTTCGTTCTAAGAAAATTGACAGTTTCTGCATTTAGATTTAAATAATTCAAAATATAGATAAATTTAGATCTGGAAATGTTGACAGGTATTAATGTAGGTATTAGTTGCTACCTACCTTCATGTTTCTGACCAAGAAGCCAGAGTAACATCACTAAACTGATCGCTACTTTCTTGTTATATTAATTTGATAATATACCGGGTGTGGTGGCCACATCGATAGAGCGAGCGACTCGCGTGTGGAAGATCGAGATTTCGGTCCCTGTTCGAGACAAATCAATGACTTATAAAATTGATGCTTGTCACTTCCTAGCCTGGCGCTCAGCATTAATAGGATAGGGCAAGAACTGGTTAGCTCAGTGTCAGGATAGGGCCTGATGTGACTGAGTGGGATATCGAGTCATAAGGTGGTCATAGTGCTGGCGGCCTGATTTCCCAGTGGGGCAGCGCTATAAAGTTGCCATGAGTGCGCATTGTCATAAGTCAGTATCCGACCTGATATGACCTTAGATGTTGCCAGGATGTAAAACTCCAACAACCAACCTAATTTGATCAAATAATTTATGTATAACGGTGTTTAATAATTAATTAAATAGAAATTCTATGCAAACTTAGTACTCACGACCAGCATTTCCGCGCAATCCAAGTATTATCTAAGTGCGCATGCCTGGTTTGAAAGGTCTGTTGTTTGCAGTTCATATTTAATACACAAATTTAAAGTTGCATAGCTCGATGGTTTTGCGTTTTGGTAATTTTTCTGAGATAAATATATTAACTTGATTGTTATAATCTACCTTATTTCAGGTTAAAGTAACTTTGATTTACATGGGTAAGTTTTGAGATTTTTGAAATTCAAACATGTAAAATTGGTTTTGGCAAGCACGCCTAAACTCTGACACCATAGGCTTCAACAGTAACAGGTTCTATCAAATTGTCTCAGTGTTCCCTTCTAAGTTAGACATGTAGAGTCAAATCTATATAATTATTTAGGTTTTGAAAAGTTGATGCTTCAGCGGACTATGCAGCTTTAAGAGCAATTTTGTTGACTTCTGGGGTGTTTGTAACCTTACAACGGTTACCGGCTGCAGAACTGCAGCAATATAGAGAGGCACCGATAAATCGGTCCAATCTTTGGTTGAAGAATAATCTTCTGGTGGGACGGTTGTAGAAGGTGGGGGATGTCTTTACAACGATTAAACAACGAGTTGTTGGGGCGGCCCCGAATCACTCAGGTCTGATGGTAGCATAGCACTTGTATCCAGCAGACATCAGCAAGGGTTTCCGAGGAAGGGATGGGTAAAGATGGGTCCAGCGGTTCCAGCAACAAGAACAAAGTGAGAGAAACGAAAAGGTGAAGGGCCCCACCGAAGCAAACAACTCCCTTGATCAGGGGCAGAAGTAAGCCTGGGTGAAGAAAAAAAAGGGTAGATTATAGGAAAGAGAAATGAGGAGAGTTGAGTCAAAGGACCGTGTCTATTTGCTCTATGGTGACCAGCCAGCGAGCCAAAGACATGGACAGAGTAAGAGCAGACAGTGAAATGCTGGCAGGCTCCCCCTCCTGGAACTCTTTTCAGACAATATCAAGGAGGAACATGGCCAGCGGAGAGGAGCTAGAGAGAGGTGTGGACGAAGTGCGGTCCGGATAGCAAGTGACAATTTTGTTTTAAATAACAACAAAACGTACTTGTGAGCCAGTGTGTCTGTCACTTCCTACATGAGCACAGGGGTATTCTTTGTACGAATCTGTCCTCAGAAAGGCCCGAGAACTTAGAAGGCCTAGATGACCCATTTACCTCAATACTGCACTCTCCAAGCAGGTGTGGTGTTGTTTGTGTAAGGACTGGGTAAATGTCCACACCCCAACGACATAGCATTAGCAATGAACTACATTGTATATATATACATATATATGTAGTGTTCTGCACTGACCTCTCAGGCAAGGAGCCGCATAGACAGGTAGGAATGGGTAGTGTGGTGACATCAGGGAGCCTAGGTGGTGTAATGGTTAGCACACTGGCCCGGAATGCAAAGAGATGTGGGTTTGTTTCCCGCTCTAGGCGCAATATTTCCCATTTTCATCACCCCCATATATATATATATATATATACATATATATATATATATATATATATATATAAATAGGGTCGCCATGCCTAGCCAATATATATATATATATGAGTCAGCCTCACGAAAATGGGCCAATTAGTGGTTTATTTAAGATGTCAGCGTCGCATTTCTTGAAGCGTAGTGCATTTCTTTGTTTTATATTAAATTATCCTAGAAACAAATAAGGTTGTTGTATTTTCTCTACCTTTACATTCAGGATAAATTTAAGGACTTTGCAACACCTCTGTCAATGCTAAACTATAAGTATGCTGATCGACACCGACATTCAATGCTCGACGCCGACAACTTTAACAGATGTCGGCATCGCAATTCTTAAAGTGTAGTGCATTTCTTTGTTTTATATTAAATTATCCTAGAAACAAATAAGGTTGTTGTGTTTTCTCTACCTTTACATTCAGGATAAATTTAAGGACTTTCCAACACCGCTGTCAATGCTAAACTATAAGTTATAGTTATAGTATAACTATACTGTTCGACGCCGACATCCAATGATCGATGCCGACAACTTCCCCCAATTGGCCTCTTTTCGTGATCCTGACTCATATATATATATATATATATATATATATATATATATACACACAACATGCATACACCTATATAGCTGTTGTTTGTTGGGGCTTTCAGTGTGAACTATATATAAATAGGGTTGCCATGAGTTCATGTATATATATATATATATATATATATATACGCAGTAAAACCTCTCTAAATCGACCGACCATGGGACTGAGTTTAAGTGGTTCATTTGGGGAGGTGGTCGGTTTAGAGAGTTAGAATATCCATATAATGGTATTGTTGGGACCCAAATAAAGCGATCGATATAGGCGAGTGGTCGATCTGTGAATGTGGTCGGTTAGAGAGGTTTTACTGTACACACCGTGTATACACCGGACGCGGTGGCCGAATCGGTAGAGCGTAGGCTTCTCATGGATACTTGTTGCTACATAGCTTGGCGTTCAGCTTTACTAGAATAGGGCAAGGACTGGTTGGTACATTATCTGGATAATGTGACTGAATGGGATATTGGATCATAATGCTGGCAGCCTGGTCCCCCAGTGGGGCAGCACTATGAAGTGACCATGAGTGTGCACTGTCACAAGTTGGTACACGTCGTGACATGGCCATATATGTTGCCAGGACATCAAACTCTAACAAAGTATGTACATGTATATACAAATAAATAAATATATATTCCCTGTCGCGAGTGACAGTATAACGTCCCAGTTAGGATCGTGCCGATGGTGGCGCCACCGGTCACGTGGTTGGAGGGGGGCCCATACATCAAGTAAGGCCCCCCATCAATAATAAAGTAGTAAATATAAATATAATTCCCTTCCGTGCCTTTATACTTGCATAATGCTTATACATCACATATATTGCACACGCAATGCGACTTCATAGTGCTGCCCCACTGGAACCATGACCCAATTTCCCATAGATATAAACAGTGGGTCCCAGGTAAGCAGAATAACAAGAAGGAGTGCATAGTCTCTGACAGCAATATATTAACCCACCTAAAGTTAAAACGTGATGGTCCGAGCAGGTCTGTAGTTGGTAACGACCAGACACAGCTGGTATACAAATGGTCAGAGCCGCCCCTCACAAGTGGCGCCGATGTAACTACAAACTGGATTAGTAGATATATATATAGCGAGTATAGATATAGCAGAGGGAACTGAAGAGTGATAATGTCCTTGTTTATATCAGGGATATCAGGTCATGGTGCCGACGGCCTGATCTCCCAGTGGGGCAGCAGTATAAAGTCGGCATGAGTGTGCACTGTCACAAGTCGGTACCCATCCTGATATGACCTTACATGTTGCCAGGACATACCACTCCAATAACCAACCAACCACTGCCCTCTGGTACTGACGAAGCTCCATGCTTGTCCAATTCACTCAAGTTGTCTACCCACCTTTTCCTTTGTCCGCCTTGTTTTCTTCCCCCGCCCTCCCCACCTTTTCACCGTGCCTTGCACGATGGTTTTAGCCAGACCTGGGGCCATATGCAAGAGTCGGTGTTACCGAGACAAAACGCGTTTAGACGGGATTTCTGGTTTAGCGCCGAAAAGTCGGTATGCACGAGTCAGTGATAGGCCTAACACCACAAGCTTAAACTAGGTTAAGCTAAACCAGAAACATATGTGGTTTAAGGTTGGTGTTAGGTATCGATTAGGCCCAAATCTATTCAATGGCATCATATTTAACAGAATTATATATGCAATAAGTGAAATTTCATTAAATTTACCCTAAATCCGAAGCAATATTAACGCTGCCGCCGCATTGGCGGCGATATTAATATTGTCAAATCGAATCGACAAACGTAAAGTAAACAAATCGCCGCCACCGCCGCATCGATGTCGCTTTCCATACTGGCGGCGGCGGCGTTTTGTTTACTGTACATTCGTCGATTCGAAAATATAACTATTAATATCGCCGCCAATGCGGCGGTAGCCTGAATAACGCTTCGACTTTAGGGTTAAATTGATAAAATTTCACTTATTGCGTATGTAATTCTGTTAAATATGATCGCATTCAATAGATTTGAGCCTAATATATGGCTACAAACGCAGAGGGATTTCCCAAATCTATAAATAAATTCACGTTTAGCTATAATGAAAGTGTTACGAGCTCCTGCATACGGCTTGACCACATTCCCCGGCTCGGAGATAGCTAAACGGTAACAGGCTGTAACACCAAACCCCGCTAACACTGACTCCTGCATATGGCCCCTGATGAACGGGGAAATAAGGCCATATCACTGCAGTTTGCGTCTCTTTATAATTGTCAGGAGACCTTTGTGTGGTCCAATATCCTGCTGGATCTTTGGGATATTTATCAAACAAATAATCCGAGTGTTGAGCCTTAATGACGTCATCCAGCTGTTGAGGTGAAGGTTGTCGGTTAGTTGGTTGTTAGGGTTTTACATCCTGGCAACATCTAATGGTCATATCAGGATGGGTATGAACTTGTGACAGTGCGCACTCATGGTGACTGTATAGTGCTGCCCCACTGGAAGACCACACCGCCAGCGCCATGAACTGATATCCCACACAGTCACATTATTCCAACACTGAGTCAACCAGTCCTTGCCCTATCCTATTAATGATGAGCGCCAAGCTAGGAAGCGACAAGTATCAATTTGTAAGTCATTGGTTTGATTCCCACGATCTACCAAAACAGGAGACGGATGCTCAACTCATTCGGCCATCCCGTCTGCCCTCCCACCTGTTGAAGTGAAGGTAGAGACCCCTGGTGACAGAAGATACAACTAGGTGTCCACACTGGACATCACACAGCTTGTCAACCACGTGACTACAGATAAGATACATGCACACTAAATTGCAGTCGAGGCCATAACTGAGATAACCTAGTCTCAAAACCCAGCCAGTTTGCTGACTTGTTTGCCGTCCTAGACAGTCTCTCTAAACCCCCGGTCACATACACGTTAGTGGACGTAGTGATCCGTAGATAGATTAACGTGGGTGAAACGTGTTATAATTACATTAAACTATGTTAATGTACAGCAGGTTTTGGTTGATCACCCACCTAATAGTATGGATAAATATGTTACAGTATGGATCCCAGTAAGTTATGGTACGGATCCCGGTATGGATCCCCATATGGATCCCGGTATGTATCCCGGTATGTCCATCTAAGTTGAACTATGTTGAACTATGTTGAACTACGTTACCCTCTACTATGTTCAACTATGTTCAATTAACTTCATCCTGACCACGGCAGAACGGCCAAGGTTTTGTGTGGGTCAAAGTATGCTAGGGTGTGCTAGAGTACATTAAGAAGTACACTAGAGTACACTAGAATATGCTAGAGTATGCTAGAGTATGTTATCATCACAGAGGCTACATCTGCCTCAAACGTACCTCTCTTTTGAACATGTCCAAAGCTTAAATTGGAACTCAAGGCCCACACATGTTCTTATCATGTTCTCATCATGGAGAAGTACAGATGCTGGTACGTTGCACTACATTGAACTACATTGAACTATGTTGAACTACGTCAGCCTCCACTACATTCAACTACGTCCACTAATGTGTATGTGACCGGGCCTTTAGTCTTTGCGCCGAAGGCGGCGGCTGAATTGGTAAGAGCACAGGCTTCCCGTGTGCAAGGTTGGTTCCCGAGTCAAACTGATGACTTATAAAATTGATACTTATCGCTACCAAGCTTGGCACTTGGCATTAATAGGATAAGACTGGTTTAGCTCAGTGTCAGGATAATGTGTGTGAGTGGGATATCGGGTCATGGTTCCAGTGGCCTAATTTCCCAGTGGGACAGCACTGTTCATATTTTTCGGCCATTTTGTTCTATTAACAATTTAGGCAAGCATGCCAAAACTCTGACACCATAGGCTACTGCAGTTATAGCTTCTATTCAATTGCCTCGGTATTCCTTTCCCTGTGGCAACAAGTATTTAATAAGTAGACCGGTATGTTAGTTAGATATGTAGAATAAATACTAGATGATTGCTTTGGTTTTGAATATTTAATATTTTCATTGGACTGTTCAGCTTTAAAGGTATTAGTATCTACTGAACTGGAAATCCGAAACCAAGAACTAAAACTGGCGCAATATGAAAATCATATTTCAATTTCAGCATTCCGGTGCAGAATCGTTTGTTGTTCATGACCGGGGTCATCGTTTCGTGGCTATATCGACAACATTTGAATGTCACTGATTTTCTTAAAAATCATCAACTATGACATTTAGCAATGTTCTAGTGCAATATGAAAATCATATTTCAATTTCACTGATTTGGTGCAGAATCGTTCGTTGTTCATGACCGGGGTCATCGTTTCGAGGCTATATTGACAACATTTGAATGTCACTAATTTTCTTCTAAATCATCAACTAGGACCTTTAGTAATGATCTGGTGCAATATGAAGATCATATTTCAATTTCAGCATTCCAATGCAGAATCGTTCATTGTTCATAACCAGGGTCATCATTTCGAGGCTATATGGATAATATTTCAATGTCACTAATTTTCTTCAAAATCATTAACTGGACCTTTAGCAATGTTCTGGTGCAATGTGAAAATCATATTTCAATTTCAGTGATCTGGTGCAGAATCGTTTGTTGTTCATGAACGGGGTCATCGTTTCGAGGCTATATCGACAACATTTGAATGTCACTAATTTTCTTCTAAATCATCAACTAGGACCTTAAGTAATGTTCTGGTGCAATATGAAAATCATATTTCAATTTCAGCGATCCGGTGCAGAATCGTTTGTTGGTCATGACTTGGGTCATCGTTTCGAGGCTATATCGACAATATTTCAATGTAACTAATTTTCTTCAAAATCATCAATTAGGACCTTTAACAATGTTCTAGTGCAATATGGAAATCATATTTCAATTTCAGTGATCCAGTGCAGAATCATTATATTATTTGTTCCTGAGCTGGTTATATCGACAACATTTGAATGTTACTAATTTTCTTCAAAATCACCAACTATGATATTTAGCAACGTTCTGGTGCAATATGAACATCATATTTGAATTTCACTGATCTGGTGCAGAATCGTTCATTGTTCATGACCGGGGTCAACGTTTCGAGGCTATATCGACAACATTTGAATGTCACTAATTTTCTTCAAAGTCATCAACTGGACCTTTAGCAATGTTCTGGTGCAATATGAAAATCATATTTCAATTTCAGTGATCCGGTGCAGAATCATTATATTGTTCGTGACCTGGTTATATCAACAACTATATCAACAACTATGACAATGGTTATAAGTAAAAAGACAGATAAACCAAACGTCAATATAATCATAGATGGCACAAACATAGAACAAGTATCCGAATTCATATATCTCGGACAAAAGATTACAAATGATGGGAGATGTGAGGAAGAAATTAAAAGAAGGATAACAATAGCCCGAACAACATTCTCCAAAATGTATAGAGTGTTAACATCAAGTAAGATATTAATACAAACAAGGAAGCGTATTCTTCAGTGTTATGTGTGGTCTACTCTAATGTATGGGGCAGAGACATGGACAATCTCTAAGAAAATGTACAAACGTTTAGCAGCATTTGAGATGTGGACTTATCGAAGGATGATGAAAATATCATGGACAAAGATCACCAACAAAGAAGTTCTCAGAAAAATTAAAAATAAGAAAAGCTTGTTTGCCACTATACAGACAAAGAAACTTATTTATTTTGGCCACATCATTCGTCAGAGTTCAATATACCGTACATTGTTGGAAGGGAAGGTGAATGGCAGCAGAGGGAGAGGGAGACCAAGAACATCATGGTTTACAAATATTTCACAGTGGACAGGCTTGAATTATTCACAGTCTATCAGAACAGCACAACATCGGGACAAGTGGAGAACCATTGCATCCAACCCTCGACTAGAGGATGGAACTATTGATTGATTGATGATCTTTAGCAATGTTCTGGTGCAATATGAACATCATATTTCAATTTCACCGATACGGTGCAGAATCGTTGTTCCTATAGCCCCTGTTCCTTCTTTTTTGAGATTTCGAAATGGCGACCCTAGTACCAGCTTGTGACATTGCATACACTGCCAACTAATACCACCATACTAGGTGGCTGAATCGTTAGAGCGCAGGCCTCCTATGCATCCCTTCGGGAGTTCGATTCCCGGTGGAGTCAATTTAATGACTTACAAAACTGATACTTGTGGCTTCCTATCTTGGCGCTCGGGATTAATAGGATAGGGCAAGGACTGGTTAACTCAATGTCACGATAATCTGAATGAGTGGGATCTCAGGTCATGGTGCTGGTGACCTGATTTCCCAATGGGGCAGCACTATAAACTCGCCATGAGTGCGCCATGAGTCATTGGTTTCAGTCGACTGAGAATTGAATTTCCGACCTTCCGCACGCGAGACATGCGCTCTACCGATTCGGCTACCTCGCCCGGTAGAACTAACGTTGTGATGCACCTTGTCACTTGGTATTTTCTGCTTACTTATCTATTCATGAGATTGAACCAGTAGGATCTGGGTTGCATAGCAACCAGGTCATTGGGCTAACCACATATTGGCCCATGTGCGCTTGTCGCCAAGATTACCATTTGTTTGAACCGGGGCAAGGATGATGGATGGCTATGGCTTGGTCGGTTCGTGGGTTTGATCCCCGGCCGAGTGAAATTTATAGCTTACCAATTTTGTTGTTGTCGCTACCTAGCTTTACGCTCGTATTAATAGGATGGGGAAGGGACTGGTTGGCTCAGGGCCCGGATAACGCGACTGAGAGGGATATCAGGCTATCATGTCAGTGGTCGAATGTCTCAGTGGGGCAGCACTATAAAGTGGCCATTAGGCTGTCTTGATATAACGGCCTACTTAATTTTATTTATTTATTGTTCACAATTTTTATTCCAGTTAAATAATATCTTGTTTTCAGTAACGCTGGTCTTCCAGCCTTAGCAATTTTGGTCGATATGAACTATTTATGGATGAGATGATGAAATGCCGCAAACAATATAAATAATAGGATGTAGCAATCAGACATTACAATTATTAGGGGGATCTTATGTTGTATATGTAGACTGGAGAATAGCTTGTTTGTTTGTTGGTGTTGTTTTACGTCCTAGCAACATCTAAGGTCATATCAGGACGGGTACCGACTTGTGACAGCGCGCACTCATGGTGACTTTATAGTGCTGTCCCACTCTGAAACCAGGCCACCGGCACCATGACCTGGTTTCCCACTCAGTCCCGTTATCCTGACACTGAGCACACCAGTCCTTGTCCTATCCTAATAATGCCGAGCACCTGGCTAGGAAGCGACAAGTATCAATTTTTAAGTCATTGGTTTGATTCGACCAGGGTTCGAACCCACGACCCCACGATCAACGAGCACGGGAGACAGACGCTCTAACTCATTCGGCCAGCCCGTCTGGTCTGCTGGAGAATAGCCATTTAGCTTTAGGCTATATCATTGATTTGCTGAGCATACCGGTGAGGAGACATTAATACGATGGGTACAACTTGCTGTTACAGGAAGCAGTTGAATTGGGATTATGCAGATAATGGTTGCATGATTCACTTATATTTTCGTGGTCAACGATAGCTTTGTGGTTAACGTATATTGTATTAGTTCAGTCAAGTGTTACATGGTTGAGGTTATACTTTGGAAGTTGTTGATATTTATTACATATATTGTGTTAGTACAGTCAAGGTTAGTTCAGACAGGGTTGAGGTTATACTTTGGAAGTTGTTGATATTTATTACGTATATTGTGTTAGTACAGTCAAGGTTAGTTCAGACAGGGTTGAGGTTATACTTTGGAAGTTGTTGATATTTATTACGTATATTGTGTTAGTACAGTCAAGGTTAGTTCAGACAGGGTTGAGGTTATACTTTGGAAGTTGTTGATATTTATTACGTATATTGTGTTAGTACAGTCAAGGTTAGTTCAGACAGGGTTGAGGTTATACTTTGGAAGTTGTTGATATTTATTACATATATTGTGTTAGTACAGTCAAGGTTAGTTCAGACAGGGTTGAGGTTATACTTTGGAAGTTGTTGATATTTATTACATATATTGTGTTAGTACAGTCAAGGTTAGTTCAGACAGGGTTGAGGTTATACTTTGGAAGTTGTTGATATTTATTACATATATTGTGTTAGTACAGTCAAGGTTAGTTCAGACAGGGTTGAGGTTATACTTTGGAAGTTGTTGATATTTATTACGTATATTGTGTTAGTACAGTCAAGGTTAGTTCAGACAGGGTTGAGGTTATACTTTGGAAGTTGTCAATATTTATTATGTATATTGTATTAGTTCAGTCAAGGTTAGTTCAGACAGGGTTGAGGTTATACTTTGGTAGTTGTTGATATATATTTTACTCTTTTCTTTTCAAGAGAGCAGAGGAAATTTAAGAGGAATAGAATGGAGGAATTCTACAGTAACGTGTATCATAGCTGGCTACCTTTGGATATATTTGTTAAAAAAAACAAAAGCTTGTTTTATTGAATGACACCTCTAGATTACATTGCTCTTTCCTATCGTATCATTGACTATTCGGCATCAAACATACGGTCATTCCGACATATTTCATTGGTGGAAACCTGCTGCCACCACATAGGCTACTCTTTCCTATAAGCAGCAAGGGGTCTTTTATATGCACTTTCCCACAGACAGGACAGCACATACCACAACCTTTGAGGAACCAGGTGTGAACCACTGGTTGGAATGGAAAATATGGATATATTTGAAGTGAACATCTACAAAATAATATACGAACATAGTGGCCAAATCGGTAAGAGTCCAAGCTGCCCAGGTGGTTTGTTTGTCGGAGCTTTACGTCCTGGCAACATCTGAGGTCATATCAGGACGGGTGCTGACTTATGACAGTGCTCACTCGTGGCCACTTTGTAGTGCTACTCAATTGGGAGACCAGGCTGCCAGCACCATGACCCAATTTCTCACTCAGTCATATTACTCTGATACTGAGTCCTTGCCCTATCCTTGTAATGCCGAGTGCCAGGCTAGGGAGTGGAAAGTGTCAATTTGATAAGTCATCGGGTTGACGCGGCTGGGATTCAAACTCCAAAAGTTCTGCATGGGAGGTCTGCGCTCTATCGATTCGGCCACCACATCCCGTTCCTTCCCATGTGGGACATTCAAATCCCGACCAATGACTTACAAAATTGATACTTGTCTTTAGTTAGCCTGGTGCTAGCCATTATTAGGATAGGGAAAGGACTGGTTAGCTAAGTACCTGAGTATCAATTCATATAAATATCTGCTATTTCATACAGCAAAATCAATTAGGTAAATTTGGAAGGATGCATTCGGAAGACCAGTGCTACGGCGTTGACAAAAGATTTGCATGAATAAATTCAATTAACAAACAAAAAAATAACCTCAGTGACTGAGTAAACATGTTTGTTCAGACAGGATGGACGATTGAGTTGAGCGTCCGCCTCTGGGTTTGGTATGCTATGGGATTTGAACCCATGGGTTCAACCTCTGGCCGAGTTAAATCGAGGACTTACAAATGTATACTTGTCGCTACCCGGCCTGGTACTCGCATTATCAGGATATGGCAAGGAGCAGTGGAATAAGGAAGACCAATTGCCCGCGATTGAAATCCTCATGGTTTAATCAACTAATGTCATCATCATCATCATGCTGTCGGTCGCGATGCGACAAAGACTGCTTTCATTACTTGACTGTCGCTCTCCATTTAGCTCTCTGCTGTGAGAGTGATGTCCATGAGTCGGTCTTAATGTCTCTCAGCTTCAGGTTTCTCTTGATGGTATCCTTGAACTGGAGACAAGGGCACCCTCTCTTTCTGTAACCAGAACCAGGCTTTGGTAGCCTGTCTGATGACATCCGCATGAGGTGTCCAGTCCACCGAAGATTCCTTTTGATCAGAAGATCTTCCATAGAGGGCAGCCCTGTACGTTCGAGTATTTCCTTATTTGTCACTTTGTCCTTCCAGGTTAGCCTCATGATTGAACGCAGATGTCACATCATGAAGGCACACAGCATTTTCACCTGTCGTCTGTACACTGTCCAGGCCTCGGCTCTGCATAGTAGGGTGGATAACGCAATTGCATGGTAGATCTTGCCTTTGACCCGCATGGACACATGGTGGTTGTTCCAGAGTCTCTGGCATAGTTAGCCAAAAGATGTGCTAGCCTTGGCCATCCTCCTCTGTATTTCAGCATCAATCAATCAATCAATCAATGCATCCATTAGCTTTTATGAATCAACTAATGTACCCTTGAGAAAACACGCCTTAAAATAAAAGTCGTGACATTTAGGGTTCAGTCGGGAGTTCACGGTTACTTTCGATAAGGGAAGTGTAGGAGAGGAACTAGGGTATGGTCTATGAATCAAATAGATGCTCTATGAGGGAAATTGTATAGTAATGTCATAGGAAATATATTTATTGCGCAGGTCTTCAAGTCAGAATTATTGGATTATGTTGGCACTAGCTCATAAGAACCTTATATAATCATGACAAATTGGATTATGTTGGTACTACCATATCATACATAACCTTGTACCAGATGGGATGGCCAAATGAGTTAGAGCGTCCGTCTCCCATGTTGGTAGACCATGGGGTCGTGGTTTCAAACCCTGGTCGAGTCAATCCAATGACGTAAACATTGATACTTGTCGCTTCCTAGCCAGGCGCTCGGCATTATTGGGATATGGCAAGGACTGGTTGGCTCAGTGTCAGGATAATGTGACTAAGTTGGATATCAGGTCATGGTGTTGGCAGCCTGGTATCCCAGTAGGACAGCACTATCAAGTCACCATGAGTGCGCACTGTCACAAGTCGGTACCCATCCTGATATGACCTTAGATGTTGCTAGGATGTAAACCAACAACAAACAACAAGAACATCATAACCTTGTATGGTGCTTGACCTGCATGGTAACCAATGTTTACTTTTATACAGAATTTAAAAGCAGCCGAGTCAAACCAATGATTTACAAAATTGATACTTGTCGCTGCTACCTAGCCTGACACTCGGAATTACTAGGATAGGACATCGACTGGTTTGCTCAGTGGCAGGATAGGGTGACTGAGTGGGATATCAGGTCATGGTGCTGGCGGCCTTATGTCCTAGTGGGGCAGCACTATAAAGTCGCCATGACTGTGCACTGTCACAAGTCGGTACCCGTCTAGATAAAAGATTCGCCCCTTACCTTCAGTAGGGGTGAAGAACAACCCATTAGAAAAAGTGGCGAACAGTGGGTTTACTAGCAATCAACCAATCAGAGCAGATCATCTCCTGGTTCCCTCATCTAGTCTTTATCATTGTTTATCTATATTGGCACAGAGTAGGTGAGATGACAGAGAATGCAAAAAGACAACATGTCAACTCCAGAGTGCTGTCGATTTGACTTTTAATGTCTACTAAACTATATGTTTAATTTCTTCTTTTTGTTAAAATCAAAAGTAGCGGGTAAATATAGAGATAGATGTGAATAATATATTGTGCTTCTTAAATTAAGAACTTATATGCTCATTTCATTTCGTCAGTCTTTCATCACTTTTTCTAATGGCTTGTCATTCACCGCTACTCTGCGTAGGGGTGAATCTTTGCTCTCCTCTTCAGTCCTTTAAGCCCTGTCACATTTTACCGGATTGAAGAAACGGATTGAAATGGACAAAAATATTCTAATCCGGTGTGATTCGGACTTGAAATGTATCGATTATGTAACGGGCGGTAACGGACAGGTAACGGATGGTAACAGATGGTAACTGATGGTAATGGTTGATAACGTATCTAACAATCAACGGAAAATTCAGTATACAAAAAGAACTATATCGAATGGCAACGGACGTATAATGGATATGTAATGGACGGTAACGGATGGTAACGGACGGTACTGGAATGGAACGGACAGTAACAGATGGGAAACAGATGGTAATGGATAATAACCATATAGATCAGTCCAGCGCAATCTGTTACAAGTTTTGTGCATGCTCAAAACTTGTAACAGATCAGGCCGGCTATCAACGGATATCAATGGATATCAACGGATATCAACAGATATCAGCAGATATCAATGGATATCAACGGATATCAATGGATGTGCAACGGATATCAACGGATATGCAATGGACACAAACCGGACTTTGCCGGATATCAACGGACTTTGTTCCGTTTCAATCCGGTTCCTCAATCCGGTAAAGTGACACAGGGCATTTCCTCTCCTACGGCGCCGGAACTCAAGTCACCACCATTAATTACCCCTCCACGAAAGTTCCGTCTTTCGTAGCCTTCGGATCGATTCACCGGAGCCAGAACCTAGTGCTGTTTATTGTTGTTTTATGTCCTAGCAACATCTAACATCATATCAGGATGGGTACCGACTTGTGACAGTGCACACTCATGGGATACCAGGCCACCAGCACCATGACCTGATATCCCACTCAGTCACATTATGCTGACACTGAGCCAACCAGTCCTTGCCCTATCCTAATGCCGAGCACCAGGCTAGGAAGTGACAAGTATACATTTTTAAGTCATTGGTTTGACTCGACCAGGGTTCGAACCCACTATCCCATGGTCTACCAACACGGGAGGCGGACGCTCTAACTCATCCGGCCATCCCATCTGGTTGGGACCTAATGCTGCAGCACGTAAAGGTTATGTACCAACCACTCATTCATTATCTAGTACCCGTCCTGATATGACCTGATATGTTGCCAGGACTTAAAGCAACAACAAACAGAACAACTACTTTGCATTAACAGTTAAACCTCTCAAAGTCGAACCAAAGACCCTATAATACTAAGACAGCTCACTCCCTATCAGTCCCATGTAAATTTCGCAGTGCCACCTTGTGGTGGGTTTGATCAGCCCGGCTGCTGGTTGGTGTTTCACATGTAAACACATACAAGTATATTATACATGAGATAGGTAAGTATGAATACACATCAATATGAAATTGCTATGAACAAATACACATCATCATCAGCATCATCATCATCATCATCACCATCACCACACATCTTTCACATTCATATATACATTTATACATATAATATAGCAACTGCTTAACCAAAAGAACAGCCAGCACGCCAAGTGGTGGGTTTGATCATTTTGATTACACAGTACAGGCTGAGTGAGCCGTCTTAGTATTATAAAGTCTTTGGTCTAACTAACCACCTCCACAGATCGGCCACTCCACTACTATATCGATCGCTTTATTTGGGTAAAAAAAATGATCGACCATACCATACCATTGCAATGGTAAAAAAAACACCCTAAACTGATAACCTCCCTAAATGGACCATTTAAAGTCGGACCCATGGTCGGTCGAATTAAAGGTTTTACTGTATTTACTTTTCAACACAGCAGCCAATGGGAAGGCAGCAAGCTCCTTCCATATATGGTAATCAAACCTGCATCCTTTCCGCTGCTCTCGCCTACGCACACGTTCGGCCGTATAACTATAACACAATCGACCATTGATGCCGAATTACAAACTCGTCCGTTCTATTCACAATTCTTCCGCAACATTACTAAAGCTTGTTTTATTTAGAGACGCCTCTAGAACACATAGGTTTTCCTATGTGCATAACTTACAGATCAAAATCCCTTGCGTTGGTAAAAGTGTAGGCTCAGGCTTTCTATTGACAAGCTGTCTAATGGTGAAAACAAGTCTATTCAGACTTATCCATGATAGGCAGTATACATCTTCAAGAATAAATAAATAAAATCATCGGCTATTGGACATTACACATGGTCATTCTGACATATATCTTTGGAGGAAACCCGCTGCCTACCCGATATCCCACTCAGTCACATTATCCTGACATGGAGCCAACCAGTCCTTGCCTTATCCTCATAATGACAAACGCCTGGCTAGGAAGCGACACATATACATTTCTAAGTCTACAATTTGACTCCATCAGGGTTCCCACAATCTACCAAAATGGGAGATGGACGCTCAACTCATTCGGTCATCGGGTCGGTACAGTAGACCAAAGAAGACACATTTTTAATAACAGAATTGTTTCCGGCATAGATATACTATTCCATTAATTGAAACCCTTGCAAGCGGTTATAAAATTTGTTATGTCTGCTCATAGCATTTTGCCCTGTGGTGTTGACCAGATGGGATGGGAGTGTGGATTGTCACAAATTGGTACCCATCCTGATACCCAGCTAACACATTACGTTAAAGCTGCATAGTCCGATGAAATATCAAATTTTCAAAACCAAACCAATTATCTAGATTTGATTTTACATATCTAACTTAGATACTGATGCACTTATTAAGCATTTGTTTCTGCGTAGAAGGCAATACTAAGCCAATTTAACCGAACCTGTTACTGCATAAGTCTATGGTGTCAGAGTTTTGGCAAGCTTGCCAAAACTAATTTTCCATGTTTGCACTCAAAATATCTAAAAGGTTTACTGTAACTTTGAACTAATGTAAAGTAGATACTAGTGGTCGATCTAATATATTTATCTCAGAAAAAATACAGAAATTCAAAACCATCGGACTATGCAACTTTAAGTAATGTCACGCTAACGTTATTATTTGGTTATGGTAAGTTATAGCGTCACAGTAACGTTATACTGATGTTATGTCATGTATTGTAATGTTATAGCATCATAGTAACGTTATACTGACATTATAACATGTATGTTAAAATGTCATATCTTTTGGGGTCTATTGTGACTGAGACAGAGGGTAGCCATCTTGGAAGAGACTGTAAAAACATGTGAGATATAAAGTATACCCAATCCTAATCCAACTTAATCTAGTTGACATTGGTGCGATCTTCACTACAAATTTGGCAACAAGGACAGGCTGTTTAGCGATGAAAACAAGCCGTGATGCAACTTACTCATTATAAACACGGCGAATGGTAGAACTTGTGGATTACAGAGATGCATTGCTGCAAATTGTGTATTCAACAGTTATCGCAAATCTTACTCTATATACCTTTTTTGTGTGTAAATAATCATGAATTGAAAAATGCCTGGAAGACCATTGCTTCGCACTGACAAAAGACTTATTCAGCAGAATAAACGTATTTGCACACACACACACACACACATACATTAAAAAATAAGCCATTAGAAAAAATAAATAACAATTTAATAATTTTTGTGAGAATTGAAAAATGGCTGGAAGACCATTGCTTCGGCACTGACAAAAGACTTATTCAGCAGAATAAACATATTTACACAGACAATAATTATTTTTTTAAATAAGCCATTACAAAAAATAAATAAAATAAAAATAAAATAATGTTTGAGAGAATATTCGCAAGGCTGCCACGCCACCAAGTAAACAACACCCATAAGCCTATTAGGAACAACCACAGAACTCCTCTCCAAAGAACATCATTGTGTTTACGCATAAGCCCTGTCACTACCCAGAATCGGGAGCGTCAGTAATTTCCTGTTGCCACTCATCATACACGTAGCAGGTAGCTCTTTTCTACAGAGAGCAGCAATGCATGTCTGTGACCTCGAAGGAAATGGGTAATCTTTCCAGGTTTGCGAAATTATTCGTATTGCTACATCAACATCCATTTCAGCCTTTTTTTTTCTTTTTCTTTTTAATAAACTAGATCACGGTTCCGACTGCGCATGCGCTGAAAACGGCCTTGGGAGCAAAGCAAAGGCGTATGGCCATTGAGTTTGCCTATACGCGCAGTGAAAAACGTTAGTTTTATTAAAAATTAATAGAAATCCAAAACCCTAACCATATCAATTTAATATAATCTTTTTGATAAACATGTTTTCTATATGTGTTCCAAGCGGGTTGTCTCTAGGTGGTGTGGTTTTATCAATATTTTACTTTTTCTGTATGGAGATTGCTCACTGCCATTGACAATGCATTGAGTACACTGGCTATGGCTCTAACAATAGTCTGAGTGCCTAGATCTTTATAAATCTAAATGCACATGGCATAAGATGTGCTGATTATATTGATGTAAATGCAATGCTGGATAAAAGATTAATATCTTAATTTTTAGTTGGTATTCTATGTCTCAAACAAGAGCTGAGATGATCTGAAACTAGCACATTTCATAGCTGCACCTAGTGTATTAGCATGTGCCATGTGCTTTTGGGGGGCATGTTTTGCTCTGATGCATCCCACAATGCACCGCGCCGCTGGAACCGTGATGTAGTCTATTAAAAAAAAAAAAATGTATTCTTCTTCTCTGGTATTGCTACATCAAATTTTACTTCAAGTTTTTTGTTAGTATCCTCTTTAGTTTACATTGATCATGTGTAAATAAATATTAAGATCGTCACCGCCGCCGCCGCCGCCGCCACCACAGATGCCGCTGCCGCCGCCACCACCACCACTATTCTCATTACACTCATTCCCCATTAGACTCATTCCCCATTACACTCATTCCCCATTACACTCATTC
Organism: Branchipolynoe longqiensis; assembly: GCA_030323885.1. Classification (NCBI taxonomy): domain Eukaryota; kingdom Metazoa; phylum Annelida; class Polychaeta; order Phyllodocida; family Polynoidae; genus Branchipolynoe; species Branchipolynoe longqiensis. The sequence continues at coordinate 25,811,446 of CM059202.1, read as the reverse complement.
ACCAATACACTCATTCCCCATTACACTCATTCCCCATTACACTCATTCCCCAGTACACTCATTCCCCATTACACTCATTCCCCATTACACTCATTCCCCAGTACACTCATTCCCCATTACACTCATTCCACATTACACTCATTCCCCATTACACTCATTCCCCATTACACTCATTCCCCATTACACTCATTCCCCATTACATTCATTCCCAATTACACTCATTCCCCAGTACACTCATTCCCCATTACACTCATTCCCCATTACACTCATTCCCCAGTACACTCATTCCCCATTACACTCATTCCCCAGTACACTCATTCCCCATTACACTCATTCCCCAGTACACTCATTCCCCAGTACAATCATTCCCCATTACACTCATTCCCCAGTACACTCATTCCCCATTACATTCATTCCCCATTACACTCATTCCCCATTACACTCATTCCCCATTACACTCATTCCCCACTACACTCATTTCAGCATTACAATCATTCCCCATTACACTCATTCCCCATTACACTCATTCCCCAGTACACTCATTGCCCATTAGACTCATTCCCCATTACACTCATTCCCCATTACACTCATTCCCCATTACACTCATTCCCCACTACCCTCATTCCAGCATTACCCTCATTCCCCATTACCCTCATTCCCCAGTACACTCATTCCCCAGTACACTCATTCCCCATTACACTCATTCCCCATTACACTCATTCCCCATTACACTCATTCCCCATTACACTCATTCCCCAGTACACTCATTCCCAATTACACTCATTCCCCATTACACTCATTCCCCATTACACTCATTCCCCAGTACACTCATTCCCCATTACACTCATTCCCCATTACACTCATTCCCCAGTACACTCATTCCCCATTACATTCATTCCCCAGTACACTCATTCCCAGTTACACTCATTCCCCATCACACTCATTCCCGATTACACTCATTCCCGATTACACTCATTCCTGATTACACTCATTCTCCATTTCACTCATTCCCCAGTACACTCATTCCCCAGTACAATCATTCCCCAGTACACTCATTCCCCAGTACACTCATTCCCCATTAACTCATTCCCCATTACACTCACTCCCCATTACACGCATTCCCCAATACACTCATTCCCCACTACACTCATTCCCCATTACACTCATTCCCAATTACATTTATTCCCCACTACACTCATTGCCCATTACACTCATTGCCCATTACACTCATTGCCCATTACACTCATTCCCCATTACACTCATTCCCCAGTACACTCATTCCCCATTACCCTCATTCCCAATTACACTCATTCCCCAGTACACTCATTCCCCATTACACTCATTCCCGATTACACTCATTCCCCATCACACTCATTCCCCATTACACTCATTCCCCATTACACTCATTCCCCATTACACCCCATTACACCCCATTAACCCCATTAACCCCATTAACCCCATTACACCCCATTACTCCCCTCCCCCTTCCCTTCCTCCTCCTTCTTCTCCTTCTCCTTCTTCTTCTTCTTCTTCTTATTTCTTCATTTGATTTCTTGTTATTCTCTGGTATTGCTGCATACAATTTTACTTGCAGCTTTTTTTACTTGTTCTCTTTATTTCTTTTTTCTTCATGTGTTTTCTCCTTTCCCTCTGGTGCCTTCTCGTTCTCAGGTATTGGTGTATCAAATTCTACTTCAACCGTTTTTTTCTGCTCCTTTTATTTCTTCTTTTTTGTTGTTAATAAATTCCCTTCTTGTTCTCTGGTGTATTCTTATTCTTTGCAATTGATGCGTCAAATTTGACTACAATCCTGTTTCGTGTTCTCTTCATTTCCTTTTATTTTCATGCGCGGCAGGTCGAGAGGTTGAATGTCAGCTGAGTCAAACCAATGAATCACCAAATATATACTTGTCGCTACCTAATATCCCACTCAGTCACATTATCCTGGCACTCGACATCCCTAAGATAGGGCAAGGACTGGTTTGCTCAGTATCAGCTGTGGTGTTTTAGTTTTTTTTGTCCATTAGTTGTTTAAGCAGGGGAAATTTCAGTCATAGACGACTGGTCTTCCTCATTCCACTGCTGGTCGACAGAAAGCCCGAGCCTACACTTTTACCGACCCAAGGGATTTTTAACCTCCCACACCACATAGACATGGTATGAGAGCAACCGGCCTTTGATGACGCTGTATGTTATACACAGCCGTGGAAATCCAAATTGGCAGAGCTGGGGGCATGGGGAATCGAACCACCGACCTTCAGATTAGGAGTCTGACCTAGAAAAAAGTCAGACACTCTAACCACTCCGCCACAGAGAACGCCACTTTTCCTTTTCCTTTTCGTTGTCGCTAACACAAGATACTACACATCTCACACAAAGACTGTATCACCAAACAGGGCGCGGTGGCCGAATCGGTTGGGTGCGGGACTCGCGTGCGGTAGCTCAGGAGTTCTGTTCACCGTCGAGTCAAACCGATGACTTATCAAATTGATACTTGTCGCTTCCTAGCCTGGCACTCGGCATTAATAGGATAGGGCAAGGACTGGTTAGCTCAGTATGAGGATAATGTGACTGAGTGGGATATTAGGTCATGGTGCTTGCGGCACCTGGAGGGGAGGAGGAGAATCAGGGGGGGCTGCTTGAAGGCAGACCTCCAGCTCACCAGGCTGCACCCCCACCTCCAGTAACCCAACTATGCAAGAACATATCAACAAGGGGTTTACAGGAGTAGAAGCAGGCAAGGGAGCAATAATAATAAGAAACAGAATAATTATATACATGAATTATATTTGCATAAGTAGTTTATACCTCACATTTCCCAGTGGTGCAGCACTATAAAGTCGGCATGAGTGAGCAAAAGCATGAGCAGCGTAATCCTATATGTGTAGATGCACGGCATGACTTCAATCTTCACAGGCAAAATGCCGGCTCATAATGTATATATTTCCTTAGTACAACGAAAGAGCCTATTATACTAAGACGGCTCACTCAGCCTGTACTGTGTAATCAAAATGATCAAACCCACCACTTGGTGCGCTGGCTGTTCTCTTGGTTAAACAGGTGCTATATTATATGTATAAATGTATATATGAATGTGAAAGATGTGTGATGATGGCGATGCTGATGATGATGCTGATGATGATGTGTGTTTGTTCATAGCAATTTCATATTGATGTAGATTCATACTTACCTATCTCATGTATAACATAACTGTATATGTTTACATATGAAACACCAACCAGCAGCTGGGCTGATCAAACCCACCACCAGGTGGCCCTGCGAAATTTCCATTACGATGGGAGAGATAGGGAGTGAGCTGTCTTAGTATTATAGGGTCTTTGGTACAACCAAAGACAATGTATGACAAGACGCGCCACTCAGCGCCTTTATATATATACATTTCCGGAATAATTCACAATAATTGTTGTATATTGTCTTTGATGGTACAGCAGTCAAGGTGGGCTAGGGAACCTGTCCACTTGGTTCAATAGTACAGCAGTCAGGCTGTACTACGGGACCTGTCCAATTACATTATTTGCCATTGGGTGGCAGCACCGCATCTGTATTGCACAGGAGAAGCATTGAGTGGTGTGTCTTGTCGTACATTGTCTTTGCTTTATATGCTTAATTGCAGAGCCTGGCCAGGAAGCAACACGCATACATTTTTAAGACGTTGGCTCGACTAGGGTTCGAAACAGTGGGTTCAAATCCCACAATCTACCAAAATGGGAGACGGGAGCTCAACTCATTCGGCCACCCCGTCTGGTCTGAGCTACATAAGGTTTGTTTGTTGTTGTTTTACATCCTAGCAACATCTAAGGTCATATTAAGATGGGTACTGGGTACCGACTTGTGACAGTGCGCACTCATGGCCACTTTATAGTGCTGTCCCACTGGGAAACCAGGCTGCCGGCACCATGACCTGGCATACCACTCAGTCACATTATCCTGACACTGAGCACACCAGTCCTTGCCCTGTCCTAATAATGCCAAGCGCCTGGCTAGGAAGCAACAAGTATAAATTTTTAAGTCATTGGTTTGACTCGACCGGGGTTCAAACCCACGACCCCACTATCTACCAACACGGGAGACGGATGCTCTAACTCATTCGGCCATCCCGTCTGGTTAACACATAAGGTGTTGGACCTGTAGGGTGGGGAGGTTGAGGGGAAGAGGGATGGCTGGTAAATCAACCCAACTTCCGGTTCTGTACTAGTACACCGGATCGCAGCTTCAGTCTCTGAAATTGAAAAGCGAAAGAGGTAGTACTACTAGTAGGCTGAACTACCCTTCCAGGACAAGCCTGGGAAGATTGATTACATTAGGGATCCTGGATAGTTCTGACATTCTGGCCTGGAAAGTGGATGCGTTGAGTCAAGCGGTATTGTCGCGACCTGGTCTGGCACTCGGCATTTGTAGGTTTGGCTCGGTGCCAGGATATTGTGAGTGAGTGGTATATCAGGTCATGGTGCCGGGGATCTCCCAGGTCTCCCAGTGGGGCAACACTATGTAGTCACTATGAGTGAACACTGTCGCAAATCGGTGTATGTCCTGATATGACCTTAGATGTTGTTAGGACGTAAAACCACAAGAAACAAAGAGAAACGAATTCTTGTCTGGAATGGCAGGAATGTAGGTTCGGGTCCCACTTCAGACATGGTGCCCCATTTGGTTTTGTATTGACTCCCCGCGGTACAGCACTACATCACATTGCTCTGACACCGAGCCAAACACCGCTTGCTCTATACTACTAACACCCTGGAGCCAGCCAATGTGAGGCTACATGCCAACGCTTTTATTTCTCTTTAGTTGACTCGGCCAGGGATCGAAACCATTTACCTCAATAAGAAAACAAAAGAAAGACAGAAAAGAAGAAAAGAGAAATAGAACAGGAAAGAACAAGAATAACAAGAAGAACAAGAAGAACAACAAGAACAACAAGAACAACAAGAACAACAAGAACAACAAGAACAACAAGGAGAATGACAAGATCGGTTGGTTGTTGGAGTTTTATGTCCTGGCAATATCTAAGGTCAGATCAGGACGACAAGAAGAAGAACAACGAGAATAACAATGTCAACAACAACAGCAATAATATCAATTTCAAGAACAACAAGAACAATAAGGAGAAGAATAAAAGGAGGAAGAACAACAAGAACAACGAGCAGAAAAACAACAAGAAGAACAACAAGAACGCCAAGAACAACAACAAGAACAACAACAAGAACAATCAGAACAACACTAAGAACAAAAAGAACAACAGGCAGAACAACAACAAGCACAACAAGAACAACAAGCAGAACAACAACAAGAACAACAAGAACAAGAACAACACGAACAACAAGCAGAACAACAACACAACAATCATAACAATACCAAGAACAACAAGAACAACAAGCAGAACAACAACAAGAACAACAATGACGACACGCAGGACAACAACAATAACAACAAGAACAACAATCAGAACAACAACACAAACAACAAGAACAATACACAGAACAACAACAAGAACAACAAGCAGAACAACAAGAACAACAAGAATAACAAGACCAAGACAAACAATGCGAAGAAAACGATTTAAAACGGGATATGTTTTTACTTGATGCAGGAACAACAACTTCCTGTTGGAATAATCACGACCAAGCAAATGATTCGAAATTTGAGCAAATATCAATCACGATTGACCCAGTCATGTTTATACTTGCCTTGCGCTCAATTCTTATCTATTTTTAGCTATACTGGTGAACAATTTGTCCGGGTTTGCGGATCGCCATACAAGTATTGCAATTGTGGTGAGTCGCACTCATCTCCCCGCAGTGAGGGAGTGGGGCGTAGCTCATGCGGTAGCGTGTCCACCTGTGAAGGTGTAGCTCATCCTATTGATCCTGCTCAATGGACCCATTTGCAGTTTGGGCTATTTTCCGTTCCAATCAGTGGTCCCCCAACTGGTTCATCAAAGGCTGTTTGTAGACCATGAGATCCTGGGTTTGAACCCTGTGTAAAATATTCCGATAATGTTACGACGACTTTACACTTGGTCGAGTCAAACCAATGACTTAAAAATTGATACTTGTTGCTTCCTAGCCAGGCGCTCAGCATTATTAGGATAGGGCAAGGACTGGTTGGCTCAGAATCAGGATAATGTGACTGAGTAGGATATCAGGTCATGGTGCTGGAGGCCTGGTATCCCAGTGGGGTAGCACTATAAAGTCGCCATGAGTGCGCACTGTCGCTGATATGACCTTAGATGTTGCTAGGATGTAAATGACAACTAACAAACATTCATCAAAGACCGTGGTATGTGCTGTCCTGTCCGTGGTGAAGTGCATATAAAGACCCCTTGCTGCTTATCGTAAAGAGTAGCCAATGTGGCGGCAGTGGGTTTCCTCCAAGGAAATATGTCAGAATGACCATATGTTTGACGTCCAATAGCCGATGATAATCAATGTGCTCTAGAGGCATCGTAGACCTGAGGTCAGTGTCTACCAGTCAATCAGCACTATAAAGTCAGCATGAGTGTGCACTGTCACAAATCACTACCTGTCCTGATATGACCTGAGATGTTGTGATGACCTAAAACAGCAACAAACTCTGATATGGCTCTGCAACATCTTTTTCACACATCTGCATTCAACGTGCACCTCGGAGTTGACTCCGAGACGTCACGCTTTTCGAGTAGGAGGAAAAGACCCCTCCAAAATTGTCGTGTGTGTCAGCCAATCAGAGCTATTCTTTCAATTGCAAATAGCTGCAGGAAGTGCATGCGATGGGGGGGGCCACCATTTTTGAGGAACACAAATGCTAAAACGCCATTCACAGTAGTGAGGCATTTGGAAAGACACCGAGGCGTGCAGTTGAATGTAGCCCTGGAAGGAGAGAGTAAAAAATTAGCTGAGCTGATTGGTCGACTTGACCACGTGACACGCACCAGCGTGACACGGTTATCGCGCTATTCCCCGGTGGGCGCGCAGGGCGCCGGTCTGCTAACAGTTTACCGAGTGTTTTTTGTTGTTGATGCAACTTCCCTTCCTTAAACCGGGCGCCATGGCCGAATCGGTAGAGTGCAGCCCTCCCGTGCGGGAGATCGTGAGTTCGATTCCTGGTCGAGTCAAACCAATGACTTACACAATTGGTACTTATCGCTTCCTAGTTTGATGCTCGTCATTAATAGGATAGGGCAAGGACTGGTTAGTGTGACTGAGTGGGATATTAGGTGAGGGTGCCGATTGCCTGATTTCCCAGTGGGGCAGGTCTACAAAGTGGTGTTCTCTGTGGCGGAGTGGTTAGAGTGTCTGACTTTTTTCTGGTCAGACTCCTAATCTGAGGGTTGCTGGTTCGATTCCCCGTGCCCCCACCTCTGCCAATTTGGATTTCCACCGCTGTGGATAACGTACAGCGTCATCAAAGGCCAGTTGCTCTCATACCATGTCTATGTGGTGTGGGAGGTTAAAAATCCCTTGGGTCGGTAAAAGTGTAGGCTTGGGCTTTCTATCACCAAACTGGCTAATGGTGAAAACAAGTCTAGTCAGACTTATCCATGATAGGCAGTATAAATCTTCAAGAAAAAAAACAAAGTCGCCATGAGTGCGCACGGTCACAAGTCGGTACCCGTCCTGATATGACCTTAGATGTTGTCAGGAGGTAAAACTCCAACACACCAACAAACCTTTCCCTTAAAGCTGTGTGGTCCGATGAAAACATCAACTTCTCAACGTCAAAACAAATGCTTAATCATTGCACCAGGATCCAATTTAGAATTAATTATAATCCAACTTAATTATAATCCAATTTAATTATAATCCAACTTAATTATAATCCAACTTAATTATAATCCAACTTGGATATTGGTGCAATGATTAAGCATTTGTTCCTGCATTGAAGGGGACGGGGATATTAACTCGAAGTTAGAGTGGCATAGTCCGATGCTTTTGAGTTTCTGTCATTTTCTGAGATAAAAATATCAGGTTGATGGTTATAATCTACCTTACTTGAGTTTGAAGTAACCTTTATTTTAAATGGCTACCTTTTGAGATATTTTAAGTGCAAACATGTAGAATTATCTTTGGCAAGCACACCAAAACTTAGATAAAGGATTCACCCGGTACTCGCAGTACACGGGTGAAAACCAGCCTTATATAAAAACGGTCGAAAAAGCGGGTTAATGAAATGAGAGCCTAATTTCACAATCTAAGAAGCAACATTTATACTTTGTGGATGTCTTCATATTTACTCGCTACCTTAGAGTTGAAAAATATAATAAAATAGCTAGTTTAATATGATTTAAAATTGAAATCGACCGCGTTCTATGGCCGCCATCTTGGATCTTTGCATTCTCTCCCATTTCACCAAATCTGTGCCAATATAAGTAACCATTTGACACTGGAGCCAGGCATTCTACTTCTTGTTCCATACTAAAGCTATTTTCGCCCGTATTTAGACTACGTTGGTATTCACCCGTGTACTGCGAGTACCGGGTGAATCTTTTATCTAACCAAAACTCTGACATCATAAGCTTCTCCAGTAACAGTTTCAATTAATTTGACTCAATATTCCCTTCTATGCAGAAACAAATGCTTAATGAGTGCATTATTGGCTAAGTCACATATTTAGAATCAAATCTAGATAATTTGCATGGGTGCATACTGTCACACGTCAGTGCCCGTCCTGATATGAATTAGATGTTGCTGGGCCGTAAGACAACAACAAACAATCTGAGCGGGTGTCAATTAGATCTAATAGACATAATCTACCAGACCATACTTGTATTCCTCCCTACTGCCCTTACGCAGTACACTGACTGCCTCTAAATGGAGCGCAGTCAGTGATGAAGCAGTCTTGTCGCATCGCGACGCAGCATGATGATGAGCCTGCCTAACGCTGAGTGTCATGGCTGAGTGCGGCTGACAGTTACAGGTTGACCGCAGATACACGCAGCCTTATGCCCCGGTCATATACACGTTAGTGGATGCAGTTAAATGTAGGTGAACATAGTGGAGGCTAACGTGGGTCAAACATGGTGTAAGTATGCTAAACTACGTTGAAATATGTTAAGGTACGGCAGGTTTTGGTATGGATAAATATGTTACAGTACGGATGAATATGTTATGGTACGGATGACTGACAACTTCTGACATACCGATGCACTTATTAAGCATTCCTTGCACATCGAAGGGCATACTGAGTCAATTTCATTTGGCATGTTTCCTCTTCAAATATCTCAAAAGTTAGCCATTAAAGATAAAAGTTGCTTCAACCTCGAATAAGGTAGATCTGACTTGTGACAGCGCGCACTCATGGCGACTTTATAGTGTTGCCCCACTGGTAAATCAGGCTACGAGCATCATGATACATGTTGTGTATAACTTGCAGCATTATCAAAGGCCAGTTGCTCTCATACCATGTCTATGTAGTATGGGAGGTTAAAAATCCCTCGGGTCGGTAAAAGTGTAGGCTCGGGCTTTCTATCGACTAACTGTCTAATGGTGAAAATAAGTCTATTCAGACTTATCCATGATAGGCAGTATAAATCTTCAATAAGAAAAAAAAGCGACAAGTATCAACCTAATATATTTATCTCGGAAAATGACAGAAACTCAAAACCGTCAGACTGCGCAACTTTACCTAGACACAAACTAACTACAAAAAATAGATAATTCCTATTATAAGTAGTCTTATTCGAACACGATAATTGTGAATAAGAAAAGTCAAGTTAGTCATGTTATCTCCTCTTTAAATTATAAAGTGAGAGATTGAGCTTCGACGGACTGTTGCCCCACTCCCGGTATGTATACACGCCAGGTCGCAGCTCTAGTCTTTTCTTAGGGACTAGCGGAGAGCAGGGTAGTTGGTTGTTGGAGTTTCAGACCCTGGCAACATCTAAGGTCATATCAGGACGGGTATCGATGTGAGACGGTATGCACTCATGGCAACTTTACAGTGCTTCCCCACTGGGAGACCAGGCCACCAACACAATGGCCTGATATCCCACTCAGTCAGATTATCCTGACACTGAGCTAACCAGTCCTTGCCATATCCTAATAATGTCAAGCGCCAGGCTAGGTAGCAACAAATATCAATTTTTAAGTCATCGGTTCGAGTTGACCAGGTTTAGAACCCGCGGGTTCGAATGCTACGATCTAGCGAACGGGAGACGGACGCTCCACTCATTCAGCCACCCGTCTCGTCACAGCAGAGAGCCATTCGGAAGCGACCTATTCATGTACAGCGCAATGGTCCCATGCATTGCACATGACCTGCTTGTTAACTACATCCGGGACTCTGGTTGTAGGGGCTGACGGGTTGATAATAGATGAGTTCAACCACCAACCCGCCCTCTGACGGCAGTGAACAGAACTCTAGTGTTGTGAGTAACCAGCTCACTGTGCAGCATGCTAGGTGGAAAAGGTCTTATAGAAGATTTCACTCACCAACCCGCCCTCAAGTGGCAAGAACTACTGTTATGGGTAACAGCTCACTATGTGTGAGAAGGTCTCCTCGAAGATTTCCATCACCACACGCCCTCTGACGACAGTGGCATGAACTAATTAAAGACACGTGAGACAGACAAGTAGATATAAGGTGGCATTTATTTTAGTTATGTCAGAAGTTGTCAGTCAGTATAGATATAATGGCTCGAAGACCCTTAAACCTACCCGTTTCCCTTACAAATTGGGGTGGGTGGGATGGCAAATTAACGAGCATATAGAACTCAGTGTTGTCTTTTTGAAATCTAGTGAGAAAGTGAAAACCTCTTAGTTAGTCGTTTCAATATGTGAATGTCTTTAGGCTAGGTGGCGAGTCGATGGGTGGCCATTGGTATAGTTCAGTTCTAACTCGGTAGGTGGCTGCTTGGGTGTCCTTAGTATCCGAATGATGTCTGCCCCGCCTGCCCCGCCTGCTAAATTACCCATTGCGTCCTTAGTAACCGAATGCTGTCTGCCCCGCGTGCTAAATTACCCATCGCGTCCTTAGTAACCGAATGCCGTCTGCCCCGCCTGCTAAATTACCCATGTTGTATCAACATGAACAATGTCATCGAGAATGGGAAATATTGCCCCTAGAGCAAGATTCGAACCCACACTTTTTGCCTCTCTGAGGTTAGCATGGTAACCATTACACTACCTAGGCTCCTTGATGTCACTAACTGAGCGATTTCTACCTGTCTATGTGGCTCCTTGCCTGAGAGGTCAATGCAGATTACTACACTCGTCCCCATGGAATTGTAAGTCTTGTAAATGGTTTACATCCATAAGTCGTTTAAATGCTTACGATTACATGCAGACAGGCGCTGCACTTACATATAGGCACAGGGTAGGTTCAACAAACATACAGCCCATAGCATGTATAGGATCCTGGTCGTGGAATCAGTGTCATGGAGGGGGGTGATGAAAATGGGAAATATTGCGCCTACAACGGGAATCGAACCTACATCTTTTGCATTCTACAATAGTAAATAGAATAGCTTTATTTTGATGTTTTAAGGCGCTAGTAAATTGGAGGTAAATAACGCTATTTTTTCAGATATATTTTCTACACATCCACTGTTAAATATTCACTTCTATTTTAAACTAGAAAACAATAGAAACAAAAGATTTCAATCTTTCAGCGATCTCATTGGATAGTTAAAAGATGCCCTTTAATATCGCCCACATTGAAAATAAACAAAAACACTACAACCAAATAACAAAAAAAGTTTGTTTATTTAACAACGCCTCTAGAGAACATTGCTTTTAATCATCGGCTACTGGACGTCAGACATATGGTCATTCTGACATATTTCTTTGAAGGAAACCTGCTGCCACCTCATGGGCTACTATTTCCAATGAGCAGAAAGGAGTATTTTATATACGCTTTCCCACCGACAGGACAGCACATAGCCTACCCCAGCCTTTGATGAATCAGTTATGGACCACTGGTTGTAATGGAATATAGCCCAAACTGAAAATGCATCCACCATTTCCCCAACTACATTCTGATCTTTTGTTTGGGGTATGTTCGGAGATTGTTTTCAAGATTCCCTGATAAAGAAAAGAAAATCCCAAATAATTTCCCATTTTTCTTTCGCTCTCCTCACCAGCTTTGTCTGGTAAAGGCAGACATCTCAGTGACAAGACGAACCAAGTCGGTTGCCAATTAAAACCCCAGCGGTGCCCAACTCTTATTTGGGACAGGTGTCATATTTCAGGAGGTCATATGGCGGTCTATACAGTGTTGACCTATACGGCTCTCGCTTGTGCCCACCCAGCAGCGTAATTGATTAATCAACTCAGGTCACCCGAGCCACTTTTTGGCGCATGCGCACATCCTACACACTCGGGTCAAATAGTCAAATATGTTTCTCCATGCTCGGGGTGGAAAAAAAAGGTGGCTTAATCCAAAACCTATTTTTCAAATAACCAATATAACGACAGTAAAATAGGATTTCAAGTATTTTATGATTGCATATTTTAGTTATATTTCTATTTCATTAATCTAGGTTATTACCAAAAAAAAACATATATGACTGGTACTGGTAGCTGTTATCCTGCAGGATGGTAGCAGCGTGAATGTGACATCATCACTCCTAGCCACCCCCAGCCAAGAGGTGGGTTTCTGGGGTCGGATCGTTTTGCACACGGCACATGTATTTGTCTACTCCACTCGCGGTGTTCGATTTGAAATTCTGATGACTCGGGTGACCGGAGTCACCCGGGTCATGTTAATTGATTACGGCCACTGAGGAATGCCATGTGATTTCTGGTCACATGGTGACTGTTTATAAACACTAAGGAGACAGTTGCTATGGTAACTGACCAATCAATCACTATCTCTACTGGTTTTGGTTGTAGAATCACAATTTCTTCCATATTTATAAATGCATAGCTATTTGTATTCATTAAATGGCAGGTAGTCCCATATACAGTAGGCAAGGATTATGTTATTGCACTAGGGAGCCGAGGTAGTGTAATGGTTAGCATGCTAGCCCCACAATGGCAAGAAGTGTGTGTTAGATTTCTGCTGTAGTCACAAAATTTCCCATTTTCATCACCCCTGATTACACTGTGTAAAATATTCCGATAATGATGCATTGGTGAGGTAATGCAAATGTTCTATTTATGAAAAAGGTGTATAGGGCCAGGTGCATAGATGTGTTCATGTAGGTGCTGGTGGTACTTCACTCATTGGTAAATAGACATTGTGGTGCTAGTAACATAGTGTGTAAGGGCCACTTAGAGCCACTTACCCCCTCCTCCCTCTGCTAGTCATGGGTCACCACACACTCAGCTCAGGGCAGGTGGTGCCCAAGTGAGCCACGCCGCTTGGTGGTGGTGGGCAGATCACTGTAACCATGGGGACCGGAAATGCTTGTTTCTCATTGGTAGAGCTGGAAATGCTTGATTCTCATTGGGAGAATGTGGTCAGGTGTTATGCCATACTGGATCCATGTACCATATAAATAATAAACCTGAGGGCTTGGCTCTCTCTCTTCTTTCACTCTTTATACTCTTCCTTTCTCTATTTGCCTGTATTGATTTCACTATAGCCTGCCTACACAACCACAGATCCGAGCCATGGACTATATAACTGGTCGCCATGACCAGGATACTCTACAAGCTATGTGCTATATGGTTGTTCACCCTACCCTGTGTATGTCTGTAATTGCAGCCTGTATGTAATAGTAGGTAATGTAATATGTAATATAAGTATGCATGTAATATGTAATATAAGTATGCAGGTATAGCAATACCTCAGAGATTTTGACACCCCTGCCTTGCAGAGTTGTAAACCACTGCCTTGTGGTACAGGTTCTTGACAGAACTGAAGGCTAAGGGAGCAAATCCTAAACAGAAAACCATGTCACTGTGGCAGCATTAAGGGCGGTTGATGTATGGAACTCCCAACATCTCCCGACCAGTCACTGCAGGGACAAATAGTTTTGCGCCTGTCTTGACATGTTCTTGCCGGTGTGAATCCTCTATTTGCTCCCCGAGAGAGTGCCGCTGGTAACTTGCAAAAGCCAGCAGCACTTCAACACTTTTGCAGGCAGCTTTCATGAAATGTCTAAGACCGACTCATGGATGCAACTCTCACAGCAGATAGCTAAATGGAGAGCGGCAGTCAAGTAATGAAAGCAGTCTTTGTCGTATCGCAACCGACAGCATGATGATGATGATGTAATAGTAATCATCACTGATACCATGGGGACACATATTGTAGTATGCACTGACTTCTTAGGCAAGGTGTAACAGAAACGGATAGGTGGTGATCAGGGGATGGGGTGGTTGAATCAGAGAACTGAAGTAGCGTAATGGTTAGCACGCTAGCCCTGGAATAGCAATCCAAGAAGTTAGGTGTAAAGTCGCTGGCTGGTGGTGTGGGTGGTGTGGACAAGCCAAGAGAAATCAAAACAGGTAATGAAGGAAAGTAGGTAAAGAGTGAAAGTAGGAGAGTGAGACTCCTTGATTTATTATCTTATATAGGTTTCTAGAATCCAAGATGGCAGTGGTCACATGGGTTAATCCACCAATCAGAGTTCAATCTGTTGTATCCAAGGCTTTGTTATGCTGGCTACAGTGCCTTGTAGTGGCCAATGATCCATAAATAACACTATGGGGGGAGGGGGTATGTGAGGTGACTCCTCCAAAGACTATCTAAGAAGTGAGACTCCTCCAAAGACTATTTTACTATACAACTTCTATACCTAATGAGTAATAGTTTACCAACTCCACATATCCCTCATATGCCTTTGGCTTTTATATATCACCATTTACCATTCTATAGACAGGTTGCAATTTATTATAGTAGAGCTCACATCTGTCCTCATGCCATTAGATCGGACAATTTTACAGAGGGTTTGAATCCTGCGCTAGGCGCAATGATTCCCATTTTCACCTCCCCCCCCATGACACTGGTGCTCTGACTAGGATCTAATCGTGGCAATCGTAAAGCAGCTGTCACACCTCGCCGGATTGATCAATAGACAGAATTGTCTAGTCTGGTGGTGATAAGTATCAAAATGTATTAAAATGTGTCAAAATGTTGTGCTATCGGGTTTATGGCCGCTGGACGAACGGACATGAAACAGACATGAAATGGACATGAAATGGACATGAACGGATAGCCAACGGACGAAATAAACTCAAACCGGAA
This sequence comes from Branchipolynoe longqiensis, assembly GCA_030323885.1. Lineage (NCBI taxonomy): Eukaryota > Metazoa > Annelida > Polychaeta > Phyllodocida > Polynoidae > Branchipolynoe > Branchipolynoe longqiensis. Next base: position 25,796,314 of record CM059202.1, on the reverse strand, counting down.
AGAACCGTAGGCGTCAATCTGGCGGCATCTGTTCCTAGTTTTGTGCATGTTCAAAATTTGTACAAACACAAAACGGACTTTGTTTGGTTTCTGTCCGTTTCCCCCAATCTGGTGAGGTGTGAAAGGGCCTTAAATGTTAAAATGTGAAAATTCGGGTTATCCAGCCCCCATGACCTTCCTGTTAGAATGACGCAGGTCATCAACTCTATGCCAATATAGATGAACACTGTCTATTGGAACCATCGTTGGTTGGTTGTCGGAGTTTTACGTCCTGGCAACATCTAAGGTCATATCAGGACGGATATCGACTTGTGACAGCGCGCACTCATGGCAACTTTTATAGTGCTGCCCCACTGAGAAATCAGGCCAGCGCCACCATGCATTGATACCCCCAACAGTCACATTATCCTGACACTGAGCTAACCAGTCCTTGCACTATCCTATTAATGCCGAGCACCAGGCTAGGAGGTGATAAGTATCGATTTTAAAGTCATTGGTTTCACTCAACCGGGAACCGAAATCCCGACCTACTGCACGCGAGGCCCGCGCTCTACCGATTAGGCTACTGCGCCCGGTGAGGAACTATGGTATCCTCAGCTTGTTTCTAGTTGATTCACACCAAAAGCTTGTTTTCTTTTGCTCAGATTTAGACACAATTAATCGCCATTGACCCTTACAACGGGTTTATTATTATTTCTTTTTGTACATTAGTTGTTTAAGCAGAGGAAATTTCAGTCGCAGACGACTGGTCTTCCTCATTCCACTGCTTCTTGCCCTATCCTATTAATGCCAAGCGTCTGGCTAGGAAGCGATAAGTATCAATTTTTAAATCATTGGTTTGACTCAACCAAGATTCGAACCCACGATCCCATGAGCTACCACCACCAGACCACGGGAGACGGACGCTCTAACTCATTCGGCCATCCCGTGGGATGATTAAAAAAAAAATGATTTGTTGTTTTTGTGTGATAAATTTATTTACCCTGCTCATAACGGATAAGCGTGTCAACACTTGTTTTCATCGCCGGGTAGCACTAGCCCAATTTGATTAAAATCTTTTGAATTTTGTTTTCATAATAATTTAGATTTTCTTGCTTCTTGTTTATGGCTTGTAACTCTTTGTAGATTGCAAACAGTCCAACATCCAGCTTTCACTATACTTTGTGTGAATCCATTTAAACATTTAGGTAGCAAGATTAAACAATCTTGTAGATCACCTCACACATGTCAAGAGAGTTATTCTACGCGGTCGGCCATCCCTTCTGGTTTATTTGATTGAAAAACAGATTGGTAAATAATAATACAGTACAACCCAGTTAAATCAAGTTCGGTTAAACCAAACGATCGTTTAATCCAAACTTTTTTTGGCGGCCCGGCAAAATACTACCATTTATCATATAAATACTACCATTTATCATATAAAAATGTTGGTTAAACCAAAATCGGTTAATCGAAAGTATCGGTTAATCCAAACAAAATTGTCGGTCCCAGGCCAAACTTTCATGTGGTTTTAAGGTCATCTGGGACTTTTTTATATGATAAATGGTAGTATTTTAACTGGTCGCCCAAAAAAGTTTGGATTAAGCGATCGTTTGATTTAACCGAGCTTGGTTTAATGGTCTGGAATGAGCGGAGACGCTCATTTGGGTTCATTGCTGGGCACTGGGACTGCGAAGATGCTGGGGCCTCCCCCTCCCCCCATGACACTGACAGGGGGGGGGCTTCCCGGGGGAGGGGCTTCCGAGTGAGGAGAAACACTCCGAGTATGAGAGGGGGGGAGCTGCCACTGAAGGGGGGTGGGGGGTGGCGGACCAGCATGCATCGCACTTCCCCCTTCCACAAGCTCTCAGCCAATCACAAACCAACATAACCGACCAATCAAATCACAACACTACCCGGAGACCACCTCTCCCACACTTGGATGGTCAGTCTCCACCACTGCTCCCGACTGACCACTACTACTATCTTTTTTCACCCACCCACCCACACCTGCCGATTGATTAGCACAGCCAATCAAACGAAAAAATAAATAATGACTAAAAACAATCAAAGAAGAAAAATTGACAATCACCAATTGACACTCGAGCAATTGGCTTATCACCTTCAACTCATTTATTGTGAATTTAACCTGTTAATTAATATGCTATATTGTTTGTGTATCTGCTATCATGTCATTATGTAAATGTTGATTATCTCATTGCTAATTGTTCATATGACGCATCTACCATCTCACACTCATATGTTATCATCGGTGCGTGACCTTATGTCGGCTGGGACTTCCCAGCCTCCGCAAAGAATCACATGTAATACCGCCGGGGGGGCTGCGCCCGAAATAAAGTCATGCCATTTGTCCCACTTCAGCTTCCATGTCTTTTGTGCCCGAGAGCAATGGGGTTAAACAATATATGCATAAAAAACAATAATCATAGTGTCCACATACATTGTATATTACATTCATAATGCACCAAAGTTTTTGACAAAGCCAAGTCAAATTCAAAGCTCGGTTAAACCAATGGTCGGTTAATCCAAACAAATTTCTAGGGTCCCTTCAAGTTTGGTTTAGCAGGGTTAAACTGTAGTAGGAATAACAAAAAATAAAGTGATAAAATTGACTTTTATATCATGTCTGACCATTAATTTGGGCTTTATTGTATGAGGTGACAATAACACATCTCTCCCTACCGGGCACGTGATGGTTGATTCCGGTTTATTTCAATGGTCATTTCCGGTTTACTTAAATATAGCTATTCTTTTCAGGTTTTCTTAAATTACATTTTGCGTTCTGGAATGACTGCTTGACCTAAGAGGAATGGGTGTGTAGGGTGGGGGTGGGGAGTGGGGACTTTAGGTCCTAGCAACAACTGAGGTCCTATCAGGATGGGTATCGACTAGAGTGTCTAGACATCCTGCTTTAGGAAGGGCAGCCCTGCTTTTCTACGTGTTTTAAAAAAATATAATTCAACTCATTATACAACATGTCCTCCCTGGCAAAAAGAGTAAAAAGAACTAACAATACCAAAGTATACCCACCAGACTATAACACCTGACTAAACCAATAAAACATATGAGCCTGTCTCAAAAGATGATAACTCTTCTTTTTTTGGTCCATTGTAATGATTGACACAAAACAGCACAGAAACGGCTACACTGAAAAAACAAGGACATTTGCTTCAAATCAATATGTATTCTATTGGGATTGTGTATGTTATGACGTAACATAAATAATTCACAATACGACAATGTGCGTGACGGTGGCCAAAAAAATAACTATGTCCTGACGTAACCATAAACACGTATCCAGGCTACATACACAAAGTAGCAATAGTAGGAAAGTGACGTCACAAAGCTAAACAAGCATAACGAAACAGCATGTAATAAACAAATCAGTTTATCCTGAGCAAATGCATAAGCAGATAGTATGTTGATCGTTACAATGGACAAAGTTTTGTCCCATATTGCTTAGCACCTTTTGAGACAGTCTCATATACTACCGACAAATCTATAGTTGACCAAGACAATTTAAATGAGTTGTGCAACCATTATTTGCATAATCCAAAATCCATGACTACCTGCATCAGCAAGTCATGCCTATTATATTAATGTTTCCGCACAGGTATGATCATCAAATCACTGATATAGTCTAAAGGTAAATGCCTATTCTCCAGTCTACAGTTGCAAAATAAGATCCTCACTATAGTTGTAATGCCTGATTTTAACCTACTATTGTCTATATTGTTCATACCATTTCATCATTCCATCCATAAATAGTTCTTATGCACTATAATTGTTAAGGCCGGAAGACCAGCACCTCGGTGCTGAAAAAAGATGTTATTCAACTGGAATATAAATTTGAAAAGAATTGAAAAAAAAGGTCAAGTCTTCAGGCTCAAGACTATTGTAATTAATTTGTTAAGCACTATACTTAGGAATTGTGGATTTGGGTTATTGTGAGGTAAACATGCCTATTTATTACGTATGTAGGAGTCTGCACTGACCTCTCGGGAAAGGAGCCGCATAGACAGGTGGGTGTGGATAGGGTGGTGACATCAGGGAGTCTCGGTTGTGTAATGGTTAGCACACTGACCTGGGTTTGATTAATGACCTAGGTGCAATATTTCCCATTTTCATCACCCCGCCCTGACACTGGTGCCATTACCAGGATCCTATACAAGCTATGTGCTGGATGGTTGTTGAACCTACCCTGTGCATTTGTATGTAAGTGCATTGCCTGTATGTATGTAATTGAACGCATTAAATGACCATTTAAAAGACTTACAATTCAAGGAAGACTAATGTAGTAAGTAGTCTGCACTGACCTCTCAGACAAGGAGCCGATTCGGCCACCGCGTCTGGTCCGGTCGCATTCACGAGTTTGAGGAAGCGTTAGATAGAATAATCGGTACATATATCAAACAAACAATTCCCTTATGTGCCTTTATACTCGCATAATACACTATACCTCACATCATTACTGACCTGGGCACACACAACGCACAGAGGAAATGGGATAAACATTGCTTTATTACCATGTATTAACAGTCACATTGGCGGTCTGGCGAGTCATGTGCTTGGAGCAAGCAGCTCAGGCATAGGGGGCTCCTCATCGCTCATACATCATGCTAAAGCAATTCCAGTAACAAAAGGGAAGGAGTAACGCTGCCAGACAAGACAACATGTGCATAATAAACAATAAATAATACATAATAATACAATACATAATGCATCATATATAATCACACATATATATGTTATGTACAATGTATTTCACGGGTATAAAGGTCCGAAAGGCAATTACTTGTTTTTTATTTAATCGATGTGCCTCCTCGATCTCAGCTTTTGAGATCATTCTCACGGGAGGATTAAAACAATATTTTGTTTAGGTAATAGCTGATATTCAAAGCCAGAGAATATATATATACCTATCCCATTGTATTCTTGTCTTGTGTGTGTTTGTACTGTAGATGCGTCCTTACATATGTGCTATATAATTTATTATGTGAATATAAATAAATAATAGTCCCTAAAGCCTCAGTCACACCTACCCGGATCAGGGGCTGGACGAGCCCCGGGCTGTCATCCGGGGTGGTCTGGGGTGATCCGGGGTGATCCGTGGCTCATCCGTGGCTCATCCATGGCGACCTGCCCTGATCCGGCCTGATCCGTGCCTGATCCGGCCCCGGCCGGGCTCCGCCCTGGATGTTCTAAAATGTTTAAAACATCCGGGGCGGTCTGGGGGATTTTGCGATCCGGGCTCAAACCAGAATGATCCGGGGGTGGTCCGGGTAGTCTGGGGGTGGTCCAGGGGTGGACTGGGGTCAGTCCGGGCTGTTAGGGGGTGGTCCCGGGCCGTTTTGCCCTGGATGAGCCACGGTTTAACCCGGACCACCCCCAGACTATCCCGGACTACCCCTGGCATAGCCACGGACCACTCCCGGACTTCCCGGATAATACCCGGATCACCCCGGATCACCCCGGATCAGCCACGGATCGGCCCAGACCACTCCCGGATCACTCCCTGATCACTCCCGGCTCATCCGGGACTCATCCGTGGCTACACCGGGGAGTCCGGGGGTCATCCCGGGCGGTACGGGGCGATCTGGCCTCTGGTCCGGGGCTCGTCTGGGAAGGTGTGACTGCGAGACAAAAAACAACGAAAACAGTGATTTCATCCAGGGACGGTCCGGAACAGTCCAGCAATTGGTCCGGGGGTGGTCCGGCTCAAAATCCGGGGCTTGTCCGGGTACGTGTGACGTGGGGCTCAATGTTTTCAGGGCTCCTTCTGGGCACCTCTCGCTTCCCAACACCCCTTAATCTCTGCAGCCTACACCCCCCCCCTGTAACCGGGCACTCTCTGCTTCCCCTTTCCTGGGAACCGACTCCAAAGGTCTCCCAGCTCTCATATATATATATGTATATATAAGAGAACATAGAGGAAGAGATTTAATACCAAAAAAATCCTCTCCTGGACAGCATTGATTAATATCAAAATATTAAAAAAATATTAATATTGCCAAATTTGGTTGATTCTTTTCAGTATGGACAAGGGGTGGGAAGAAATGATACTCATAGAAAGCAGTAATTGTCAATGACAAATCTGTATTCGGATATCAGTAATAACAAGACATAACATAAGAAAATTCATATTTTTCTTTTATCGAGGCGCAATATTGTAATTGCAAGTGTGCATTTATTGGAAACAGAACAAATGTATGCGTTAGACAAAAAGCGGACTTGGTGGCCTAGTCGGTAGAACGTCGGCTTCCTGTGTGGAAAGTCAGGAGTTTGAATCCCAGCCGAGTCAAACCAATGACTTATAAAATTAATACTTGTCGCTACCTAGTCTGGTGCTCGGCATTAATAGGAAAGGACAAGGACTGGTTTGCACAATATCACGATAATGTGATTGTGTGGGATATTGAGTCATGGTGCTGGCGGCCCGCTCTCCCAGTAGGTTGGCACTATAAAGTCGCCATGAGTGGGCACTATCACAATGTCACTTCAGAACACTGACGTAGTGTAAACACCAGACACAGGAGGCCACTAATCAGGCTCCTGGCCCTGTTAGGATGCACACTGCATTAAACCAGAACACTGATGCAGTGTACAAACCATACACAGGAGGCCACTAATCAGGCACCTCGCAATGTTAGGATGGGGATGAAGCACACTGTATTAATCCAGAACACTGATGCAGTGTACATATCAGACACAGGAGGTCACTAATCAGGCTCCTGGCCCTGTTAGGATGCACACTGCATTAACCCAGAACACTGATGCAGTGTACACACCATACACAGGAGGCCACTAATCAGGCTCCTGGCCATGTTAGGATGGGGATGAAGCACACTGCATTAATCCAGAACACTGATGCAGTGTACACACCAGACACAGGAGGCCACTAATCAGGCTCCTGTCCCTGTTAGGATGCACACTGCATTAAACCAGAACACTGATGCAGTGTACACACCAGACACAGGAGGCCACTAATCAGGCTCCTGGCCATGTTAGGATGGGGATGAAGCACACTTCATTAATCCAGAACACTGATGCAGTGTACACACCAGACACAGGATGCCACTAATCAGCCTCCTGGCCCTATTAGGATGCACACTGCATTAACCCAGAAGTCTGATGCAGTGTACACACCATACACAGGAGGCCACTAATCAGGCTCCTGGCCATGTTAGGATGGGGATGAAGCACACTGCATTAATGCAGAGCACTGATGCAGTGGACACACCAGACACAGGAGGCCACTAAACAGGCTCTTGGCCCTGTTAGGATGCACACTGCATTAAACCAGAACACTGATGCCGTGTACACGGCAGACACAAGGGCACACTGGTCCGCTCGTTCCACACACTAGTGTGTATCTGTCGTACACTGACAAAGTGGCAGTGCACCCTGCTGCCTGCACACTAGGGTTACCATGGTTACTGTGTAGGGCAGGCCGGGTGTGGGTGACCTGAGTCAGCATTCTGTAGTTGTGGTGTCGGAGTATCGGGTGAGGTGTTGAACCAATGAATGGGAAGTGGTATTTTATCAAACATAAATATTGTAAATGTCAATTTGACTGAACTCACTATTTCAGTTGGTGGACAATTTCACTGGAATTAATTCCAATGTTTATCTCAATTTTTGAATTGGCGTTTGCGTGTTTTTGCTAGTGAACTCCCGATATATTCCGAAGTACCCTAAGTACCTGCACACAAAAGCCGTGTTCACACGGGCGGTGTAAATCAATTCGTAGAAATCGACTTGTATAGTTTGGGTTACATTTCGTGTGTGAACGGGCGTCTGAGGCGGATTAGGGCTGAATCGATTCCTGTGATGCGCATACTGTACACCACTTGTCGAGGTCGTGTACATGAGTCGATTTCTGTGAACCGATTTATTTTGCCCATGTGAACGCAACCGACTTACTTGAGGCGGAACAAGGACGTGACAGTGGAGACCTGAGTTTGTTGACTTTCCGGTAAATTTGCTTTATGAACCTGCTAGAGGTGCACATATATTTTTTTCATCATTTATTTTTAGAGTTTCACTGCCCAGCAGAAGTTTTGACCATTCCAAAACAATACCATTCAGTCGAAACAGATCTAGGTCGAACCCACACTCTCTCGTGCCGACATCGACTAACCGAAACTGGCGCTGGTTAGTCTGGACTTGCTCATGCGCAGATATCCACTTCCGCCTTAAACCGACTCAAAGCACTGCCCATGTGAACACGAAACACTTTCAAACTAAATCGATTCACATGATTCGCCTTGTCTAAATCGCTTTACATTTTGCCCGTGTGAACACGGCTTAACTCTTCATTTCTACTCACCAAAATGGCATCCAATAAAAAACTTCTATAAATATGAATAATAAATAATTGCAAGAGCACACACAGTGATTTTTCTACAATTACAACAAAAAACCCAGGTTTATTAAACCGATCTTATTGCAGCTAGTCTCAACAAGTGTGAATCATGTAAAGCCCCTATCACACCTCACCCGGTTGAGGAAACGGAAAGAAGCCGAACAAAGTCCGTTGATATCTGGCAAAGTTTGATTTGTGTCCATTGCATATCCATTGCATATCCATTGATATCCATTGATATCGGGCCCTATCCGTTAGAAGTTTTGAACATGCACAAAACTTGGAACGGATGCCGCCGGATCGACGTGTACGTTTCTTGTCCAGTTTGAGTCTGCTTAGTCTGCATACCATCCGTTGGCTATCTGTTCATGTCCGTTTCATGTCCGTTTCATGTCCGTTCGTCCAGTGGCCTTTGACCCGATATCGCAACATTTTGACACATTTTAATACATCTTGATACTTATCACGCCCAAACACCACTGGACTAGACAATTCTGTCCATTGCTCAATCTGGCGAGGTGTGACATCCTCAACCATTCACACACACTTATTAAATTGATACATGCCACTTCCAGCCTGGCGCTTGGCATGAATAGGATAGGGCAAGGACTGGTTAGCTCAGTGTAACTGTAAGGATAATGTGACTGAGTGGGATATGGGGTCATGGTGCCGGTGGCCTGATTTTCCAGTGGGGCAGCACTATAAGGTTGCTATGAGTGTGCATTGTCACAAGTCGATACCCATCCTGATATGACTTTATATGTTGCGAGTGTAATACATGCGTAGTAGATTTCCAGGCATGCACAACAGAACAAAGGAATCTCTTACAGACCACGTGATAGGGGCGTGGGAGCCAGCCTCCTTCGTGCCCTGGATGCGTGAATAAAGTCATGTGTTAACCAGATTTGTTTGTTTGTTGTTATTTTAGATCCTAGCAGCATCTAAGGTCATATCAGGACAGGTACTGACTTGTGACTGCACACTCATGGTGGCTTTATAGCACTGCCCCACTGGGAGACCAGGCCTCTGCCACCATGACCTGGTATCCCACTCAGTCACATTATCCTGACACTGAGCACACCAGTCCTTTCCCTGCCCTAATAATGCTGAGCACCTGGCTAGGAAGTGACACATATCAATTTTTAAGTCATTGGTTTGACTAGACCAGGGTTTGAACCCACGACCCCACGATCTACCAGCACGGGAGATGGACGCTCTATCTCATTCGGCCATCCCGACTGGTCATGAACACTTAGAGGTTTTGTACTTTGGAAGATGGCACTGCATAGAGCAATTCTCATTACAGGATTTGTTTGTTTGCTTGTTTGGGGTTTTACATCCTGGCAACATCTAAAATCATATAAGGATTGGTACCCACTTGAGACAGTACACACTGATGGTTGCTTCATAGTGCTGCCCAACTGGCAGACCCCAATTGCCAGCACCATGACCTGATTATCCCGCTCAGTCACGTTATCCTGAGCTAACCAGTCTTTGTCCTATCCTAGTAATCTCAAGCACCAGGTTAGGTAGCGACACGTGTGGATTTTGCAAGTCATTGATTTGACTGGACCGGATTTCAAACTCCTGACCTTCCGCATGAGAAGTCTGCGCTCAAACCGATTAGGCCACCGCCTCCGATACAGTCAAATGTAGGACAGGTAAAAGTTATTCCAGATTTAAATCTGCAATTCATGCTGAGATCAGCGGCTAGAAACATTTGATGCATTGGCACTTTAGCCCTACCGAACGCCATCAAATTAAATGTAGGGTGGGTGGGTGGGAAAGTCAGCCGAGTCCTGTCCAAAACACTATGCAAGTGCACATGATTGTGGGTGATGGAGCTGGCCTGTGAATGGAAGTGGCTGGCTTTCATGGTGGCATCTCATACAAAGACCGTGTTACCAATGAGGAAGTGCGTGCCAAGATGCAACAGGCAATTGGACCACACAAAGATCTCCTGATGATCGTAAAAAGATGCAAACCACAGTGGTATGGCCATATTTCCAATTCATCAGGTCTGGGGCAAAACTATTTTGCAAGGCACAGTGAACGGTGGAAGAAGACCAGGCAGAGAAAAGGCGGAGATGAGTAGACAATGTAATATATGCATAGAGGCATCCAGGCACGTGTGGAGAACAAAGGAATATGCTAATGAGATGACGTCATGACAAAGGGTGCCGGCAGTTCAGGACCCTGGATGGTGAATAAAGCATTCAGTATCCAGAAGTTGTTTAGACGTTGTACTTTTACAGACAACATGATGGAATAGACAAGCCAGAATTTGGTTAAGTCCCAGTGGGCAGTGAAGAACAGGCACAAATGGAGAAAACTGGTTGCAAAGTCAGCTGTTTTGGCCAAACAATCATAACAGTTAAAGAATTGATGATGATGGTGATGGTGGTGATGATGACGATGATGAAAAGGTGGATAAGTAATTTTCCCACGTTGTGAAATTAACCTATATTATGGAAACCATGGAAAATTCGACTGAGTCTGATATCGGATAATGGTGCTGGTTGAACTGTATTCCCAGTGTTCGAAGCACCATAAAGTCGTCATGAGTGTGCCTTCTTGGATACTATATGACCTACTGGCTTAGACGTTGCTAGGATGTAAGTCGCCAATGAACGAATGTGCAAGCGACAAACATGAAAGGAAGGAAAATTAATAATACCGCAGTAATGTGTTCTTTCAGACGAGGAGCAATTTCCATCCTCCAAGTGCAAACACAATTATTAATATATTTTTTATAGAAATGTCCACTTGTCATGTGGTTGGGAATGATGGCTGTTGTGTCCCATACGGAGTAATGAAAACGACCTTGACCTTGTCGGTGGCCAGTTTTCTTGCTTCTTGTCTGACCAGACTTGAATGGTTACACAAAGCTAAGAGAATAATCAACGTTGCCTTATCCGATGGTTTTTGAGTTTCTGTCATTTTATTAATAAATATATTAGGTTTATTTTGTATAATCGAGATCCGTTTAGTTAGGCCAGGTAGCGACAAGTATCAATTTCTTCAATCAATCAATAGTTCCATCCTCTAGTCGAGGGTTGGATGCAATGGTTCTCCACTTGTCCCGATGGTGTGCTGTTCTGATAGATTGTGAATAATTCAAGCCTGTCCACAGTGAAATATTTGTAAACCATGATGTTCTTGGTCTCCCTCTCCCTCTGCTGCCATTCACCTTCCCTTCCAACAATGTACGGTATATTGAACTCTGACGAATGATTTGGCCAAAATAAATAAGTTTCTTTGTTTGTATAGTGGCAAACAAGCTTTTCTTATTTTTAATTTTTCTGAGAATTTCTTAAGTCACTGAATTGACTCGGCCAGGTTTCAAGCTCCCGACCTTCCGCATGGGAAGCCTGCACTCTTGCAGATTCGGCTACCGCGTCTGATATGTAGCATCAAAATAGTTTTACTAAGCTTTTTAGACTTTCCTCAGACGGTGCAACTTTAGGGGATTGGGACGTAGCTCAGGCGGTAGAGTGTCCACCTGTGAAGGTGTCAGTCATCCTATTGATCCTGCAGTTTGGGCTATTTTTCGATCCAACCAGTCATCCACAACTGGTTCATCAAAGGCTGTGGTATGCTCTATCCTGTCTGTGGGAAAGTGCATATAAAAGACCCCTTGCTGCTTATCGGAAAGAGTAGCCTATGTGGCAGCAGCTGGTGTCCTCCAAAGAAATATGTCAGAATGACCTTATGTTTGACATCCAATAGCAGATGATGAAATCAATATGCTCTAGAGGTGTCGATAAATAACAGAACCTTTTTTGGGGGCAACTTTAGTCCCACTTGAATGAAAATGCCTCAACTGTGAAACTGGCGGGTTCAGGTTGCCACAAACCTGTCTGATTCTCTGCTGCCCCTGTAGGCAAACAGATCAAGTTGTGGGCCGCACGACAACAACTCACAACAGTCTTTGTACTTGATCCATCTAAAGCTGCTTTTGGTAGATCGTTGGATTCGAACCCGTGGGTTCGAACCCTGGTCGAGTCAAACCAATAGGTATTTACTATGAACTTTGTTTTACTTGCTTTTTTGTTTGTACATTAGTTGTTTAAGCAGGGGAAATTTCAGTCGCAGGCGAATGGTCTTCCTCATTCCACTGCTCCTTGCCCTATCCTAATAATGCTGAGCGCCTTGCTAGGAAGCGACAAGTATCAATTTTTAAGTCATTGGTTTGACTCGACCAAGAGTCGAACCCACGACCCCACAGGAGACGGACGCTCTAACTCATTTGGCCATCCCGTCAATGGCTTAATTTAGTTAACGACTATAGGCATGGTTAGGTTATCACTTATTGGATTAAGCTTCGTCTTTAATTATCAACTTTTATAATTGAACCGACGATCTCAGGGAATTGCAATTAAGACCTCATTAGGCTTGAAGTGGTTACTTCAAACAGTTGCAATTAAGAAGGTATTAGGTTTGAAATGGTCATCGGTAGTAACTGTAATTAATTATAAAACATGAATGTAGTTTATACATTGAATAGTATTCTTTGTCGTCGCCGGGAGCACAGGTCTTGCAGCCATAACATTATCATACAATTGCTTGATAGATAAACTAAGCCTTGTAAAAATAGAAAAGAGTGATCTCAGATTTACGTCTGCCATATGGAGGCATTGGTACAAACTACTATATGTAGACCAACATTTTGATATTGATTAGTGTTGTAGTATTCATACTATTACTTATATCCTATTCACATTCAATTTTATATCTACCTACTATGGACCAAATTACGTAACTACCATAATCCTGAGTCTGAAATAAAGAATTGAATTGAAAAAATTGAATGAGCTATCAGTTGTAATAGTAAATTGCATGCAATTGTAGTTAGATAATAAAAGTATTGCAGTAGGCTACACTGACCTCTCAGGCGAGGAGCCGTACAGACAGGTGGGTGTAGATAGGGTGTTGAGATAAGGGAGCCTAAGTGGTGTAATGGTCAGCACAAGAACCCAACGTGCAAGAGGCATGGGTTCGAATCCCGCTCTATGCGCAATATTTCTCATTTTCATCACCACATATGACACTGGTGCTGTGACCAGGATCCTCTATAAGCTACATGCTATACGTTGTTAAACCTACCCTGTGTATCTATGTAAGGTCATCAATGACTGTGTGGATGTCATTGGTGGCACTAAGCGATTTATGGACGTCAACCAAAGACTTACAACTTCATGCGGACGGACGAGTGTAGTAGCCTCCTGCACTGACCTCTCATGCAAAGAGCCACATATACGACAGGGGCGTCGCCAGGCATATGCGTGTACGCCAAAACGTCCACATCGTTTTGTCAACAACAACAAAAATTAAAAAATAATAAAGAGAGAGAGAGAGGAGGCATGTAGTAGTCCGGAGTGTCGAAAACTCAAGTCTAAGATGTGTAAAATCCGCCAGCTTAAGCTTAACCGGCCCCCTAAACCCCGTGCCAAACTTAGGAGTACACATCGTTAAAGGTCTAGCTACGCCCCTGTACGGGTAGGGATCATGATATCAAGGAGTCTAGGTGGTGTAATGGTTACCACATTAGCCCGAAATGCAAGAGGTGAGGATTCGAATTGGGCAAGGACTGATCAGCTCAGTATCAGGAATATATGACTGAGTGGGATATCAGGTCATGGTGCTGGTGACCTAGTCTCCCAGTGGGGTGGCCCACTCAGTCTCATTATCCTGACACTTAGCCAACCAGTCCTTGCCCTATCCTAATAATGCCAAGCGCCTGGCTAGGAAGCGACAAGTATCAATTTCGGTTTGACTCGACCAGGATTCAAACCCACGAACTCATGGGTTCGGATTTCCCGATCTCCCAAAACAGGAGACAGACGCTCTACTCATTCGGCCACCCTATCTGTTTGAAATGCGAATATGCCAAATTAAGTTCTTCAAGCACGTCAAAACTGACTCCAAAATCTTCAGCAACAATAGCTTCTATTAAATTGGCTTAGGAGCCCTTGTATGTGTCAACAAATACTTAATAAATACAACATTATCTAAGTTAGATACGTGGGACCAAATGTAAATGCCTTTGTTGTAGTCTGCACTGACCTCTCAGGCAAGGATTCCCATAGACAGGGAGGCATACATAGGGTGGTGACATCAGGGAGCCTAGGTGGTGTAATGGTTAGCACACTGGCCCGGAATGCAAGAGATGTGGGTTTGATTCCCGCTCTAGGCACAATATTTCCCATCTTCATCACCCCACATGACAATGGTGCCGTAACCATGATCCTTTAGAAGCTATGCAGAGCATACATACAAGATGGTTGCACCAACCCTATGTAAAAGCTGTCGAAAAAAAGGGTCAATGAATTGAGAGCCTAATTTCACAATCTAAGAAGCAACATTTATTCTTTACATATGTCTTATTGATAGCCCGTTACCTTTGAGTTGAAAAATATAATATATTATCTAGTTTAATAAGATTTAAAAGTTAAATCGACGGCGTTCTGCGGCCGCCATCTTGTCTTTTTGCATTCTCTCCCATTTCACCAAATCTGTGCCGATATAAGTAGCCATTTGATACTGGAGCCACAGTTTCTAGTTCAGGTTCCATACTAAAGGTATTTTCACCCGTATTTACACTACGTTTTCCTTCACCCGTGTACTACAAGTACCGGGTGAATCTTTTATCTATGCAGAGCATGGTTGTTGAACCTACCCTGGGTATGTATATCTAAGTGCATTGCCGGTGTGGCAGTAAATCGCAAAGCCCTGGAAATTGCACACCCTGGGGTTTGCGATTTACTAGGAAATCACAAACTCCCCCTGGAAATCGCAACCCCCCCCATGCTTTGTAGCATTTATCACCACAAGCATGGCAGCTATAGGCCTATGTTTGATTTTGAACTTCTACCAGATCTGGGGGATAAAATGGATTCAAGGAGGATCAAGATGGATTAATTGATTAGTTTTGATGCTATGCTGTCACAGCAAAGGCCCTTTTCACTGCTATTGATCACTCACAAGAAGGATAAGGGACCAGATAAATATTTGTCAAAGATACTAAACTACAACATTAAGAAAAGCCAGCACAACTTCTTTAAACACTTTGAACTAACAAATATCCAATTCCCTACAAAACTATCAGTCACTTTGCACATATATAGGCTGCACATACATAGGCTGCCACATTTATTTTCATATAAGGGGGATCCATCACAAGATGGATTAATTGATTATTTTTAATTTCATGCCTCTCACAGCAAGCGCCATATTCACTGCGCACAAGAAGGCTAGGGGAACAGGTCAATTTGTTGTCAAAGATCAATAAGAAAAGCCAGAACAACTATCTGTATCATTAACATGGGGGATATGTGATTTCCTAGGAAATCACAAACCCCCCATGCCAATATATGGCATGGTGGTTTGCGATTTCCTAGGAAATCACAATTGGGGGTTTACGATTTCCTGCTACACCGTTATATATGTAATTGTAAGCATTAAACCAACTTGTACACCGTACACCATTTAAAACAATTCCAGGGGTATGAGTGAAGTGGTGTGCACTGACCTCTCAGGCAAGGAGCCACATAGACAGGTAGGTGTACATAGGGTGGTGACATCAGGGAGCCTAGGTGGTGTAATGGCTAGCGCACTGGTCCGGAATAGTTGAGCTGTGGGTTCTATTCCCACTCTAGGCGCAATATTTCCCATTTTCATCACCCCCCACGACATATTATATTAAATATATCTGGCAGAAACTCAAGACTATGCACCTTTAAGGTTATTTGTGCCATTATGGTGTTAGGTCTTTACTAGGGCGATAGCAGAGAATTAATGAGACCTCCTGGGGACATCTCCTTCTTCCGGTAATCTCCGCCCCTCCCACACACACCCAGTCACACTCACCAACACATGTACTCAGTCAGAAGCACGCGCACACACACACACACCCACGCACCCACACCCACTCACACCCACTCACTTACCCTCACTAACAAATGTACTCCATCAGAACTTAGAAGCACCAACACACACACCCAAACACGCACTCACACTCACTCACTTACTCATCCACTTACCCACACACATCAGCACTCACACATACCAGCACTCACACACACTCACTAACATTCCTACATGGAATCATCACCACTCACAGTCACTCACACACACAGCAACACTCAGTCACATCCACTCACTCACACTCAGTCACATGCACTCACTCACAATCACACTCACACATACAGTCAACAGCACTCTGTATACTCACTCACACTCACTCACACACAACAACAATCATTCACACCCACTCACTGACTCACACTCACTCACATGCGCTCACTCACACTCACACATACAGTCAGCAGCACTCTGCATCCTCACTCACACTCACTCACACACAACAACAATCATTCACACCCACTCACTGACTCACACTCACTCACATGCGCTCACTCACACTCACACATACATTCAGCAGCACTCTGCATCCTCACTCACACTCACCCACACACAACAACAATCATTCACACCCACTCACTGACTCACACTCACTCACATGCGCTCACTCACACTCACACATACAGTCAGCAGCACTCTGCATACTCACTCACACTCACTCACACACAACAACAATCATTCACACCCACTCACTCACACACACTCACACTCACACATACTAGCACTCACACTCACTCACTAACACTCCTACATGGAATCAGCAGCACTCACACTCACTCACACATATCAACACTCACTCACACCCACTCACTCACCCACACTCACCCACATCATCACCCACTCACACACACTCACTCACTCACCCACACTCACACATACAGTCAGCAGCACTACATACACTCACATAGCCATCAACACAGGCACACTTATCGTTAATCATGAATACACTCACATAAATACAGTGAATACCACTCTACACACCCATATCCACACACAGACACTCACTTCAAGTTTGTTCATTGGGGTTTTACGTCCTAGCAACATATACGGTGATCTCAAGACGACTAACTCAAAGGCACATTGTCAGTTAGTAATATACTTTCACACACATACAGACATTCAATACAACCTTGCACTCTTATACCCACACACATACACTCTTTTCAAGTTTGTTCGATGGGGTTTTACGTCCTAGCAACATATACGGTCATCTCAAGACGACTAACTTAAAGGCACATTGTCAGTTAGTATTATACTTGCACACACATACAGACAGTCAATACAACCTTGCACTCTTATACCCACACAACTACTCACTTCAAGTTTGTTCGTTGGGGTTTTACATCCTAGCAACATATACGGTCATCTCAAGACGACTAACTCAAAGCCCCATTGTCAGTTAGTATTATACTTGCACACACATACAGACAGTCAATACAACCTTGCACTCTTATACCCACACACACATACACTCTTTTCAAGGTTGTTCGTTGGGGTTTTACCGCCTAGCAACATATATGGTCATCTCAAGACGTCTAACTTATAGGCACAATATCAGTTAGTAATATACTTGCACACACATACAGACAGTCAATACAACCTTGCACTCTTATACCCACACACATATACACTCTTTTCAAGGTTGTTCATTGGGGTTTTACCACCTAGCAACATATATGGTCATCTCAAGACGACTAACTTAAAGGCACATTGTCAGTTAGTAATATACTTGCACACACATACAGAGAGTCAATACAACCTTGCACTCTTATACCCACACAACTACTCACTTCAAGTTTGTTTGTTGGGGTTTTACGTCCTAGCAAAATATATGGTCATATCAAGACGACTCATTTAAAGAAACATTGTCAGTTAGTAATCTACTTGTACGAATGCAGACAGTCAATACCACCTTGCACTCTTATACCCACACAACCACTCACTTCAAGTTTGTTTGTTTGGGGTTTTACGTCCTAGCAACATCTGTGGTCATATCGAGGCGGCTCATTTAAGCTTTAAGGACACATTGTCAGCTGGTAACACAGTCACACAAATACAGGCAGTCATACGATGTCAATTTAATACCACCTGTTACTGTTGAAGCCTTTGAGATAACAGTTTTGACACGCACAACCAAATTAATGTTGCATGTTTGAACATCAGATGTTGAAGTTAGACATTTAAAATCCTAGTTACTTGACACTAATGGATGGTGATTACGACAAGTAACCTCCAATAATTATCTCAGGAAATAACAAAAAGTCAAAGCTATCGGTTGGTTGGTTGTTGGAGTTTTACATCCTCGCAAAATCTGACGTCATACCAGGACGGGTACTGACGTATGACAGTGCGCACTCATGGTGACTTTATAGTGCTGCCTAACTGGGAGATCAGGCCACCAGCACGATGACATGATATCCCACTCAGTCACATTATCCTGACATTGAGCTAATCAGTCCTTGCCCTATCCTAAGAATGCCGAGCGCCTGGCTAGGAAGCGACAAGTATCAATTTTAAAGTCATTGGTTTGACTCGACCAGGGTTCGGGATGCAGACCCTCAACTCATTCGGCCATCCGGTCTGTTACAACTTTAAGAATAGACTCATACAAGAACTAGCAGTTATCGACATCACACACACGCGCACACACACTCACACACACCAACACACATTCGCACTAATCTCTCCCACTGATGCATCACTAATAAGCCCCATGAGTGCGTTCTGTCACACGTGCGTAGATATCGGTTCTGATATGACCGCTGATGTTGGTAGGAAGTAAAGCCCCAACAAACAAACGAACGAACACAACCATCCCTATGAGACTTAATCCTATGTTTACTGCAACAACCAACCGATGTTTGTCTGTTGTTGCTTTACGTCCTAGCAACATCTAAGGTCATATCAAGTCGGGTACCGACTTGTGACAGTGCGCACTCATGGCGACTTTATCATGCTGCTCCGATGGGAAATCAGGCCACTAGTAACATGACCTGATATCCCACTCAGTCATATTATCCTGACAATGAGCTAACCAGCCCTTGCCCTATCCTAATAATGCCGAGCGCCTGGCTAGGCAACGACAAATATCAATTTTTAAGTCATTGATTTGACTCGACCGGTGTTCGAACCCACGATCCCATGGGTTTGAATGCCCCGATCTCCTAAAACAGGAGGCAACTCATTTGGCCATCCCGTCTGGTCTACAACCAACCGACCTCCTCTCACCATATAAATCCGACATGGCCCTTCCTAGGTCCCCAGCTGGATCAGACTTAATTATATATTTACTCATCGTACGGACCAGAGGGGATGGCCGAATGAGTTAGAGCATCCGTCTCCCGTGCTGGTAGATCGTGGGGTCATGGGTTCGAACCCTGGTCGAGTCAAACCAATGACTTAAAAATTGATACTTGTCGCTTCCTAGCCAGGGGCTCGGCATTATTAGGACAGGGCAAGGACTGGTGTGCTCAGTGTCAGGATAAGGTGACTGAGTATGGGATACCAGGTCATGGTGCTGGCAGCCTGGTTTCCCAATGGGACAGCACTATAAAGTCGTTATGAGTGCACACTGTCACAAGTCGGTACCCGTCCTGATATGACCTTAGATGTTGCTAGGACATAAAACAACAACAAACAAACTCATCGTTCTCCATCCGTAAACAAACACCCACACTTGCTTACTTCCATGATGCATGCTCAGCCCCTACACACACACACATACCGCCCCAAACACCCATTACACGAATCGCACCTGCCCTCCCAACATACACTGTTCTAATTGCCCCTTCCTAGCTGACCCCCCACCCTCCCAACAAAAAAAAACCACAAAGAAACACCACAAACCAACACTTACCTACATGTATGATTATATACTCCCCCCCCCCCCCCACCCACACACACTCACACGTACCGCCACACACTCCCCCCCACCCCCACCCCTACCCCCCTCGACGGGTCGCGGTCGCCGAATCGGTAGAGCGTATGATTCCCGTGCAGAAGGTCGGGAGTTTGAATCCCAGCCGAATCAAACCTATGTCTTATAAAATTGATACTTGTCGCTTCCTAGCCAAGCGCTCGGCATTAATAGGATAGGGCAAGGACTGGTTAGCACAGTGTCAGGCTAACGGAACTCTGTGGGATATCGGATCGTGGTGCTGGCGGCCTGTTGTCCCACTGGGGCACCACTATAAAATCACTATGAGTGTGCACTGTCACAAGTCGCTACCCATCCTGATATGACCTTAGATGTTGCCTGGACATACAACTCCAACAACCAACCAACATCCCCTCACCATATACTTTTTATATGACTCTTTCTAGCTGTCCAGCACCATCCACCACCCCACACACACACTCACTCACCCCCCGCCCCTGTCCTGTCGTTCTCGCGCCGTCTCGCCACGTCACGTGGTTTCAGCGAGACGCGTGGGACGCTGGGACGAGGGGCGTGGCTTTCAGTCGGTGTCGTCTGCTCTTGGCGCTAGGTTGCACTTTGTCGTCTGCCTACCCAGCCTCGTTCTGAGTTTAGCAGATATTCACACGTACTGCGGGGAGTGCCAGCAGGAGGAGGACAGGGAGGAGGTGAAGAAGGAGGAGAGCAGAAAGAAGGAGGAGGAGAAGGATGAGGAGGTGAAAACGGAGGAGAAGGAGGAGAGCAGAAAGGAGGAGGAGAAGAAAGAGGTGAAGAAGGAGGAGAGCAGACAGGAGGAGGAGAAGGAAGAGGTGAAGAAGGAGGAGGAGGAGAAGGAGGAGTTGATGACGGAGGAGTTGAAGAAGGAGGAGAGCAGAAAGGGGGAGGAGAGGGAGGAGGTGAAGAAGGAGAAGATCAGAAAGGAGGAGGAAGGGAAGGGAAGGAGAGTAGACATTGGAAGAACATTAGGAGGAAGAGGATAGGAGAAATTGGAGTAGAAGAGTAGAAGGAAGAGGAGGTGGAGGAGGACGAGAAGGAGGAGAGGAGGTAGAGGAAGAGGTGGAGGAGGAGAAATAACAGGAGAGGAAACATTGGAGGAATAGCAGGAGGAGGTAGAGGAAGAGGAGAAGGAGGAGGAGGAGGAAGAACAGGATGAGAGGAAACATTGGAGGAACAGTAGGAGGAGGAATAGCAGGGAAATGGAAGGGTGAGAAAGAGGAAGAGGTGAAATAGAAGCAGAAAGTAAAAGGAAGAGGAGGAGGGGTCGGAACAGAAGACGCAGGAGGAGGAGGAAAGATAGTCGGAGAAGCGGGAAGGAGAAGGAAGAGGACAAAGAAGAAGAGGAGGAGGAAAGAGTAATCACCTGGAGGGACTCACTCCCAGAACACTACTTGACGGCAGTGGCAAGAACTAATGTGGGTAGCACTTTACTGCGCTGCATGCCCTGTGGGAGAGGTATCATAGACGATTTCCACCATCAACCCGCCCTCTGACGGCGGTGGCAAGAACTAATGTGGGTAGCACTTTACTGCGCTGCTAGCCCTTTGGAAGAGGTATCATAGACGATTTCCACCACCAACCCGCCCTCTGACGGCAGTGGCAAGAACTAATGTGAGTAGCACCTTACTGCGCATGCTCTGCGGAAAAAGGTTTGTTGGCGACGATCAATATCGGTTTAGAAGCAGACGATTGACTACCTTTGAAGTCCCTGAAGTGATTTTGGCGCGAAGAAGACCACCAACCCTCCCCGTTCTGTCCCCCCCTTTATTTCCACCCCTCCCCCTTCTACCCCCCCTACCACTCTCTCCGTTTGCCCCCAGGTGCAAAACACCCCTGACTACCTGTAAGGGCGTTAACAAAAATATTCCAAATTCTAAACATGAGCCATAGATGTTGGTATTGGTTGGAGCTTATGTAAGCTTAAATAAATCTTCTTTGTTTTATGTTATGGACAAAATACACAACAGTTAATGGGCTTTAACAACATTATTTAAGAGATAAGATGTTTAACATAGCCGTAGCAGCGACATTTCCTGGTTGAATGATAAATTGGTATTGATTAGTTCCGGATTCGCCCGCTGGTGGCGCGTCAGAGCACTACCCCCGCAGCGAATAATGGTGTGCGCCTGGCTGAATATACCTTCCAGCCAATATAAATAAATACACAATCTCCACTCCGATATTTATATTAGCATAATCAATTATACACCACATACACTCTGGAGCGAAACATGTGTGGACATGATTATAAATAAACATTTATATATATAAATATTTATAAGTTTTCGAATTATATAACTTTCGGATTTTATTTAAATAGGACATCCATTATATATTATATATATATATGTGCATGTGTATATATAATATATCTAAATATGTTTCAGATAAAAACAATTTGAAGACTTGTATTTACATAGCATATCCAAGCATATCGTTGGGTTCAGTTTTCACTCACAGTTGGCGCCACCGTGGCAGAAGTGGGAACTAGGCCCTTAATGTACAGTATATTACTATGTAAGTAATCTGACATTTGAGAAAAAGCACATGATTGATGTCTGCTTTTATATTCCCATAACTTCCTCATCATCATGCTGTCGGTCGCGATGCGACAAAGACTGCTTTCATTACTTGACTGCCGCTCTCCTCATAGAGCATATATTCATCTATATATGGATAATACAGACCTATCTTCAATTCAGTAATGAGAGAGAAGAAATAAGTTAGTGCGTCAAGTAGTTTAATCACTGGGAAACGATTACCTACCCTTACCCGTACAAAAATAAAAGCAACAACAAATCCTCCGGTGCGACTGACACTGGTCAACATCCAGTGGAGGCGATGTGGGCCGAGATGGCGCCACTGGTACAGTGTTGCGTCTTATGGAGTACAGCCATAATCATAACAATAAATAATATTCCCTTCCGTATCTTTATACTCGCATAATACATAATACATCACATATACATGAATAGCGAAAAATCCTCTGGTGAGAGTCGCTTCACTTGCTGAACTAACAACCCCGCCCACTTTGCTTCTTGTTCGACAACTCTCTCCTCCAATCAGAGCCAACAACAAATTTCATGAAATATGTGGAGGCCGCCGTGCAACTGCCCATCTCACCCATTCCTAAATCTGGCTCTTGCCTCTAACTCCAGTTGGTCAATGCCTGAAGTTTCCTGACGCGCTCTATGGATGAGTGTTATAATGTCACCATTTTGTAGACACAATTTGTTCAGGGGACGCGTCAAGAGATGGCTTCCTCAGCTACCCTTGTAACCCGTCGTGTAGATAGCTCTGCCCTCCTCCCCCCCCAACACTTACAGGGCATGATTCGTTATGTTCCATGTTCCACATTCAATGCGAAATGACCTTGACATTGATTGAGACCGGAGTGTAGAGAAGGGCAGGAAGCACGAGCTGGGAGCAAGACCGAGAAGGAGCGAAAAATTTGCAGGACCGACTGACAGAAGCGCTGGGTCGCATAGTACCAAAAAGACCCGTCGGTGGCGCCACTGCTGCCTCTCCTCAGCGAATCCTAGGTGGCAGGCAGTTTAAATACATGCAACAAGTTGGTTGGTTGGTGGAGTCTTAGGTCCAGGCAACATCTAAGGTAATATCAGGACGGGTACCTACAGACTTGTGAAAATGCGCTCTCATGGCGACTATATTGTGCTGCCCCAGTGGGAGACTGGGCCGCCAGCACCATTACCTGATATCCCACTCAGTCACGTTATCCTGACACTGAGGATCCAACCAGTCATTGTCCTATTCTAATAATGCTGAGGGCCTGGCTAGGAAGCGACACGTATACATTTTGTTAGGCATTGGTTTGACCAGGATT
Source organism: Branchipolynoe longqiensis (assembly GCA_030323885.1). Taxonomy (NCBI): domain Eukaryota; kingdom Metazoa; phylum Annelida; class Polychaeta; order Phyllodocida; family Polynoidae; genus Branchipolynoe; species Branchipolynoe longqiensis. The sequence goes on along the minus strand of CM059202.1, from coordinate 25,772,269 downwards.
TGAACTGCCGCCCTTCTGCACAGGAGGCATGCACTCTACCAATTCGGCCACCGCGTCCGGTCATACAACTTAATGAACGTAATAAATACACCGTGCAACTGGGCGGGGTTCAAACCACATATTTAAATCGGCCATTTATACTCATATAACTCTTATATGTGCTATATATGGATATATATATATAAATCCTCCAGTGCCAGTGCCAGTTTGCCATATAAGGGACGCGGAGAACCGGTGGCGCCACCACCGGTTACAAGCGGAGAACATAGAACAATCGTTGCAATATAATATAAACAAACAGTTCCCTGCCGCACCTTTATACTCACATAAGGCATTATACATCAGGTATATTTACATGCTGGAAGTGGAAATCATAGCGATCACGTGACTCAGATATTGGAGTGAATTTACCTTGAAATTTGAGCAGAAAAAGGGAAACTGCTGCTATGCTGACTGAGTACTGTATCCTGGATAGGTCGGTGGAAATCTACATATAATTTTGGCGGGAAAAAAACAACGTTGCTAGGTTACCAAGTTGCTGGCCTGATTGTATCCCCGGCGTGTGCAAGGTAGGTTTGTATTTTATTACAGCTGTCTCTATTTCTACTGGCCATAATTATTAAGTAACCAGACGGGATGACCGAATGAGTTAGAGCGTCCACCTTCCGGGTTGGTATTTTGTGGGATCGTGGGTTAAAATCCTGGTCGAGTCAAACCAAGACTTAAAAATTGATATTCGACGCTTCCTAGCCAGGCGCTCGGCATTATTAGGATAGGGCAAGGAGCAGTGGAATGAGTAGGACCAATCGTCCATGATTGAAATGTCCCTTGCTTAAACAACTAATGTACCCCCACCGACCCCCCCCCCCCCCCCCCCCCCAAAAAAAAAGAACAAAAAAAAAGTAAACCAAACCAAAACCAAAGTTACTCAAACAAAATTCAGAAGATTTAAATCAAATTGTACTAGTGCTGCCCAGCGGAGAAAACAAGTTGTAAAGACAGTCCCAGTAATGTCTTTATTTTAATTGATTTATAATAATATGTGCACAGAATCCATACCATATATGTTCAAATGTATAAGGTCTATAGAGACTCCATCGTGTTGCGTGAACCCGCTAACCCGGATCTGGGTAACCCATCAGCCTCCAGAAGGATGTGGGTGCGGTGGGAATCGGATGTGTGTGTGGGTTGTGGTGGCCAGGTTTATGGGTATTGAATGATGGGGAACTCCCAACAAGCACACACACCCTATGCTGGGAAACATTGAGGAGTCTGCCGGATAAAGGTTGTTTCTATACATTAAGGAAAGTTGGTTGGTGTCATCAGAGATACCCAGAATGCGTGACTGACCTCCCACACAATGACGTGTTTGGGCATGTCATGTCAGTCACATCCCGGAGCTTTGTGGGTAGATGCGTGGGTGGGAGTTTGAATATATACTGTGTACATGACCATTAAAAGACAGTTCCTTTCTGAGCACTGAAGACTATGGTGTTCTTCGTTCTTTGTGGAGGGGACTCACTACGGCGACCATGAGCGGCATATAGTATGCAGGGGCACAGTCTACAGCGACATAATAGGAATCTGCGAAGTTGACCCAGGACGTGGCCATGAAGAAAGGGGTCAAACTTTACAAAGTGTTAGCACACTTATCCGTTATGAGCATGGTACATAAATTCATCACTACAAAAATCAAGTTGTTATCAAATATCAAATACTTATTTCGTCACAAGTTCATTTCTGTAGACGGCGACTGTTCTTCCATGGGCCCAATAGATTTGTTGGGACCAATTGGACTCACAATTCTATGCTTATCCCATTGTGACCACCTTACTATCTGACTATAGGACATTCAAAATGTGTGATAACCGGTTCAATGTACTAGTAGCGTATGGTATGAAAATTGACAATATGTTTAATCATTGTTTCAATTGTTTGGAGTTTTTTTGTTGTTTTTTTTCAATTTTTTTATTCCAGTTGAATTACATCTTTTTTCAGCACCGAGCCGCTGGTCTTCCGGCCTTAACAATTATAGTGCATATGAACTATTTATGGGTGAGACGATGCGATGGCATGAACAATATAGACAGTAGTAGGTTAAAATGAGGCATTACAAATATAGTGGGGATCTTATTTTACACATGTAGACTGGAGAATAGCCATTTACCTTTAGACTATATCAGTGATTTGATGATCATACCTCTGAGGAGACATTAATATAATGGGCATGACTTGCTGATACAGGTAGTCGTGGATTTTGGATTATGCAAATAATGGTTGCACGACTCATTTAAATTGTCTTGGGTCAACTATAGCTTTGTCAGTAGTATATGTTTTATTGGTTTAGTCAGGTGTTATAGGCTGGTGGGTATACTTTGGTAGTTGTTATTTCTTTTACTCTTTTTGTGAGTAGTGATTGGACTATTACTTTATGTATGCAGGAAAAACATCACAACAAATATGCTCAACAGATACTCAAGAGGCAGAACATGAACATGCATAATCATATCTGACCAATAATATCACATATGAGCGTGTAATATTGATAATACTTACCCCTAACCCTTAATATTTTGGAAATGTTGATTTCTTTTTCCAAATCAGATTGTATGAGGTGAGGTATGTGTCTGATATTATTGTATGTCCTAATAACATCTAAGGTCATATCATGGTGCGCACCGACTTGTGACAGTATGCACCCATGGCGACTTTATAGTGCTGCCCCATTGTGAAACCAGGCCGCCATCACCATGCACCCGATATCCTACTCAGGCACATTATCTTGATACTGAGCAAACCATCCCTTGCCCTAATCTAATAATGCCGAGCGCCTGGCTAGGTAGCGACAATTATCAATTTTGTAAGCCATTGGTTTGACTCGGCCGGGATTCAATCTCCTGACTTTCTTCATGGGAAGCCTGCGCTCTACCGATTCAGCGACGGCGTCCGGTCTGCCAATATGAACATGGATGGACTTGCATGCAAAGTTATATCAAAATCAAAACAGTTATCTAGATTTGAGTCTACCTTAGATAATGGTGCGATTATTAAACATGTGTTGCCACATAGATTAGGAGGCAACACCAAAGACCCTATAATACTAAGACGGCTCACTCCCTATCTCTCCAATGGTAATGTAAATTTTGCAGTGCCACCTTGTGGTGGGTTTGATGAGCCCGGCTGCTGGTTGGTGTTTCACATGTAAACACATACAATTATATTATACATGAGATAGCTAAGTATGAATACACATCAATATGAAATTGCTATGAACAAATACACATCATCATCAGCATCATCATCAGCATTGCCATCGTCACACATCTTTCACATTCACATATAATATAGCACCTGTTTAACCAAGAGTACAGCCAGTGCACCAAGTGGTGGGTTTGAGCATTTTGATTACACAGTCAGGCTGAGTGAACCGTTTTAGTATTATAGGGTCTTTGGCAACCCTAAGGCAATTTAATAGAATATGTTACTGCAGAAGTCTATAGAGTCAGAGTTTTGGCATGCTTTCCAAAATTATATTTTGCATGGTTGCATTTCAAATATCTCAAAAGTTAGCCACTTAAAATTGTTTTATTTCTTAGGTTTACTTAGGTCTTTGCTGGACGAAGGTCATTAGACCTGTGTATCCAGATCATTGTCTCATGAATCTGGAGCGATGTCATTTCCAGCCCGGTCTAAGTGGCCCAAGCTCAGGGCCGCCTCATAATTATATACAATATCTTGATCCCTCCAGTATCTGTGAACCCTTCGTTCAAACATGTCTTAATACTTGGAACGTCCACAATATAACCCGGGAGGCTGTTCCACACATTGGTAACTCTTTCAGTAAAAAATTGTTGCCTGCAGCGGGTTCTTGTGCTTCTCTTGTAAAGCTTTTATGGATGTCCCCGAGTTGTTCTTTGGTTCGGCCCTGCCATGGACATAACTGGAGAAGCTGCTGAATCATACACCCGTCTTATGCATGCTCTTTGAATGTTTCAATCATGTCCCCACCTAAAGGCCCTGTCACACTACGATGTAACGACGTCAACGTAGGGAGAACGTGTAAAACGTCGAACTTCTCGGCGTAGTATGCAAATTTGGGCACAAGTTGAACGTAGATGCAGCGTAGTTGATGTGGGCGTAATGTCGGTAAAGCATAGTGATAGCGTCATTCACCGAGAGAGGACAACGCAATTACGCTCACGGAATGTTATGTACGTTATTCCATCACCAGAACTATGTGCATTACATTATGTGACGTTACATACATCATGACACGGTGGCGAAACACTGAATGTACGTTGGACATATGTTCGCCGTATGTTCTCCTGACATTCCCATTACGCCGCATGGACGTTTCCACCGGCTTTAATGTGGGTCAACATAGTGGAACGTAGTGCAACATAGTGAGCAGCGTTTGACGTCCGTCTAACGTCATTGACGTTCGCCGAACATGTACAGAATGTACAGCGAACGTAAACCCTTACATTGGAGTTACGTCAAAAGTTTTGAACAGGTTCAAAACCTTGACGCGCACCGACGTAATACGACGTAACATGACGTAGCTCAACATCAGTCTAACATCATTCTGACGTCATCATAACGTAACCCAACATACCTCAACGTAATGATGAAATGTGAGCACATCAGACTTACGTTGGCTCGTTACGTCGTAGTGTGACAGGGGTATAAGTTGGGGGAAGCCATTTCAAACTAAAATAAGATACATCAACCTCTAATGACCCCCTCCATGCCCCTGCCATTCTCTCCATCACCCTCATTCTCACTCCCTCCCTGCTCCCCATCCAACACCCTCCCTCTCCCACACTTCAACACCCTCCCTCTCCCAACCCCCTCCACTATCGCCCCTGCTCTGCCCCCTTCCCAGTTCCCTCCCCATCACCCCTTAAATCCCTCTCCATTCCATTCCCGCCTCTTCACTCACTCCCCTTTCTATTTCTCATCACAACCACCCCACTCTTCACTCCTCTTTCCATTTCTCACTCCACCTGCTCTCTCCGTTTAACACCTAAAGAAAAACTATTAAACAAAAATAATTTAAAAAAATCAGGGGCGAGCGGTCACCACTTTAATTTTGTATTTGGCCTTACCCAAATACTGGGACGTTGATTGGTTAGTTGTTGGGAGATTTACGTCCTGGCAACATCTAAGGTCATATCAGGATGGGTACCGAATTGTGACAGTGCACACTCATGGTGACTTTTTAGTGCTGCCCCACTAGGAAATCAGCCCGCCAGTATCATAACCCAATATTCTACTCAGTCACATTATCCTGACACTGCGCTAACCGGTCCTGGCCCTGTCCTATTAATGCTGAGTGCCTGGCTAGGAAGCGACAAGTATCAATTGTGTAAGTAATTACTCCGACTCATGGCTGCGCACGCACTCTTGGCAACTTTGCATTGATGGCCCCGATTGGAATGCAAAGCATGGGGGGCACCATAACCTCGATATCCCACTCAGTAACATTATCCTGGCATTGGGCTAAGCGAACCGGTCCTTTGCCCCCCCCCCCCCCCCCCCCCCCCCCGCAACATCCTAGTAATCTTGAGCGTCAGGCTAGATAGTGTCGGGGATCAATTCGGTTTGACTCAGACAGTGATCGAACCACCAACCTCCCGCATTTGACTGTTTGTTTGTTGGGGTTTTATGTCCAAGCAACATATAAGATTATATTAGGATGGGTACTGATTTGTCACAGTGCACACGAATGATGACTTTATCGTGCTGCCTATGACGACATATACATATACATATATATATATATATATATATATGCTGTATAAGCCATTCATTACACGAGTATAATAAGGCCAGAAGCTTTCATCTGCTCCTCAGCCCTAATTTCTCCCTCAGTCCTCGACTGGAGGAGCCGCTCTATTCAACTACACTTCCAGCCTACTCAAACGCAGATCGTTGGGTGATGCCACCCGTCTGTGCACGCACCACTGCCCCCCCCCCTCCCACACCTACACTCACTGTATATATATATCCATATATGTATATATATATGTATATATACATATCATCATCATCATGCTGTCAGTCGTGATGCAACAAAGACTGCTTTCATTACTTGACTGCCGCTCTCCATTTAGCTCTCTGCTGTGAGAGTTGCGTCCATGAGTCGGTCTTAATGTCTCTCAGCTTCAGGTTTCTCTTGATGGTATCCATTTCATGAAAGCTGCCTGCAAACGTGTTGAAGTGCTGCTGGCTTTTGCAAGTTACCAGCGGCACTCTCTCGGGGAGTAAATAGAGGTTTCACACCGGGAAGAACATGTCAAGACAGGCCCGCAAAACTATTTGTCCCTGCAGTGGCTGGTCGGGAGATGTTGGGAATTCCATACATCAACTGCCCTTAATGCTGCCACAGTGACATGGTTTTCTGTTCAGGGTTTGCTCCCTTAGCATTCGGTTCTGTCAAGAACCTGTACCACAAGGCAGTGGTTTCCAACTCTGCAAGGCAGGGGCGTCAAACTCCCTGAGGTATTGCTATACCTGCAATACCTGCATACCCATATATATACATATATATGTATGACATGGTTAACCATTTGAGGTTATGGGTTCGATCCCCGGTGGAGTCAAACTAATGAGTCAAGCAGTTATGCTTATCACTACCGAACCTGGCACTTACTTGGCTTTATCAGGATAAGGATCGGTAAAGCACAGCTCTCCCGCGTGGGAGATCAGGAGTTCAATTCCCGGTCGAGTCAAACCAATGACTTACAAAATTGATATTTGCTGCTTCCTAGCCTGGAGCTCGGCATTAATAACATAAGGAAAAGGACTGGTTAACTCAGTACCAGGATAATGTGACCGAGTAGGATATCGGGTCATTGTGCTGGCAGCCTGGTCTCCCAGTGGGGCATCACTATAAAACCACCATGAGTGTGCACTGTCACAAGTCGGTACCCATCCTGATATAACCTTTGATGAGTCCAGGATGTAAAACCCCAAACAAACCAGAATAGCGCAAAAGAGCGTAGGAACGATAAAGACGTGATGAAAATTGATCTTGCTTAAAGTTGCATAGTCCAATGGTTTTGAATTTCTGTATTTTTTCTGAGATAAATATATTAGATCGATCACTAGTATCTACTTTACATTAGTTCAAAGTTACTTTTGTTTTAAATGGTAAACTTTTGAGATATTTTGAGTGCAAACATGGAAAATTAGTTTTGGCAAGCATGCCAAAACTCTGACACCATAGACTTCTGCAGTTACAGGTTCTGTTAAATTGACTCAGTATTGCCTTCTACGCAGAAACAAATGCTTAATAAGTGCATCAGTATCTAAGTTAGATATGTAAAATCAAATCTAGATATTTGCTTTGGTTTTGAAAATTTGATATTTCATCGGACTATGCATCTTTAAGCCTAGGTCAACTACACTTCCAGCCTACTCAAACGCAGATCCGTTGGGTGCTGCCACCCGTCTGTGCACGCACCACCGCCCCCCCCCCCCCCCCGCCACACCTACACTCACTGTATATATATATATCCATATATGTATATATATATATATACATATCATCATCATCATGCTGTTGATCGTGATGCGACAAAGACTGCTTTCATTACTTGACTGCCGCTCTCCATTTAGCTCTCTGCTGTGAGAGTTGTGTCTATGAGTCGGTCTTAATGTCTCTCAGCTTCAGGTTTCTCTTGATGGTATCCATTTCATGAAAGCTGCCTGCAAAAGTGTGGGTTTTGGTCACTAGGTCACTAGGTCACAAATGCTGCGGGTGCCGTACGGTGCTGTGGTCTGCGGTGTGTCTTGTGGTTTATGTAAATGTTACGGTGTTACGGTCTGCGGTTTATCTCTTCCCAAATCGTGCGGTTTGTGTTGAATATATACACGTATTTAATATGCAAAAAAAGTCAAAACTTTCTTAATACTGATCACAAAAACATGATACCATATCGATATTCATCTTACAACCTTTTTATTGATGTCAACAAAGGTGATCATACGGTGTTGTGGAGTCTGGATTGCCAGGATTGCGGTGTGCAGCATTGCAATTTTTCAAAGTTAAGATAACTCCAACCTTAAAAAAACGCAACCTTTGTGTCAAGCAAAACACTGCACGGTGACCAAAACCCACCGTACAGTCTGGCAGACAAGCACGCCGTAAGCATGCCGAAACGCATTTGTGACCGAGGCATTAATCAACAAATGTTAAAAAAAACCACCTAAAACACTAATTTAAAATGGCCGCCCGGCAATATCTCTCCCGCTTATTTATTTCGCCAGAGCGCATCTATAAACCCCTCCATGGTGAGAACTGGTTGGTTGGTTGGTGGAGTTTTACATCCTGGCAACAGCTAAGGTCCTATCAGACCGGGTACCGACTTGTGACAGTGTACACTCATGGTGACTTTATAGTGCTGCCCCACAGGGAGACCAGGCAGCCGGCACCATGACCCGCTATCCCACTCCCACTCCCAGTCACATTATCCTGACACTATGCTAACCAGTCCTTTTGCTATCCTATTAATTCCGAGTGCCAGGCTAGGAAGCGACAAGCATCAATTTGATAATTCATTGGTTTGAGTCGACCGGGAATCGAACACCCGACCTTCCGGACGCGACACCCACGCTCTACAGATTAGGCCACTGCTCCCGTTCCGGTGAGATCTGTGGCTGCCGCCTGACAGAAATTGTCCTTACTTGGGCATGCAGTACTCCGCGGATTAACACCACGTGACCTACTCAACTAGTCTACAGACTTAGCAAGCTAACTGCGTGTTTGGTTATTGGGGTTTTAGGTCCTAACAACATCCATCGTCATATCAGGGCAGGTACCGACATGTGACATTGCGCACTCACGGCGACTTTATTATTATAGTGCTGCCCCATTGAGTGATCAGGCGACCGGCACCATGACCTGATATCCCACTCAGTCGTATTATTACCCTAATATTGTTCTAACCAGTCCTTGACTGGTTAGAACAATGTTAGGCACTCTGGCATTACTCTAGTAATGCCAGAGTGCCAGGCTAGGTAGGTATCCTGGTTTATATTCCCATAATAGATTATAGAGCACATATATATTTTTGGTGTGTTTGATTGTTGTTGTTTTCTGTCCTAGCAACATCTAAGGTCATATCAGGAGAGGTACCGACTTGTGACAGTGTGCACTCATGGTGACTTTATAGTGCTGCCCCACTTGGAGACTAGGCCACCGTCACCATGACCTTATATCCCACTCAGTCACATTATCCTGGCACTGAGCCAACCAGTCCTTGCCCTATCCTAATAATGCCGAGTGCCTGGCTAGGAAGCGACAAGTATCAATTTTTACGTCATTGGTTTGACTCCACCAGGGTTCGAACCCACGGTCTACCAACACGGGAGATGGACGCTCTAATTCATAAGGTCACAGGCTGCACTCCATGCATGCTTTATGGCTGCGTAGTCCGATGAGGCATCAACTTTTCAAAACCAAAGCAATTATCTAGATTTGATTCTACATATCTAACTTAGATACTGGGGCACTTATTAAGCATTTTTTGCCACATAGACGGGAATACTGAGTTAATTTAATAGAACCTGTTACTACATAAGCCTATGGTGTCAGAGCTTTGGCTAGATAAAAGATTCACCCCATACTTACAGTACAGGGGCGAACAACAACGTAGTCTAAATACGGGCGAAAATAGCTTTAGTATGGAACGGGAAGTAGAATGCCTGGCACCAGTGTCAAACGGTTACTTATATCAACACAGAGTTGGTGAAATGGGAGAGAATGCAAAAAGACAAGATGGCGGTCAGAGAAGGCCATCGATTTCACATTTAAATTTCATTAAAGTATATGTTTTTTGTATATTTTCCAACTCAAAAGTAGTGGGTAAATATGAAGATGTACATAAAGAATATATTGTGCTTCTTAAATTAAGAATTTACCAGCTCAGTTAATTAACCCAGCATGTCGAAATTCTTCGCCAGCTTTTCTAATGGGTTGGTTTTCACCCCTGTACTGGAAGTACGGGGTGAATCTTTTATCTAAGGTTTGGTGTGCTTGCCAAAACTAAATTGACATGTTTACACTCCAAATATCTCAAAAGTTAGCGATTTAAACTAAAAGTTACCTCAACCTAAAGTAAAGTAGATTATAATGATCAATCTAACGTATTTATCTCAGAAAATTGCAGAGATTCAAAACCATCGGACCATGCAACTTTAAGCTTACTCCAGCGGAGTGCTACTTGACCCTTCGTTCCATATAATTAAGGGTCATGGTGGACACTGCTGACGTGGATGTTGTCAAAATCGTCGTCATAGCCAACATTACAGTCTCAATCTAAAGCCCTGTTCACACGGACAAAATGTGAGGCGAATCAGACAAATCGATTCAGGTGAGGCGAATTAGCCGTCCGTTCACACGAGCACTGCTTGGGCCGGAAGTCGATATCTGCGCATGAGCAAGTCCAGACTAACCAGCGCCATTTTGGGTTCGACGACGCCGGCACCAGAGAGTGTGGGTTCGACCTAGATATGTATTTAATGATTCGTATTGGTTTGGAACAGTCAAAAGTTCTGCTGGGCAGTGAAACCCTACAAATAAATGATGAAAAAAATATCTGTGCATAGATAGCGGTTTCATTAATTAAATTATATAATATGCGCTTTTGATCGACCGGAAAGTCAACAAACTGATGTGTCGACTGCGCATGCATGTGAGGTGCTCAAAATAAATCGAATCAGAGAAATCGCCTCACGTAAACTACCTCGCTTAGGTGGTTTACACGATCCGCATCACGTGAGTCGAATCAGCCCTAATCCGCCTCAGACATGCGTTCACACAAGAAATGTGAGGCGAACTATACAAGTCACTTTCTACGAATCGATTTACATTGCCCGTGTGAACAGGGCTATAGTCCCAACCAATGTCATATTCACTACCATTTAAGACTATTTTGTCAGAATCATTTCTCAAACACACAGACAGACAAATAAATTCAATTCCATTCAGTACTTTATTACAGACATATTTAAGCTTTATCAGGGGGAAAACACATAGTAGTCTAGGACATAAATATTGAGATGTAATTTAAAGTATTGAGGGTAATGTTGATATGCTTTTAACTTTTATTTTTCTATTTATTATTTCTATGGTATAAGCAATGTATCTGTGTTATTTTTAAATGGGGAAAGCACCTCATAAGTATTGACACTTCTGCTTTCTCCTTTTTCATGTGAAAAAATTACTGATATAAATATCAACTTGTGTGTACATTGATCATGTGGAAATAAATATATTATTATTATTATTTATTATTATTATTAGACTCAGCATTATGCTGGTTACATAAATTTGTCCATAGTAGGTACATATAAAAATAAATGTGAATAATGTTTATCGTGATAAATAGTTTTGTATGCATGTGTGAAGCTAGCCATGACATGTGAAACATTTAGAATCCCGTTCAAATAAACACACAGCCGGGTTAATTAACGATGCGGGTGAGCCAGAAGAAACGGCAGAAAAAAAAACCCAGAAGAAACGCCAGAAGAAACCGACACCAATGTTTCGATTTCAATTAAATTTCTGATGAAATGGACCCCAATAAAAATCCTCAGTTCGTATTCTTTATTTTTTAAGTTTCAGATCATTACGACTGATGTCATGTAGTTGCTTCCTTTCAAGCAAAGGAAGGTATTGTCGTGGGGGTGATTAAAATGGGAAATATTGCGCCTAGAGCGGGACTCGAACCCACAACTCTATGCATTCCGGGCCAGTGTGCTAACCATTACACCACATAGGCTCCCTGATATCAACACACTACCCACGCCTACCTGTCTATGTGGTTACTTGCCTGAGAGGTCAGTGCAGACCAGTACAGTATTATCGTGCCTACAGCGGGACTCGAACACACACTTTTACCAGCACGGAGCTAGCGCCATAACCATCAGCCTATCTCTAGTGAATATTTCATATAGCCATAATCATGATTGAGAACCCAATATTCCCGCCTAAGCCTTAGCCACCAACGCCTCCCACTCTCTCACTCAGGGATGAAAGATCTCCGCGGATTAGCGGATTTCCGCGATGTTTTATATTCATCGATTAACATTAAGCAACATTCCAAGGAATCGGGATGTTTATGACACGAGTTGGGTTTTGTTTTTGTTTGTTTGTTTGTTGTTGTTTTACGTCCTAGGCAACATCTAAGGTCATATCAGGACGGGTACCGACTTGTGACAGTGTGCACTCATGGCAACTTTATAGTGCTGTCCCACTGGGAAACCAGGCCGCTGGCACCATGAACTGGTATCCCACTCAGTCACATTATCCTGACACTGAGCACACCAGTCCTTGCCCTGTCTTAATAATGCCGAGCGCCTGGCTAGGAAGCGACAAGTATACAGTTTTAGGTCATTGGTTTGACTTGACCAGGGTTCGAACCCACAACCCCATGATCTACCAGTATGGGAGACGGACGCTCTTGTGTAGTTCGAATCCCGTTCATATATATGAGATTAAATGTTGCTAGAACATAAACCCCAAACAAGAAGGAGTTAGGTATGAGCGATTATATGGTCTACTTATAATGCGCAGAATTATGCGGATATTATATGAATGGAGCAATTGCTATGGTGAGTGAATGCAGTTCTAGAATGATCTGTTGGTGCTGTTGGAGCTGTTGGCGCTTTCTGATGGCCATGGCCACGTTCAAGGTTTGTCTCAGAGGTGCCTCGGAGATGGCCGTGATGTCACGCTAGTCTGAACGGCAAACGCATTGTGTTGTCTCGAAAATGGCCGCCCCCCATAGGCGGCGGCCATTTGCAATGGAAAAGCTGTGCTGTGATTGGCTGAAACCACTGAATGCGGCGGCCATTTTCAAGGTGCTTTTCATCTCCAGTCTGAAAAGGGAGGCGTCTCCGAGACATCGCCGAGACGCACCCTGAATGCAAATAGGTCAAAAAGCATCGCGGAGATGTCTCCACGGCACCTCTGAGACGCACCCTGAACGCGGCCCAGGTGGTCTGCAATAAGGTATGTGTAGTCTGTGTGGGGCTGCAAGCGGTCACCTGCCCACTGCTGGTTGGTTACTTAGTCGAGAATTTTCCTTTAATAAAGAAGCTGGATTTAGGAGCCAGCCAGAGCTGCGACTCTCCTCCATATTATAATTCAGCGTCACAGTAAGTGAATGCAGGGGGCGCTGAGGTGTGGGCGAGCAGGTGGCGCCACATGCTCAGGTCATGAGGAATGAGTAGATTACCTAATGCGTAGGTGACCAGCCGATGACTTAGTGGCTGGGGGAGTAGATGAATCTTCCGGCATATTATACTCATATAATGGTTTATACAGCATATATATATAAATCGATGTTATCCCGGGAGATAGAAACAAGGGGGACACTTATGGGTTGAGAGTATTATTATTTCTCTTGACTCAGAATAAACTTGCCGTATCGTAATAAAACATTTTGAAGCATCGTGAGCAGGCGTAGTTCTCTCTCTTGAAGATTTATACTGCCTATCATGGATAAGCCTGAATAGGCTTGTTTTCACCATTAGACAGTTTTGCCAAGCCTAACTTTTACCGACACCAATGGGATTTATTAACCTCCCACACACATAGACATGGTATGAGAGCAACTGGCATTGATGCGCTGTCAGTTATGCACTGCGAGGAAATCCAAATTGGCATGAGGTTGGGCACAGGGCATCGAACCACTGAGCTCTCAGATGTGAGAGTTGCATCCTAGAAAAAGGTCAGACACTCTCAACTCAGCTTCCTCTTGAGGTATCCAAAAACCGACGGTTTCGGCGCCACAGTAGCCCTAAATTTCTGCAGCTTAACATAGCCAATAGCAGGTTGGTTAATAATTATTAATACAGTAATGATAGAATATTAGGACAAATAATTATACCTCCTGCCAAAGATTTATACCAGCATAATATTATGTTAACTATATATCGCATCGTGTCTTTGTGAGTAGTGTAAACAATATGCACAAGGACAGTTGAAATTTGACCTCCGGAATTTATGCGCGATTCCCTGACAGTGCTAACACTATGGGAGAAGATCCGCGCTTTTGCGGAAATTCGCCATAGGTGTAATAACCTCAGCTTCATTTCCGCGCTTTTTGCTTGAGACGACTTTCATCCCCCCTCACTAGTGCCCACGCCCTTCCCCATGTTAGGTATCAAATACACATAAATAGCATTATATAATCGTTATATAACAGGATCTATTGTGATCTATTGTACCTAAATCTCTGCAGTTGATTTAGCTTCAATCTCAGATAAACAACAACTCCATTATATTATTATCATCATCATGCTGTCGGTCGTGATGTGACAAAGACTGCTTTCATTACTTGACTGCCGCTCTCCATTTAGCTCTCTGCTGTGAGAGTGAGAGTGATGTCCATGAGCATGCCTGCAAAAGTGTTGAAGTGCTGCTGGCTTTTGCAAGTTACCAGCGGCACTCTCTCAGGGAGCAAATAGAGGTTTCAAACTGGTAAGAACATGTCAAGACAGGCGCAAAACTATTTGTCCCTGCAGTGGCTGGTCGGGAGATGTTGGGAGTTCCATCCATCAACTGCCCTTAATGCTGTCACAGTGACATGGTTTTCTGTTTAGGGTTTGCTCCCTTAGCCTTCGTTTCTGTCAAGAACTTCTACCACAAGGCAGTGGTTTACAACTCTGCAGGGCAGGGGTGTCAAACTCCCTGAGGTATTGCAATACCTGCAATACCTGCATACTCCATTATATAACAGGACATAATAGAGATCCTATTGTACCTAATCTCTGCAGTGTTCATAGATTCAATCTCAGATACCAACAACTCCATTATGTAAGAGTTATATATCAGGAAATAGAGATCCTATTGTACCTAAGATCCTCACTATTTATGTAACTTCAATCTCGAATTACAACTCCATTATATAGCAGTTATATAACAGGACATAATAGAGATCCTATCATCCCTAAAGTCCTCATTATTTACGCAGCTTCAATCTCAAATAACAACTCAACTATATAACAGTTATATAACAGGAAATACTAGAGATCGTACTGTACTAGATCACACTACTAGTCATCAAAACAATCAACTATACATAAACAGAATACTAGATCCTGTACTAGAGTCATCACATCTGAAATACAACTCAACACTTGACTGGATATGAATCAGTTTATACTAAACAGGAAATACTAGAGATCGTACTGTACCTAGAGTCATCACTATATACATAGCTTCAATCTCAAATAACAACTCGACTATATAACAGTTATATAACAGGAAATACTAGAGATCGTACTGTACCTAGAGTCATCACTATCTACGTAGCTTCAATCTCAAATAACAACTCGACTATATAACAGTTATATAACAGGAAATACTAGAGATCGTACTGTACCTAGAGTCATCACTATATATGTAGCTTCAATCTCAAATAACAACAACTTCATTATATAACAGTTATAAAACAGGAAATAATAGAGATCGTATTGTATCTAAGATCCTCACTATCTACGTAGCTTCAATCTCAAATAACAACAACTCCATTATATAACAGTTATAAAACAGGAAATAATACAGGTCGTATTGTCACTAAGATCCTAGCTACATGCTTAGCTTCAATCTCAGATAAGCAACAATTGTTAGACACAGTCATTGACGAGGCTGTAACCATAGCAACCGCCCCCTCCATCCCCCAGTCCTATGTCAATAGATACCATATGGCCACTCGCCCAGAGCAGTCTAAAAATCACCTCTGGAAGCAACATCACGTGACCTAGCCAAGTAGGTCACCGCTGCCAAATAAGGAGCGCGGCAGGTCAGGCCACTAATGGCTTATTTTCAGTGACGTCATCAGCTCGCCTGGGACCTGGTCGAAATTACCCAATTCACCCTGCGCGGCGCCATTTTGCCGCCCTGGCAGTAAGTCATGTAGGTGGGTAAATTTGTTGTCTGCCTGCAATTTGTTGTTTCCTATTAGATTAGATTAGATTAGATTAGATTGGATTAGAGTGGTTTAGCTGTATGCTCAGGCCATGTAGGAGAGAGCCCACCATCAGGGCCCATTACATTAGTTGTTATGGAGTTTTACATCCTGGCAACATCTAAGGTCATATCAGGATGGGTACCGACTCGTGACAGAGCACACGCATGGTGACTTAATAGTGCTGCCCCACTGGAAGACCAGGCCATCAGCACGATGACCTGATATCCCATTCAGTCACATCTATCCTAAAACTGAGCCAACCAGTCCTTGCCCTATCCTAATAATGAAAAGTGCCTGGCTAGGATTGGCAAGTATCAATTCTTAAGTCATTGGTTTGACTCGATCTGGGTTCGAATCACATGATCCACAATCAACCAAAATGGGAGACGCATGCTCAACTTATTCGGCTGACCCGTCTAGGGCCCACTACATGTGGTGAGGATGCTCTGTTCAGTTTGATCATGTGCAACAATGAATTTAAATCGGCTGGTATTAGCTTGGTGTATCCTAGAATCTGAAGTTGTTTTTGGTGTTTTTTTTAAAACATTAGTTTTTTTTTGTTTTTTGTTTGTTTTTGGTCCATTAGTTGTTTAAGCAGGGGAAATTTCAGTCATAGACGACTGGTCTTCCTCATTCCACTGCTGGTCGATTGAAAGCCCGAGCCTACACTTTTACCAACCCAAGGGATTTTTAACCTCCCACACCACATAGACATGGTATGAGAGCAACCGACCTTTGATGACGCTGTAAGTTATACACAGCGGTGGAAATCCAAATTGGCAGAGCTGGGGGGACGGGGAATTGAACTGTCGACCCTCAGATTAGGAGTCTGACCTAGAAAAAAGTCAGACACTCTAACCACTCTGCCACAGAGAATGCCACAAAGTTGATTAGGACATTTCAATCATGGACAATTAGTCTTCCTCATTCTACTGATCCTTGCCCTATCCTAGTAATGCTGAACGCCAGTCTAGCGATAAGGTAGATAGGGAGCGATAAGTATCAATTTGTAAGTCATCGATTAGACTCAGCCAGAGTTTGACCCCAGGGTTCGGATCCCATAACCTATTTGATTGAGAAGTGGATGCTCAATTCATTCAGCCATCACATCTGGTGATTGTGTTGCTATTCATACCTTGTCAAGCCGCCTTTTGAACAATAGTACACGGACAGCAGTTTGATCAGTTTCTTATATAAGCTGGCATTGCATTGAAGAGATGAACTCCGCAGACAGAAATACTTCCTTCCCGCAGAGTTCTTGTTAACTGTATGGCTTTTGTATGTATGGCTGGTACCTTACCATCATCATGGTGTCGGTCGCAATGCAAGAAAGACTACTTTCATTACTTGACTGTTCCTCTCCATTTAGCTATCTGCTGTGAGAGTGATGTCCATGAGTCGGTCTTAATATCTCTCAGCTTCAGGTTTCTCTTAATGGTATCCTTGAACCGGAGATGAGGGCGTTCTCTCTTTCTGTAACCAGAAGACAGTTGATAGTAGAGGATCTGCTTTGGTAGCCTTTCTGATGACATCCTTATGAGGTGTCCAGTCCACCAGAGATTCTTTTTGATCAGAAGATCTTCCATAGAGGGCAGCCCTGTCCGTTTGAGTATTTCTTTATTTGTCACTTTGTCCTTCCAGGTTAGCCTCATGATCGAATGCAGATGTCGCATCATGAAGGCATGCAGCTTTTTCACCTATCATCTGTACACTGTCCAGGCCTCAGCTCCGTATAGAAGGGTGGATAGCATGATTGCATGGTAGATCTTGCCTTTGACCCGCATGGACACATGATGGTTGTTCCAGAGCCTCTGGCGTAGTCGGCCGAAAGATGTGCTAGCCTTGGCCATCCTCCTCTGTATTTCAGCATCAATGCGTCCATCACTTGATATAGTGCTTCTGAGGTAGGTGAATTCCGGAACAGAGTTCAGCTTGGTTCCGTCAATCATGATATCCTCCTCTCAGATTCTTGTAGAATTGGGCTGGTACAGCACCTCTGTCTTCTTCAAGGCAAACTTCTTGATGCATCGGAGAAAGCGTCCGCTATTTTCTGGATCTCTTCAGCAGAGTGAGCAACCAGTGCACTGTCATCTGCAAATAGCAGCTCTCTCACCTGTATCCGAGTAGTCTTGGTCTTCGCTCTGAAGTGTGCGACGTTGAATAGGTCAGCGCGCTGTCTGGACTGTCTGGACCAAGTCTGACATAATATCCTAAATATGGGACCATCGTATTGAAGCTCTTTTCTTGGAATAATTAAGTACTAAGCATTTCATTTAAAGCTGCATAGTCCGATGAAATATAAAATGATCAAAACCAAACCAATTATCTAGATTTGATTTGACATATCTAACTTAGATACTGATGCACTTATTAAGCATTTATTTCTGGGTAGAAGGCAATACTGAGTCAATTTAACAGAACCTCTTACTGCAGAAGTCTATGGTGTCAGAGTTTTGGCATGCATGCGAAAACTAATTTTCCATGTTTGCACCAAAAATATCTCAAAAGTTTACCATTTAAAATAAAAGTAACTTTGAACTAATGTAAAGTAGATGCTAGTGATCGATCTAATATATTTATCTCAGAAAAAATACAGAAATCTTAATATTACAGGTCATGGCACCAGTGTCGTGGGGGTGTGATGAAGCTAAGAAGTGTTGTGCTAGACTGGGAATCGAACCCCCAGAGGTCAGTGCAGACTACTAGAATACTATGGTTGT
Organism: Branchipolynoe longqiensis; assembly: GCA_030323885.1. Taxonomy (NCBI): domain Eukaryota; kingdom Metazoa; phylum Annelida; class Polychaeta; order Phyllodocida; family Polynoidae; genus Branchipolynoe; species Branchipolynoe longqiensis. The sequence goes on along the minus strand of CM059202.1, from coordinate 25,753,563 downwards.
GACTTGATGTTATGGGTTATGCAGATAATAGGAGCAAAAATATAAATAAATACAAATGAAAAACTGCTTTTAAATAAATATACAGGCGAATTTTAAATAGTACTTTTCTTTTTTTTCCCTTTTTAGTTATATATTTGTTTTCTTGAAGATTTATACTGCCTATTTGGGATACGTCTGAATAGACTTGTTTTCACCATTAGACAGTTTGTCGATAGAAAGCCCGAGCCTACACTTTTACTGACCCAAGGGATTTTTAACCTCCCGCACCACATAGACATGGTATGAGAGCAACTGGCCTTTGATGAGGCTGTAAGTTATACAATTTGTCTCTACCATTTTATTTAATACTGTAGTGGCCTGCATTAACCAATCAGACAAGGAGCCACATAGACAGGTATGCGGGGATAGGGTGGTGATTAGTTAGCACACTAGACCGGAATGCAAGTTATGTGGGTTCGATTCCCGCTCTAGGCGTAATATTTCGCATTTTCATCAATTCCATGACAATACCGACAAACTGCTCTATAACCATGGTCGCATGATTAACTATTATGTTCTGTTATATAGGCTTTAATATGACATCGATGCTGGGTATCAAGATGGCGCACATATACCCAGAGTGCATTGCAAAACTCAATGATGTGACGTCACTTCAAACCAAACCATCAGCCATCATTTGACAAGGGTAAACAGAGACGAAAGGACCCAACCAGCTCTTATATGGCCAGTGGGTCGATTTAATGAGCGCTCCATTGAGCATACATCTTCACAGTAATTCTCCCATTTTATCCGCTACTGATATGGAGTAATTTAAACGTACGCAGATGTATAATGAATTTCAAACATACTTTAGACACGTTAATCTGTGCTATAAACAAATCAAATCTGTCATTATGTCGGAATACAAAGCTACTACTATCACATATTGTAATATTTCTGGATGCCCCGGCCGTCAGAGCCCCAGATAATACCACAAACTCTTCCCAGATGTGTTCTGACAACTGTCTGTCAGTTCACACCTGATGCCCCTCTTAAACAAACTCATAAGGAAGAAAGGGAAGACAAGTCATGCAAGATTGACAGTGAAGAAGTTGTGCTTTATTGGCATCAACTCCTGTTCACCTACTAGTGACCTATCACCCTGACCCTTTACCTTCTGTCCACACAGTCTCATTACCTCTTTAGTATATCTATGAATCAGTGCCTACAGCCCATTGAACCGGAGTCCCATGGTTGTTGCACACAGCTCAGTTTGTATATATGAAAGGTGGAGCATCAGACAGAGCGTGTCTGGGTCCCTGCCCAAGAGAGAGTGTGTCTCACTCAAGAGTCAGGAGTAGAGTGTTGTTGCCCAGTGTGTCTGGAGCAGTGTCTAGAATAATCAATATCAAAGTGAGGCTAGTGTGGTCAGGTGGGCAAGGGGGTGCAGGGGACTGGGCCCCCCACAACCAGCCAATTAGGCACCCTCCACAGCCCGGAGGTGATGCCCCCCCATACGGGCAGCAGTCACTTAACCCAGCTGTAGGTGGTGTCCATAATGTATGCAGTATGGCTGGTGTGCTTGCCCATCGGCCCTGTGGTAACAGATAGTTTCAGACAGTTACAATAAATATATATATATTAAAAATGTCTGTTTCCTCCACTTGCACCCTTACTGGTGTTTAGAGGGAATATTCTACCAAACATTCACTGTCTCTTATATAGGAACAGCTCATCACAATCTCGGTCACTATGTATGAACATATATTTCCCATAGCTTAATATGTCACGCAGCGACTGGGGCACCCATTGCCTTTAGATTACATAACCTTGGTCCCTACTACGTCGCCCGAGGATAATAATGCTCTCTGCCAATATATAATTCTGAACCGAAATCCGTATATTTTTACAATCTGATTAACACCAAGAAGGGCTCACTGGGTTGTTTCCGGAAGATGCACTCACTCAGTCGATCTAACAAGTGTGGTCCAAACAAACAAATGAAGATAAATTAGCCTTATTTTGTATTTGCTTATCGATGAAAAAGAAATCAGCATTATTTAATGATATTTATATTCTTCTGACAAGGAAAACAACAATGAACAGGGTTTGGAGCGAGAAATCATTTGGCTGGACCCACAAAAGGCCCACCAATCATTTATTAAGTCAAAATTCTGAATGAAAAGAGGTGGTTACAGCAGTCTACACCAGCATGCGGCCAGTCCCAGAATAAAGTAGGCATGCAAGCATGCATGTGAGTAGGAATCCAGGTCACTCAGCATTGCATAAGCCAGCACATAGACAACGGTAGAGAATGAGGAACAAACACTTATAGGAGCAATATAGAGCAAACCAGGCAGTACTCAGTATGTAACACTGCAGCCTAAATAATATCTGCATAATAGAAAATGCATCACGTACACCTCATTGATTAACAAAACAGTATTTATATATATTTGCTTATCGATGCAAGAATTCACGATGACTTAGTGTGGTAGGTAAATAAAACAATTTGTATAACAAAACAAATACCCTAGTGGGGGTCATTGCTCTTGTTTGGCCTTAAGGGCAGACACTAATGCAGCACGGCTTGCAGTGTTTAGTGTGAAGATGAAGATTGAGAACTGTGTTGGGAACAGAGGTAATCTTCATGGTGAGAGATACTCAACCTCCCCGCCCCCCCCCCAACAAAAAAAACACCAACAACAACAACAAAATTCACTTTTCCTGCTCATTTTTGTGTGGCTTCATTGCATTCATTGATTAGGCAGAGGCAGAGCAAACATTCAACAAACAGGCAGCAAACGCACCACAAACACACAAGTACACACGTAGCAGACAACTAACAAACAACAGACAACAAACTGATAACAAACATACAAAAAAGCTGACAATAAACCGATAACAAAGACAATAAACAGGAAGCAAACATACAGCAAGCAGATAATCATGCAGCAAACACACAATCAACAAATAACAAACAGGCAACAAACAGACAATTAACAGAAAACTAAGAGCCAACTGAAGACAACAAACAAACAAGAAGCAGAGAACCCATTAAAAACAACCGGACAGTAACCACGCAACCAGACAACCAAACAACTAAAAACAACCAAAGAACACCCAGAACCAACTAGCAAAACGAGAGAAAACTCCACATAAAATAACCTACATAAACTACACAAATACAGTTTTTTCAAATCCACAAAATGTGCCTCCAAGTAAGGAACAAGAGAAATACTTGATTGCGGATGAAATACACTTTAGATCGAAGCAACAGCAAACTACATTAGGAAGAAGCAGACGATATTCAGTAGATAGACACAAAAACTACGTGGCAAAAGTAGGGAGCAATTAAGAGACTTCGACAACATTTGGTACTAGAAACAGACTAAATTCTTTAGTAGCATCAGATGTGCATGTTGCCAGTAACATGAATAATTAATAGCGATGGAGACTGCTCTAGTCTGCTGTGTTGCCTTGCTCCTGGCAATATTTAACTATGCTTCTGTCAATTACCAGTAAATTGTCAGGATTTGCAATTAGGATAATTACTGCCCAAGTGGGAAGCGGGTCGAATCGTTACTGAGTGTTGTAGACCCCGCATTCCCTGCTTATTTAAGTCTATTAGCTGAGTTTTCCTCTCTTCCTCTGGAGCTCCCGGTTTCCCACACGAGGTAGTGTTGGAAGCCAGATAACTTATGAACTGCTACCTCAGCCTGCCCCCCCCCCCCCCCCCCCCCCTCACACTTTTTTCAATAATTAACAAAGCCTCTGCTAGACAGCATTCAGTAACCTTGCACGGTCTGGCCACTCGTCATGCAGTCTCTTACTTCTTGGGTGACAGTTTACTGGTAGCATCGGGCGGCTCTCTAAGTCACCTTTCTCATCATTAAGCTTGTCTCGTAATTTTTATTGGTTAGTCTGATCAGGTTTTCTCAAAATAAGTTCAAACAGTCATCATGACCACTAATAAACAAGCACCATCTTCCTTTGGTTAGGGTCTTAACACACAAATGCGAGGAAATTACTTGCTAGCTAGGGTTGCTAGGATACCGTGGCCTCTGAATTTGTTGTCAAATGTTATGATATTTTTTGCCTAGCTTTGCCTGTACCCCTCTACACTGGATAAAATGCTGTAAATATGGTAGTATTTTGCTTGTCCTTATTAATATTGACTGAACATTTTCCTAAGCTCACTTAAAAGAATGAAGGGCGATCTTAACTAATTCTTTCCCAAGATTCACTCATCATTCAATTCGTACTATCTAACTGTTAGCCAGCTATGCTTTTTTATCTAATTCTGGCGTGTCAACTACTTAACCTTGCCTCGTTATTGTGGAAGTACATACAATAACTATAAGTTGAGTAATGGGTAGTTCTAAGCCAGTTTGCCAAATGCTACTCTGGTAGTCAAGTTACATTCTAGCCCGGCACTCATAGAGCATTTTTCCCAAGGCTTTTGACTGCTTCCCGTGGAAAATATGATTCTTTTCGAATGTAGCATGATGACATATCTTTTGTGGTGACTGCCTGTTGGTGCCTGCTCACTCGCTTCCTGGCCCTCAGGGCGAGCACACCTCCAGCTTCTCTACTCATCCTGAAATTTACCGCACCCTCCCACCCATGCTTTGTTTTGTTCTTCAAAGGGCTGAGCGTCAAGGTTGCTTCAGTGAGGAATTCCCTTTTGGATTTAACTTGGGTTACTGGGCACCCTAATCACAAAGAACCTATCAGCTAGTTTCGGCCTGTTCATCATTCTTTAGTAGGAGCAGACAACATTTGTTACTAGAAACAGACTAAATTCTTTAGTAGAATCAGATGTCAATTATTACTAGAAACAGGCAACATTCATTCATAGGAACGGATGGCAAGTATTACTAGAAACAGATGAGATTCCTCAATAGGAGCAGACAACATTTATTACTAGAAACAGACAACATTCTTTAGTAGAAGCAGACAACATTCATTACTAGAAATATACAACATCCACTAGTAGGAGCAGACAACAATTATTACTAGAAACATACAACATTATTTGGTATGAGCAGACGACAATTAATGCTAGAAATAGATGACATTCTTTAGTTGGATTAGATGGCAATTATTACTAGAAACAGACACATTCTTTAGTAGCAGCAGACGGTATTCATTACTAGAAACAGATAACATTCTTTAGTAGCAGCAGACAACATTCGTTACTAGAAACAGACAACATTCTTTAGTAGTAGCAGATGGCAATTATTACTAGAAACAGACAAATTCTTTAGTAGCAGCAGACGTTATTCATTACTAGAAACGGATAACATTCTTTAGTAGGAGCAGACAACATTGTATAGTAGGAGCAGACAACATTTATTACTAGAAAGAGACAACATTCTTTAGTAGCAGCAGACACCATTCATTACTAGAAACAGACAAAATTCTTTAGTAGCAGCAGATGGCAATTATTACTAGAAACATATGATGTTCCTTAATAGAAGCAGACAACATTCATTACTAGAAATAGACAAGATTCTTTCGTAGAAGCAGACAGCATTCAATACTAGAAACAGACAACATTCTCTAGCAGGAGCAGACGACAATCACTACTAGAAACAGACAACATTCTTTAGTAGGAGCAGAGGACAATTACTACTAGAAATAGATGATATTATTTAGTTGGATTAAATGGCAATTATTACTAGAAACAGACACATTCTTTAGTACCACAGATGTTATTCATTACTAGAAACATACAACATTCTTTAGCAGGAGCAGACAACAATTAATACTAGAAACAGACAACATTCTTTAGTAGGAGCAGACAACAATCAATGCTAAAAATAGATGACATTCTTTAGTTGGATTAGATGGCAATTATTACTAGAAACAGACACATTCTTAATAGCAGCAGACGTTATTCATTACCAGAAATGCACAACATTCTTTAATTTTGTTGTTGTTGCTTTATTTCCTAGCAACATCTAAGGTCATATCAGGACGGGTACCGACTTGTGGCAGTGCGCACTCATGGCGACGTTATAGTGCTGCCCCACTGGAAGACCAGGCATCCAGCACCATGACCTGATATCCCACTCAGTCGCATTATCCTGACACTGAACCAACCAGTCCTTGCCCTATCCTAATAATGCTGAGCGCCTGGCTAGGAAGCGACAAGTATAAATCTTTAAGTCACTGGTTTGACTCGACCAGGGTTCGAACCCACGACCCCACGATCTACCAAAACGGGAGACGGATGCTCTAACTCATTCGGCCATCCCGTCTGGTAACATTCTTTAGTAGGAACAGACAACATTGTATAGTAGGACCAGACAACATGTATTACTAGAAAGAGACAACATTCTTTAGTAGCAGCAGATGGAAATTCTTACTATAAACATATATGTTCCTGAGTAGAAGCAGACAACATTCATTACTAGAAATAGACAACATTCTTTTGTAGAAGCAGACAACATTCATTACTAGAAAGAGACAAATTTCTTTAGTAGGAGCAGAAGACAATTAATACTAGAAACAGACAACATTCATTAGTAGGAGTTGACGGCAATTATTACAAGAAACAGAAACGTTCCTTATTAGCAACAGACGTTATTCATTACTAGAAACCGACAACCTTCTTTAGTAGGAACAGACAACATTCTACAGAAGAAGCAGACAACATTTATTACTAGAAAGACATGACCTTCTGTCGTAGCAGCAAATGGCAATTATTACTAGAAACATATGATGTTACTTAGTAGAAGCAGACAACATTCATTACTACAAACAGACAACACTCTTTAGTAGGAGCAGACAACAATTACTACTAGAAATAGATGACATTCTTCAGTTAGAGTAGACAACAATTAATACTAGAAACAAACAACATTCTTTAGTAGGAGCAGATGACAATTAATTCTAGAAATAGATGACATTCTTTAGTTGGAATAGACGACAATTAATACTAGAAACAGACAACATTCCTTAGTAGGTGCAGACAACAATTAATACTAGAAATAGATGACATTCTTTTGTTGGAGTAGATACCAATTATTACTAGATATATGCACATTTTTAGTATCAGCAGACGTTATTGATTACTAGAAACGGACAACATTCTTTAGTAGGAACAGACAACATTCTACAGTAGGAGCAGACAACATTCATTACTAGAAAGAGATGACCCTCTGTAGTAGCAACAGATGCCAATTATTACTAGAAACATATGATGTTCCTTAGTAGAAGCAGACAACATTCATTACTAGAAACAGACAACATTCTTTAGTAGGAGCAGACAACAATTAATACTAGAAATAGATGACATTCTTTAGTTGGAGTAGAAAACAATTAATACTAGTTTAACCGTTCGGCTATTTCACCCTCCGCCTGGGCCTGCCGCGGGCCGCAGTCACCTCTCGTCCCGCCGCCGGTTGGCTGCCTTCATCGGTGTGCTCCCTGGGCTAAGGGCGGACAGCCAGAGTGTCATAGAGCTAAGGATTGACCTTCTCTCGACATCTTATAGACGTGTATTTAATTATTCCCTTAATCCTCTGGCTCTCCTCCGTGCCATTGTAGTTTGTTATGTGTGCTACTTGCAATAGTCTAAATCCAAAACAGACACCCAATATTTAGTGTCACCGCTGTCCCTTGTAAGGGACAGACTAGATAGTAATTTGTTTAATATTGCAAGTTGTACCTTTATTCAGAAGGTGGTTACTGTGTTCCCGGTGTGGGGCTGATCGGCTGCTTAAGGCCTGCCAGGAAGAAGGCCCTTAATTACATATAGAATAATCGAATATAAATATCAAGTTGACCATAGCGGTTAATATACTTAAGGACTGGAGAATAGTAAAAGACGCAAGGAACTTTCCAGTCACTTTTAAGAGCTCACAACTTTATTCATGTTCCTACTGGTACAATCCAGGTTCTTGAATCACAATCAATGCTAATAAATACATCTCCTCCCAGTTTATTAAGTTAGAATAATTCAGAATTCCGACAATTAAAGCCTAAATCTCATCTAAAACATCAGAGCATGTACAAACACGTTCGATGGGTCTCGGCCCGAACGCCCAACCTTCCACCAATGCTAGGAAAGTCGCAACCTGCATATCCTAGCAACAAGATACCACAGTGAACCCGGCCCCCCACATTTGATGGCCAATGTGGGTCTGTCTTGGCGATCAATCCGCATTTCCAAATGCGGGTTGCTCCGCCCAAGCCCGCAACGGTCACAGCTCAAGCATAGTCTCGCCCACTTCACTAGAAACAGACAACATTCTTTAGTAGAAGCAGACGACAATTAATAGTAGAAATAGATGACATTCTTTAGTTGGATTAGATCGCAATTATTACGAGAGACAGACACATTCTTTAGTAGCAGCAGATTTGATTCATTACTAGAAACCGACAACATTCTTTAGGAGGAACAGACAACATTCTACAGTAGGAGCAGACAACATTTATTACTAGAAAGAGATGACCTTCTTTAGTAGCAGCAGATGCCAATTATTACTAGAAACATATGATGTTCCTTAGTAGAAGCAGACAACATTCATTACTAGGAATAGACAACATTCTTTGGTAGAAGCAGACAACATTCATGACTAGAAACAGACAACATTCTTTAGTAGGAGCAGACAGCAATTAATACTAGAAATAGATGACATTCTTTAGTTGGATTAGATGGCAATTATTGCTAGAAACAGACACATTCCTAAGTAGCAGCAGACATTATTCATTACTAGAATCTGACAACATTCTTTAGTAGGAACAGACAACATTCTACAGTAGGAGCAGACACCATTTATTACTAGAAAGAGATGACCTTCTGTTTTAGCAGCAGATTGCAATTATTACTAGAAAGAGACAACATTCATTAGTAGGAGCAGATGGCAATTCTTACTAGAAACATATGATGTTCCTTTGTAGCAGCAGACAACATTTATTACAAGATACAGACAACATTCTTTAGTAGCAGCAGATGGCAATTATTACTAGAAACATACAACATTCATTAGTAGCAGCAGATAGCAATTATTGCTAGAAACAAACAAATACTTTAGTAGCAGCAGGCGTTATTCATTACTAGAAACCGACAACATTCATTAGTAGGAACAGACAATATTCTATAGTAGGAGCAGACAACATTTATTACTAGAAAGAGATGACCTTCTGGAATAGCAGCAGATGCAAATTATTACTAGAAACATATGATGTTCCTTTGTAGCAGCAGACAACATTTATTACAAGATACAGACAAGCTTCTTTTGTAGCAGCAGATGGAAATTATTACTAGAAACAGACAACATTCATTAGTAGGAGCAGATGCCAAGTATTACTAGAAACAGACGACATTCATTAGTAGGAGCAGCTCATAATTATTACTAGAAACAGATAACATTCTTTGGTATGAGAAGACAGCAATTATTACTAGAATCAGACAACGTTATTTAGTAGGAACAGGCAACATTCATTACTAGAAACAGATGAGATCCTTCAGTAGGAGCAGATGACATTTTTTAGTAGGAGCAGACAACATTTACTACAAGAAACAAATGACATTCCTTAGTAGGAGCAGACAACAGTTACTGGGGGACCAGAGGCTTAGAGTATTCCAATACGTCACATCCGGTAAAAGCAGCTCACGACTAATAGGCAGAAGATGGCGTCTAGTTGAAACATTGCAATTTGATACAGGCAGCCGATGAGTAGGCGAAGCAGCCAACACTTGAGAGAAAGTAGACGACAATTATCCACAGACGATGATTAAATATGCAGAACCGTGTAAAGGCTTGCAGCAGATGTGAGTTGGTAGTAACAGATGACACTCGTGGAAAAAAGCTGATATTGGACAGAAAAGCAGACAGCATTTATATGGTCGAATAGAAGAGATGGTTAGAAGGATACATGAGGTGACAGTAGACGAGATTTGCTAGCAGCCGACGTGATTGATTAGAAACAATCGACATTTCATTAGTCAAACATATTAGTACATTAATCAACCAAACTTTAACGCAGACAACATAAATTGGTAGAACAAGGCGTAGAAGGTTCGATAATGGATAAAGGTAGTCCATATTAAGATGATAGAAATGCACACTTTTAGTCAAAGCAGACGAGACTTGATAGAAGCAGACAATATTTATTCCAAATAGCCAACATTTGATTGAAAAACAGACTACATTTGTCGCTGGAAGCAGATGGTATCAATTGGTAGAAGCAGGCGTGAAACATTCGATAGAAGGAGACAACACTTAATTCAGTTGCGGCATATATTTGATAGCAACAGATGATATTTAAGCGAAATAACTGAGATGTAGTTTACATCCATAGGTTGTTTTAATGTTTATAATTATATATAAGCAATATACTTATATATATGGACCAGACGAGATGGCTGAATGAGTTGAGCATCGACCTCCTGTTTTGGGAGATCGGGGAATCCAAACCCATGGGTTTGTGGGTTCGAACCCTGGTCGAGTCAAACCAATGACTTAAAAATGTATACTTGTCGCTTCCTAGCCAGGTGCTCAGCATTAATAGGATAGGGCAAGGACTGGTTGGCTCAGTGTCAGTATGTGATTGAGTGGGATATCAGGTCATGGTGCTGGGGGCCTAATATCCAAGTGGGGCAGTGCTAAAAAGTCATCATATGTGGGTACTGTCACAAGTTCGTACCCGCCTGAATATGACCTTAGATGTTGCTAGGACGTAAAAGAACAACAAACAAACTATATATATACATACCCAAGGTAGGTTCAACAACCATACAGTGGATAGCTTGTATGGGCTCTATATCACAGGGCCAGCATCATTAGGGGGAGGGGGGGTGATGAAAACGGGAAATATTGCGCCTCGAGCAGGACTCATTCCCACACTTCTTGCCATTCAGGGCATAGTGTGCTAACCATTTCACTACCTAGAGGCCCTGATGCAGTCATTACCACTACACCACCTATGCTCCCTGATGCAATCACCCTATCCATGCCTACGTCTCTTTGTGTCTCCTTGCCTGAGAGGTCACAGTGCTGACGACAATGCAATAATGAACAGCTAGAGTTGGGTACAATAACACTACTCTCAGAGATATAGATTAGAAGGATCTAAATTTACACCCTAGTAGTCTGCACTGACCTCTCAGGCAACGAGCCACATAGACCTGTAAGCCCTGGTCACATACACGTTAGTGAACCTAGTTGAACGTAGTTGAATGTAGGATAGATTAAAGTGGGTCAAATGTGGTGTAAGTATGTTAAACTACGGTGAAAAATGTTAAGGGACGGCAGGTTTTGGTATGGATAAATACGTTACGGATGCCGGTACGTTCAACTACGTTCAACTACGTTCAACTATGTCCAACTACGCTCAACTACGCTCAACATAGTTCAACATAGTTCAACATAGTTCAACATAGTTCAACATAGTTCCAACATGAGTTCAACTAGATGTTCTAACATAGTTCAACAACGAAGATTCAACGTAGTTCCACGTAGTTCAACATAGTTCAACATATGTTAGCCTCCACTACGGTCAACTATGTACAACTACGTCCAAATACGCTAAAGTATGCTAGAGTACGCTAGAGTATGCTCGAGTACATTAATAGTATGGAGACTTCACCACAGTACCTTAGCCTCTAATATAGCACTCTTTTGAAGATGTCCAAAGATTAAATCGGAACTCACGGCCCACCCACGATATTACCAAGTTAGCATGATGGAGAAGTATGGATGCCAGTATGTTCAGCTATGTTCAACTATGTTAGCCTCCACTATGTTCAACTACATCCAGTAATGTGTATGTGACCAGGCCTGTAGACAGATAGGGTGGTGATATCAGGGAGCTTAGGTGGTATAATGGCTGGCATATTTGTCCGGAATGCAAAGAGATGTGGGTTCGATTCCCGCTATAGGCGCAATATTTCCCAACTTGTATCATCCTCACGATATAAAAAAAAATGTTAAAAGAAATCCCCAAACCACAGGCTAACCCTACATGAAAGCTCTGCACACACAAAAAGAGCACCACAATTCCCCACAAATATAGAAAAAGGAAAAAGAAGGAAAAAAAAAAGAGAAAAAAAGAAAAAAGATACCAGAGCAAATTGCCGCCGTGGGGGCCGTCACTCAGTTCTCTCCGACCGGAAGTGCACTCCCTGAGAGCAGGGCGGTAACACAGCGTCCTCTGGTGGCAACTCATTGGTGGATTCTCCAAGGAATAGCCATTATGTGGCAGCTCTTACCGACATGGGGAGCGGGTTGGTCGGGCAGGGCTTGTTATTTTATATTTGTTGTATTTTAAAATTTTTTGTATTTCTTTTGTATTTTTGTATTTTTGTATTTTAGTAATTTAATATTTTTTCTAATTTAGCATTGTTTTGTATTGTTGTATTTTATACTTTTTTAATGTATTTTTGAATTTTATTATTTATAGTACATCATAATTTTAATATTTCTGTTCTATATTGTGTTATTGTATTCTTTTTAATTGTTGTATTTTTTAGTTTTTGTACATTAGTATTTTTGAATTGTTGTATCTTTTTTGCATTTTTTTGTCTTTCTTTGTATGTTTTGTACACTTGCATTTTTGTATTTTCTATAATTGTATTCTTTTATATCTTAGGTTTTTTTAAATTAAATTTTCATATTTTTTCGTTTTGCTTGTATTTTTGTATTTGTTGCCGATGTGTGTTTCTGGGTGTACGTTGGTGTTCAAAATCCAATTATTCACAAGATTAAATTAGTACAATCTATATGGTTTTACAGTTTCTACAATATCTTTACAATGGAATTTGTATAGCCGGATGGTCTTGAGTTTCTGTTATTTTCTTTCCAAATAAAGATACTATCTTGAATAATCCACCTTAATTTTCTTTTTAAATGGCTAACTTCTGACACATTTGAAGTAGAAATGAGCCAAGTTAATTTCGCCAAGGCCACACAAACTCAGACAACAGATACTTCTCCCATAACAGGTTCTATTGAAATGGCTCAGTATTTACTTGTACACAGCAACAAATGCTTAATAAGTCCACTAGTATCTAAGTTAGATTTATTTTTATTATTTTTATTGAGGCTGTATTTATACTTTCCATACTCCTGGGTATTCAGGCTCGTTTTCAATGCTGGCCAGTTGTAGTGTTGGTGTTATCTTATCACACAGTAGCTGCTGATAAGGTATTTGATTGCCTGCATTTCAGTAGCAGATAGATAGTTGGTTGGTATGGTTAGTAGCCTATGTTAGTTTCTTTTGGATTTTCTTAGCATATATGTATTTATTTTTTCTACTCTTACGACTAGACTAGCCTACTCCTATTTACATATCATAGGCTTGTACGTAGCTGTGTGGTGTGTTATCTGGCTACTTTTGTCATGGTTATCTTCCATTGAGTATCCCGCTGGTGGGCCGTGACATATCACATGCCCCATTGCAGTGCAGCTTTGTAACGGTTTCCTAGCCTTATTTTGCACAGATATTTTTTGTATGTTTTTAGGTCAGGAATTTGTCGTTCCTTTACCGTTTGGCCATTCCACACCTTGGCAGCCATTTCCAGCATGCTTCTCTTGTGAGCTTTTATTTGGCTTCTGGCCTGCTTTAGGAGTGGCACATTATTTGCTCTAGTAGACCTTTGTGGTTTTTTTAGGAGTTTATTGTTTTGACTATAGCTATGTGCTAATGTTTTCAAATGAATTATTCTCCTATTTTCTAGTAATTTTACTTTGGTCCTTGTGTGTATGTGATAGGTGGGGTGCAGCTTGTCTACTCTGCGCTAGATTTTTAGGGCTGTGTTCTGCAGTATTTGCAGTTTTTTAAAGAAGTTCTTATTTTTGCACCCATGTAGTTTACATCTCCATAGTCAAAATAGCGGAGCACCATGCCTTTGAAGATTTTTATTTACATTTCTTGTGTTATGTTGTCTCTTAGCTTTGCAAATAGCCACAGTTTGTGGTTTACCTTTTGGATAATTTTGTTTATACCTAGGTTGTAGGTTAGTTGGCTGTCCAACTCAAGGCCTAGGTATTTGTAATGATCTACATTTTATAATGTTTGGATATGTACGGTACAATCTGGATAATTGCTTTAGTTTTGACAATGTGATGCTTTCATCAAACTATCAGCTTTAGCAATTGAAAAGTTCAGGCGAAGAACCAACAAATCCCTGTCTTCTGTCTTCTGTGCCTACTTTTCCCTATCTCTGTCTTCTGTCCTCTCCATTTATTTTCCCTATCCCTGTCTTCTGTCTTCTGTACTTACTTTTACCTATCCCTGTCTTCTGTCCTCTGTATCTATTTTCCCTATCACTGGCTTCTGTCTCTCCCCCTCGCTCTCTCCCCCTCGCTCTCTCCCCCTCGCTCTCTCCCCCTCGCTCTCTCCCCCTCCCTCTCTCCCCCTCCCTCTCTCCCCCTCCCTCTTTCCCCTCCCGCTCTCCCCCTCCCTCTCTCCCCCTCCCTCTCTCCCACTCTCCCTCTCTCCCACTCCCCCACTCTCCCTTTCTCTCCTTGTCCCTCTCTCCCACTCCCTATCTCCTACTCCCTCTCTCCCTCCCTCTCCTTCTCTCCCCTCCTTCTCTCCCCCTCCTTCTCTACCCCTCCCTCTCTCCTACTCCCTCTCTCCCTCCCTCTCTTTGCTTCCCTCTCTCCCCCTCCTTCTCTCCCCCTCCTTCTCCACCCTTCCCTCCCCCCTCCCTCTCTCACTCCCTCCCTGTCTCCTCTCCCTCTCTCCCCCTCCCTGTGTCCTCTCCCTCTCTCCCCCTCCCTCTCTCCTACTCTCCCTTTCTCTCCCACTCCCGTCCACCTATCTTCCTCGCTCTCCATATCTCCCTACCTCACTCGCCCCGTCCCGTACCCCCTTCCTCCCCTACCTCCCTCTTTATTTCCTTCTCTTGTGATTTCCTCGTTTGCTGTACATTTTCCCTGTGTGATTTGGGCACGTTGAGTTCGTCTCAAATTACTATCAATGCATGTTGGAGTTTTTATTGTAGGACAATACCACATAAACAGCTAGGAATATGTATACATACAGGCACATATCTGAATCCACATTAAAAACCAAAAGAAATTGCTGATTTGTTTGAAGAAATGTACCTTGTATAAGTATGAACATTACTGCAATCAATGTCTCCTAAAATAGGAACAAATTGACCAAAAGCTATTCAGAGAATCACTATTATATAATCTTGATATCACTTGTCCTGTGGCCATATTTATATATGCATGTGGAATGCTTAACATTATTTACACATATCTGATTCTCAGAAAAAAATTCAATTACTAATTTATTGGAACCAGATGGGATGGCCGAATGAGTTAGAGCGTCCGTCTCCCGTGCTGGTAGATCGTGGGTCGTGGGTTCGAACCCCGGTCGAGTCAAACCAATGACTTAAAAATTGATACTTGTTGCTTCCTAGCCTGGCGCTCGGCATTATTAGGACAGGGCAAGGACTGGTGTGCTCAGTGTCAGGATAATGTGACTGAGTGGGATACCAGGTCATGGTGCCAGCGGCCTGGTTTCCCAGTGGGACAGCACTATAAAGTCGCCATGAGTGTGCACTGTCACAAGTCGGTACCCATCCTGATATGACCTTAGATGTTGCTAGGACGTAAAACAACAACAACAACACATTTATTGTAACAAAGTATTTTGCATAAGAATGAACATTAATTTAATGTAACATTGGTTGCTTGGCTGGATGAATCACCCGTTGTGGAAGCCATATTGTGACTTTACTATATGATTGTGGTAAAATAAAACTAAACTCAGCGCAATATTGGAAGCTCTATACTGAGTTATGATATATAATCTCATCCAACGCCATTAATTGTGGCATTAAAGTTGCATAATCCAATGGTTCTGACATTCCTGCAACTTTTTCAGGTTGGCTATTTTTAAAAGATAAATATATTAACTTTTTAAGATCGTTGTAACCTAGTTCATATTACTTTGACGACATTTCTATTTTAAAGGGTTAAACTGATTGAACTGAAAATCTGCTTTATTCATTGTGACATCTAAGGATCAACCTAATAGATTTAAATAAAATAATAGAGAAACTTAAAACTATCCGATTATGCAATTTTAAATTGATTTAGGATTTCCTTATATGCAGCAACAAATGGACCAGTATTTAAGTTGGTCATGTAGGATCAAATCAGTGTCTTTGGTTTAGAAAATTTGATGTCTTCATTGGTTTATATGTTATTTATTCTATGTTAACCTGGTTCCCTATCCTCCCTCACTACTCTCTTTAACATCACCTAGAAATAATGAAAACATCTCATAGTGTTAAGTGTGATTAATCAGGTCTATTCCCCTATAGGGTACGAAAGGACAAGCGACACATCATAGTTTGCTTCAATCCTCGGGGGGTCGGTCACTGGTTTATTACGACCGAGGTAGGAGAGCAGAGTGACCCGCCACTGCAAAGTCATAAAACACACAACGTCCATTGGCGGGTGGCCACTAGTAAGAGCTGCAATGGTCCACCGTCAGAAGTGGTCAGCACAGTCCAGGCCTCCCTCTTGGGGTAGTGGGGCTCAATGAGTGCGTCATTCGCCCAAACAGAAAACACTCCAGCGTGCGAGTAATGCACACGTAATAAATATGGTAGAAGTTATTTATGTTCATCCAGATTGTGAGGCCTACATACACTAAGGACTTTGGTGATTTGTGAAATAACCATCAGCATCATGCTGTCGGTCGCGATGCGACAAAGACTGCTTTCATTACTTGACTGCCGCTCTCCATTTAGCTCGCTGATGTGAGAGTTGCGTCCATGAGTCAGTCTTAATCTCTCTCAGCTTCAGGTTTAGCTGATTTTCCACTGTCGACGGAAGATGAGCTCGAGCAGTGCGGTCCTTGGTAACCCGGGCGACGACCGAGCGGGTATGGTGTTTTGTGCGGTTGTACATTTCATGACAGCTGCCTGCAAAAGTGTTGAAGTGCTGCTGGCTTTTGCAAGTTACGAGCGGCACTCTCTCGGGGAGCAAATAGAGGTTTCACACCGGCAAGAACATGTCAAGACAGTCGCAAAACTATTTGTCCCTGCAGTGGTTGGTCGGGAGATGTTGGGAGTTCCATACATCAACCGCCCTTAATGCTGCCACAGTGACATGGTTTTCTGTTTAGGGTGAAATAACCATGATATATATAAAGGACAGAGAATGGGAAACATCCAATAATAGTGTAGTGATGTGCACTAACCGAGCCATGTAGACTGGTATGCACTGTAGGGTGTTGGACCTGCCCTGTGTATGTACTGTGTATGGCATCTGACATTACCTAGATATTTGTTATCATAAGCCAATAATGGGATGGCCAAATGAGGTAGAGCGTCCGTCTCCCATGTTGGTAGATTGTGGGATCATAGGTTTGAAACGTGGTCGAGTCAAACCAATTTCTTAAAAATGTATACTTGTCACTTCCTAGCCAGTCACTCAGTATTACTAGGATAGGGCAAGGAGTGATGGTAGTGCTAACCATTACACCACCTAGGCTCCCTGATATCACCACACTACCCACACCTACCTGTCTATGCGGCTCCTTGCCTGAGAGGTCAGTGCAGACCACTACACATACATATATATACGTAAAAAAATATGGCAGAAACCCCAAAACCACCGAGATGTTCAACTTTAAGAAAAGAACAAAGTATTGTTCGCTGGGTAAAACTAGGCCAGAATCGATAACTGGGGAGAGTGGTGTGATCACATCGTCAAGCCTCCGTCCAGTGCGATTGTGTGCGTTGGCTTTGAATGGATTCAGAGTGCTTTAAGTGCCTGTCACACTATGCCGGATTGAGCAATGGACAGAATTGTCTAGTCTGGTGGTGATAAGTATCAAAATGTATTAAAATGTGTCAAAGTGTTGCGACATCGGGTCAACAGACATGAACGAGACATGAAATGGACATGAAATGGATATGAAACAGACATGAACGGATAGCCAACGGATGAAACATACTCAAACCGGACAAGAACCATAGACATCAATCCGGCGGCATCCATTCCTAGTTTTGTGCATGTTCAAAACTTGTACGGACATAAACCGGACTTTGTTCGGTTTCTTTCCGTTTCCCTCAATTTGGTGATGTGTGACAGGGCCTCTAAGAACGTTCCATTTTCATTGCATTTTACCGGAAATTGGAGAAAGAGACAGGAGATTTATCCAAGGAGACAATAACAATGAACATGACCAACGCAATTATAGTTATTAACAATTAGCTTATCAAATATGAATAACCATAATTTGCATAGCTTAGCAGCCTGTTCTTTAGGAGTTATGCAGGGTCCAACCATGGTTTGAGAGTCTTCCTGGTTAAGCTGTAATCTATTTGTGTCGCTCAACGCTAATAACCCTCCTAAACACATTTCTTTGAAGTAACTTTTAGTTTTATTTTAAATATCAAACTTTTGAGATATTTGATGTCAAAACATGCCAAAGTAATTTTGGCAAGCATGTCAAAACTCTTATACTGTAAACTTCAGTAGCAACAAGTTCTGTTAAATTGACTTATTGCAACGTTCTATGCGGAAACAGATGCTTAATGAGTGCACCAGCATATAAAAACTGGGAACCCCAACTGAACTGCACCACAAGGGGGCAGGTGATATGTCACGGCCCACCAACTTGACAGCCCAGGGCGGGATAACCGGAAATATAAAAGCCAATTATCCAACAACAATATAAATCAAATCAATTTCAAACAAACATAGCTCAACCACCTATTACGTACAAGCCTATGGACATGTAAATAAAATAGGCTAGTATAGAATTAAGTAGAAAAAAGTGGAAAACTCTTCCCAAGAAAACCCCAAAACACTAACATAGAACCTTAAGAAAACAACTAACATAGTAATACGAATAGAACAAAAATACAATGCCAAGAGGGCCCAAAAACACTAACATAGGCTACTAACAGTACCAACATACTATCTATCTGCTACTGAAATGCAGACAATCAAATAACTTATCAGCAGCTACTGTTTGGTAAGACAACACCAACACTACAGCTGCCCAGCATTGAAAAAAGCCTGAATACAGCCTCAATAAAAAAATATAATTTAAAAAAAGTTGAATATGTAGAATCACATCTAGATCCTATAACTGTTTCGGTTTTCAAAATTGGATGTTAACATCAGAATATGTAACTTCAACATGGGGTTTCCAGTTTCTTGGTTGGTTGTTGAAGTTTTTAGTCCTGGCAATATCGAAGGTCATAGCAGGATGGGTACCGACTTGTGACAGTGCACACTCATGGCGACTTTATAGTGCTGCCCCACTGGGAAAGTGGGCCACCAGTACCATTCTTTTTTTTGGGGGTCCATTAGTTGTTTAAGCAGGGACAATTTCAGTCATAGACAACTGGTCTTCCTCATTCCACTGCAGGTCGATAGAAAGCCTGAGCCTACACTTTTACCGACCCAAGGGATTTTTAACCTCCCACACCACATAGACATGGTATGAGAGCAACCGGCCTTTGATGACGCTGTAAGTTATACACAGCGGTGGAAATCCAAATTGGCAGAGCTGGGGGCATGGGGAATCGAACCGCCAACCCTCAGATTAGGAGTCTGACCTAGAAAAAAGTCAGACACTCTAACCACTCCGCCACAGAGAACGCCATGACCTTATATCCCACTCAGTCACATTATCTGGAGACTGACCCAATCAGTCCTTGCCCCATTTTACTAAGGCAGAGTGCCTCGCTAGGAAGCGACCAGTATCGATATGATAAGTCATTGATTTGGCTAAAGAGGGAACCAAACTGCCGATCTCGGCTATTATGTGGATATATGACTTTATGACACATCACGCCAATGTATGCCGACGTATGTGATTTTTGGCCGCTACGTCGGGATACGTCGTTATGCATAACGCATGCATTAGGTGCTCGTTGGTATACGTCAATGTAAGTTGACGTTCGTCGAGATATCCCGTCACACGTCAGGGGGTTGGCAAAGTTTTGTGCATGCACAAAACCTTCGACGTATGACAACGTTTGACAACGTGTGGATTTTAAGTCTGCCATACATTATATGTATCCGTTAGGCGTACGTCGATGTACATTAGACATACATTAGACAAATGTTGTTCACTATGTTGCACTACATTGACCTACGTTAAAGGGATTGGGAACGCACAGTCCGCGTACTGACAATGTATGGATAAAGTATGCCTAAAGTACATCTAATGTACATTTAGCGATTCTCCAGCGTGTCTTGACGTATGTAACATATGAGGCATAGTTCTGGTGATTGAATAACGTATATAACGTTCACTAGCATTCTGTGAAGTACCTTGAGCGTAATTTGAGCATTTTAGCCATATGTTGGTCATACGTTGGCCATACGCTATGTATACGGTATGTATACGTCCAACTTTGCCCCCCACGCCGAAAAGTTTTACGCTTCTCAACATAAAAAAGTGATTTTACACATTGGCCACACGCTTGCGAGATGCGTCGTAATGTGACAGGGCCTTAACTAACGATTCCACTTCCACTATGTACAGACCAAATGCGATCACTCCAACGGCTGGAAGACCAGTGCCCCGGCGCTGACAAAATAAGTATTCAGATGAATAAAATATTTTATCAAAAAAAAAAAACGACGGTACTCTCATCTCTTTCAACATTTTTCTAGGTTCACAGCTTTTTCCCTTTCCTTCCTCTCTTCCCCAAGGTTACCTGCATCTAGCCACCACTGATGAATGACTTTCCGTCCACCTCTACTTGAAAATAATATAATTCAGACAAATTCACTTTAACTGACTTAAAAGTCCTTGTTCCTAACTCCTAAGCAGATTTATGTCTAACCGCTCCAACCGGGGTGCAGATTTATCAGCGTACACATATGCCCTGAGCTACTAAGCTACACTTGTTGACCAATCAGTGGTACTCTTTTTACTTTCTTTTAAATTTGTTTTTATTTTAGTTGTATAGCAAGCTTCTTTGCGATAAATACCAGACGGGATGGCCAAATGAATTGAGCGTCCGTCTCCTGTTTTGGGAGATCGGGGGATCCAAACCCATGGGTTCGTGGGTTCGAACCCTGGTCGAGTCAAAATAATGACATAA
The DNA here is from genome assembly GCA_030323885.1 of Branchipolynoe longqiensis. Taxonomy (NCBI): domain Eukaryota; kingdom Metazoa; phylum Annelida; class Polychaeta; order Phyllodocida; family Polynoidae; genus Branchipolynoe; species Branchipolynoe longqiensis. Next base: position 25,732,526 of record CM059202.1, on the reverse strand, counting down.
CAATTGATACTTGTCACTTCCTAGCCTGGCGCTCGGCATTATCACGATAGGGCAAGGACTGATTAGCTCAGTGTCAGGATAATGTGACTGAGTGAGATATCAGGTCATGGTGCTGGCAGCCTGGTCTCCCAGTGGGGCAGCACTGTCAAGTCGCCATGAGTCGCAGTGTAACAAATCGGTGCCCATCCCGATATGACCTTAGATATTGCTAGGATGTAAACTACAACAACCATTTTTGAGATAACTGGATGTTATTCATATTGTCATTGCCATGATGAAAATGGGAAATATTGCGCCTCGAGCAGGATTCGACCACACATGTCTTGCCATTCTGGTGCTCGCAGATGGGTACTGTCTTGCTACAGAGCGCACTCATAGTGACTTTTTAGTGATGCTCCACCGGGAGACCAGGCTGCTTGCACCATGTCCCGATATCCCACACCTTCAAATTATCCTGATGCTGAGCTAACCGGTCCTTGCCCTATCCAAGTTATGCCAACTGCCAGGCTAGGTAGCGACAAGTATACATTTTAAAGTCATTGGTTTGACTTTGCCGGGTTTTCAAACTGTCGACCTTCCACATGGGAAGTATGAGCTCTTACAGATTCGGCCACCGCGTCTGTTGACAAATGAAGGCATGTTGATGTATGTTACCCCTTATCGCCCCCTTTAATATTGTCAGGATAATGTGACTGAGTGGGATATTGGGTCATGGTGCCAGCGGCCTGATTTCCCAGTGTGGCAGCACTATAAAGTCGCCATGAGTGTGCATTATCACAAGTGGGTACCCATCATGATATGACATTAGATGTTGCCAGGACGTAAAACTCCAACAACCAACCAACCAATAATGCTGTGTACATACCATGCTTACAAGTATCCACCCCCCCCCCATACTTCCCATAACATTTGAACTAAACCCACAGTGTAGGCCTATTTTTTTTTTCTTGAAGATTTATACTGCCTATCATGGATAAGTTTGAATAGACTTGTTTTCACCATTAGACAGTTTGTCGATAGAAAGCCTGAGCCTACACTTTTACCGACCTAAGGGATTTTTAGCCTCCCACACCACATAGACATGGTATGAGAGCAATTGGCCTTTGATGACGCTGTAAGTTATACACAGTAGTCCATACATGGAAAACGCCCCCAAAACACCATGAATTCACCGAGTGCTTGACCACCACCAGAAAACACCGGATGTGGTAGCTGAATCGGTAGAGCGCGGACCTTGCATGCGGTAGATCAGGCGTTCAGTATTAATAGGATAGGGCAACGACTGGTTTGCTCTGTGTTAGGATAATGTGGATAAGTGGGATATTGGGTCATGGCGCTGGTGGCCTGATTTCCCAGTGGGGCAGCACTATATAGTTGCCATGAATGAGCACTGTCATAAGTCGCCACCTGTCCTGATATGACCTTAGATGTTGCCAGGACGTAAAACTCCAACAACCAACCACCAGAAAAAAATTCAAACTACAAGTAATGACAATGTAATGACCCTAAATCAGATTATTCCATAATTGGTTTCTTGCAAAAAAAAAAAAAGATTTAAAAAGAAAAAAATGTAAACAACTGAGATTTGAGACCAGGCCAGAAGACTAGCGCATCAGCATTGAACAAAGATTATGCTCTCATACCATGTCTATGTGGTGTAGGAGGTTAAAAATCCCTTGGGTCGGTAAAAGTGTAGGCTCAGCATTTCTATCAACAAACTGTCTAATGGTGAAAACAAGTCTATTCAGACTTATCCATGATAGGCAGTACAAATCTTCAAGAAAAAACTAGAGATTCTCACCCAACCAACACACACACAAAAAGAATGTTCCTTCCCAAAATAAAAATGTTTATCCCGCCAATGCACAACAAATGTACATCCCCTAAAATAAAACTGCTTACCCCACCAATGCAAAACAAATTTAAAAAAATGTACATCCGCCCAAATCAAAAACACTTACTGTACCAAGACAAAATAAAATAAAAAAGGAATTTACATTCTACACACATAAAAATATCTACCCAACCAACGCAAGCAAAGAAGTAGTTATATCCCCTCAAATATAAATGTTTGCCCCACCCATGCAAAAAAAAAGAATTTACAACACCCAAACAAAAATGATAGAATTGACGTACCCCAAATACAAATGCTTACCCCACCAACACCACACAAATAAAATAAAGGATTTACATCCCCTCCACACAAACAATGTTCACGCCACCAATGCAAAAGACAATAAAAGAGACCCAATATCCCATGTGGAAGGTCAACAGTTTGATGTATGTGTATTGTGTTCGGTACTGGTATTGTGTTCGGTACTTGTATTGTTTCAGCACTTGTATTGTGTTCGGAACTTGTATTGTGTTCGGTATTTGTATTGTGTTCGGTACTTGTAGTGTGTTTGGTACTTGTATTGTGTTTGGTACTTGTATTGTGTTCAGTCATTGTATTGTGTTTGCTACATGTATTGTGTTCAGTACTTGTATTGTTTCAGCACTTGTGTTGTGTTCAGTACTTGTATTGTGTTCGGTACTGGTATTGTGTTCTGTACTTGTATTGTTTCAGCACTTGTATTGTGTTCGGAACTTGTATTGTGTGTGGTACTTGTATTGTGTTCGATCCTTGTAGTGTGTTCGGTACTTGTATTGTGTTTGGTAATTGTATTGTGTTCAGTACTTGTATTGTGTTTGCTGCATATATTGGGTTCGGCACTTGCATTGTGTTTGGTGCTTGTATTGTGTTCGGCACTTGTATTGTGTTTGGTACTTGGATTGTGATTAGCACTTGTATTGTGTTCACTACATGTATTGTGTTCGGCACTTGTATTGTGTTCAGCACTTGTATTGTGTTCGGCACTTGTATTGTCTTCGGTACTTGATTTGTGATTGGCACTTGTATTGTGTTCAGTATTTGTACTGTGTTCAGTACTTGTACTGTGGTTGGTACTTGTATTGTGTTCGGTACTTGTATGGTGTTCAGTATTTGTATTGTTTTGGCACTTGCATTGTGTTCAGTACTTGAATGGTGCTCAATACTTGTATTGTGTTCAGTACTTGTATTGTGTTCGGAACGTGTATTATGTTTGGCACTTGTATGGTGTTCGGTACTTGAATTGTGTTGGCACTTGTATGGTGTTCGGTACTTGAATTGTGTTTGGCACTTGTATTGTGTTTGGTATTTGTATTGTGTTCGGTACTTGTATTGTGTTCGCTATGTGTATTGTGCTGGGGACTTGTATTGTGCTGAGTACTTGTATTGTGTTGGTACTTGTATTGTGCGCAGTACTTGTATTGTGTTCAGCACTTGTATTGTGTTTGGTGCTTGTATTGTGCTTGGAGCTTGCATTGTGTTTGGTACTTCTATTGTGTGAGGTGTCAGTGGTATAACAGAGTGCTGGCGCAGACGGGATGAGTTGAGCGTTCGTCTCCCGTTTTGGTAGATCGGAGGATACAAACTCACAGGTTCAAACAGGAATACAATTGTATTCTATTCCTTGCAATATTGTGTTTGCCATTTGCTATTTTTATTTGTAATTGTGTGGTACAAATAAAATAAAGGATTTAGATCCCCCCCACCCACCCAAACAATGTTCATGCCACCAACGCAAAAGACAATAAAAGAGAGGCAGAGACATGAACGGCTAATGACCAGCAATTAGGTGATGATTCAAGAAGCCACTGGGTTCCTAATCGTGCCATGAATGGCAGTCAGACAGGATAAGGAGAGAGACCCGGAGCGGAAAACAGGCGCTTTAAGGGACACGCGTGTGATGTGAGTGCTGAACAGCGCCACTCACACACACACACTTACACCCACACCCACACACTCACACCAACACACCCACTTACACCAAAACACCAAATCACACCTATACACCACACTACACACGCACACACCACTCACACGTAGAGAGGAGTCGCTAGATGAGGCAATTGCTTACGGCTCCTGGGGGCACTTCCGGTATGAGGCGGTCACGTGAGGACCTGCATTTCTTGTCTGTCCTGCCAATTACCGGCGGGTAGTCACATTGTGGTTGGTACTTGTATTATGTGAGGTAGTAGTACTGTCTTCGGTACTTGTATTGTGTGAGGTATGTGTATTGTGTGAGGTACTTGTATTGTGTGAGGTACTTGTATTGTGTGAGGTAGTTGTATTGTGTGAGGTAGTAATATTGTGTGAGGTAGTAATATTGTGTGAGGTAGTGGTAATAGTGTGTGAGATAATTGTATTGTGTTTGGTACTTGTATCGTGGTTGGTACTTGTATTGTGTGAGGTAGTAATATTGTGTGAGGTAGTAATATTGTGTGAGATAATTGCATTGTGTTTGGTACTTGTATTGTGGTCGGTACTTGTATTGTGTGAGGTAGTAGTATTGTGTGAGGTAGTAATATTGTGTGAGGTAGTAATATTGTGTGAGGTAATTGTATTGTGTTTGGTACTTGTATTGTGGTCGGTACTTGTATTGTGTGAGGTATTAGTATTGTGTGAGCTAGTAATATTGTGTGAGGTAGAAATATTGTGTGAGATAATTGTATTGTGTTTGGTACTTGTATTGTGGTCGGTCCTTGTATTGTGTGAGATAGTAGTATTGTGTGGTGCACATATATTGTGTGATGTACTTGTAGTGTGTGAGGTAGTAGTATTGTGTGAGGTACTTGTATTGTCTGTAGCACTCGCAGTGTGTGATGTATTAGTATTGTGTAGCATAGTTGTATTGTGTGAGGTACTAGCATTGTGTGAGGTACTTATATTGCATTAACAACTTGTATTTTGTGAGGTAGTTGTATTGTATGAGTTACTTGTATTGTGTTACTAGTATTGTGTTAGGAAGGCCCTACTAGTATTGGGTCAGGTACGTGTATTGCATCATATGGACCTACTTGTATTGTGTGAGGTAGTTGCATTGTGTGAGGTACTTGTATTGTGTTTGGTACTTGTATTGTGCTAGGCACTTAGTTCTATTGTAAAGGGTATGTATGTTGTGCTCGGTACTTGTATTGTGCTTGGGACTCATATTGTGCTTGGTACTTGTATTGTTTGATGTACTAGTATTGTGTGAAATACTAGTATTGTGTGTGTAGTTGCATTGTGCTAGGCACTTAGTTGTATTGCATAGAGTATGTATATTGTGTTTGACACTTGCGTTGTGATTAGTACTTGTATTGTGCATGGTACTTGTATATCTTTCAGTACTTGCATTGTGTTTGATACTTATATTGTTTCTGTACTTGTATTATGTTCAGTATTGTATTGTGTTAAGTACTTTTATTGTGTTTCGTACTTGTATTGTATTCAGTCCTTGTATTGTGTTCCATATGTATATTGTGCTGGGGACTTGTATTGTGCTGACTACTTGTATTGTGCTCGGTACTCGTATTGTGTTCAGTCCTTGTATTATGTTCAGTATGTGTAGTGTGCCAGGGACTTGTATTATGCTCAGTACTTGTATTGTGCTCATTACTTGTATTGTGTTCAGTAATTGTATTGTGTTCAGCACTTGCATTGTGTTCGGTACTTGTATTGTGTTCGGAGCTTGCCTTGTGTTTGGTGCTTCTATTGTGTGAGGTATGTGTGTTGTGTGATGAGTCGGTGGTATGACGGAGTGCTTGTGTGCTACTCAGCGTGTGAACCATTCATATCGGAAGTTGGCGACGGCTTGAGACGGCTTGAGACGGCGCGTTCCGCACATTTCCCACCATTTCACATGGGCGATAATTGGGGGACCTACTCCAACCGGAAGTGCTCGCAGTATTTCACGCTTTCCTCTTGAAGCCTGCGAACTCCATCAACCCACTTCAGCCAGATCTAAAGCGTCTAACCACAAGCCGGTGATGCATATGAATTGTTTGTTTGTTAGAGTTTTACGTCCTGGCAACATCTATGGTCATATCAGGACGATGCGCATGAATGAATTCCTTGTGGAAATGATGTCACCAAAAAAGGAAAACAAATTAATTCCTTCTCTTAATTTGCAACAACAAAACATTGATGAAGGTTGGGTTGTCAGCGGCAAGACAGATCAGGTAGTACCCAATTAAGAGTTCCCAATTCAGTCGGTAAAGATTACCTAGTTTAGTAGGTCACGTGACGCTGCACTGATATTTGTTTGATATATTTTATTGATTAAGTTTGGGAATTTTCAATCGCACGCAATTGGTCTTCCTCATTCCACTGCTCCTTGCCCCGCCATAGTGATGCCAACTGCCAGGCTAGGTAGCGGCAAGTTTAATTTGTAAGTTATTGGTTTGACACTCATGGTGACATTTTTATAGTGTTGCCTCATGGGGAAACCGGGCCGCTGGCGCCATGACCAAAATATCACACCCAGTCACATTATCCTGATACTGAGCAAACCAGTCCTTGCCCTATCCTATTAACGCCGAGCACCAGGCTAGGAAGTGACAAGTATCAATTTTGTAAGTCATTTGTTTGACTCGACCGGGAATCGAACTACTGACCTTCCGCAAGGTAAGGAGCCCCATATAAAGGTAGGCGCGAATAGGGTGATTACATCAGGGTGCCTAGGTAGTGTACTGACTAGCATCCTAACCCCGGAATTGGAAGAAATGTCGGTTAGAATCCTGCTCCATGCTCAATATTTCCTATTTTGATCACCTAGCCAGGACAGACGGTACTGCAATGTTTTGTAGGAATTTGTTAAAGCTGCATAGTCCGATGAAAACACAACATTTTCAAAACCCAAAACAATTATCTAGATTTGATTCTACATATCTAACTTACATGTTGGTGCACTTATTAAACATGTGTCGTCACACATAAGGTTTGTTTGTTGTTGTTTTACATCCTAGCAACATCTAAGGTCATATCAGGACGGGTACCGACTTGTGACAGTGCACACTCATTGCGACTTTATAGTGCTGCTCCACTGGAAGACCAGGCCACCAGCACCATGACCTGATATCCCACTCAGTCACATTATCCTGACACTGGGCCAACCAGTCCTTGTCATATCCTAATATTAGTAATAATGCCGAACACAAGGAGGTAGAGGAGCAGGAGGAAGAGAAGGAGGATGAGGGAGAGGAGGAGGAAGAAGAGGAGGATGAAGCGGGCGGTTGGAGGAGGCAACTTTATAGTGCTACTCCACTGGGAAATCAGGCCACTGTCACCATGACCTAATATTCCACCCAGTCACATTATCCTGGCAGTGAGTGAACCAGTCATTGCTCTACCCTAATAATGCGGAGCACCAGACTAGGAAGCCACAAGTATACAATTTTTAAGTCATTGGTTTGACTCGACCAAGGTTCGAACGCACAAACTCATGGGTTCGAATCCCCCACAGTGTCGGTCGAACCCATTCACAGATAGGGGTGGAGGGTTAGATAGGTCATTCCCGATTATTATAGGCGATAATGTGATTATCACATAATGAGACATACAGTAAAAGCTCTCTAACCGACTACCTGCACAGATCCACCACTCCCCTATACTGATCGCTTTATTTGGGTCGCAAGCGATCGCCAATACTATACCATAGTACCGATAAAATAAACTCCCTAAACAGACCGCCTCCCTAAATGGACTATTTAAAGTCGGTCCCATGCTCGGTTGATTTAGAGAGGTTTTCATCATCATCATCATCATCATGCTGTCGATCGCTATGCGACAAAGACTGCTTTCATTACATGAATGCCGCTCTCCATGTAGCTCTCTGCTGTGAGAGTGATGTCCATGATTGCGTCTTAATGTCTCTCAGCTTCAGGTTTCTCTTGATGGTATGATGCTCGGTCGATTTAGAGAGGTTTTACTGCATATATATATATATATATATATAAATATATAGATATGAATAGATGTATATATGTGCTCTATACTCTATTATGGGAATATAAACACGGACACTACCACACCTCAGTTCCTCTGCTATATAGCAAAGACCCTATAATAAACAAGACGGCTCACTCAGCCTGTACTGTGTAATCAAAATGATCAAACCCACCACTTGGTGCGCTGGCTGTTCTCTTGGTTAAACGGATGCTATATTATATGTATTAAAGTATATATGAATGTGAAAGATGTGTGATGATAGCGATCCTGATGATGATGCTGATGATGCTGGGTATTTGTTCATAGCAATTTCATATTGATGTGTATTCATACTTACCTATCTCATGTATAATATAATTGTATGTTTTTACATGTGAAACACCAACCAGCAGCCGGGCTGATCAAACCCACCACAAGGTGGCACTGCGAAATTTACATTACCATGGGAGAGATAGGGAGTGAACCGTCTTAGTATTATAGGGTCTTTGTATATATACTTAACTACCTACTATGTGTACTGCTCGAGGGCTCAGTTCCATTCACGGCCACACCGGCGCAACCTGCGAGTGGCCCCTGTCCACACTGATACCAGCTGCAACTGGTCATTACCACCTTCATACCAGAAAAGACTGTCAGATTTTAAATTATTTTGTCAGTGGGTTATTAATATATTCCCACCCGAGAATATATACATCTTCTCAACCACTCCGCTCATTTGTAGTTCAGTTTACCAGGGGACCACTGTTTACAAACCAGGAGCTATTGTAGACCCTCCGTTGGGCACTACCGCGCTAGCGCAATCAACTACTTCCGGTTTGTCAACATCCACCGCCATGGTAAATCAATCAGGTTACATGGTTTACACACTTACACGCACAGAGAGGGGGTCCGCACTGATAGGCCACCTAGTGGACAAGTCATGCACTGCAATTCATTCTGCAGCGAGAATGAGAATGGACATTGCCCTTGGGCTTTATACAAACAAATTTAATTTTTTTTAATAAATGTAGTCCAGTGGCTGAACGGAAAAGCGTGTTTTAGGGTATGTACAATGCTTTATTATTGTCTCTGATATATTGGATCTTCTTGAATATATTTCAGCCGGGTTACAAGCTGACAACCATTTTTTAGTGACATACTAAGTTAAAAATGGCCACCGGCTGGGCTGGGCTGGGCTGGGCAGGGCTGGGCTGGGCTTGGCTGGGCTGGGCTGGGCTGGGCTGGGCTGGGCTGGGCTGGGCTGGGCTTGGGCTGGGCTGGGCTGGGCTGGGCTGAGTGGGGCTGGGCTGGGCTTGGCTGGACTAGGCAGGGCTGGGCTGGGCTTGGCTGGGGCTGAGTGGGGCTGAGTGGGGCTGGGTGGGGCTGGGTGGGGCGGGACAGGTCTGGGCGGGTCTGGACTAGGCTGGGCGGGGTGGAGGCTGGGGCTGGGGCTGGGGCTTGGCCTGGGGCTGGGGCTGGGGCTGGGGCTGGGGCTGGGGCTAGGGCTGGGGCTAGGGCTGGGGCTTGGGCTGGGGCTGGGGCTGGGGCTGAGGCTGGAGCTGGGGCTGGGGCTGAGCTGGGGCTGGGCTGGGCTGGCTAGAACGTGATCGGGGAGGGAGCTGGAGGGACTGGGGTATTGACAAAATCATGTTATCAAGTCGCATACAGTGCGACCTGTTGGTCACTGCAAAGCCCACCGAGTCACATAGAGCACGACCTGCTCATCACTGCAAGGCTAGTCCAGCCACATACAGCATTACCAGCTCGTCACTGCAAGGCTAGCCGAGTCACATACAGCGTGACCTGCTTGTCACTGCAAGGCTAGTCCAGTCACATACAGTGCGACCTGCTCATCACTGAAAGGCTACTTGAGTCAGGTACAGTGCAACCTGCTCGTCACTGCAAGGCTAGTTGAGTCAGGTACAGCATGACCTGCTTCTCACTGCAAGGCTTGCCGAGTCACATACAGCGCGACCTGCTCATCACTGCAAGGCTAGCCAAGTCACATCCAGCATGACCAGCTCATCACTGCAAGGCTAGCCGAGTCACATACAGCATGACCTGCTCGTCACTGCGAGGCTAGCCGAGTCACATACAGCATGACCTGCTCATCACTGCAAGGCTAGCCGAGTCACATACAGCATGACCTGCTCATCACTGCAAGGCTTGCCGAGTCACATACAGTGCGACCTGCTCATCACTGCAAGGCTTGCCGAGTCACATACAGTGCGATCTGCTCATCACTGCAAGGCTCGCCGAGTCACATACAGCATGACCTGCTCATCACTGCAAGGCTAGCCAAGTCACATACATCACGACCTGCTCGTTACTGCAAAGCTATCCGAGTCACATACAGCAAGACCTGCTCATCACTGCAAGGCTATCCGAGTCACATACAGCATGACCTGCTCATCACTGCAAGGCTATCCGAGTCACATACAGCATGACCTGCTCATCACTGCAAGGCTTGCCGAGTCACATACAGTGTGATCTGCTAGTCACTGCAAGGCTAGCCAAGTCACATACAGCATGACCTGCTCATCACAGCAAGGCTAGTCCAGCACATACAGCGCGATCTGCTCGTCACTGCAAGGCTAGCCAAGTCACATACAGCTTGATCTGCTCATCACTGCAAGGCTAACCGAGTCGCATACAGCGCGACCTGCTCGTCACTGCAAGGCTAGTCCAGCCACATACAGCATGACCATCTCGTCACTGCAAGGCTACCCGAGTCACATACAGCATGACCTGCTCATCACTGCAAGGCTAGCTGATTCACATACAGCGCGACCTGCTTGTCACTGCAAGGCTAGCCGAGTCACATACAGTGTGACCTGTTCATCACTGCAAGGCTAGACCAGTAACATACAGCACGACGTGCTCATCACTGCAAGGCTAGTCCAGTCACATACAGCGCGACCTGCTCATCACTGCAAGGCAATGGGGTATGTGTTCCAGATTCTTTTTTATAAATTTGCAAATATTTCTTGACTTGTACGGAAATGTCTCTCTCCGGGCTGAAGCCTGAGTTCTAACTTTACACTTAGGGCATCACACAAGATGTTATCAGATCCTTTAATGTAAATTGACTTGAATTCAAAATTCCAAGCTACAGACAACCAGAAGAAGCGTCTGACATAGTTCATTATCTCTTTCGATTTAGACTGGTCTGTCATAAGGGCTGCCTGAACAGTAGCACTGTCTGTGATGAACATGATAGAAGAATTATGCCATTTGTCTGACCACTTTTGGGCAGCGGCGAAGACACCCCACATTTCGCAAACATTTATATGTGCTGTGGTCAACTCCCTTTCAGGACAGGAGTAGAGTAGAAATAGCGCTGTAAGCATCTTTGATGTCAATTGTGGCTAAATAATCCCCATTCTGCGTAAATGCGGCTACATGGTCAGAATAATTACATAATGGCTGATCGTAGTTACTTATGAACGTGTCGACCATCCAGTCGGTATCGAATGTGACACCATAGCCCCAATTCGAGGCAGCTGAATAAATTGAGCGCATCTGCGCAAATTCTCCCAAGAATCTTTGCCTTACCATTAAATGTTCCGAGACAATTTAGACCACCATTGAATGTGTTCCCTGAAGCCCTTTGACAATCTCACCATAATCTCACCATATAGTATGGCTCCGACACGGTTCCCATGAGGTCGTAGACCCTACGGGAGAAGGTCCTTCCATCTTTTACTACCTTACAGCTGTGGGCTAATAATAGCCCTCCTAATCTCTCGAGGTCCTTCTTCCGAATTTTCTTTCTGCCCTTGTACCAACTTAGGATTTTTTGTAGTTTTAGTAGTTTATCCTCAGGGAGACCCGTAAGGAAGACTCAATGCCACAATGTCTGTGTAACAACTGGTTTATTTCTGTCTCCACCTCGCCTTCGCTGGTTCCCCTGCCGGCGCACACACCGGTACCAGCTACACATCTATATCTAACCGTATACGTCACATCTCCCTTTTTTCTTTTTTAAACAAAGTTTTAATATCACCACTATTGTTCTCTGTGGCAGAGTGGTTAGAGTGTCTGACGTTTTTCTAGGTCGGAATCCTAATCTGAAGGTCAGTGGTTCGATTCCCTGTGCCCGCCACCTCTGCCAATTTGGATTTCCACCGCTGTGTATAACTTACAGCGTCATCAAAGGCCAGTTGCTCTCATACCATGTCTATGTGGTGTGGGAGGTTAAAAATCCCTTGGGTCGGTAAAAGTGTAGGCTCGGGCTTTCCATCGACAAACTGTCCAATGGTTAAAACAAGCCTATTCAGGCTTATCCATGATAGGCAGTATAAATCTTCAACAACAACAACTGTTTTATCGCGTTCGGTTGGTTTTAACAGTATATGTTGTATACAGGTTTAACGGCCTTAAACTAACACATGTTATTGTAACAGTGTCGGTGTCCTTGGACTCAGTGATCGCTTGTTGATATAGTCCATCATATGCACCTGTTATTGATTTGTATCAAACTTAAAGAAAATAAGAAAAATTGTTATAATTGAAAGTAAAGGCGTAATTCTAACATGAATCATAATTGGTCTACCATGAGACATCCAATTTGCTTTTTAGCTAATTTACATCAAGGGTACATTGTAACAGGTATGCCGTAAAATACATTAAATAGTCTTATACTTATTTTGAATGCAATTTACAAAATCGGAACTGAGTCTTGTAGCAGTTGTAATATGATTGTACAATTTATAAAACTTATGTCTAGTTACCTTGTTATTTGACCCGGCTTTAGTTTTTCGCGAGGCGGTAGTTGTTAGTTCACTTTGAACAATGTCACTGGCTGTGCGGTTGACTGGCCAATATCGTCTGCGCTATTATCATAGGGTAGCTTTAATTGTTGTTGTTATTGCTACTAGTGTTTGTGGTCTGTCTGAACATTTACAGTTTTCCCGAATACATAGTTATGAAATCTTTTACATACAAAGCATATTGCCAGTAACTCTTTCTCTATTGTTGCGTAATTAGCTTGTGTGTCATCTAATGATTTAGAGGCTAAAGCTACTGGCCTATCTTTATTGTATTAGAGCTGCTCCGAGGCCTGACTTTGAGGCATCTACCTGAAGAGTTACTTCTTTGTTGACATTATAAAAACGTAATACCGATGCAGTAGTTAACAACGATTTCAACATGTGAAAAGTGTTTTGCTGTTCTGACTCACAGTGCCATGCTGTTGTTTTGTTGATCAGAATACGCAAAGGTTTGCTTATTGTTGCTAAGTTTGGTATAAACTTACTCACGTACCCTACCATCCCAAGGAATCTCTGCACAGCTGCTACATTTGTTGGAATTGGCATATCAGTTATTGCTTGCACACTCTCTTTACTCGGTTTTAGTCCCTCTTGTGTGATTGTATGGCCAACATATGTAACTTCAGTTTTACAAATTTTTGACTTCGTAGGATTGAGTTTTAGATTTACCTGTCGGGCTCTGTCTAATACTGCCTTGAGGCATTTGCTATGCTCGGCGATTGTTTTGCCGTACACCAAATTATCATCGGTAACTATGTTTACCCCTGTCAGATCACCTAGGATTTTGTTCATTTCATATATCACAGCAAGTGATCCATACAACTTCTGAGGAATGAGTACCAAGAACTGCCGGTGGCGGCGCCACCGCAGGTAAATGGGTGCCGCAGTGAATAGGTCTGAGTCTGTCAGTGGACAATAATGGATCAGAACAATAATAGGAAATAATAGGAAATACCTCATACCGATGATTTTATACACGTATATACATATACTAACTATATATATATTGTGATACAGTTCACCCACAGGGTAGGTTCACTTACTTCGACAATGACATCTAGTGCAATCATACGATCTAGTTCATTTTTTACTTTATTTTCAATGGCATGCGGAATGCGACGCGGAAGGTCAATGCATGGTTCAATTGTATTACCTACATATATTTTAGCTTGTGTCTTAATTTTACTTAATCCTTGAAATACATCTGAATAGGATTTTACCATGTTCTCGGCTTGCTTGACTGTGCCTGATGCTGTGGCGGTGATGATCGGTACATCTTCTGCGTTGACTGTGTCGATCCATTGGATGAGCTGCAGGAGGACGCAGGCATGTTTCCCGAGGATCGGCGTTCAGGTGCTGGTGACTTGAAACCATAGCTCATGGTCCTTCACGTTGATAGTGCACTCGCCGATAGGTTTTATGCGTGTTCCCGCATAGGTTACTAGCTGGCAGCATGGTGGTTTCATATCAATGCTTCCGATGTCGTTGAAGATCTTGGATGGCAGGATGTTTGCCTGTGATCCCGTGTCCATTTTGAACCTCACACGTGTGTGGCCTATGTTAATTTTTACAAACCACATGTCAGACATCTTGTTGCTGTCCTTGGACAGCTCCCGAATGAATAGGTCGTCATCCACTGGTTCGTCTGGAGTGGGGCATGTTTGCTGGGCTGGTATGCTGTGCTCGTCTACCACTATCGCATCTACCAGCATTCTTGGGTGCTGTGTACTACTCATGCAAACTCTATTAAGATGTCACAATTTGTTACAGCCCGCACATGTTTTACCTTTAGCTGGGCATTGTCCCTTTCGATGCACATATCTGCACCACCCGCACAGTGATTGTCCGGTGCTCGACACGCCGTATTGGCCACTCGTGGCTTGCACATGCTTTTCTGCTCAAGGGGGAACCTCCCCCTGAATGTATTGGGTGTCAGTCCCCGCTGACACTCAAACACATTTTACTAAGTTCTGTTGATTTGTTGGCCCTGTGCTAACAGTTCTACAATGCAGACAGTATGCATGACCTTTTTACTAAGGTAAAACAGGAAAACATTTTAGCCTTTTTGAGGGCAGCTGGACTGTGCCACCTCATATAGTTTACTAAATAGATTCTATCAATTATTAATTAAACTTTTCTTTTTCTATGGGAATTTGCTTCCCTTGACCACAAATATATGATTGTGAGCTTTCTAATATAATGAGTGTCTATTGGCACATAATTGATTGTCTGCTTTTACATATAAAAGCGATGGTTTGAACAAAAAACAAACATTTCTCGCCATGAATATGGCCTATGCTGCCGACACGGCATAAAGCAACCACCAATCAATCAATCAATCAAGCTTAGCACCTTTTGAGACAGGCTCATTTGCTGTTCCTTTTCCTCCAGTGTCAAAGTTGACAGTCCTTGACATATTTACTCCTCCGGCGAGTTTGTTTGTTTGTTGTTGTTTTACGTCCTAGCAACATCTAATCTCATATCAGGACGGGTACCAACTCGTGACAGTGCTGCCCCACTGGAAGACAAGGCCGCCAGCACCATGACCTGATATCCCACTCAGTCACATTATAGTGACACTGAGCCAACCAGTCCTTGTCCTATCCTAACAATGCAGAGCGCCAGGCTAGGAAGTGACAAGTATCAATTTTTAAGTCATCGGTTTGACTCGGCCAGGATTCGACCCCACGACCCCACGATATACCAACATGGGAGACGGACGTTCTAACTCATTCGGGCATCCCGTCTGGTCCTTTTGGCCACTTCGCCTATACTACTATGTGCCTTATGCGCCTGTCACATTACGGTGTATGGCAGAAGCATATGCTGGCGTATCGGCTTGCGTCACATATGCCGTCATACGCCGTCATACGCTTCACATACGCTGCACATACGTCATATACACCCGGCGTATCCCTCATACGCCGTCATATGCGCTTCCGTCCTAACATTTTTTGGGCATGCTAAAAAATGTCAGCGTATGGCAACGTAAGGCTCATATACCCCGCATACGCTATGCATATGCTAAGCGTACGCCGTCATACATTGCGCATACGCTATACGTTACGCATATGCTAAAACCGCTCCTTAGGCGTATCTATAGCATATGTAGAGTACGCCTGGCCTGCATGTAATGTATTTGAGTGTATTCGTAGCGTATTCTCAGCGTGTACAAAGCATATATTCAGTGTATGCCCGGCGTATGCATGGCGCTGCAAGGGAGGGAGGGAGAGAGGGGGAGGGACCGGGCGTATACGGCGTATGCATAGCATATGACGGCGTATGCGCCGAAAACTGATACGTACTCACACGCTACTCATACGCTACTCATACGCTATGCATACACTCATATCAGTGCACAAAGGTCACCATACGTCGTCCCGCAACGGTTTTCAAATTTTATCGGTACGTTTTATATACGCCGCCGCCATACACCATAATGTGACAGGCCCATAGCTGATCGCTGCTGATCTGGACTCTCACTAATCTGATAATAGACACAGTTTGGCACCTCTGCTCAAAGTGACCCTGCCATACGCCGACAACCAGATAATCTTGTACATTAACCATAGCTCATTTGCATACAATATCTTAGATAAAAGATTCACCCCATACTTCCAGTACAGGGGTGTAAACCAGCCCATTAAAAAAGCCTGGCGACAAAGTTTGACATGCTGGGGAAATAAATTGAGCTGGTAAATTCTTAATTTAAGAAGCAAAATATATTCTTCACTTAAATCTTCATATTTACCTGCTACTTCTGATTTGAAATATATAATAAAACGTGTAGTTTAAGGAACTTTTAAAAATAATACCAATGGCGTTTTATCGCTGCCATCTTGTCCTTTTTCATTCTCGCTCAATTCACCAACTCTGTGCCGGTGGGGCTGTTTAAAATATCAGTGTGTTTAGATTCTACGCTTGGGGTTTTGCCCATGCGTCAAAATCGAATGGCATTTCAGCATTTTCGATCAATCAACTCGGGTGAGCCGTTTTTGACGCGCAAATCTGACGTCATCATTCCTAGCCAACCCCAGCCAAGAGGTGGGTTAAGCTTTTTGCACAAGGGAGGTATTTTTGTCAACTCCACGCATGGTGTTCTATTTGAATTTCTAGCAACTCGGCTGACCCGAGTCGGCTGGGTCATGTTAATCGGATACATGCATGCACATAACCAACCCATTGATGCATGCGCAGAACCCCGAGTGTAGACTCTAAACACACTGACATTTTAAACCGCCACACCGGTATACGTAGCCATTTGACTCCTGTTCCATACTAAAGCAGTTTTCGCTAGTATTTAGACTACGTTATGGTTCACCCGAGATACAAGATTCACCCCATACTGCTGCAGTAGGGGTGCAAACCAACCCTATGTAAAAGCTGTCGAAAAAACGGGTCAATGAAATGAGAGCCTAATTTCTCTCACAATCTAAGAAGCAACAATTATTCTTTACATCTGTCTTATTATTAACCCGCTACCTTTGAGTTGAAAAATATAATATAATATCTAGTTTAATAAGATTTAAAAGTGAAATTGACGGCGTTCAACGGCCGCCATCTTGTCTTTTTGCATTCTCTCCCATTTCACCAACTCTGTGCCTATATAAATATCCATTTGATACTGGAGGCAGAGATTCTACTCCCTGGTCCATACTAAAGCTATTTTCGCCCGTATTTAGACTACCTTGTCATTCACCCGTGTACTACAAGTACCGGGTGAATCTTTTATCTAGGTTCACCCCTGTACTATAAAAGTATAATAGTGAATCTTTTATCTAACAGTATCTATGCATGTCACGATTCGCTGTTGCTGCCACCTATCTTCTACTATTGTACTATTCCAATATACATCCGCCGACTAGCGGGAACCACTGTTAATACTCCTGTAACCATGGGCAACATCCTCCCTGATTTGCATATTTTAATTGTGGAAAAGTTCCACGATATCTACTATGAGACTTGTGCACTAAAACTTACCGGTGCCTTCTTGCGTTTGTTTGGCCCTATATAAAAACCCAAACCCGAAGACATTCTCATTACGGAACCAGGACACAACTCAGGAGTGTGATTGCCATCCCACCCACCCCACAATTAAGACTATCGGGCCCACCATGTTAGGCCTCGCAATGTATGGGGGAAAAATTACTAGGACACGGTAAATTGGTCAAAGTGAAAATAAATGCCAACCTTTAATTTACTGATCAGGTTTGCATTGTTCAATTAAAGGGGCTGTCACATTATGACGCATCGTGCCAATGTACACTGACGTATGTGATTTTTGCTGCTACGTCGGGATATGTCGTTATGTGTTAATGTGTGCATTAGGTGCTCGTTGGCATACGTCGATGTATGTCGACGTTCGTCGAGATACGGTGTCGCATGTCAGGGGGTCTGCTAAGTTTTGTGCATGCACAAAACTGTTGACGTACAACAACGTTTGAGAATGTGTGGATTTTACGTCGGCCGTACGTTATGTATACATTAGGCATAAGTCGATGTATGTTAGGTGTATGTTAGACAAACGTTGTTCACTATGTTGCACTAGGTTGACCTATGTTAAAGGCAGTGGGAACATACAGTGCGCATACTGACAACGTATGGATAACATATGTCTAACATACGTCTAACTTACTTTTAGTGTTTGTCCAGCATGTCTTGACATATGTAACGTATGAGGGCGATCAAATAACGTATATAACGTTCACCAGTGTTCAGCAAATGTATCTATCATGAGCGTAATTCTAGCGTTTTTCGCCGGGAGACACATAAGCCATACATTGATCATACGTTGGCCTTATGCTATGTATACGGTATGTATACATCCAACTTTGCCCCCCACGCCAAAAAGTTTGATGCTTGTCAACGTAAAAAAAGTGATTTTACACATTGGCCACACGCTTGCTAGGTGCGTCATAATGTGACAGGGCCTTAACGCAGGTGCCCGACCCCCCCAACAGGATAAATCAACAACAATAATATTACAAACTTGTGCAGTTCAATCAAGATTTTATTTTAGGGGGATAATTCATTCAACTCAAAACTCAAAGGAAATCAGCGCAACCACATACACACAAAAATGTACTTTGGCAGTTGACAAACCTGATTAAATTGAGTTTTCACGTCAGTCGTGGGATTTTATTTTTCAGGTGGTAATTTGCTGTTCTTTTTATTATATTAAGATTGCATTGCACCTGCATTCTGACCAGATGTTGGTTGTTTTGCTGGTATTTAACATCCTGGCAACATTTAGATCATATCAGGACCGGTACCGAATTGTGACAGTGTGCACTAATGGTGGGTGACTTTATAGTACAGCCCGACTGGGAACTCAGGCCGCCAGCACCATGACCTGATATCCCACTCAGTCACATTGTCCTGACACTGAGCAAACCAGTCCCTGCCCTATCCTATTAATGCCGAGCGCCAGGCTAGGAAGCAAGAAGTATCAATTTTAAAGTCATCAGTTTGACTCGACCGGGATCCGAACTCCCGATCTCCCGCATGCGAGGCCCACGCTCTACTGACTCGGCCACCGCACCCGGTATGTATGCCCGAGGTCCTAGGATCTCAAACCCCACATTAGGATAATCAAGCATTGAATGAAATAGGAGGAGATGAACAGAACGGCCGGATCTAAACGAGCGCTGGCTGGCTTTACGTGTGGGAGGTCATGGGTCGGAATGCCGGCCGAGTCAAACAAATGACTTACACAACTGATACGTGTCACTAACTAGCCTGGGGGTCTGCAGTAATAGGATAGAGCAAGGACTGGTTGGCACTATATCAGGATAATGTAAGTGAGTGGGATATCGGCTCACGGTGCGATGACCCAGTCTCCCATTGGGGCAGTGCTATAAAGACGGCGTCAGTGTGCCCTGTAACAAGTCGGAACCCTTCTTGATATAACCTTACATATTGCTGGGATGGAACCCCCCTCCTCAACCCCCCCCCCCCCCACCACCACTAGCAAAAAGTAATAAACCCGTACAAAAATTAATCAAAGGAAATTACTTGACCTTTTCAAATCATAACTATGTCAAATAGGAGAAAATGAAATTGAAATTGAAATTTGCTGGTTGCCTCAATGTCGGGATAATTTGACAGTGTCCGGGTATATTAGTAATGATAGTAATACTGTAATATGTATCGGGGCCATACTCTCAAACTAGTAAAACCCAGAGACATTTCAAAGTTAAGGCAACACAGTTTCTCAAACAGGATCATAAATATATGGAACAGTCTCCCACGAAATGTTATTGATGCCTAGTCAATAAATTCATTCAAGAACAGATTAGAAAAAGCATGGGCTGATGATCCAGGGAAATTTGACCCCTTATTCACCACATGCTACTAATTATTCCTTGTGTTGCATATTTACTTGCACTCAAGCAAAAATGAGACAAATAAGTGTTCACACTTCCTGTCTACCATTCGCTATTTCGCTATGGGTATCTTAGTGGGCAGCAGTATAAATCCTTCATGAATGTCCACTGTCACACTTCAGTTCATCTCATGAGTAGGTCAGGTGTTAATAGGAACTAAGAAACTACTCAATTAAGCAAGCATCGATTAATCAAAGCAATCACTCAGATATCAAATAAGCGATCACAAAGTAATCAAATAAGCGATCACTCAGTGATCAAATAAGCGGTCACTCAGTAATCAAATAAGTAATCACTCAGTAAGCAAATATGCGATCACTCAGTAATCAAATAAGCAATCACTCAGTAATCAAATAAGCGATCACTTAGTAATCAAATAAGCGATCACTCAGTAATCAAATAAGCAATCACTCAGTAATAAAATAAGCGATCACGCAGAATCAAATAAGCACTCACTCAGTAATCAAATAAGCAATCACTCAGTAATCAAATAAGCGATCATGCAGTAATCAGATAAGCGATCACTCAGTAATCAAATAAGCGATCACTCAGTAATCAAATAAGCGATCACTCAGTAATCAAATATGGAATCACTCAGTAATCAAATGAAGCTAAAACGACCACTCAGTAATCAAAAAAGCAATCACTCAGTAATCAAATAAGCGATCATGCAGAATCAAATAAGCAATCACGCAGTAATCAAATAAGCAATCACACAGTAATCAAATATGCGATCACTCAGTAATCAAATAAGCGATCACCCAGACATCAAATAAGCAATCACTAAGTAATCAAATAAGCAATCACTAAGGAATCAAATAAGCAATCACTCAGTAATCAAACACACAATCAATCAGTAATCAAATAAGCAATCAATCAGTAACCGAACAAGCAATCAATCAGATATGCAGAGTAATTAAATAATAATTAAATCAGCAACCAAGTAGTACTTTAATCAGCAATCAATTAATGCAACATGCACACACTAAGTAATCAAGTGAGCAATCCATCCAAGCAAGCCATCAATTAGTAAATGAACCAGCAATCAATTAGTAGGAAAACATGTATTAAAATAGATGCAAACAAGCAATCAATTGCTACTCAAACAAGGAAACGATCAGTGATCAAACAAGCAATCAATAGTAATGCGCCCAGCAATCAATTAGCGATCAATAAATCATGCAATTAGTAGTGAAACCATCACTCAGTTAATAATCAAACTAGCAATCAATTAACCAATCAATATAGCAATCAATTAATAACCAAACTACTGAGCCAGATAATTAATTAGTAAAAAAACAATCAATTAGCCACCCAGCCAACATTCAATTAGTAGTCAAGCAAATAAGTATGTAGTACACAAACAATCAATCGATCAATTAGTGATCAATTGATCAATTAATTAGCGATCAAACACGCAATCAAGGGGAAAACATCAAACACTTCTGGTAAGAATAGGTAGACAAATTGCTGGGCTTGTCATTCGTTATTGCCGTCGTTGTTGTTTGTTGTTTTTTCGGACTTCATTGAGAGGACATCTGCCACGCCCTCTGGCGGATAAAGATTCATTTAGCGAGTCACCACTAATGATATTACAACCGGGGACCGGGTGGTGGACAGACTTAGTGGAAGTGAGCGTACTACTTACCATCTCACATTGCCAAGTTCTAACTGCCAAGTTGCCTGATTAGGGGGTGGGGGTGGGGTGGGGTGGGGTGGGGGCGGGGTTGGTGGTGGTGATAGTGAGCTGGTGGTAGTGGTTGGTGTCGTGGTGTGACGGTGGTGGTGCTGGTGGTGTAACGGTGGTGGTTGTGGTGATGATGGTGGTGTGACGGTGGTGTAACGGTGGTGGTTGTGGTGATGGTGGTGGTGTGGCGGTGGTGTGATGGTGGTGGTGGTGGTGGTGATGGTGGTGGTGTGGCGGTGGTGTGATGGTGGTGGTGGTGGTGATGGCGGTGGTGTGACGGTGGTGGTGATGGCGCTGATGGTGGTGATGGTGGAGGGAAGGTAGTGGTGATAGTGAGCTGGTGGTAGTGGTTGGTGTTGTGGTGTGACGGTGGTCGTGGTGGTGATGATGATGGTGTGACAGTGGTCGTGGTGGTGATGGTGGTGGTGTGATGGTGGTGGTGGTGGTGGTGTTGATGATGGTGGTGATGGTGATGGTGGGGTGGATGCTGTGATATGTGGCCAGATGACTTGTTTGTTTCGGCGAAGTGACTTTTATAATCGTTGATGTCATTCAGAGGAATACAAGTTTTCTTTTAAATAAAAGCAAAGTAGTTCATAGAAAACCAAAGTCATGTATTTATGTATGAAAACAGAATAGAGCAGAAACTGGGCAATACAGCGTTCAGATGATGTAACATTCAGCATCTACGGTAGCTACCAGAAGGAAGAGGGAGGAAGGACACATTTGGTATGTGGGGAACAACTTGTTCCAAACTTGTGCTGCCAAACAGGAAAGTTCTTTGCTTGCCATTCATTCTTAATAACTTGATCATTTGCTAAAGGCTTCTTTGTTTCTCTATTCTTATTTTACAGCCTAGCAACATCTAAGATCATATCAGTGACTTGTAACAGGGTGCACTCATGACAACTTTATAGTGCTGCCCCACTGGGAGACCAGACTGCCAGCACCATCACCCAATATCCCACTCAGTAGCATTATCCTGATAGTAAGATAACCAGTCCCTGTCCTATCCTATTAATGCCGAACCCCAGGCTAGGTAGCGACATGTTTCAATTTTGTAAGTCATTGGACGTATTCGACTAGGCCTTTCCATGCGAATATCAAAATATTTCTTTACAAATTCCTATTCGACTGGGACCGAAAGTTGGTTTCTAGACGTATTCTTTGAATGTGTCTTGTGGCTCCATCCACAAGGTCAGACGGTGTATTTAAAGATGACTAATATGGAAAGGTTGAAAGATCCAGTAGCTTCAGCCAATCAGAGCTGTTCTTTTGATTGCAAATGGAAACAAACAGCTCTGATTGGCTGAAACCACTGAAGCCATTTCACTGGTCCTCTTTGAATTTGAAAACCAAGTTCACTGCACAAGTGGGCGGAGCCTAAATTTTGCAGATGGAACGGTCCCAGTCGAATGCGTCCATTGGCTTGACTCGGCTGGGATTCGAACTCCCAACCTTCCGAATGGGAAGCACGCGCTTTACCGATTCGGCCACCGTTAAAGTGATGGACTGGTTTCCAAACTGAACATTATCAATCACAACCACCACATCAACATACCTAACCACACTAACCATTCTAATTGATTCTAATCTAATTAACCATTCTTCCACCCAATGTACAGACTGTTCAGCCAATCCCCGAATTCCCCCCCCACCTCACACACCACACCCACACCCACCCACACACCCCACACATCCATACCTCGACACTTCTTGTCCCCCTTATCGACCTGATAATCAACACGACAACCTGTCCTCGCTCGACAAATCATTACAGAACACGTGACTGAGCGTTACCCCCAGTACCCCCAACACTCCCATTGCCACCATTAACATCGCCCTCTGATGGCAGTAGCAACAACAAAAGTTGTGTGTAGCATACTCTGTGGAAAGGGTATATATAATACAGGATTTCCACCAACTTGCCCCCTGGCGGCGCTGGCTAGAACTAACGTAGTAGGTAGTTTGCTCACTCCGCAGCATGCTCTGTGATAAAAGTGTGATAGAGGATTTCCACCCCCAAGCCGCGCGCCCTCTGACGGCAGTGGCAAGAACTAATGTAGTGTCGGTAGTAGCTCATTGTGGAGTATGCTCTGCAGAATGAACTAACTGCCCACCACGAACCCGCCCTCTGGCTGCAGTCGCAGGAACTAAAGCGAATCTACCACTAGCTGCTGTGTTCAGAAGAGTCATTCGTCATCATTGTCCTGCCCTTGCGTGCGAAAAGAACAACCATATCTTTTACTGAGCACCCGGTGAGGTATGGCAGCGGCGAGAACTGGTCATTAGCTGGTCACTTGGTCACGTGGTCACGTGGTTAGACGGTCACGTGCCGGCGGGACCAGCCCCCATAATGATCTGTTTTGCCACGAAACTCAGGTACTCAATTCTCCAGCGTCTGGTAAAGCTTGTTTTATTTAACGATGCCTCTAGAGCGCATTGATTTTTATCATCGGCTATTGGACATCAGAGATATGGTCATTCTGACATATTTCTTTGGAGGAAACCTGCTCGGGCCACATATAGCGATATAGCGAATGGTAGACAGGATTGTTGTTTGTTTGTTGTTGTTTTACGTCCTAGCAACATCTAAGGTCATATCAGGACGGAGGTAGACAGGAAGTGTGAACACTTATTTGTTTATCTCTCTTTTTTTGTTGTTGTTGGTACTTTAGTTGTCCCAAGCAGGGGAAATCCCAGTCAAAGACGACTGGTCTTCCCCAGTCCACTGCTTGTCGATGGGAAAGCCCGAGCCTACACTTTTACTGACGCAAGGGATTTTTAACCTCCCACACCATATAGACATGGTATGAGAGCAAACAGCCTTTGATGATGCTGTAAGTTATACACAGCGGTGGAAATCCAAATTGGCAGAGCTGGGGGCACGGGGAATCGAACCACCGACCCTCAGATTAGGAGTCTGACCTAGAAAAAAGTCAGACACTCTAACAACTCCGCCACAGAGAACTACTCTTTCTGATAAGCAGCAAACGGTCTTTTATATGCACTTTCCCACAGACAGGACGGCACATACCACAGTCTTTGATGAACCAGTTGTGAACCATTGGCTGGAACGGAAAATATCCCAAACTGCAAATGGGTCCAGGTGGACACTCTACCCGCCGGACGTGGTAGCTGAATCAGTAGCAGTGCAGGCTTCCCGAGCGGACGGTCCGGAGTTTCCAAATCCCAGCCACGTGAAAAGCAATGACTTGCAAAAATTGATACTTGTTGAGTACCTAGCCTGGCGCCCAGCATTAATAGGATAGGGTAAGGACTGGTTAGCTCAATGTCAGGATAATGTGACTGAGTAGGATATTGGGGCATGGTGCCAGCAGCCTGATTTCCTAGTGGGGCAGCACTAAAAAGTCACCATGAATGCACACTTTCACAAGTCGGTTGATACCAAGCCTGATATGAACTTAGATGTTGCCAGGATGTAAAACCCCAATAAACAATGAATAACATAGAGAACGCACGCTACTTCCGGTTTATGAGGGGCGCACTTCCGGTATGGGCCCACCGGAAGGCGGGAATGGCGGAGCACAGGTGAAATCCTATTATAGCCATTTTTCGTTACTTCCGATTAGATTGCCAGAAGGAGCTGGCCGGACTAGGATGGCCGAATGAGTTTGCTTGTTTGTTGGGGTTTTATATCCCAACACCATCTCAGGTCATATCATGAAGGGCAGCGACTGACTTGCGACAGTGAGCACCCATAGGGGTAGATAAAGGATTCACCCGGTACTCGCAGTACACGGGTGAATACCAACCCTGTATAAAAATGGTCGAAAAAGTGGGTTAATGAAATGAGAGCCTAATTTCACAATCTAAGAAGCAACATTTATTCTTTGTACATGTCTTCATATTTACCCGCTACCCTTGAGTTAAAAATATAATAAAATAGCTAGTTTAATACGATTTAAAATTGAAATCGACGGCGTTCTATGGCCGCCATCTTGGATTTTTGCATTCTCCCATTTCACCAAATCTGTGCCAATATATGTAGCCATATGATCATGGAACCACAGTTTCTACTTCATGTTCCATACTAAAGCTATTTTCGCCCGTATTTAGACTACGTTGTCGTTCACCCGTGTACTACAAGTACTGGGTGAATCTTTTATCTACCATAGGGGATGTATATAGTGCTGCCCCCTGTTGGAGAACAGGGTGCAGGAACTATGGCCTGATATCCCCCTCAGTCACATTATCCTGAGACTGATCAAACCAGTCTTTTCCCTATCCTAGTAATCCCAAGCCTCAGGCTAGTTAGAGACACGCATATGTTTTGCAAGTCGTTCGTTAGACTCGGCCTTGATTCGATGGGAAGCCAGCCATCGCAAGTCACATGTAGAAGGAAGGGTGCAGGTTCGAACCCTGGCCGAGTCAAACTAATGCTACTTGCATCATGCTCTGCATTACTAGGAGAGCGCAAGGACCGGTTGACTCAGTGTCAGGATAATGTGACTGAGTAGAATATCTGGTCATGGTGCAGATAGAATGGCACCCCATTGCGACAGCACTATGCACATTAAAAAGAACCACCATGAGTATGCGCTGTCACGATTCTGTATGTACTCTTACGGATATGATCTCAAGTGTTGCTAGGGTGGGAAATCCCAATTACCCACCCACGCTCCACCACACATCGCTATAACCGGCCAATAGGGGAAGAATTGTTCTGAATACTAACCGTCAGATGGCAGGGTTGAAAGTGGCCTGGTTTGTTTATTGCATTAACATTTAATTCAAGGTGTGTGTATGCATGTGTGTGTGTGAAGAGTGCACACACTGGTACCCGAGCCGTCCATTACAGAGTCACATATTGAGCTGGGCAGGGGACTAGGATACAATTGCAAAATTCTATGTTTTTCTTCAAGTTTCTGCATATTCCTTAGATGACTTCATTAGGTCCATAGTTATAATTGACCTTATTTTAGTTTGAAAAAAGTTTGTTTTATTTAACGACGCCTCTAGAGCGCAGTGATTTTTCATCATCAGATTTTGGACGTCAAACATATGGTCATTCTGACATATTTCTTTTTGGAGGAAGCCCGCTGACGCCACATAGGCTACTCTTTCCGATAAGCAGCAAGGAGTCTTTTATATGCACTTTCCCACAGACAGGACAGAACATACCACAGCCTTTGATGAACCAGTGGTGGACCACTGGTTGGAACAGAAAATAGTGCAAACTGCAAATGGGTCCACTGAGGAGGATCGATCAATTGACTAGATAAAGGATTCACCCGGTACTCGCAGTACACGGGTGAAGACCAGCCTTATATCAAAACGGTCGAAAAATCAGGCTAATGAAATGAGTCTTTATCAGACCCTAATTTCACAATCTAAGAAGTAACATATATTCTTAGTATATGTCTTCATATTTCCCCACTATCTTTGAGTTGACAAATATAATAAAACACCTGGTTTAATAAGATTTAAAAGTGAAATCGATGGTGTTCTATGGCCATCTTGTCTTTTTGCATTCTCTCCCATTTCACCAACTCTGTGCCGATATAAGTAACCATTTGACACTGGAGCCAGGCATTGTACTTCCTGTTCCATACTGATGCGCGAAAAGGAAGAGAGGAGGCGGGGGTGGAAATAAAGCGTTTTTATTTTCGCCTCAGACAAACATACAGGGCATACAGGGTAAAAGAGGACAGGTAGAGGTAAATAGTGAATAATGTGAAAAAAATAAGGAATCTCATGAGGAGCAGAGTAAAAATAGAAAAACAGAGATCAAGTGTCAGTGGCGTGAGGGGGTGCCGAGGAGCCCTCCACCAAAAGGCGGAGAGGGCTCGCGGCGCGCCCGAGGCGGAGCAGGTGGGGTGGGCCGGCCGAGAGGTGGGCCGCGTCGGGGGTCAGGCTCCCTCTCGGGGCGGGGAGTGTGTCCGGGGCCTGCGTCGACAGGGAGCGGGGCGGCCAAAAAGGGGGAGGCCCGCTCCTTGGCGGGATCCGGTGAGGAGGTCCGACGAGGGTCGAGCAGGGGGGCAGCGAAGTCCTCGGGGCTGGGTGGGGTGTTGGTCGGGGTCTGGGCGGCGGTGTTGTTGAAGGCGGTGTCGTGAGGATCGGCGGCAGAGGGTTCCTCCTGAGGCTGGGCTGGGATGTGGTCCGAGGCGTGATGCCCGAGGTGATGATCCCCGGCTGGGACTGGGCGGCGCTGCGATCGGTGGTCGCTGGGAGGTTGTCGGTGGGAGTTGCGGGGCTGTCGGTAGTGGTGAGGGTGAGGCGCCGGAGGGGGCCCCCCGGGCCGGCCGGGGGGAGGCCGGCGGATCAAAAATCCGCCGAGGTGGCGGGGGGGGTCTGGCGCTCACGGGTTTGTTTTGTGATGCAGTCGGCCTCGCTGTGCATGGTTAGGAGGCGCCTCACATTGGCGCAGAAAAAGGAAGAGCTGGGAGACGGCAGGAGGGCGAGTGCCTGAGGGAAGCCGGGGGGCGACCTTATAAGGGGAGGAGGGAGGGGCGACAGCAGGTGAGTGTGAAAGCTGCCGGCCCGGGGGAGGGCGAGAGGTGGCGAGCAGCGGCGTCGGGTGAGGCGTGAGCGCCGCACGACGCGGAGGGCGGGGGAGGGGGCGGCGCGCCGCGCCGTCTGCCGAGGTGAGAAAGCAGCGCGACAGCGCGGGGCGGGGGGAGGGTCTCTTCCTCTCCTCGCATCAAACGTAATGCTTCGCATTACGACCAAAGCTATTTTCGCCTGTATTTACAGTACTTTGTCCTTCACCCGTGTACTACAAGTAGTGGGTGAATCTTTTATCTATCAGTTGACCTGCACGTTCACAGGTAGACACTCTACTGCCTGAGCTGCGTCCGGCTCCATTTTAGTTTGAAGTCACTTTTATTATAAAAGGCGACCTATGGAGATATTTGAAGTGAAACGAGGCAAAATTAAAGTTGGCGTTCGCATAGAACCCAGTAACAGGGCTTATCAAATTGATTTCAAATAGGCTTTGCATTGTTGCCAACCCTTAGGATTTCGCCGAAAGGCGTACAATATCTTAATTATCTCCCCATCATCTTCTGTTTTGGGGGTAGGGGGGGGATTTTTGGTTCAATTTTGTTTTATTCCAGTTGGCTTTTTTCAGCACCGAGGCTGAATTTTCTAATGTTGGCAAACTTAATATAGTAATAGTATATCAATCTTTTGGATTCTTGTGTACAACTTGTACCACAGAGTACCTAAGATTAAAAAAATTGTTCTGGGAGAGTACCCCCAAACCCGCCAATATAATATCCCTTAAGATCTTCCAGTTTGTCATTCTTCATACCATGTCTATGTGGTGTGGGAGGTTAAAAATCCCTTGGGTCGGTGGAAGTGCAGGCTCGCACTTTCTACCAACAAACTGTCTAATGGTGAAAACAAGTCTATTCAGACTTAGCCATGATAGGCAGTATAACTCTTCAAGAATGGTGGCGACCCTGCTTTCTATGATTTGTTTGTTGTTGTTTTACACCTAGCAACATCTAAGGTCATATCAGGACGGCGCTTTCTATGAAGCAATACTGGATAATAAGTGAAAAAGTATTTAAGTTTGATATACATACGTAAATTTCAATATATTTTGTTCTTTCATCGGACTATTCAACATTAAGCCGAGTGGACAGGAACTCTGGACTGAACTGTCAGGGGGAGCGGGATGTAGTTCAGGCAGTAGAGTGTCCACCTGTGAAGGTTTGGGTCATCCGATCGAATCCTGCTCAGTGCACCAACAATTCAATTTGGACCATTTTCTGTTCCAACCAGTGGTCCACAACTGGTTCATCAAAGGCTGTCGCAGTGGCAAGAACTAAGCAGGACATGCCACCGACTTGTGACAGTGTGCACTCATGTCAATTTTCATAGTGCTGCCCCACTGGCAAACCAAGTTGCTGGCACCATGACATCATGTTGCGGCCAAATGAGTTGAGCATCCATCTTCCGCCTTGGTAGACTGTGGGATTGAAACACTCTGGTTTGAACCCTGGTCGAGTCAAACCAATGGCTTACAAAAGTGATACTTGTCACTTCCTAGTTTGGCACTCAGCATTAATAGGATAGAGCAAGGACTGGTTAGCTCAGTGTCAGGATAATGTCACTGAGTGGGATTTTAGGTCACGTTCCCAGCGGCCTGATTTCCCAGTGGGGCAGTACTAAAAAGTTGCTATGAGTGTGCACTGCTACAAGGTGGTACCCGTTCTGATTTGACCTTATATGTTGCAAGGACATGAAACTCCAACAAACAACCAAGCACAGGCAGCCCTAGATACAAGATTCACCCGGTACTTGTAGTACACGGGTGAAGGACAACATAGTGTAAATACGGGCGAAAATAGGTTTAGTATGGAACCTGAACTAGAAACTGTGGCTCCAGTATCAAATGGCTGCATATATTGCCACAGAGTTGGTGAAATGGGCGAGAATGCAAAAAGACAAGATGGCGGCCAGAGAACGCCGTCGATTTCACTTTTAAATCTGATTAAACTAGATATTATATTATATTTTTCAACTCAAAGGTAGCGGGGCTATCAATAAGACATATGTAAAGAATAAATGTTGCTTCTTAGATTGTGAAATTAGGCTCTCATTTCATTAACCCGCTTTTTCGCCCGTTTCTATATAGGGCTGGTATTCACCCGTGTACTGCGAGTACCGGGTGAATCCTTTATCTAAGGCAGCACAGGTCGAGGCAGAGGTCGAGGCAGAGACCGTGTCTTGCGTAATTGCACAGAGCCCATTGTATGTGTTGCCCCAGGGTGTTCTCCGCGTCGGCGCAGTCCCACACGCTTACAAGTATGTAACATGAAGTAGAATCTGTGGTTCCATGATCAAATGGCTACATATATTGGCACAGATTTGGTAAAATGGGAGAGAATGCAAAAATCCAAGATGGCGGCCATAGAACGCCATCGATTTCAACTTTAAATCGTATTAAGCTAGCTATTTTATTCAACTCAAAGGTAGTGGGTAAACATGAAGACATCTACAAAGAATAAATGTTGCTTCTTACATTGTGAAATTAGGCTCTCATAAAGACTCAGTTCATTAGCCCGATTTTTCGACCGTTTTCATATAAGGCTGGTCTTCACTCATGTACTACAAGTAGCGAGTGAATCTTTTATCTAATTAAGAGGTGGCAAAAAAAAAGAGGAAAGTTTGTTTTATTTAACTACGCCTCTAGAGCACATTGATTTTTATCACCAGCTATTGGATGTCAAACATAATGGTCATTGGAGGAAACCCACTGCCGCCACCTAGGCTACTCTTTCCGATAACCAGCAAGGGGCCTTTTGTATGCACTTTTCCACAGACAGGAGAGTACATACCACAGCCTTTGATGAACCAGTTGTGGACCAGAGTTTGGAACTGAAAATAACCGAAACTCCAAATGGGTCCACTGAGCAGGATCGATACGATGACCCGACACCTTCACAGGTGGACACTCTACCGCATGAGCTACGTCCCGCTCCCCACTTACGGGGAGGCGGCCATGCAAAAGGAAGGCCCTGATATTCACGGTTAATTGCCTCCAGAGACTTCACATTAGCGCTGAATGGTCTTTGTGTTTGCTGGCGTTTTACCTCCTAGCAACATCTATGGTCATATCAGGTTGGTTGTTGGGGTTTTACGTCCCGGCAAGATCTATGGTCATATCTGGTTGGTTGTTGGGGTTTTACATCCTGGCAACATATAAGGTGTTATCGGGATGGGTACCGACTTGCGACAGTGCACACTCATGGTGACTCTATAGTGCTGCCCCACTGGGAAATCAGGCCACCAGCACCAACGCCCGATATCCCACTCAGTCATATTCTCCTGACACTGAGCTAATCAGTCCTTGCCCAGTCCTAATAATGTTGAGCGCCTGGCTAGGAAGCGACACATACCAATTTTTAAGTCATTGTTTTGACTAGACCAGGGTTCGAACCCATAGGTTCGAGTAACACGATCGACCAAAATGGGCGACGGACGCTCAACTCATTCGGGCATCCCGTCTTGTCAGGTCTTATCAGGACGGGCACCAACTTGTGACAGTGCACACTCTTTTTTTGGTGATGAATTTATATATTTACCCTGACCATACTGGATAAGTGATGCAGCATTTGTTTTCACTGCTGAGCAGGACTGGAGCAATTTGATTCAAG
This sequence comes from Branchipolynoe longqiensis, assembly GCA_030323885.1. NCBI lineage: Eukaryota > Metazoa > Annelida > Polychaeta > Phyllodocida > Polynoidae > Branchipolynoe > Branchipolynoe longqiensis. The sequence goes on along the minus strand of CM059202.1, from coordinate 25,700,781 downwards.
TCTTTCAAAATTTGTCTTTGTAATAATTTTGCTTTTCTTGTTTATCGGATGTAAAACGCAAACAAACACACACACCCACACCATCACACGCACACGACATAGACATCCACCATCACACGCACATGACCACATAGATAGACACCCACATACACACACCCACACCCAAACATACAAATCCACCATCACACGCACACAACCACATACGTACGCACCCACATACACACACCCACATACACACACACACACAAACATACCAACCCACCATCACACGCACACGACCACATACATACACACCCACATACACACACACAAAAATACCAACCCACCATCACACACACACGACCACATACATACACACCCAGATACACACACCCACATACACACACACACCCAAACATACAAACCCACCATCACACGCACATGACCACATACATACACACACACCCACATACACACACCCACATACACCCAAACATACCAACCCACCATCACACGCACACGACCACATACATACACACCCACATACACACACACAAACATACCAACCCACCATCACACACACACGACCACATACATACACACCCACATACACACACCCACATACACACACCCACAAACATACCAACCCACCATCACACGCACACGACCACATACATACACACCCACATACACACACCCACATACACACACCCACATACACACACACAAACATACCAACCCACCATCACACGCACACGACCACATACATACACACCCACATACACACACCCACATACACACACCCACATACACACACACACAAACATACCAACCTCCACCACACACCACCATCCACACATCCACAACAACACACACAAACATACCAACCCACCCTCACACGACCACATACATACACACCCACATACACACACAAACATACCAACCCACCATCACACACACACAACCACATACATACACACCCACATACACACATACACACACACATAAACATACCAATCCACCATCACACCCACCCGACCACATACATACACACCCATATACACACACCCACACCCAAACATACCAATCCACCATCACACACACAACCTCATACATACACACCCACATAAAGACACACACACCCACACATAGGAAACCCACCATCACACGCACACGACCATATACATACACACCCACATACATACACACCCACACACACAAACATACCCACCCACCCTCACACCCACACGCTTACAGACCCAGATACATACACACCCACATACACACACACAAACAAACATACCCACCCACCCTCAAACCCACACGCTTACAGACCCACATACATACACACCCACATACACAAACATACCAACCCACCATCACACGCACACAACCACATACATACACACCCACACAAACAAACATACCCACCCACCCTCACACCCACAAACCTACACACCCACATACCTACACACTGACACACACAAACATACCCACCCACACTCACACCGACACACCTACACACCCACATACATACATGCACCCACAAACACACCCACCCGCCCTCACACCGACACACCTACACACCCACATACCTACACACCCACATGCACCTCCCACACACATACATTGGTACCCACACCCACAAACATACACACCAACCCTGACACCTACACGCCCACATATATACACACCCACACAAACAAGCATACACACCCATCCTGACACCCACACACCTACACACCCACATACATACACACCCACACACATACACACACCCTGCCATCCACACACCTACACACCCACGTACATACACACCATCACCCACAAACATACCCACCCTGACACCCACACACCTACACACCAAACCCACGCACATACACATATAGATACACAGTCTCACCCACCCACCTATCCACCCACCCATCCTGACACCCACACACCTACACACCCATATACATACACACCCACACACATACACACACCCTGCCATCCACACACCTACACACCCACGTACATACACATATAGATATACAGTCTCACCCACCCACCTATCCACCCACCCATCCTGACACCCACACACCTACACACCCATATACATACACACCCACACACATACACACACCCTGCCATCCACACACCTACACACCCACGTACATACACACCATCACCCACAAACATACCCACCCTGACACCCACACACCTACACACCAAACCCACGCACATACACATATATATACACAGTCTCACCCACCCACCTATCCACCCACCCATCCTGACACCCAGACACCTACACACCCATATACATACACACCCACACACATACACACACCCTGCCATCCACACACCTACACACCCACGTACATACACACCATCACCCACAAACATACCCACCCTGACACCCACACACCTACACCCACGCACATACACATATAGATACACAGTCTCACCCACCCACATATCCACCCACCCTGACACTCACACTCCTTCACACCCACATACATGTACACACACAAACATACCCACTCACACTCACACCCACTCACCGACAGACCCACTTACATACACACCCACACACACATACTCACCCTCCCTTATGCCCACACACCTAGACACCTACATACATATGCACACCCACAAACATACCCACCCACCCTCACACCCACACACCTACACATGCATACACACCATCACCCGCGAACACACCCACACACCTACACAGCCACATACATGTACACTCACATCCACAAACATACCCACCCACCCTGACACCTACACACCCACATACATACATACATACATACACACCCACACCCACAAATATACCCACCCACCCTGACACCCTCACAACTACCAACCCACATACATACACACACACCCACTCACCCACCCTCACCCCCATAAACATACCCAGGCACCCTGACACCAACACACCTACACACCCACATACATACACACCCACCCACACACACATACATACACATCCACACCACACCCACGTACGCACCCAAGTGGCCTTTGCTGTTTTGCTCTGAGTGAATTCTTTTTGTGATTTAAGGTTATGTTCGTTATCTACAGTCGTTCAAAGGCTTGCTCAGACCAAGCCATCCCTGCAGTCAAAAAGACACTGATGGCTCGCAGTCCCAGTCCCAGGCTCAGTGGTCGAGTCTTGCTCTTAAAGGTCAAGTAACATGACAAGAACTCAGTTTGCAATTCATGAGAATACTGGTTTGCTGGTTGTTGGAGTTTTACGACCTGGCAACAGCTAAGGTCATATCAGGATGGATACCTACCGACTTGTGACAGTGCACACTCATGGTGACTTTATAGTTCTCCCTGCTGGGAAATCAGGCCGCCGGCACCATGACTCGATATCCCACTAGGTCACCTTATCCAAACAGTGAGCACCCCAGTCCTTGCCCTATCCTAATAATGCTGAGTGTCTGGCTGAGCGTCTGGCCAGGAAGTGGCACGTATCAATTGTTAATCCATTCGTTTGATATGACCAGGGTTTGAACCCATTCGTTTGAATCTGATTATATACCAATACGGGAGTGAGGTTACGGAGATGCACTGACGTTCCCAGGTGAAATACCACATAGACTTAATTAGTGGTGGTTGTATTAATATCGGGCCATCGCTTTTACACAAAATGTAAAAGCGCGCAATCAACTATGTGTCAAAAGACACTTTTTAAGTTAAAAACTCACAATCAAAAAAATAAGTTTGAGGCCAGGTCAAATTCTAGGTAAAAGTTGAAGATATCGGTCTTCCTGAATAGGTGAAATTTGTTTTAACGAGCTATATAAGGCGCTATAGTCATTCTACCCTCAAGAAGGTTAGGATCACTTCTTGTTTTACATTTGGGTCACTCTCCTGAAAACTTGTCAACATGGGATGGGATTTTAAAACATCAACAAAAAACGTCCTACTTATTTTTTCCTTATACTTTTCATATTCATGTTCAGATTTGATGTAAGAAATATAGGAAATATAATAAACTGCGCGCAACTTTGGTCTTTTTAGTTATGAAGTGTTTTTGTAAAAAAAAAACACCATTTTACAGTCAGCCATTTGTAACATGACATATGGGACATGGATGGATCCTTACTAAAATCTTGTATTGCATTGATATATCAAACAAAACAGTTCCCAAATCAAAAGAAAGTTTTCAATAACATGTATGCATGCCTAAATTTGTTGTTTAAATGTGTGATGTCTTCAGAAATAACATTACAGATTTCCGTCGCAGATGTAACCAGTGGTGTCTGGATCCCACACAAATATTGTATACTAATTTTTCCGTGAATAAAGGATGGCTGGGAATTACTTTTTTTCAGCAATATAAAACACTACATATTTCTGTATATTACGCCATGATTAATATGCTTCTCTGTATGAAATTATTTAATTCTGCTTAGATTGTTATTAAGCAGACTGGGTGGTGTCCTAAACATGTGTTACATCCGAGCCACACATGCTATACTGCCATATGACATAGCTTAATCATGGATTACACCTTTATTATTTATCTCATCAATTTATATTTTACATAGATGTAAAGGGGCGATTTCCAGCTTTCATTTGCAACCAAAAAATGTTAAAAATTCAAATATTAGATTTTACCTCGCCATGTGACACTTCTGGCCAGTTTTCAGGAGAGTGACCCATTTATTTGTTAAAAGATCAAAACATGGTGGTGTGCATTATAAAATTGTTGGCGCATGGACATAAAATCTACGCAGTTTAATCAAGTGTGTTTGAGCGTCATTTGTGACTGATACAGTAGCAATTTGTGAGGGTACTTAGGTGCAATGATGGAATCACTATTATGTAACTTTGGCTTCACTTGTCATGTGGCTGGCATTTATAGTGCTGCCCTCATTGGGAGACCGTGCCACCAACACCATGGCCCAATTCCCCACTCACTCACTTTATCCTGATACTATCCTAGTGATGCCGAGCACCAGGCTAGGTAGCGACAAGTATCAATTTAGTTATTTCATCGATTTGACTTGGTCGGGCTTCGAACCCACGACCTGTGACAAAAAAAAACCAGCCATAACAGAAATACACAACAGTGTGGGTATGATGTTGTTGGTGATGATGGATAAAGGACAACAACAAAAAAGCTACCACAGACAATACACAGACTTGACGTCACGTGATTTCTCGTAATTGCACTAATGAGATGCCTCACCTTCCACTGGACGTTGAGAGACTAATAACAATGGACGCCCGTTAACAAAAAACAGTGATGTGATTTCTACACATGTCCTTTTTTATGCTTGTTTTTGAAAATGATATTTTATTTGGTGAATAAAGTAATTTTTTTTCATATCAAAGGCACTGGTCCTCCAGCCATAATACATTACAGTCATTTCCATATTATTTATATTCTTCCATTAAAGGATGACAACAATGAACCTGGGTTGGAGCGAGTATTCCTCTGGGTGAACCCACGAAAAGGGCTACCAATCGCTTATTAAGTCAACATTTTGAATGAAAAGAGGTGGTTGAAGCAGGCTGCACCGACATGCAGCCAGTCCCAGAATAAAGTAGGCCTGCATGGTTCCAGGTCACTCAGCAGTGCCTAAACAAGCACATAAGCAAAGGTAGAGAACTACCATGACCAGACCGGGTGGCCGAATGAGTTGAGCGTCTGTCCCCTGTTTTGGGAGATCGGGCAATCCGAACCCATGAGTTTGTGGGTTCAAACCATGGTCGAGTCAAACCTATGACATAAAAATTTATACTTATCGCTTCTTAGCCTGGCGCTCGGCATTACTAGGATAGGGCAAGGACTGGTTAGCTCAGTGCCAGGAAAATGTGACTGAGTGCGATATTAGGTCATGGTGCTGGCGCGCTGATCTCCCAGTGGGGCAGCACTATTAAGTCACCATGAGTGCGCACTGTCACAAGTCGGTACCCGTCCGGATATGACCTTAGATGTTGCTAGGACTAAAACAACAACAAACAAACAGAGAACTAGCAACAAATACACATAGGAACAACATAGAGTAAACAAGCAGTACTGAAGTATGTAACAATGCAGCGTAAATAATATTATCATAATACAGTATACATCACATAATCTTCTTCTTTTCGTTCGCCTTCAATTACACTTGGAGCCCAGTTCTCATAATAAAATTGACAGTCCTCTGTAGCACATCTGCAGCCCCATATAGCTTCTCCTGCAAGTCAGTGGGAGCTGGCCATATCTCTTCCCTCAGTGAGTGATGGTTCAAGCAGCTCTGTAGGATATGCTCAGCAGTCTGATCTTCCTCTCCACAGGGGCAGAGGACAGATGGTATACTACACGGAAATATCTGTGCAGGTGATTGTTAAGCCTGTTATGCCCAGTCCTAAGGCGGAAGATGATCACTTGATGTTGTCTTGACAGTTGATGGTAGCTGTCTCGTGATTCTGGTGATCTAGACTTAATGATGGTCTTCATCTCCTTAAAGTCAAGTATACATCACATAATCTACGATCTAGTACTACAGTGAAAAAGTAATAGTGCTGAAATTACAATTCTGGACTAACGCTGTGTACATTTTGAAACTGCGGATAATGTGTTATTTGGTTGGGAGATGGGGTGCAATGGGTTAAGGTGTTGGAGTATTAGGCGCTAACAACAACAATAGCATTTATGCCAATATTCATTATGTCGCTAGCGAAATATGCACACATCGTAGAAAATTCAATTACTAAGAATATCGATGGGATATTCCTTCCAATGCTTCCCCATGGGTTCTTGGGTTCGAAACCTGATCGAGTCAAACCTATGACTTCAACATTTATATGTGTCACTTCCTAGCCAGGCGCTCTGCATTATTAGGAAAGGCCAAGGAGTGTTTTTTTTTGTTGGTTTTTTAAATTGTTATTGAGGCTGTATTTATACTGTCCATAGCATATAAGCCCGGGTACCCAGGCTTGTTTTCAATGCTGGCCAGTTGTAGTGTTGGTGTTATCTTACCACACAGTGGCTGCTGATAAGATATTTGATTGCCTGCATTTCAGTAGCTCTGGTTGGCTCAGTGCCAGGATAATGTCACTGTGCGGGATATCAGGTCATGGTGCTGGCGGCCTGGTCTCCCAGTAGGGCAGAACTGTAAAGTCAGCATGAGTGCGCACTGTCACAAGTCGATACCTGTCCTGATATGAACTTAAGACGCTGCCAGGATGTAAAACCCCAACAACCAACCAACTGACCTGGTGACAATAAACCAGGGACGACCCCCTGGCTTGAAGCTGAATCTATGGCGTGTCGTCATTTTTGTCGATTAGGAGGAATTTAGCGGTCCATTGCGCATCAGCCTGCGATGCCGGTCTGCGTCAATCTTGCTTCTCACTCAGACCTACTTCCGGTTGGACGGTGCTGCACCTCTGGTGGTGGGCCATCAATCCCCCCAGGTTCCGTCTGCCGCCATGATAGAGCTGGATTCGCTTCACATAAGTCCATAAATCCTCATCATTCCTCGCTTAGGGATACTATTACTAGTATTAGGCCACCGCCTGTGCCAGTGCTACCATTAGGCCAACTCGGCAGCCAGGCGCCGAGGGTGCAGACCTTAGAAGGGCGCGGTACTGATCATTGAGTTGGTTGTTGTTGATTTACATCCTAGCAACATCAAAGGTCATATCACGACAGGTGCGTACTGACTTGTCACAGAGCGCACTATTGGCGACTTCACAGCGCTGCCCCACTGGGAGACCAGGCCACCAGCACCATGACCCGATATCCCACTCAGTCACATTATCTTTATACTATGCTAATCAGTCCTTGTACTGTTCTATTAATACCGAGTGCCAGGCTATGGAAGTGACAAGTATCATTTTGTAAGACATTGGTTTGACTCGGCTGGGATTCGAACTTCCTACTTTCCGCAGGTGGAAGCCAGCGCTCTAGCGATTGGGCCCCCCACGTCCGGTGTCATAGTTTCCGCCCTCCGCCAGTTTGGGACCTCTGCATACACTCAAATGCATTGTCAAAGGCCGTGAGCAATCTTCATACAGAAAAAGTGAAATATCTCTAAAACCAGACCACCTAGAAACAAATCGCTTGGTACACATATAGAAAACATCTTTACCAAAACATTATATTAAATTTATAAGGTTAGTGACGATGCCGTTCGATTTTGATGCATGCGCAGAAGCGATGCGGAGGACGCAAACTGGCGGATGGCGGAAACTGCAACACTGGTACTGACGTTTGAGGGGATCTCAATTTTATTCAAATAAGCATGGTTGTATGTGTGTGCAAGATTAGTAGTTTAGTAAGGGAGTTGCTGATTGTCAGTTCCTAAACTTGTGTAGCATTTTGATATGTAGGTCAGGGTATAGAGAGGTGAGGTGATGGTTACCTACAGTTGTCGAGTGGAGTGTAGTAATAATAATAATATATTTATATTTATTTTGTTGCGTTGATGCGTAGGTGAGGGTGTGGTGAGGTGATCGGTCGCTACAGTTAGTTGTATAGTGGTGTGTTTGTTGTTGTTTTACGTCCTAACAACATCTAAGGTCATATCAGGATGGGTACCGACTTGTGACAGTGCACACTCATGGCAACTTTATAGTGCCGCCCCACTGGGAAAACCAGGTCACCAGCACCATGACCTGATATCCCACTCAGTCACATTATCCTGACACTGAACCAAACAGTGCTTGCCCTATTCTAATAATACCTAGTGCCAGGCTAGGAAGCGATAAGTATCAATTTTTACATCATTGGTTTCACTCGACCAGGATTCGAACCCACTAAATCATGGGTTCAGATCTCCCGATCTCCCAAAACAGGAGAGGGATGCTCTACTCATTCGGCCATCCTGTCTGGTAGTTGTAGAGTGGAGTGTAGGAAGTGAGTTGATCAATGTTAGTTCCTGTACTTGTGTAATGCTTGGTGTGTCGGTAAGGGTGTGGTGATGTGATGGGTAGGTACAGTTGTTGAGTGGAGTGTAGTAATGGAGTTGTTCATTGTTAGTTCCTGTACATGTGTAGGTGAGGGTGTAGTGAGGTGATGGTTAGCTACAGTTGTTGAGTGGATTGTATGAAGGGAGTTGATCAATGTTAGTTCCTGTATGTGTGTAGGTGAGGGTGTAGTGAGGTGATGGTTAGCTACAGTTGTTGAGTGGATTGTATGAAGGGAGTTGATCATTGTTAGTTCCTGTATGTTTGTAGGTGAGGCTATAGTGAGGTGATGGGTAGCTACAGTTGTTGAGTGGATTGTATGAAGGGAGTTGATCATTGTTAGTTCATGTATGTGTGTAGGTTAGGGTGTAGTGAGGTGATGGTTATCAACAGTTGTTGAGTGGATTGTATGAAGGGAGTTGTTCATTGTTAGTTCCTGTACGTGTGTAGGTGAGGGTGTAGTGAGGTGATGGTTAACTACAGTTGTGTGGATTGTATGAAGGGAGTTGTCATTGTTAGTTCCTGTATGTGTGTAGGTGAGGGTGTAGTGAGGTGATGGTTAGCTACAGTTGTTGTGTGGATTGTATGAAGGGAGTTGTCATTGTTAGTTCCTGTATGTGTGTAGGTGAGGGTGTAGTGAGGTGATAGTTAGCTACAGTTGTTGTGTGGATTGTATGAAGGGAGTTGTTCATTGTTAGTTCCTGTACGTGTGTAGGTGAGGGTGTAGTGAGGTGATAGTTAGCTACAGTTGTTGTGTGGATTGTATGAAGGGAGTTGTTCATTGTTAGTTCCTGTACGTGTGTAGGTGACGGTGTAGTGAGGTGATGGTTAGCTACAGTTGTTGAGTGGATTGTATGAAGGGAGTTGTTCATTGTTAGTTCCTGTATGTGTGTAGGTGAGGGTGTAGTGAGGTGATGGTTAGCTACAGTTGTTGAGTGGATTGTATGAAGGGAGTTGATCATTGTTAGTTCCTGTATGTGTGTAGGTGAGGGTGTAGTGAGGTGATGGTTAGCTACAGTTGTTGAGTGGATTGTATGAAGGGAGTTGATCATTGTTAGTTCCTGTACATATGTAGGTTAGGGTGTAGTGAGGTGATGGTTAGATACAGTTGTTGAGTGGATTGTATGAATGGAGTTGTCAATGTTAGTTCCTGTACTTGTGTAGATGAGTTGGGTGATGTGATGGTTAGGTACAGTTGTTGAGTGGAGTCTAGTAAGGTTTCATATTTCTTTCCTAACCAAGTTTGATCCATATTGTGAAATATCCCGGATTGTCAGGATAGCTGTTACACACATGTACCCCCGTGAGTGGTCCACCACTGAACCAATATTCCTCAGTAGTGTGGTCAGAGTTTGGGGGGTTCCTCACATCGACCTCTCCTCCTGTTATTTTTTTATTTTTACTAAATGTATTTTATTCAGCGAATAATGTCTTTTGTCAGCGCCAGAGCACTGGTCTTCTGGCCATTCATTACAATTTGTTGGTACATAAATGACAATATCAGTTGCAATAATAACCACATGAAAAACCTGTTCGATAATAGAAGCATACTATAAATTGACTATTCGTTGTAATAGTAACTGCATACAATTCCAGTTCAACATATGTATTATGCACTTGGTGAGCGTGTATCAATAAATGTACAAGATGATTCTAGAATTGTCTTTAAACACTTCTTTCTTCCTTTGCTTTCTGTCTTCTTTTTTCAAAAAGATATAACATACCTCCAATACACATATATATATTATACTGTAAATATGCAAATCAGTGGATCCAATCACCAATACCAAATACGAGAGACTTGTCCATTTTTTTAAACCATCACAAGTGTTCTGTACTGTGTGGCCCAATGATGGGATCGAAAGTCTGAGATTGCAGTGGGGACTTACATCAGACAGGTTTTATGTCAATTTAAAGTAAAATGTTAGGTAATTGGTTTTGAAAGAAGGTGTAGTAGGGATGGAATAGGGGTGGGAAGGGGATCAGCATGCAGTGCCGTGTAGTGCATTTGAGAACATTTATATATATATGTATGTACAGGGGTCAGGGCAAGGATGGCCTTTAGAATACCTATAACTGTGTACGGGTCTGACAGGCCTGTTGTATTTTCATTAAGTTTTTTAATTCAAGGAGACTTGTGGATTGTCTTGTCCTCACTGGAAGTTTATTCCACAATGTGCCACCTCTGTAAATCGGTGCTTTAGTCAGCTTATTTGTTAGTGGCTTGGGTTATCTCCAGTGAACCTTAGGGGGTATGGCTCGGTTTGTGTGTTGGAGTTTTACATTCTGGCAACATCTAAGGTCATATCAGGACGCGTACAGACTTGTGACAGTGCGCACTGATGGCGACTTTATAATGCTGCCCCACTGGGAGACCAAGCCACCAGCACCATGACCTGATATCTCAGTCAGTCACATTATCCTGACACTGACCTAACCAGTCCTTGCCCTACCCTAATAATGCCGAGCGCCTGGCTAGGAAGCAACAAGTATAAATTTTTAAAGCAACCGTTTGACTCAACCAGGGTTCGAATCCATGGGTTACCTTAGCGGGTCATAGACTGATCCCTGACACACCCACAGATGGTCACGTGATGCTTTTAATCGGACTCGGCAGCCTTAATATTTTCTTGGATTTTATGCAAATGAGATTCAAAGGCACAGTTCTTGCCATTGTAGGGCTAGCGTGCTAACCATTACCTAGGCTCCCTGATGTCACCACCCAATCCACACCCACCTGTTTATGTGGCTCTCTTTGCCTGAGAGGTCAGTGCAGACTACTACACTGGTGCCCCTGGAATTCTAAGTCTTTTAAATGGTTTACGTCCATAAGTCGTTTAATACTTACAATTACACACAAGACCAAAGCCCCTGTAAAAATATACGGATTTTCGGTTCGGATTCATATATTGGCAAAGAACATTATTATTCTTGGGCGACGGAGTGTGGACCATGATTATGTAACAGAGAAGCAATGGGTGGCCCAGTCGCTTTGTGACATAAGCGCCTATGTGGAAATGTATTAATTGAACCAACGCAAGACAAGTACAGTCTATAAGTGGCATTTATTCTTACTAATTACTTGTTAGAGTTAAGTCATGAGTCTGTGATTGTTAAAGTTCAAGGATCCCAGGCACTAACCCCATAATATAACATCTAGTTGGGTGGGTGGGACGGTTAATCTGAACTAGAGAAACACGTCCTTCCAATCGAAATGCTCTGGTCGAAGTGTCTAGAATGATACTGCGTCATAGCTCGTTACGGAGAATTACAGCATATGGCGCCTCAGTCGGACAAAACATTATTAGTTCAAAAGGACACTGTAGATGGCGCCAGTAGTCGCGTCCATAGTTACGGGATGTACATTCTCGTGGGTTCAATTACCCATGTTGAAAACAACATGGACAATGCATAGCGACCGAGATTGTGATGTGATGTTCATATTTAAGAGACAGTTAATTAGTATAGAAATGTTCCTTCCATGCACCGAGATTGTGATGTGATGTTCATATTTCAGAGACAGGTAATTATTATGGAAATGTTCCCTCCATGCACCAGTCAATGCATTTATGTATACACACATGCATGTACACACACATATATACAGCATGTAGTTTATGCATTATCCGGTGTCACAGTTTCCGCCGTCCACCAGTTTCCACGGTACGCATCGCTTCTGTGCATGCATCAAAATCGAACAGTATCGTTAGTAACCTTATAAATTTAATATAATGTTTTTGGTAAAGATATTTTCTAAATGTGTACCAAGTGATTTGTTTCGAGGTGGTGTGTTTTCAGAGATATTTCACTTTTTCTGTATTTTCTGTATGAAGATTGCTCATGACCATTGACAATGCCTTGAGTTTGACGGTAATAGAAATCAAGAACCCTAATCTTATAAATTTAATATAATCTTTTTGGTAAAGATGTTTTCTATATGTGTACCATGCGATTTGTTTCTAGGTGGTGTGGTTTTAGAGATATTTAACTTTTTCTGTATGAAGATTGCTCACGGCAATTCACAATGCATTTGAGTGTATGCGTACCACGGAAACTGGCGGATGGCGGAAACTGCGACACCGGGGCATGGCGACCAGTATCATGGCGGGTGATGAAAATGGGTTGGTTGTTGGAGTTTCACGTCCTGGCAACATCTAAGGTCATATCAGAACGGGGATGAAAATGTTTTCCCATTTTCATCATCCGACATGACAGTATTTTTTACATGAATGTTTGTATTTGAATAATTGGATCGAGTCCACTGCCAATTTAGGCAGTGACTGCTAAGGGAAGTGCGCGGTTGGGGTGGGTGGGCGGGGGTGGATTCCAATATGTGGAACTGCCGGGAAAAACGCAGCCAATCAGGAGGCGGCGGGCGAGTCCACCTGAGAGGGAGGGTGGGGGGGGGGAAGGTTGGAATGTTGGTTGGTTGTTGGAGTTTTACATCCTGGTAACATCTAATGTCATATCAAGACGGGTACTGACTTGTGGCAGTGCACACTCATGGTGACTTTATAGTGCTGCCTGACTTGTAAATCAGGCCACTGGCACCATGACCCGATATCCCACTCAGTCATATTATCCTGACACTGACCTAACCAGTCCTATCCCTATCCTATTAATGCTGAGCGCCAAGCTAGGAAGCGACAAGAATCAATATTGTTAGTGATTGGTTTGACTCGACTGGGAACCAAACTCCCTTTAGAAATATGTGGATTTTCAGTTCGGATTTATATATTGGCAAAGAACATTATTTTTCCCAGGCGACCGAGTGGGGACCATGATTATGTAACAGAGAAGCAATGGGTGCCCCACTCGCTTTGTGACATAAGCGCATATGTGGAAATGTATTAACGTGGAACGACTGAGATTGTGATGTGTTGTTCATATTTAAGAGACAGTTAATTATTATGGAAATGTTCCCTTCATGCACCAGAAAGAATGCAAGTGGAGGGGAAGAGCATTTTAATATAGGTTTATTGTAGCTGTCTGCAACTACCTGTTACCAAAGGGCTGATGGACACGCACACCCAGCCATCCTCAATACATTATGGACACCACCTGCAGCTGGGGTTGAGTGAGTGACAGCTGCCCCCTATTAGGGCGTCGCCCACAGAGGCTGTAGAGAGTGTCTGATTGGCTGAGCTGTGTGAGTCCAGTCACCTGGGTTCCTTATAAGTTATAGCTGCCATCAATCAATCAATAGTTCCATCCTCTAGTCGAGGGTTGGATGCAATGGTTCTCCACTTGTCCCGATGTTGTGCTGTTCTGATAGACTGTGAATAATTCAAGCCTGTCCACTGTGAAATATTTGTAAACCATGATGTTCTTGGTCTCCCTCTCCCTCTGCCCCCATTCACCTTCCCTTCCAACAATGTACGGTATATTGAACTCTGACGAATGATGTGGCCAAAATAAATAAGTTTCTTTGTCTGTATAGTGGCAAACAAGCTTTTCTTATTTTTAATTTTTCTGAGAACTTCTTTGTTGGTGATCTTCTTTGTCCATGATATTTTCATCATCCTTCGATAAGTCCACATCTCAAATGCTGCTAAACGTTTGTACATTTTCTTAGAGATTGTCCATGTCTCTGCCCCATACATTAGAGTAGACCACACATAACACTGAAGAATACGCTTCCTTGTTTGTATTAATATCTTACTTGATGTTAACACTCTATACATTTTGGAGAATGTTGTTCGGGCTATTGTTATCCTTCTTTTAATTTCTTCCTCACATCTCCCATCATTTGTAATCTTTTGTCCGAGATATATGAATTCGGATACTTGTTCTATGTTTGTGCCATCTATGGTTATATTGACATTTGGTTTATCTGTCTTTTTACTTATAACCATTGTTTTGGTCTTCCTGGCATTCATAGCTGCCATGCACACCCATACTAGGACTCTTTGAGGCCACTCTACTCTCTACACTTCAACTAGAGCATATACACTCCAAAGCAGTTGAGCTGTGAGTAACACCCATTGGACTAAGGTTCAATGGGCTGTAGGCACTGATTGTGGATGAGCTTGAACAGGAGTATATGGGTGGTGTAAGGTGGTAGGGAGTCAGGATGATAGGTCGCTAGTAGGTGAACAGGAGTTGATGCCAATAAAGCACAACCCTTCACTCTCAATCTTGCGTGACTTGTCTCCCTTTTTTTCTTAATGAGTTGTTGAGAGAAACACTGGAGGTGAGGACTGACAGTCAGTTGTCAGGCCCCACCTGAGGAGTGTTTATGAAACACGCGGGTTCCAGATGGCCAGTTCCCAGATGTTTTATATTCTGATCTCCCGCATGTGAGGTCCTAGATAAAAGAGTTTGGTTGTTTGTTGTTGTCTAAAGTTGCATAGTCCGATGGTTTGGGATTTCTGTTTTTTTTTAAGATACAAATATTAGATTAATCACTAGTGTCTACTTTACATTAGTTCAAAGTTACTTTTATTTTAAATGGTGAACTTTTGAGATATTTTGAGTGAAAACATGGAAAATTAGTTTTGGCAAGCTTGCCAAAACTCTGACAACATAGACTTCTGCAGTAACAGGTTCTGTTAAATTGACTCAGTATTGCCTTCTACGCAGAAACAAATGCTTAATAAGTGCATCAGTATCTAAGTTAGATATGTAGAATCAAATCTAAATAATTATTTTGGTTTTGAAAATTTGATGCTTCATCGGACTCATCATCATCATCATCATGCTGTCGGTCGCGATGCGACAAAGACTGCTTTCATTACTTGACTGCCACTCCCCGGTATGGTGTTTTGTGCGGTTGTACATTTCATGAAAGCTGCCTGCAAAAGTGTTGAAGTGCTGCTGGCTTTTGCAAGTTACAAGCCGCAATCTCTCGGGGAGCAAATAGAGGTTTCACACCGGCAAGAACATGTCCAGACAGGCGCAAAACTATTTGTCCCTGCAGTGGCTGGTCGGGAGATGTTGAGAGTTCCATATATCAACCGCCCTTAATGTTGCCACAGTGACATGGTTTTCTGTTTAGGGTTTGCTCCCTTAGCCTTCGGTTCTGTCAAGAACCTGTACCACAAGGCAGTGGTTTACAACTCTGCAGGGCAGGGGCGTCAAACTCCCTGAGGTATTGCAATACCTGCATACCTACGAGTAGACTAGGAATAATCGCCCTACTTTAGGCTACTATAACTATAAGATAGTCACAATACTGGTGTTACTTCTACTAGTCTAGCACTAGAGTCTACACTAATTGTATGGAAGGATCAAGTTTAAATAAAACTTTTGTTGGCAAAGGAAAAAGAAAACACTTCCCCTGAAGAGATGGGACTACTCCTAGTCCTAAACCTGTGGGAAGGATGTCTCCATACAATGCGGATGCAGCCCACTTACAAGGGGGAGCATGTCAAAAATCGTTACCATCTTTTATATAGGATTGGAATTCACCCCTGTACCAGTGTACTGCAACTACGGGGTGAATCAACCAGACGGGATGGCCGAATGAGTTAGAGCGTCTGTCTCCCGTGTTGGTAGATCGTGCGGTCATGGGTTGGAACCCTGGTCGAGTCAAACCAATGTCTTAAAAATTGATACTTGTTGCTTCCTAGCCTGGCGCTCCGCATTATTAGGATAGGGCAAGGACTGGTTTTCTCAGTGTCAGGATAATGTGACTGAGAGGAATATCAGGTCATGGTGCTGTGGGCAGCACTATAAAGTCGAAATGAGTGCGCACTGTCACAAGTCGGTACCCGTCCTGACATGACCTTAGATGTTGCTAGGACATAAAACAACAACAAACAAACAAACGGGGTGAATCTTTTATCTAGCGAGGTCGGCGCTGTACCGATTCGGCCACCGCGCCCTGTGGCAGGTGGTTGGAGGTATCGCGGGTTGGTCCGAGGTAAATCAGGCGCAATTTAATAAACTGCCACCCATTCTAGAAATACTAACAGCAAGTGCACTCTTTGAACTACAAAGAATGGCCATATGATATATGCAGTATAATAGTCCTGTGCAGATCAGATCTGTCCATCGGATGCAGTAGCCCAATCGGTAGAGCGCTGGCTTCCCGTGCGGAAAGTCGGGATTTCGTATCGCAGCCAGGTCAAACCAATGACTTACAAAATTGATACCCGCCACTTCCTAGATAAAGGATTCACCCGGTACTCGCAGTACAGGGGTGAATACCAACCCTATATAAAAATGGTCGAAAAAGCGGGTTAATGGAATGAGAGCCTAATTTCACAATCTAAGAAGCAACATTTATTCTTTGTAGATGTCTTCATATTTACCCGCTACCTTTGAGTTGAAAAATATAATAAAATAGCTAGTTTAATACAATTTAAAATTGAAATCACCGGCGTTCTATGGCCGCCATGTTGGATCTTTGCATTCTCTCCTATTTCACCAAATCTGTGCCAATATATGTAGCCATTTGATCATGGAACCACAGTTATTTTCGCCCGTATTTACACTACGTTGTCATTCACCCTTGTACTACAAGTACCGGGTGAATATTTTATCTCGGCACTTCCTAGCTTGGCGCTCAGCATTATGAGGTCAGGACAAGGACTGGCAAGCACAGTATGGGGATAATATTAATGAGACTGTGGGATAACTAGTCATGGCGCTGGTGGCCTGGTCTCCCAGTGGGGTAATGCTATGAAGTTGCCATGAGTGCGCACTGTCACAAGTCGGTACCCATCCAGATATGATCTTAGATGTTGCTAGGACATAAAACAACAACAACCAACTAACCAACCAATCAATCAGATCAGTCCTGATCTACGCATCGGCATACCAGACGTGGTGGTTGAAAGAGTAGAGCGCCCGTCTCCTGTTTTGGGAGATCGTGAGATCCGAACCCATGAGTTTGTGGGTTCGAATCCTGGTCGAGTCAATCCAACGTCAGAGACACGTTAGACCTACGTCGGGATATGTCAACACCATGTTGTCAGCGCTTGGGCTGCATATTCCTCTAGGCTCTCCGTCAGACTACTGTAAGTCGATGTAGCTCAACATAGACCAACATAGCTCAAATGAACATCTAATGTATCTCGAAGTAAGCCTAAGGTGAGCACAATGTAAGCCCAATGTAGCCCAATGTAACCGCCTTACGTCGAGCTACATCGAAGGTTTTGGGTATGTCCAAAACCTTGACGTGTCTCACCGTAACTCGACGTATCTCGACGTATCTCGACGTAGGCTTAACGAACGAGTAACGTATCTCGACATATCTTGACGTATCTTGACGTATCTCGACGTATCTTGACATATCTCGACATAATGGCAAAATTTCACCTACGTTGGCTTACGCTACCACGTTATGTCATAGTGTGACAGGGGTATAACAGCTATGTGGCCAGGGCTTCACTGTGTAGGTTGTAACTTAATGTAAGGGTTTTGGGGGGAGGGATGGGGGAGGGGGCAGGGGGCAGGTGCAGGGGCAGGGGCAGGCCGTGGGCGGGAGGGGTTTAGCTCTGAATCGGCTCTGACTACCACCCTACCTTCCGTTTCACCAAAACTTTGTTTTATTTAACGATGCCTCTAAAGCACAGTGATTTTTATCATCCGCTATTGAACATCCAACATATGGTCATTCTGACATCTTTGTTTGGAAGAAATCCACTGCCACCACATAGGTTATTCTTTTCGATAAGCAGCAAGGAGTCTTTTATAGGCACTTTTCGACAGACAGGAAGCACATACCACAGTCTTTGAGGAACCAGTTGTGGACCATTGGTTGGAACGGAAAATAGCCCAAACTGCAAATGGGTCCACTGATAGGACCGATCGGATGACCCACACCTTCACAGGTGGACGCTCTACCGCCTGAGCTACGTCCCGCTCCCTCTGCGTTTCACCAATGCCTGCTGTATATATATATATATATATATATATATATATATTATATAGCAGTACATGTATATATATTCTACACATATATATGCTGTATACCAGCATATTGGGTTGGTTCGTCTATTCGACTCCAGACTGAGTGATAAATGGCCTACCTAATTCAACATAAATGCAAAGAACGGGTGGCAAGTGACGATTCAAACTACAGCAGGCGATGTGGAACGCCACTGGGATCTGTTGGTCTGCAGCAAGCAGGGTGGACGACAGCGATTGGTTAATAATATACCCGCGATGAATCGCACAATAACTAAATAAATCACTATCCGAGCATTTATATGTATATAATAGATTATATTTAATATAATAAGCCGGAAGATCCCATCTCCTCCCCAGCCACTAAGTCATCGGCTGGTTACCTCTACTTATTAGATCATCTACTGGTACCACCTGACCTCCCCAGGTGGCGCCACCCTGCGAGCTGATGACCTGGCGATCGATATAGGGGAGTGGGCGATCTGTGGAGGGGTCGGTGTAGAGAGGTTTTACTGTATATTATATATGTATGTATGCATATGTTCATATGCATATATATGAATATATATCTGTATATATGTATTTAAGCACACTCATGATATCAGCATTCTAACCTTACAGCCACATATAGCATGCGCTATAGACCTGACACTGAGGTGACGGTGACGGTGAGGTGGGCCATAATAGTAACACAGTCCCATTAATTACAGTAAAATGCTCTCTACGCAGACCTGGGCCACATTCAGGGTCCGTCTCGGAGGCGCCGCGGAGACGACTACGCGATGCTTTCTGGCCTATTTGCGTTCAGGGTGTGTCACAGAGACGACTCCCTTTTCAGACTGGAGATGAAAAGCGCCTCGAAAATGGCCGCCATATTCAGTGGTTTCAGCCAATCACAGGGCAGCTTTTTCATTGCAAATGGCCACCGCCTATGGGGGCAGCCATTTTCCAGACAACAAACTGCTTTTGGCATTCAGACTAGCATGACGTCATGGCCATCTCTGAGGCACCTCCGAGACGGACCCTGAAAGCGGACCTGGTCATATGCATTGTGCAAAAAGTATCCTTAGAGAGTACTACATGAAACGTACCCCCATCATTTTTATTTCTCCTCAAATGTACACCTATGTCAAAAATGTCTCCAGACTGAAAATAAGCCCTCCGAAAATCTGAAATTTCTCATACCTGATATACATATATGTATAGTTATATATTCATCTCAATACAGTATTTTTTTCAGCTTCCAGGCATTTGTCTTCTGATCATGCGTAACTTCAATCATTTGCACTATTTAATTACAAGAACAATTTGAAGACAACAAAATATTGTTGCTACATTCAGCTAAGTGACAGTTTGTGGTATATCTGGTCAATCTATGCATTTTAAAGTTGCATAGTCCGATGCTTTTGAGTTTTTGCTATTTTCGGAGATAAATATATTACCCGAATCATTATAATCTACTTTACTTTAGTTTTAAGTAACTTTAATTTGGCTAAGTTTGGAGATATCGGACATCAAAATATGCCAAAATCATTTTGGCAAGCATGCCAACACTCTTACACCACAGACTTCACTTGTAATGGTTTCTATTAATTGACTTATTACGCCCTTCTATGCAGCAACAAATGCTTAATAAGTGCACCAGTGTCTAAGTTGAACATGTAGAAACAAATCTAGATAATTGTTTTGGCTTTGAAAATTTGATGTTTTCATCGGATTTTGGATCTTTAATGTAAGTGGTGTTTGAGTTATTTTTCTAGGCAAGCGCTAGATAAAAGATTCACCCAGTACTTACAGTACAGGGGTGAAAACCAACCCATTAGAAAAACTGGCAAAGAATTTTGACATGCTGGGGGAATGATTTGAACAGATATATTCTTAATTTAAGAAGATAAATATATTATCCACATACATATTCATATTTATCCGCTATGTCTGATTTGAAAAATATAATAAAACATATAGTTTAAGGAATTTAACAAATATAACCGACGGCATTTTATCACCACCATCTTGACTTTTTGCATTCTCTCTCAGTTCACCACCTCTGTGCCGATATAAGTCACCATTTGACACTGGAGACAGGGGTTCCATTTCCGGTTCCATACTAAGTAGTTTTCGCCAGCTTTTAAATATAGGGTTTGTGTTCACCCCTGTACTATAACTACGGTGTGAATCTTTTATCTAGGCATGGGTATGTCGGTATAGTCTGGGTTTAGGTATACTCCAAACTGAACTAACTAAATATTTTCTTGAAGATTTATACTGTCTATTATGGATAAGTCTGAATAGACTTGTTTTCACCATTAGACAGTTTGTCTATAGAAAGCCTGAGCCTACACTTTTACCGACCCAAGGGATTTTTAACCTCCCACACCACATAGACATGGTATGAGAGCAACTGGCCTTTGATAACGCTGTAAGTTATACACAGCGGTGGAAATCCAAATTGGCAGAAGTGAAGGTACGGGGAATTGAACCACCAACCTTCAGATTAGGAGTCTGACCTAGAAAAATGTCAAACACTCTAACCACCCTGCCACAGAGAACACCATATACATGTTTAAGTATGTATAAATGTGTATAAATATGTGCGTGTACAACCTATTATGAATCATGGGATCCTTGTGGATGGCCACCAACTGACCATATATTAGCAACATATTATAAAGTTTAAATTTACTCACAGCCACAGTCACAGATGGTCCTTTCTGAACGCATGATGTTCACATCAGATGTGATGACGGGGCGCAGTAGCAGAACCGGTAGAGTGGGGGCCTCGCGTGCGGGAGATCGGGAGTTCGGTTTCCAGTCGAGTCAAACCAATAATTCATCATATTTATACTTGTCGCTTCGTAGCCTTGCCCTCGGCATTAATAGGATAGGGCAAGGGCTGGTTGACTCAGGGTCAGGATAATGTGACTGAGTGGCATATTGGGTCATGGTGTCAGCGGCCTGATTTCCCAGTGGGGTGATAACTATAAAGTTGTCATGAGTGCGGACTGTCACAGGTCGGATCGCTGTGAATATGGCCTCGGCTGCCGACACGGTGTAAATCAACCACCAATCAATCAATCAATCAATCAGTCAGAAGTCGGTCCCGGTCCTGATATGACCGTAGATGCTGCCAGGATGTTAAACTCCAACAACCAACCATCCACATCAGATGGTACAGCAGCAGGTTTCCAGCAGTTCCAACTTGCAAGTTGATCCATACGTAGTCTGCTCCTTCAGAAGTTTGTGTGTGCAGTGTACAGGGACACAACATCCAAGTCACTCTCTAACTGCGCACCTAGACAAGGTCAAGGTCACACTCAGTCCCTGCTATAACAAAATCACAGACATTAGAAACTAGCCCACCCCCCAAAATACCCTCCGACACAAACAATATTTCCTTTAAACTGTCACATTTCAGTTTGAAGGCAAACCTTGGATATATTTGCCACACTGTTAGTGTTAGACAATGCTGATAACACACTGCTTCAATCCAACCGGTGAGCTCAGGATCAGGATAAGGTGACTGAGTGGGATATTGGGTCTTGGTGGCGACAGCATGTTCTCCCAGTTGGGTAATACTATGAAGTTGCCATGACTGTGCACTGTCACAAGTTGGTACCCATTCTGATATGACCTTAGATGTTGCAAGGACACACAATCTCAACAAATAAACAAAACTTCTTCAATCCGAGCCCACTCGTAACTAGGACAATTGCCTCAGTGATCTCGCTCTGGTCCTTGCAACATCTAATGTCATATCAGGACGGGTACCGACTTGTGACAGTGCGCACTCATGACGACTTCATAGTGCTGCCCCACTGGGAAAGCAGGCCGCTGGCACCATGACGTGATATCCGCCTCAGTCACATTGTCCTGTAACTGAGCTAACCAGTCCTTGCCAGGCTAGGAAGTGACAAGTATCAAATTGTTAAGAAATTGGTTTAGCTCGACCGGGAACCGAACTCCGGACCTCCCGCCCGTGCTCCACTGATTTGGCCACCGCGCCCGGTACGTTGCTATGTGACACAGAGTAGGTTTGTTTGTTGTTTTACGTTCTAGCAACATAAAGGTCATATGAGGTCGGGTACCGACTTGTGACAGTGCACACTCATGACAATTTTACAGTGCTGCCCCACTTGGAACCAGGCCATCAGCACCATGACCCAATATCCTCCTCAGTCACATTATCCTAATATCGTGCTAAACGACTCCTTGTAAGTACTAACCCCGAACACTAGGCTAGATAGCGACAAGTATCAATTTCCTAAGTCATCGGTTTGACTCGGCTGGCTTTTCAAACTCCCGACCTTCCGCACGGGAAGTCTGCGCTCTACCGATTCGGCCACGGCGTTCGGTGTGTAATTGGGAGGACAATCAAAGCCACTTGGCAGGTGGCAAGCAATGCAGTGTAATCTATGTTTGTCCCGGGTGTAGTGAAACAGAGTATCCCCGCCCCTCCATTCCACCGTCATCATTCCCCCTGTAAGGTAATAGAAAACCCCCTGCCGCCCCCCCCCCCCCCCCAGCCTCATTCCCCCTGCCACGGGTCAGTGGTGCAAGGTCACCCCCACTCACCGGTCAGGTGACCAGTGAAGCGTGACGATGAGCAAACAACTGGGTTGTTTGTTTTTGTTTTTCGTCCTAGCAACATTTAAGGTCATATCAGGACGGGTACCGACTTGTGACAGTGCGCACTCATGGCGACTTTATAGTGCTGTCCCACTGGGAAACCAGGCCACCGGCACCATGACCTGGTATCCCACTCAGTCACATTATCCTGACACTGAGCACACCAGTGCAAACAACTGGCAACAAGACAACTACCTAGACACTAATTAACACGTAGTGGTTGGTTGGTTGTTGGGGTTGTACGTCATGGCTACATCTAAGGTCATATCAGGACGGGTGCCGACCTGAGCGTAATAGTGCATACTCATGGCGACTTTATACTGTTGCCCCACTGGGAAAGCAGGCCGCCGGCACCATGACCCGATATCCCCCTCAGTCGCATTATCCTGACATTGAACCAACCGGGCCTTGCCTTACCCTATTAATGCCGAGCGCCAGGCTAGGAAGCGACATGTATCAATTTGTATGTCACTGGTTTGACTCGACCAGGGTTTGAACCCATGGGTTCGAATCCCATGATCTACCAAAACGGGAGATGGAGGCTCAACTCATTCGGCCATCCCGTGTGGTACACCTACGGCTGCCCGAATGAGAGCTTGTTTCAGCGCCGTCCAAAAATCAAATTAATATGTTCTGGTCGAGATCTGTGTCAAATCTGCACAATAATCTCCATAAGGGCCTGGACTATACTGGTGCCAGTGACCAGCGAACCTCTGCCAAAAGTTAGTTTTATTTAGCGACGCCTCTAGAGCATATTGATTTTTATCATCGGCTATTGGACGTCAAACATATGGTCATTCTGACATGTTTCTTTGGAGGAAACCCGCTGCCGCCACATAGTCTACTCTTTCCGATAAGTAGCAAGCAGTCTTTTATATGCACTTTCCCAGAGACAGGACAACACATAGCCTTTGAATTTAATGAACCAGTTGTGGACCACTGGTTAGAACAGAAAATAGCCCAAACTGCAAATGGGTCCACTGAGCAGGATCGATCGGATGACCCACATCATCAGAGGGGAAGCACTATAAAGTAAAAAGAAAAGGTCTAAAGAAATTAGTTAAAGCTGCATAGTCCGATGTTTCTGAGTTCATGTACTTTTTCAAAAGAATTCTCTAATCTAATTTGCATTAGGTTGAAGTCACTTCTGTTTCAAATAGCCAAATTTGAAGTTATTCTAAGTGAGAAAAAAAAACCGGAAAATTATTTTGTTGGCAAGTGCGGCAATATACTGACACCATAGAATTCAGTAGTAATGGATTCTATTAAATTGGCTTTGCGTTATTGTCTATGCAATAACAGATTTTTAATAAGTGCATCAGTATCTGAGTTGGATGTGTTGGATCAAATCTCGGTCAATGTCTTGTTTTGGTTTTGAAAAGTTGACGATTTCATCGGACTATGCAGCTTTAAACTTATCACAGATTGACATTAAAGTTGCATAGTCCGATGGTTTTGAGTTTATTCTGAGATAAATATATTAAATTCATTGTTATAATCTTTAGTTTGAAGTAACTTTTTACTTTACACCGCTAACATTTTAGATATTTGAATTGCAGACATCATATAGGCTTAAGCAGCAACAGTTTCTATTAAATTGACTCGGTATGCCCTTCTATGTGGCGAAAAATGCTTAATAATTGCATCAGTATCTAAATTAGATATAAAATGAAATCTAGATAATTGTTTTGCTTTTGAAAATTTGATTCTCCATCGGACTATGCAGCTTTAAACTAAATAGAGCGGCATAGCATGAGATTGTAATTGTTTGCCCTGATCAAAAGGTTAAGGAGGTGCCTATGCAGGTGGGCGTGGATAGAATGATTGCAACAGGGAACCGAGATGGTGTAATGGTTAGCATGCTAGCCCATAGAATGGCAAGAAGTGTGCGTTATGATCCTGTCCTTGACACAATATTTATTTCCCATTTTTATTAACCCAATGACACTGGTTACTGTGACCTGGATCCTGTACAAGCTATGTGCGGTATGGTTGTTGAACCTGCCCTGTGTATATCAACATTTAAGTGCAGTGCCTGCATGTATGTAATTGTAATCATTAAATGACTTATGGACATGAACCATTTCAAAGACTTACAATTACAGGGGGACGAATGTAGTAGCCTGCACTGACCTCTCAGGCAAGTAACCACATAGACAGGTAGATGTGGATAGGGTGATTGCACCAGGGAGCCTAGGTAGTGTGATGGTTAACTCGCTAGCCCCTGAGGTCATATTCGATTAACACGACCCAGGAAACTCGGGTCACCCGAGTTGCTAGAATTTCAAATCAAACACAGCGAGTGGAGTTGATAAAAACATGTGGCCTGTCCAAAAAGTCCCGACCCCAGTAGCCCACGACTTGGCTGTGGGTGGCTAGGAATGATGATGTCACATTTGCACTGGTACTGTCCTGTAGGATAACAGCTAACAGTACGAGTCCTACATGTTTTTTTTGGGTAATAACCCAGATTAATGAAATGGAAATATAACTAAACTATTCAATCATAAAATACTTTAAATCCTATTTTGCTGTAGTTATATTGGTTATTAAAAATACAGAAAGTTTTGGATTAAGCCATCATTTTTTCCACTCCGAGCATAGAGAAGTGGATTCATTTATTCAACGCGAATTTGTAGGATGTGTGGATGCGCCAAAAAGTGGCTCGCGCGACCCGATTTGATTAATCGAATACGCCCTGAATGGCAAGAAGTGTGGATTCGAAACCTGCTCTAGATGCAATATTTCCTATTTTTATCATCGCACCACGACAATCTCAATCCGTGAGATGAAATGCCTGAAAGATTAAAGCTGCATAGCGTGATTGAAGCATCAAGTTTCCGATTGCAAAACACTTACCTAGATTTGATCCTACAAATCCAACTTATGCCCGGTACACACCTCCCGTATAAAACCTAAAACTGCCTGTTTCACGACTAACTTTGAGTTTTAGTCGGTTTCAGTCTTTAGGTGTGTGACCACCTAACACACCTGAGCCTTCCGATTCATGACTTAAAACTAAGTTTTAGGGCTTAAGACTGGAATCTTATAAGATTCAAAAAATGAATCGGGCAGTTTTAGTCAGGAAACAGGACAGGTCGGGTTGTGACGGGTCACGTCGGGCAGTCAGTTTTAGCGCGTGAATCGTATATGGGAGGTGTGTACCAGCCTTTAAACACTGGTGCATCCATTAGTCATGTTGCTTCGACAACATGGGTAATTCGGGACCGAGACGGGACACATAGTGCTGCCATCTTTTTATTAAGGTAGACCTATCGTAATATCAAATCCCCCTTTTAAATATAGGCGGCCTAAACTGAACTAACTCCAGGTGGCGACACCGGCACACCTGAGCCGGCCTCAGACACTTGTACCCGGTGACCGATTCTGATGTCACTTCCGCCCACAACCACCGCACCAACGACACTCATCCACCAGACGCCGGACCTACACCACTACCCGCCTTTTCTCATCGCCCCACCCGACCCTACTATGAGTACTATAAGACAATTCGACTCACACGGGTTGAGTGCGGGATCGTGGAGAGACTCGAACCTACTACCAGACATTGAAACTTGACCTGATACTCTTGATGAACTTAGATTAAATCAAATTTCCCATACTATGTAGTCCCGTGTCGTGTCCTGAATTAAACATTTATTACGGCATAGAAAGGTATACAAAGTTAGCTTAATAGAACCTGTTATTATTGCCGAAGCCTATCGTGACAGAATTTCAACGCATACATACGACAAATTATTTTCAATGTTTTCATTTTAAATATCTGAGTGGTTAGCCATTCATAATTAACGTTACTTCAAATTGAAATAAAATACATTATAGCAATCCACCGTATATATATATGAAGAGTTCAGGCGCAAAACCATGTAAACGCCAATCCAAAAATGTAGTTGAAATAACAGATTTTTACCTGAAAATAATTTTAATTCTCACTAATTCCACTCTACATATGATCATACGGAGCAATGAACAAAAAAGCAGGAATATAACAAAATTAACTTTTCAAGGTTTGATTCCAATGTTTATCTCCATTTTTGGATCGGCGTTTATGTGGTTTTGCACCTGAACTCTTCATATATTTATTCATTTTTAAATGTCAAAAACTCAAAAAAATATTGAACAATGCATCCTTTTTTTCTTTATTTGTGTACATTAGTTGATTAAGCGGGAGAAATTTCAATCACTGTCAAGTGGTCTTCCTAATTCCACTGTTCCCTGCCCAATCCTAATGGGGCTGTCACACTACGACGTTTCTCCCGGCGACCCGTCAGCGTACAAAATAAAATCTTGCGCGTCGAGAAATGTCAAACTTTTCGGCGGTTTGGGGGAAAAGATCGATGTCAGCGCGGCGCATTATGCGCGCGCGGCCAACGTGTGTCGATGCGCTGGGGAACAAAAAAAAAAAGTTTGACGCGACGTCTTCATTTAACCTTAAATGTTGCGAGGGCGTAAAACAAAAACGGCCCAGTTTGCCGCAACGTGTGAGCAACGACCCTCCCGCGCGCACGCCTTCTTCCTAGCGTTCCCATAACGTTATTCCGGCGCGTCCAACGCAGTGCGACGCGCGCCTAACGTCCTTACCCATATATTTGCGCGCGATGGCGGTCGTTGGGTTGTTTTTGACATGTTGAAAACACTCAGCGACCAATAACGCGCGCCGACTTTCTCCGCCGACCGTCAACGTCAAACATAGTGTACCGACGTGTACCGACGGGCGCATAACGCGCTCCCAGCGTTTCTCGATATTTCACCCATTTTCGCCCAAATAGACCACACGTTGACGGGTCGCCGGCGAGAAGCGTCGTAGTGTGACAGCCCCATAATTTTGCCAAGCGCCAGAGTAAGTAGAGACAAGTGTCAATTTTATAACGCACTGGCTATTCACAGAGGTGCGCATCGCGGTGTTTACCTGACTTTCGAGATGTGCGTTACTCTTTGCTTTACTGTGGCCGATCCCGTGTTGGTAGATCGTGGGGTCGTGGGTTCGAACCCTGGTCGAGTCAAACCAATGACTTAAAACTTGATACTTGTTGCTTCCTAGCCTGGTGCTCGGCATTATTAGGATAGGGCAAGGACTGGTTGGCTCAGTGACAGGATAATGTGACTGAGTGGGATATCAGGTCATGGTGCTGGCAGCCTGGTCTTGTAGTGGGGCAGCACTATAAAGTCGCTAAGAGTGCGTACTGTCACAAGTCGGTGCCCGTCATGATATGACCTTAGATGTTTATAGGACGTAAAACAATAAGAATAGGTTGGGGTGTATAGTGGTGGGATCCCAGGTGTCCCGTTTCAGTCCCGAATTACTCATGTTGCCTAAGCAACATGCCCAATGTCACTACCCTAGCCAGCTCTACATTTCTATGTGGCTCTTTGCCTGAGAGGTCAGTGCAGACTACTTCGCTGTGTAAGCCTTATTTTTCTTAGTGCGAAGAAGACATGTTCAGAGATCAATGGAGGGCGCAGCTAACATTCATCAAGGAAATTAAATTAAATCTTTAAAAAGATTAATTACTTGAATCTTGTTTGATCACAGCGCCAATTTGCAGAGTATTAATCTCCTGGTGTTTAAACCCGGTAATTAGATCTTAAGTCTTTAATATTTTTTTTCTCATTAGGTTTGTTTGTTGGTTTAGGTTTTACAACCTAGCAACATCTCAGGACGAGGGCGCGGTGGTCGAATCGGTAGCGCGCGGGCCTCACTTGCAGAAGTTTGGGAGTTTGGTTTCCGGTCGAGTCAAGCCAATGACTTATAAAATTATACTTGTCGATTCCTAGCCTGGCGCATGGCATTAATAGGATAGGACAAGGACTGGTTAGCTCAGTGTCAGGATAATGTGACTGAGTGGGATATCGGGTCATCTAAGTTTGATATATATCGGATCATATCTATAAATACCCGTGTATCTAAGTTTGATATATGAGATCAAATCTACAAGTATTCTGGTGTCGAAATTGGATTTAAATAGACTGTTATCTAGGTTGGGTATATCAGATCAAATCTACAACTACTCTGGTATCTAAGTTGGATATATCAGATCAAAATTACAAGTAGTCTGGTATCAAAGTTGGATATATCAGATCAAATCTATGAATACACCAGTATTTATGTTGGATATATCATATCAAATCTACAAATATACTAGTAGTACCTAAGTCAGGTATATCGGATCAACTCTTTAAATACACTGGTATCTAAGTTGGATACATCAAATCACATTTATAAATATATTAACATCTAGGTTGGATATATCAGACGAAATTTACAAATATTCTAGTATCTAAGTTGGATATATCACATCAAATCTACAAATACAGTAGTATCTATATTGGATATATTAGATCAAATCTACGAATATACTAGTATCTAAGTTAGATATATCAGATACTATATACAAATACAGTAGTATCTACATTGGATATATTAGATCAAATCTGCAACTACTTTTTTTGTTGTTGTTCCATTAGTTGTTTAAGCAGGGGAAATTTCAGTCATAGACGACTGGTCTTCCTCATTCCACTGCTGGTCGATAGAAATCATGAGCCTACACTTTTACCGACCCAAGGGATTTTTAACCTCCCACACCACATAGACATGGTATGAGAGAAACCGACCTTTGATGACGCTGTAAGTTATACACAGCAGTGCAAATCCAAATTGGCAGAGCTGGAGGCATGGGGAATCGAACCGCTGACCCTCAGATTAGGAGTCTGACCTAGAAAAAAGTCAGACACTCTAACCACTCCGCCACAGAGAACGCCCGGTATCTAATTTTGTTATATCAGATCAAATCTATAAGACTTAGTACTCCAGTATCTACATTGGATATATTAGATCAAATGTACAAATATACTAGTATCTAAGTCGGATATATCGGATCAAACCCACGTGAGTGTTTTATGTTCGATAAGTTGATGACTTTTACCTTAAACGAGGACAAATAAATGATGAGACAACCGCCCTGCAAAGACTACAATAGCCAGCGAATTTGATCGTATATGGGCGATAATAGGATGTCACTCAGATAGGACCGGAAGTCGTGAAGCGGAAGTAGCGATTAATGGACGCTCAATGACGAGCATAATCAGCTGGCGATGCGGTTAATTTCGATCTAGAAGTTAATTAATTACTCAGAACTCATCGCCTGCACTTTGTAGACAAAATGAACACTCGAGAAATTGTTATTTTGTGATGGTTTTAAAATGGCGGCTCTTTTAAAATGGAAGGACAATTAATGATTGAGAACTAATAAAGTCTTAAATTTTGTGGTTTTTTAAATAGTTTTTTATATTTTATTCAATGATTCTTTTACCTAAGATTATCGATCAATGTTTTTTTTTTTTTTTTTTTTTAACGGTTTTTATTACTTTAGTAAAATATTCCTAGCCTGGGATTATTCATGGAATTCTGTAGGGCTTAATCCGGAAATGACATGAGTAAAATAACTTTGCTTAGTCACAATTCAAGACACGAGATGGAACTACATAGTATGGGAAATGTATTAGCTCTAAATAAAGATTACAGGTCAAACACACATATCGGGTATTGATCAAGTCTCTGCATGACTCGGGCCTCAACCCTTGGAATTCGAGGCCATTAAAGTAGGGTAGGTTGGGTCGGTGAGAAAAAGAGGTAGTGGTGGTCCGGCATCTGGGTGAGAAGTGCCAATGGGGCGGAGGCAGGGGCGGAAGTGACGTCAGAGAGGGGTCATCGGATACAAGCGGCAGCTGCCGACTGCGCGCCAGTGTCGCCATCGGGAGTGGCGCCTATGAATGAAAGGGGGGAGGGGGGAAGTTATGGTGGGGTTAGGGAGGAGGGGTATCTGTCCCGTCTCAGTCCCAAATTACCCACATTGCCGAAGCAATATGTCCAATTATCATGATCAAATATCACTATTCTTAGAGTTGCGTAGTCCGATGGTTTTGAGCTTCTGTCATTTTCTAGAATAACTATATGAGGTTGATAATTATAATCTAACTTCCTTCAGGTTAAAATAGCTTTGCTTTAAAATGATTAACTTAGGAGATATATATGAAGTGCAAGCATGCCAAATTAATGCTGACACACTTGTCAAAACTCTGACTCCAGAGGCTTCAGCAGTAGGCCCTACCAAATTCAAAAAAGGTTTTAATTTTCTACGGCTCTAGAGCACATTGATTTTAATCATCGGCTATTCAACATCAAACATATGGTCATTCTGACATATTTCTTTGAAGCTAACCCACTGCCGCCACATAGGCTACTCTTTCCGATAAGCAGCAAGGGATCATTTACATGCACTTTCCCACAGAAAGGACATGACATACCACATCCTTTGATGAACCAGTTGTGGACCACTGGTTGGAATGGAAAATAGCCCAAACTGCAAATGTGTCCACTCAGCAGGTTCGATCGGATGATCCACACCATCATAGCTAGAGACTCTACCGCCTGAGCTACATCCCGTTCCCCCTGCCAAGTTCAATTAAATTGACTTAGCAATGCAGCAACAAATACTGAATAAGTGCATCAGTATCCCAGTTGGAAATGTAGCTTCAAATCTAGATAAGTGTTTTGCTTTTGAAAATTTGATGCATGTGTCCCTATAAAGTTGCATAGTCCGATGGTTTTGAGTTTCTGTAATTTTCTGAGATAAATATATTAGGTTGATTGTTTTAATGTGCCTTACTTCAGTTTGAAATAACTTTGATTTTAAATGGCGAAGCTTTGAGATATTTTAAATGTGAACATGCAAAATCAATTTTGGCAAGCTTGCCAAAATTCTGACACCATAGGCTTCTGCAGTAAGAGGTTCTATTAAATTGCCTCAGTATTCCCTTCTATGTGGTAACAAATGTTAATAAGTGCACCAGTATCTAAGTTAGATGCCTATAATCAAATGTAGATAATCATTTGGCTTTTGAAAATTTGATGTTTTCATCGGACTATGCAGCTTTAATTTTCATATTTTTAAATAGGCGGTTCCAGATTTATTTAGGACATAATATAGAATGGGGGCCTCAATGATCAAGCTGCAACTATTGCATTTATATATATATAATTAATTCTGCATAGAATAAATGAACAAGAATAAGGGTGGGTTGAAGATATATTGGTCCTGTCACATTACGATGCTTCTTTCCGGCGCGCCACCAACGCGCAAAAAATCGAGAAACTTAAAACTTGTCGGCACGGTGGGAAAAGGTTTGACGTCGGCGCAACGTGTTGGTAGCTTGCGGCCGACGTTGTGGTAATGAATATCGATGCATGAGAAAAGAAAAAAAAAACGTTTGGCTCACCATCCTGTTATGACCTTAGATGTTGTGAGGACGTAAAACAACAACAAACAAACAAAGGAACAGTTTGGCGCAACGAGCCTCACATGCGTGCAGTGTGTGCCTAGCGTTCGCATAACCTTATTCCGGCGCGTTTAACATATCTCAACGCGCCCCAAATGTCGCCATAAGATTGGCACCCGCGCGTTGTCGCACGTCAAAAGGAAGGTGAGGAGGGAGATGAGGAGGACGTGTAGGGAGAGGAGGGTGACAGTGGAAGGGGAGGGAGGGTGGAAGATGGAGAGGGAGGGGGGAGGCAGGGGGAGGTGAGGAGGAGAGAGGGGAATGCAGGGGGAGGTGAGGAGGAGAGAGTGGGAGGCAGGGGGAGGTGAGGAGGAGAGAGGGGAGGCAGGGGGAGGTGAGGAGGAGAGAGGGGGAGGCAGGGAGAGGTGAGGAAGAGAGAGGGGAGGCAGGGGTAGGTGAGGAGGAGAGAGGGGAGGCAGGGGGAGGTGAGGAGGAGAGAGGGGGAGGCAGGGGGGGGGGGCGTGAGGAGGAGAGAGTGGGAGGCAGGGGGAGGTGAGGAGGAGAGAGGGGAGGCAGGTGGAGGTGAGGAGGAGAGAGCGGGAGGCAGGGGGAGGTGAAGAGGAGAGAGCGGGAGGCAGGGGGGTGAGGAGGGAGGCAGGGGGAGGTGATTGCAGCCGTCAGGTTAGTTTCCTGGAGATTTGCAGGGATATGAGGCTAGACGAGGATGAGGGGGAGGGAGGGGGTGGCTGGTTGTTGGGTGTGTGTGTAGGCATGGATGTGAGGGTGGTGAGTGAGGGGTTTCAGGGATTGGTGGAGGGTGGTGGGTAATAGATTGGGGATGGCACAGCTGTGGGGAACGAGTGGTGGGCGGGGGGGGGGGGGGTATTTATGTGGTTATGACGAATTGGAAAGACATGAGCGGACTGGGGTTAGGGGTTGACCGGTGCGTTTGTTTGTTGGGGTTTTATATCCTGGCAACATGTAAGGTCATATAAGGACGGGTACCTACCGACTCGTGACAGTGCACACTCATGGCAACTTCATACTCATAGAACCAGACGGGATGGCCGAATGAGTTAGAGCGTCCGTCTCCCATGCTGGTAAATCGTGGGGTCGTGGCTTCGAACCCCGGTCGAGTCAAACCAATGAATTAAAAATTGATAGTTCTTGCTTCCTAGCCAGGTGCTTGACATTGTTAGGACAGGGCAAGGACTGGTGTGTTCAGTGTCAGGATAATGTGACTGAGTGGGATACCAGGTCATGGTGCTGGCAGCCTGGTTTCCCAGTGGGACAGCACTATAAAGTCACCATGAGTGCGCACTGTCACAAGTCAGTCCCGTACTGATATGACCTTAGATGTTGCTAGGACGTAAAACAACAACAAACAACAAATCATACTCATAGTGATATCCCACTGGGAGACGAGACCATTGGCACCGTAGTCCGATTTCGCACTCAGTCACATTATCTTGAAACTGGACCCACCAGTCCTTGTTCTATCCAATTAATGCTGATCGCACTTTTAAAATTCAAAAGAAACTCCCAATTGCAAGAGAAATTGTGCCCAGGAAAAGGTAAACATACTGGATACAAGTTGACGATATGAGGTGATAATGGTGAATGGCGGGCGGGGGCGGGGGGGTATCAGGGGTCTGTATGGGTTGTGGCGGGGGTGGGGTTGGGGGAGTGGAGGGTAGTGTGGACTGGAGCCTAGGTGAGACGCTACAGTGTGTACAGTGGAAATTAATTGTACACACGCCCGATAGGGGGCTCTGTGCTGGGACGCCGAGTCTTTATCATATTTACAGACGCAGCCAGCATTGAATTGAACACAGCCCACCTCTTTTCCCCCATCCCCCCCGCAACCCCCAACCCCCCGCGAAAAAAAGAGCAAGCTGCTTCCAGTTTGGAACGAAAACTCATTTTGGAAAATGGTCAATATTTTCAATTAGCATTACTCTTTTGTGTTTTGCCATGGAATCCTGTTTGGGAACCAGTGGTCCACAACTGGTTCATCAAAGGATGTGGGATGTACTGTCCTGACTGTGGAAAAGTGCATATATATATATATATATATATATATATTTATATATATATATATATATAAACAGTTGGTCCCTGGTAAGACAGAATAACAAAAGACGGAGTGGTTGAGAAGGAGTATATATTCTCTGGCAGGAATATATTAAATGCCCACCTAAAATTAAAATCCAACCGTCTGAGTGGGTCTGGCAGCGGTAGTAACCAGGCGCAGTTGGTATCAGGGTGGTCAGGAGCCACACACAGGTGGCAGACTAGTGGAGGATGAAGGAACTAGACTAGGCAGTAGCACAGGAGGTATTAACTAACTCAATGACACTAGTACAGTAGGAGTAACTAAATCACATGACAGTACAGGATGTAGTAACTAATAGAGAGAGAACTGCTAGGTGGTAGTGTCCTTGTTTATATTCCCATAATAGATTATAGAGCACATATATAGAAGACCCTTTGCTGTGGTGGCAGCAGGTTTCCTCCAATGAAATATGTCAGAATGACCATATGTTTGACGTCCAATAATATGGAGATCAATGTGCTCTAGAGGCTTTGTTAAATAAAACAAGCTTGCTGAAGCCGTGCAACTGTGCAGTAACATCTATGTAGTTTCAAATAACTCTTCACTTTGCAACCTTTCAAATTTGAACTCAACAGAGAAGCTCAAGAATTGACCTGTCTAGGACCAATACACCAAGCATCCCAGGACTATCCTACTGGTTCGACTGGTATTCGAATTCCCGAATATATTATAATATATTAAAAGCATGCTTACATGATTTTGTGCTAAAGTGAAAATGTGAAAAAGTACACATTCGACACCATGCATATTTACCCAAACTGTTTTTCTACTTTTTTTTGTAATTCTTTCTCGTATGACAATTTTATTTGCTCAATGTTGCCTAGTCCAATCGTTTTGAGTTTCTGTCAATTTTCTGAGATAAATATCTTAAATTGATCGATAGAATCTACATTCGCTTCGTTTGAAGTAACCTTTGTTTTAAAAGGCTAACTTTTGAAATATTTGAAGTGCAAACATGCAAAAAAATGTTGGCAAGCACACCAAAACTCTGACACAATAGGCTTATGCCGTAACATGTTCTGTTAAAGTTGCATGTTCTGATGGCGCTTGAATGTTTGTCTTATTTTTTAGATAAATATATCAAATTGATCGTTATGAGCTACTAATCATTTGTCCGGAGACATTTTGATGAAAAATTACTAGTTTTGAAGCAATTTAGCTGAAAGAACCCAAAATACTTCTGACAATCTTTCCAAAAGTCCTCTCGTTATGACCAGTATTGACATCTCGCAGTGACCACATAATGTGGAATGACCTAACATAAAATATAGCCTGGGTACCTTTTCTTTCCACTGATGCCGCCATTGCACAATCAATTGTTTCTTTGCATGTGATGTGATGTGGGCTGACCTAATGATGTAAGTCGTTGTAGGTCATGGGGACCCATGGTCTGATGAAGCATAATTTTTGTTGGTCAAAATCAAACCACATACTTACATTTGATCTCATATTTTCAACTCAATAATGCTGAATACCAAGCTAGGTAGGGACACTTATAATTTGGGGGTTCGAATTCCATGACCTAGCAAATGGGAGGCAGGTGCTCTACTTATTCGGCTTTATAGAACTGCCTTAAGCCCCAGTCACACATACCCGGATCAGGGGCCAGTCGAGCCCCGGACCGCCATCCGGGATGGTCCGGGGCGATCCGGGGTGATCTGTGGCTCGTCCGTGGCTCGTATGTGCGACACCCCCACATCCGCCCTGATCCGTGGTTCGTCCGGCGCCGTCCGGGCTCAGCCCCGGATGTTTTAAAATGTTTAAAACATCCGGGGCGGTCCAGGGATTTTGTGATCCGGGCTCAATCCGGCCTGATCCGGCCTGATCCATCGGTGGTCCGGGGGTGATCCGGGTATTTTGGGGGTGGTCCGGGGTGAAGCGGGCCTGTCCGAGGGTGGTTTGGGGTCATTTTGAGCCACGGTTTGACCCGGACAATCCCCGGACTATCCCGGACGAGCCCCGGCCTAGCCATGGACCACTCCCGGACTGCCCCCATAAGACCGGGGGTGATCCGGGATAATCCGGGGGTGATCCGGGATAGTCCGGGGGTGGTCCGGGGCAGTCCGGGGGTGGTCTGGCCTAGTCCGGGGCCGGTCCGGCCCTGTCTGAGGGCAGTCCGGGGGTGGTACAGGGCGGTCCGGGGCTCATCCGGGGCTCATCCGGGAAAGTGTGACTGCAAGGCAAAAATCGACAAAAACAGTGATTTTATCCGTGGCAGTCCGTGACAGTCCGGGCCATTGGTCCGTGGGTGGTCCGGCTCAAAATCCGGGGCTCGTCCGGCTATGTGTGACTGGGGCTTTACTGAGAGGTCAAAAGCCGTTTATATTTTCAATGAACTTGACAATTAATGGTAATATTTTGTATATGACATATATGAGCCTTTTGTATCACAATATTCAATATTGTATTTTATGAACAAAATTTCCCAAAATGTTAAAATTAATGTTCACGCTTAATTATAACAATTGCATCAGTGAACAATTTTTTCATAAGTATTCAGTCAATATTTATTTGATACCATCTATGGCATGTAAGACAACTCTAACGAAGCATTTATAAAACCGAACAAATCCACTCAGTTAGCTTCATGTATTGTTTCTTTATATTTGCATGTGCTGTGTTAATTCTTTGTTTGACCTTAAGTGTGTGTCTTTATTTGTCTACAGCTATTCTAGCATGTCACTTGCATGATTATCAAATGTACTGTTCCCAGATAATAATATACATAATTATTACATCATTCTTATTCAGATCTGTGACAAATATTTAATACAAAATTCCATGCAACTTTATATCAACCCAGGCTATGGTGCCAGCAATACTACCACTGGACATCCTGGAACCTGACTAGGTACTTGGAATGAGGGTCAGGGCTACTGAGCCCACGAGATTGACCTAATTGATTAATGGCTTCCTTGTGTGATGGGTTTCTCAAAGTAGGATGAGGTAGTAAATTCACTGATTATTCTATATATGCTGTCCCAAATCACTTGTTAATGCACCAATATCTAAGTTGGATATATCATCATCATCATGGTGTCAGTCGCGATGCGACAAAGACTGCTTTCATTACTTGACTGCCGCCCTCCATTTAGGTCTCTGCTGTGAGAGTGATTTCCATGAGTCGGTCTTAATGTCTCTCAGCTTCAGGTTTCTCTTGATCGTATCCTTGAACCGGAGATGAGGGCACCCTCTCTTTCTGTAACCAGAAGACAGTTGAGAGTAGAGGATCTGCTGTGGTAGCCGGTCTGATGACATCATCATGAGGTGTACAGTCCACCGGAGATTCTTTCGAGTATTTCCGTATTTGTCACTTTGTCCTTCCAGGTTAGCCTCATGATTGAACGCAGATGTCACATCATGAAGGCATGCAGCTGTTTTACCTGTCATCTGTACACTCTCCAGGCCTTGGCTCCCTATAGTAGGGTGGATAGCACAATTGCACGGTAGATCTTGCCTTTGACCCGCATGGACACATGGTGGTTGTTCCAGAGTCTCTGGCATAGTCAGCCGAAAGATGTGCTAGGCTTGGCCATCCTCCTCTGTATTTCAACATCAATGCATCCAAGTTCATGAAAGCTGCCTGCAAAAGTGTTGAAGTGCTGCTGGCTTTTGCAAGTTACCAGTGGAACTCTCTTGGGGAGCAAATAGAGGTTTCAGATGGACAAGAACATGTCCAGACAGGCGCAAAACTATTTGTCCCTGCAGTGGCTGGTCGGGAGATGTTATGAGTTCCATACATCAACTGCCCTTGATGCTGCCACAGTGACATGGTTTTCTGTTCAGGGTTTGCTCCCTTAGCCTTCGGTTCTGTCAAGAACCTGTACCACAAGGCAGTGGTTTACAACTCTGCAGGGCAGGGGCGTCAACCTCTCTGACGTATTGCAATACCTGAATATCGGCAAGATATTTATATAATCAAATTAAAGTTGCATAGTCCGATCGTTTTGAATTTCTGTATTTTTTTCTGAGATAAATATATTAGATCGATCACTAGTATCTACTTTACATTAGTTCAAAGTTACTGGTACTTTAAATGGTAAACTTTTGAGATATTTTGAGTGCAAACATGGAAAATCTGACACCATAGACTTCTACAGTAACAGGTCCTGTTAAGTTGACTCAGTATTGCCTTCTACGCAGAAACAAATGCTTAATAAGTGCATCAGTATCTAAGTTAGATATGTCAAATCAAATTTAGATAATTGGTTTGGTTTTGAAAATTTGATATTTCATCAGACTATGCAACTTTAAGATACATGTTTTGTTTTTGAAAAATAAATATTTCATCGGACCATGCAACTTTAAATTGAGGCAGTGTTCCTATCTATGTGGCAATAAAATGCTTAATAAGTGCACCCGCATCTAAGTTAGATATGTAGAATCACATTCAAGTGAGTGTTTTTGTTTTGAATATTTGATGCTTCATCAGACACTGCAGCTTTAACTGTAAATGTAATCAATGATATTCTTGTTTTAATTGTTCATGTTGGCCTCAACATGGGTAATTGAGCACACAGGCTCGGCACCCCATATATACATATATATATCTTCTCAACCAATATATAGAACATATCTTTATAGCACTGCAGGTAAGGTTCCACCCAATTTTGTACTTCTCCGTAATACAAACAGTCAATGCTTGAAGCCGACAGCTGGCGCTACCTGGCCCGAAAATATAAACTACATTATTACCGCAGCACCCACGCTGTCCAGCGTTAAAGCCTGAGCTGATGTAATTATTTCCCAGATGTTGGTGACTTCGATCATTCGTCCTCAGTGCTCCGACAAAGTAGCACGTATTCCAGGTCTCAGTTTTTGTTAGCCACCCTCCCAACCCGACTATATTAAGGCTCTATAACATTAGGGTTAATCGTCTGCATACCTCGCTCTTGACTTGAATTGGCTAACAAATGACTCATTGTAATCTGACTCTAAAATCTCAAATAAATGCCAATATAAACATGTGTCAGCCTTGTGTCGCTTAATTTGTCAAGTATGCTAAAATGATGTTCTGGATGTGGCTTTGATTTCCATGTTACACAAGTTATTTTAATGTACAGGTCAATTTGCATGAGATCAGAATAAAAAAATTAAATAGCTTTTATTGAACTGACAAATATGCACAACATCTAAACATTCATACAGACATGGATTCTGCTATTATTTGGAATGTTTCTGTTAGTATTTGGAAGATTTTTCACTTTTGGTCTCCATGTTATACTTTAGTGCCCAGTTTCAGAGAATGACCCATATATATAATATTGTAAAGACTAGGTCTCCATGAAGTAAAGTTGAATCATTCATCCAACTAATAGATTTACCACTCGTCATGGTCGCCAGTATGTAAAATCTACGGCTCGAATCTGTGGTTGTGTAGGCAGGCTATAGTGAAATCAATACAGACAAAGAGAAAGGAAGAGTATAACGTGTGAAAGAAGAGAGAGAGTCAAGCCCTCTGGTTTATTATTTATATTGTACATGGATTCAGTGTAGAGTATCACCCCACCCTATTCCCCCGATGAGAAACAAGCATCCTTAGCTCTACCAATAGGGATCCATCATTCCTGGTCCCCATGGTTACCAGTGATCTCTCCACCACCACCAAGCTGTGTGGATCCCCTGGCCACCACCTGCCTTGAGCCTGAGTGTGGTGATTGTGACTAGCAGACTGGGGAGGGGGCTAGACTCTGAGTGCCCCTTACACAGTCCTGCCAGCACCACTATGTCTATCTACATCTCAATCAGGCACCACCAGCACCTACGTATATATACATATATGCACCTGGTCACGTATACCCAATCAGTAATAGAACATTTGCATTCCCCCACCAATGCATTAAATTGGAATATTTTACAATATGTTTCCTCAGAGAGAGCACAAGGTAGGCAGCAGCCAAGTTCCGGTCCCCCTGTGTGCGCTTAAGCCCATGCGCATCCGGTTCTGTGTTTGGCGTGCATGCGCATTATCTAAGCTGTGCCTTTAAACAGGCTTAAGCTAAGATTCCTTCTACGCGGTATGCGGCATGCGGTATGCGGTATGCGAATGGGAGGATTCCTTCTATGCGGTATGTGGTATGCGGCGTGCGGCATGCAGCACACGACTGGCTATATTTAA
Organism: Branchipolynoe longqiensis; assembly: GCA_030323885.1. Lineage (NCBI taxonomy): Eukaryota > Metazoa > Annelida > Polychaeta > Phyllodocida > Polynoidae > Branchipolynoe > Branchipolynoe longqiensis. The sequence continues at coordinate 25,659,880 of CM059202.1, read as the reverse complement.
AAAATAAAAATAAACAAGTATACTCCATACTGCGCTGTATATGGCCTAATATGGCATTTATATCTATGTAACTCTTGGTACGTCACAGGGAGGTTGCTACCATTATAATTACCGAATTATAGATAAGTATTCATATTTATGTGGCTATGGTAGCATTTTTACGAACCCGTAACCCAACCACCACGACTACCATATGTTTCCCCTCTGCACCCTTGTGTGTGTCCATTCCGTAATCCTCAGTCGCCTCTCCTCGTCTAAACCTAATGGACAAGTGCGACTGATGTTTCTATTCACACACCGCATGCCGCATGCCGCATGCCGCATACCGCACCGATCGCTACAGGGACCGATCGAGTTGTCGCATTCGCATTCGCATTCGCATTTGCATACCACATGTAAGGGATGTAGTCCATTGACTTCAAGGTGTTTCGATTTTTTGTCGCATTCACATTCGCATGCCGCATACCGCGTGTAAGGAATCTTAGCTTAAAGTCCACATAGCCTGATTCTATTAGCATAGATGAGGAGTTGGCTGGGTGTTGGGTAGGGGGAGGGGGGTTAGGGCGGGCGGGACGTAGCTCAGGCGGTAGAGTGTCCACCTGTGAAGGTGTCGGTGATCCTATCGATCCTATCAAACCGGTCATAACCGGTCAAAACCGGTCATAACCGGTCATAACCATTTTGAACCGGTTTGAACCGGTTTGAACTGGTCAGAACCGGTTAGCACCGGTTTGAACTTGTTTGAATTGGTAAGGACCTGTCAGAACCGGTTTGAACTGGCTTAAACCGGTCAGAACCGGTTAGAGCCGGTTTGAACCAGTCAGAACCAAGAATAACCAGTCAGAACCAGCCAGAACCGGTCAGAAACAGGTAGAACTGGTCATAACTGGATTGAACCAGTTGGAACAGGTTTGAACCGGTCAGAACCGGTCAGAATTGATCCGAACCGGTCAGGACCGGTTTGAACCAGTCAGAATCAGTTTCAACCGGGTTGAACCAGTCAGAACCGTTCAGAACTGTTTGAACCAGTTTGAACTGGTCAGGACCAGTCAGAATCGATTTGAACTAGTCACAACCGGTTTGAACTGGTCAGAACTGGTTTGAACTGGTATGAACCACCTTAACCTGGTCAGAACCAGTATGTATAGGTCAGAACCGGTTTTAACCAGTTTGAGCCGGTCAGGAAAAGTCAGATCCGGTTTGAACTGGTCAGAACTGGTCTGAACTGATTTGAACCGGTTCAGACCTGCACAAGTCGGTTCTGACCGGTTCAAACCGGTCTCTGAGAACGACCCACATATATATATATATATATATATATATATACCGCTATAGAAGACAATATTTGCAAAGTGGCAAGATCTCGCGCTTTCAATTCAAACATAGTGGTCACGTGATCGGAAGGGTAAGTTTAGGCACGTGAGGGTTCGCAAGGCTGTGCTGTGACTTTAGTTCTGGTGGGAGTCAGCAGAGGGTTGGGGGGTTGGGGGCATCATCAGGTTGAACATATGGGTCCAATTACCCACAGCGCCACTCAGCGGGAGAATTTCACACTACAGTCTCGAGTTGGAAGTCCTGGGAAGCAGCCACTGCTGATTTTCATTTTATCTAAGTTTATTTTCATTAAATGTCTTCAGAACATATGTTGGTGATTTAGATCTCAAAGATTCTCTCAATTAAATTTATATAAACGGCTTAAAGCTAGGCTGCTCACAATTTTTTCTATATTTATGTGGTGTATAAAGGTTATGCAAATATTATTGTGAATGGAATATAAACTCCCCATACGACACTGCGTTAGGGAGGGGCAGGAGGATGCCGTTTGAGCGACCTGTGGGGCGGGGGACCTGCTCCAAACCACCGTAACCTCATCCTCGGTATGGTCAGCAGGGGCGTAGCTAGACCTTTAACGATGTGTACTCGTAATTTCGGCAGGGGCTTTAGGGGGCCGCTTAAGCTTAAGCTGGCGGATTTTACACATTTTAGACTTGAGTTTTCAACACTCCGGACTACTACATGCCTCCTCTCTCTCTCTCTCTCTTTATTATTTTTTAATTTAATTTTCTTTTGACAAAACGATGTGGACGTTTTGGCGCACGCGCGTACACCTAGCTACGCCCCAGGTCAGCAAGCCTCTCAGCCCACTCTCGTCCAGAGATTTGTGGTAACCAAGACAAGTCGAGACTATGGGTAGTGATGTTGGATGCTGGGTGGTGGCACCACCAGTAGCAACAGATAAAATGACAAAATAAGTGTAGTAGTGTGCATTGTTTAGATCTCAGTTTGTATCCCTTTAAAATCATAAGGTGATCAGTATGTGGCCCAATTGCCTGTTGGATCTTGACATTGCCTTCTTCATTAGCAACACAGTCTTTGTATGAGATCTGGGCCCCTATGTATGAACAAGTTTTTATCGGCTCCGGTGTTAAGCACCACCACTGGGTTAGCTAACGCCGGTATTGGGAAATGGGTTACGGGGTATGTACGGGTCCAAAGCACGGTGGTCTTAGCTAACCTATATGTAATTTATAGATTTGGGAAATCCCTCTGAGCCTGTTCCCGGCGAGCACCGCTATTTCACAATATCGCGGGATCGGCGGTGGCGTTAATATCGGTTTGATTATTGGTTTAATTTGACCCAAATTGGGCGGCGGTGTTAATATCACTTCGATTTCTGGTTTAATTTGGCCAAATTTCACTTTTTTTAAATGTTATTCTGTCGGCAGCGGCGGCGACACCAGCGGCAGCGGCGCCCTGCAGTGGCAATTTGTTTTGTTTAGATTCGACAGTATGAATATCGCCGCCAATGTAGCGACGACGTTAATATCACTTCGATTTTGATTCTGTTATTCTGTTAAATATGATAGCATTGAATAGATTTCGGCCTACTCGATACCTAACACCACCCTTAAACCTGCTACTGAGTGGTGTTAGCTTACCGGACCTTAAACTCGCTGTGTTTGCGTAACACCGCTCCATACATACTGACTTTTCGCCGCTAACCTAGGAATCCCGTCCAAAACCAGTTTTGGCTCACTAACACCACCCCATGCATATGGCCCCTGTAGTATCTTGCGGTAACACCTCATTTCCGTGGTTGGTATTCTTCTTTGGAGTTCTGCTCTGAATGTCTTTGATCCGCAAGCATACAGGAAGTTGGATGTGACAAGGGAGCGCCTTAGTCATATTTGGAGTTTAGAGAAATACTCTTGTCAAACCAAACTGGTGTAGTAGTCTGAACATGAGCTCTACTATCACGCGGTAGCAGCGGAGACTACGACGCCATCAGCGCAGTACCACTACACTGCGCTAGATGGCGGCACGGGTCACCACCGGTCAGACCCTAGCCGGGCTGACCTTTACTGCGTGTGGTTGACCCACCCCCCCACACACACCTATAGAGTCGATGTGGGATCTGGCGAGTCAGGGGGCGGGTCAGACAACTACTGACGCCGTGAAGAGCAGATGGTTCAATAAACCAAGGGTGAAGCGTACACTTGATTGAATCTTGGTGTTCTTCCGTGAGTGTGAGAGAGTCGGAGGGCCGTGGGCCATTACATTGACGCCGTGAAGAGCAGATGGTTCAATAAACCAAGGGTGAAGCGTACACTTGATTGAATCTTGGTGTTCTTCCGTGAGTGTGAGAGAGTCGGAGGGCCGTGGGCCATTACACTGGTTTCAGCCTTGTCAATGCTCTCGCTTGTTGTTATTCTTGCTACTCCTGTGTGACAGGTATCTCCCAAAACAAGTGGTCCACAACCGGTTCATCAAAGGCTGTAGTATGTGTGGTCCTGTCTGTGGGAAAGTGCATGTAAAAGACCCCTTGCTGCTTATCGGAAGGAGTAGCCTATGTGGCGGCGGCAGATTTCCTCCAAAGAAATATGTCAGAATGACCATATGCTTGACGTCCAATAACCGATGATATGGAAATCAATGTGCTCTAGAGGCGTTGTTAAATAAAACAAGCTTGCTGAAGCCGTGCAACTGTGCATTAACATCTATGTAGTTTCAAATAACTCTTCATTTTGCGACCTTTCAAATTTGAACTCAACTGAAAAGCTTAAGAATTGACCTGTCTAGGACCAATACACCAAGCATCCCAAGACTATCCTACTGGTTTGGCTCGACCAGTATTCGAATTCCAATAGCCGGTGATCAAAATCTATGTGCTCTAGAGGCATCGTTAAATATAACAAGCTTTTGGTAAATCACGAATTGCAGTGGAAACACTGGTGTATGCCTCACTAAGGTTGTCTAGGAATCTGCACTGACCTCTCAGGCAAGGAGCCACACATGCAGGTAGGCGTGGATAGGGTGATTGCATCAGGGAGCCTAGGTGGTGTAATGGTTAACACACTAGCTCAGAATGTGAGAGATGTGGGTTCGAATCCTGCTCTAGGCACAATATTTCCCATTTCCATTGCCCTCTATGACACTGGTTCCATGACCAGGATCCTGTGCAAATTAACCTGTGTATTTTATATATGTAACTGCATTGCCTGTATGCACCCAATTGTAAGCATTAAATGACTTATTGACAAAAACCATTTAAAAGACTTACAATTCCAGGGGGATGAGTGTAGTCTTATACTTATAGTAGTAGTCTGCCATGACCTCTCAGGCAAGAATCCACGTAGATAGAAGGTGTGGGTAGGATGATGGACATCAGTGAGTCTAGATGGTATAATGGTTAGCATGCTAGCCCAGAATGCAAGAGATCTGGGTTCACATCCTGCTCTAGGTGCAATAGTTTCCATTGTCATCACCCCTACGACACTTGTACACATCAATTAGGTAACCTTGACAATGTGTTATCCTCTGAACATGTATTAACAAAACCAGCAAAATTGTTGTTCACCAAATTCCAATTTCATTGAACAATAATTGTTCTGAAAGAAGCTGTGCTTTCTTCAAGCAAATGACGTCAATGGTTGTCAATTAAATTGGTATTTGATGGGATGATTAAATAGGGTTTGCATTCTATAAATGGGTTCATTAGAAACTAACTGACTTGGTATCGTCAAAGTCACGTGACTGTCACGTGGAGTGAGAGCTTAGCGGCAATTGGGGGCATAATCGATTAATCAACTCGGGGCACCTGAGCCACCTTTTGGCGCATGCGCACATCCTCCAGACTCGGGTTGAATAATCGAATACGCTTCTCCACGCTCGGGTGGAAAAACTGATTTTTTTTTTAATGACAAAAGTGTAGTAGGATTTAAAGTATTTTATGATTGCCTAGTTTAGCTATATTACGGGACTAGTTTAGCTATATCAGGCAGCCTAGGTGGTGTAATGGTTAGCACAGTGGCCCGGAATGCAAAGAGATGTGGGTTCGAGTCCAGCTCTAAGCACAATATTTCCCATTTTCGTCACCCCCCATAACACTGGTTCCGTGACCAGGATTCTGTACAAGCTATGTGCTGTATAGTTGTTGAACCTACCTTGTGTATGTAAGTGCTTTGCATTGCCTGTATGTATGTAATTGTAAAGGCTCAATCACACCTTACCGGATTGCAGAAACGGACAGAAACCAGACACTGTCTGGTGAAATACGGCAATGTATGCTTTATATACGGTTGGCATCCAGCGTGTCCATTCTATATCTGGTGGTGTCCGGCGGTGTCTGGTACAAGTTTTGAACGTGCACAAAACTTGTACCGGACACCGCCGGACTGACATGTATGGTTGGTGGCCAGTTTAAGTCCGTTTAGTCCGCTTTGTCCATTTCATGTCCGGTGTCCATCCGTTACGTCTCAGGTTTGCTTCCTGCTAAGTCCATTGATGGTGTTTTTTTTTGTTGGGGGGTTGTTTTTATATTGCGGGAATTCGGTCAGTATATGTTTTTGGCGTGTCCGTAAACAGTCCGTTATGTCCATTTGACATTCGGTTTTCGTCCGGTTCTCGTCCGGAGGCTATTCATTAATGTACGTTCTTTGTCAGTTTAGCATCCGTTTCGTCCAGCAGCCTTTGCAACAGTTCGACATATTTCGGTCCATTTTGATACCGAACACCACCGGACTAGACAATGGGGGACCTCCGACTTTTTAGTTCAAATTCCTGCCGTTCGCGTCGCCACTGAACGAGTGGGCCTATTCGGCACACTGTCACACTGCAAACCCAATGGCTATGAGCAATCTTCATACAGAAGAAGTCAAATATCTCTAAAACCACACCACCTAGAGACAAACCGCTTGGTATACATATAGAAAACATATTCAACGAATAGATTATATTAAATTTATAAGGTTAGGGTTCTGCATTTCTATTAATTTTGAATAAAATAGACGTTTTGCACTGCGAGTACCAGCAAACTCAGTGCATTGTCAATGGCCGTGAGCAATCTTCATACAGAAGAAGTCAAATATCTCTAAAACCACACCACCTAGAGACAAACCGCTTGGTACACATATATAAAACATATTCAACGAATAGGTTATATTAAATTCATAAGGTTAGGCTCCTGCATTTCTATTAATTTTGAATAAAATATATGTGTTGCACCGCGTACCGGCAAACTCAAGGCATTGTCAATGACCGTGTAGGCCCACTAGTACCGATGCGCCACCAAGTGTCAGAAAATTAACTATGCAACATGTCCCCCATTCTATGTCTGGTTTATGTCAGTGCTCAATCCGGTAAGATGTGACTAGGGCTTAAAGCATTAATCAACTTGCAATTCCAGGGGGGCGAGTGTACTGCTCTGCACTGACCTCTCAGGCAAGGAGGCATGTAGACAGGTAGGCGTGGGTAGTGTGGTGACATCAGGGAGCCTAGGTGGTCTAATGGTTAGCACACTGTGGTGTTCTCTGTGGCGGAGTGGTTAGAGTGTCTGACTTTTTTCTAGGTCGGAGTCCTAATCTGAAGGTTGGTGGTTCGATTCCCTGTGCCCCCCATCTCTGCCAATTTGGATTTCCACCGCTGTGTATAACTTACAGCGACATCAAAGGCCAGTAGCTCTCATACCATGTCTGTGTGGTGTGGGAGGTTAAAAATCCCTTGGGTCGGTAAAAGTGTAGGCTTGGGCTTTCTATCGACAAACTGTCTAATGGTGAAAACAAGCCTATTCAGGCTTATCCATGACAGGCAGTATAAATCTTCAACAACAACAAAACTGGCCCGGAATGCAGAGAGATGTGGGTTTGAGACCCGCTCTAGGCGCAATATTTCCCATTTTCATCACTCCCCCACAACATATATATGCATGTGCAATGTCTACATGTAATGTATACATGTAAAAATATCAATTGCTGATTGGGTGTAACAATGTATCGTCTATTATTATGAACTTTATTTAATGTAACGCTTGTTGCTCGGCTGAAAGATCACCCCTTTGGGAAGCCACAAAATTACCTAACTATATATTTGTGGTTAAATAAAACTCAAACCAAATCAAATCACTAATTCAATTTTTTTTTAAATTTTGTTTGGCCATTAGTTGTTTAAGCAGGGGAAATTTCAGTCATAGATGACTGGTCTTCCTCATTCCACTGCTGGTCGATAGAAAGCCCAAGCCTACACTTTTACCGACCCTAGGGATTTTTGACCTCCCACACCACATCGACATGGTATGAGAGCAACCGGCCTTTGCTGACACTGTAAGTTATACACAGCGGGGGAAATCCAAATTGGCAGAGCTGGGGGCACGGCATACAAATTAAAATAATAAGTAATGCTGCATAGTCTGATGAAATCATCGAATCTTCAAAACCAAGACACTTAGCTAGATTTGAACCTCCAGATGAAGAGTTCAAGTACAAACCCCTGTAACACCAATTCAAAATTTGAATTAAAAGAAAAGATGTTAAAAGGGGATCGCCGTACCATGGGAGGCATGTGGTTCCGCCAGAGCTTGCCTTGGATGTGGGCTGGTTCACCCGGTATGCTGCGACCTCGAATGGGATCGTGCTCCTCCCAGTTGGCAACCATGAGGAGTGTGTCATCGAGTGACTCCTCCCTGCTGGTGGGGGAGGCGCAATCCCCCCCGCACTACTATGGGGTTCGCTACTCAAGTGCACTACAGGAGAAGCAGCATATCATCGCACAACTGGAGGCGATGAACCTGGTGGTCACGCTAAGGAGCCTAGCACCACAGGACCCATCCAACTACACCATTGTAGTGAACACGGATAATGCCACATCTCAACAGGTGCTGAAGACGGGTGCGGGACGAGACCCTGTCATCTGCGCTTGCGCCCATGAGATCTGGCTCTTTGTAGCCCAGAACATCACAGACATATCCCTCCAGCACAAGGCAGGCAAGGAAATAGTTCTGGCGGATGCACTCAGCAGAATGTTTTTTGACAACGCTGCCCGAGACACGGTGACAAACATGACAAAGGATACTACCCTTCAACCCGTATTCGTCACCCATGATGACATCTTTACCACAGTACTATAACCTGGGAATAGTAATTAAATTCTTGCCTCTATCCCCAGGTTACTCAGAACAACATCACCAACGACTACTACAAACCATGGCGGCGTGCCTATCCTCAGGTACGTGGAGAAATAAGTCCATACAAGCTCAAAACTACATACAGTACATGAACAACCACCGGGCCAAAATGTTATGCCCAACACAATACCAACTCATGTCGTACATGCTACATCTCCAGGACACCCTCAGGTCACCATCTGCAATAATGAACTATCTGAGTGGCGCTAGGACCTGGGCCGCATTCAGAGTCCATCTCGGATGCACCGCAGAGACGTCTCGGCGATGCTTTTTGACCTAATACCATTCAGAGTGCATCTCGGCGACGTCTCGGAAACGCCTCTCTTTTCAGACTGGAGATGAAAAGCACCTTGAAAATGGCCGCCGCATTCAGTGCTTTCAGCCAATCACAGCACAGCTTTACCATTGCAAATGGCCGCCGCCTAAGGGGGTGGCCATTTTCGAGGTGACAAACTGCTTGTGCAGTTCAGACTAGCGTGATGTCAGTGCCATCTCCGAGGCGCCTCCGAGACGGACCCTGAACGGGGCCCTGGGTGATGACATTTGCGGGGTCAACGCCTTTGACACTTACCCTGCGAAGTTACTTAAGAGAGGCATTCAACGGGCATCGCTACATGTACCAGTGCAAGCCCTACCTCTCAACCCCATTTACATTAGGAACGCTGTCGTGTTCTTCAAGTCAGCTGGCCCAAACGGGCTTGTCCTCATCGCAGCATTGCTGATAGCATACTTCACCCTGCTCAGACAGAGTAACCTCTTCACGTCTCCGAGCAGACTTTACCCTGGGCACACACTCAGGGCACAGGACATAACCATAATGCCACATGGTCTTAATGTCCACGTACGCTCGTCCAAGATGGCATGGAAGTCGAACCCCCACCCGGACATAGCGGTCCCACCCATTCCGCCTTCCAAGTTCTGCCCACGTGAGGTGTGGATCGCATACGTGTCCAGGACACCACCACACCCAGGGGGACTGGCTTTCACCACAGCCGACCGCTCTCCGTTGAGGTCTGGTGCCCTCCTCTCGACCCTCAGACTAGCCCTGTCCATGGTGGGCCATCCATCACCAGTTACTGTAACACTACATAGCTTCTGTCGCGGCGCGGCCCAAGCCTCCGCAAGACTTGGAACCTCCCTTCACGACATCATGACACTCGGTGACTGGCGCTCACAGGCTGTACATGCCTATGTACCGAGGGCGGCTGCGGCATCTGCCCCAAAGACACTAGCAACAAATTTTGGTTAAGTGACTTCGAGCCATGATGCCTATGCCGACTGACAAATTCTGATACAACTAAAATAAATACCACCTTATATCTACTTGTCTGTCTCGTGTGTTTTAATTGTTCATGTTGAGACAACGTGGGTAATTTGACACGCGGGGCAGATGGACACTTGATTACTAAGGATGCACAAGGCACCACCTACCGAGTTAGAACTGAACTATACCATTGGCCACCGATTGATGCGCCACCTAGCTTAAGACATTCACAATTGAAAAGACTAACGAACGGGTCCCCACTCCCTCGATAGATTTTAAAAGACAACACTTAGTTCTCTACCCTTGTTAATTTACCATCCCACCCACCGAGCTTGTAAGGTAAAAGGGTAGGGTTAAGTGTCTTCGAGCCATGATGCCTATGCCGACTGACAAATTCTGATACAACTAAAATAAATACCACCTTATATCTACTTGTCTGTCTCATGTGGCTTAATTATAGTTTACAAATAAATTTTATTTCAGGTATATAATAATAATGTTGTAACACAATCAACATTTTCAGATTATATTCAAAATAACACATTATATTTCAGTTCTGTATCATTAAAGTCACCTATATTATTAATGTTTATTTATCTTTAAGTTTTTACTAGGAAAATTGACGATTTATCTACTCCTCCTCCTACAATAAATGACAGGAGAAAAGCACATCTCAAAATAGCAGACCACATCTCAGGGAGACCAGGAAGCCTGGGAGGGTGCAGGTAACAAAAAAGGCAACAAGAGGTAGTGATGGCCCCAGACTGATAATAAACCGAGCCAAAAACAGATCATATGAGGAGTACCGAGTACATGAAGGCAAGTCACAAGACTATTACTGTCTAGCGGCGAAAACAAGTCATTAGACTTCACCGTTATGGGCAGCATAAAAACACACATCACAAAAAGAAAATCTAAAAAAAATTGTAATATTTCAGATTACGGGCGGAGTGGTGGAATGAGAGACAGAAAATCGTAATGATTCTGCAGAAATCGTAATGGTTGGTAGCCCCGCTATTGCCTAGGTCACAAATGCTGCGGTCGCCGTACGGTGCTGCGGTCTGCAGTGTGCATTGCAGTTTTTGCAAATGTTATGGCGTTGCCGTCTGCGGTTTATCTATTCACAAACCGTACGGTCACCGCAAGACACTTTGGGGTTTGTCTTTAACTTTATGCACGTATTTAATATATAAAAACATAAATTTCTTAATATTTAAGACACAAACATGAATATTGTACCATATATGATATTCATGGATGTAAAACAAGGTGACCGTATGGTGTTGTCATGTCATTGTGGGCTGCGGCATTGCGATTTGCAAAGTTAAGATAACTCTGACTTTAAAAAAACACAACCGCTTGCAGCGAGCAAAAATGTGTACGGTCACCGTACGGCGACCATAACTCACCGTGCGGACACCGTACGGTCTGGCCGATGCGGCGACTTATGGTCACCGCAAGCAAGTCGTAACTCATTTGTGACCCAGGCATATACTGTCACCGCTGTTCCTTCTCTCCTATGCTTTGTATGACCGAAAAGAAATGTTGACGATGTCAAATTTCTGCCCCCCCCCCCCCCCCTATTGTGTTCTGTTTGTAAGGGGTCCATCACGTGACATACCTATTTTGCTCCTTCGCATACCCTGATACCACTAAGCCAGATGCACATTTAGCAACTAGACGATGTAAGAAGACCTGGATGGAATAACCAGTATTGCCTGAAGCTAAGATTCCATATATGCGGTGTGGTATACGGTGATGTGAAAGCGACAAAAAAATGGAAAAGCATTTAAAGTTTGTTTTATTTAACAACACCACAAGAGCACATTGGTTTTTATCATCGGCTATTGAACATCAAACTAATGGTCATTCTGACATTTTTTTTTTAGGAAACCTGCTGCCGCCACATAGGCTAATCATTCCGATAAGCAGCAACAGGTCTTTTATATGCACTTTCCCACAGACAAGACAGCACATACCACAGGCTTTGATGAACCAGTAGTGGACCACTGGTTGGCAAAAGCACCTAATTGCATGGTGGGGCTTCCATATATCCGGATAAGGATGTGAATATGAAAGCGAATGTGGCAAAGTGGGTCGCTCGATGGACCAATCGGTGTGAATGCGAATGCGAATGTGAATGTGAATGCGAATGGCATGCCGCATAGCACATATATAGAATCTTAGCTTTAGTCTGTGATTGGATTCATTAGTCTGAGGTGCGCCACATTCGGATTGCAGTAATTGCTCGATTCTTTTGTCCACCTGTCGGAATTTAAGCGAACCAAATTACAGCGGCCTTGAGCAACGGAAGGCTCGTTCTCTGAAAGTGGGCGCCACATATTTGGTTTCCACATAACTATGGTGTCAATTTTTATTTTATTTTTCATTTCGTAGCAAGGTATAGTTATTGTTACCTATGTTTGTTAAGTATTTTGGAATGTATCAGTTTAATATATGTGTATTATTAATTATGTAATTGTCTTGTAATTGTAATTGTTATCTACACTAATTGTATTTGTGTTGATATATGTCAACTAACTACTATAACATCCAACTGCTAATTGAGCTCCTTGAGGGAGGCAGTTAGCGACCTGGGGGGGGGGGGCGAACTGGTCTCCTACTAGGCGGGCACCTTTCTGTTTCCCACTTCTCCCTCCAGGTGGTGCTGCCAGCACTCTACTATAGCCCACACAAAAATGTATAAATAGTATGCTTGTATTGTTTTTGTGCTAAAGTGAAAATTTGCATCATGTGGTATGCATCATGCGATATACGTCATGATGTATCATGCAATTTGTGCCATGCGATGTCCATCTTGCGACATACAATATGTGACATGCGTTCGTAAGATTCCATGTACATCTACACTTTTATTTGTATCACGTCATCAACTGTTACCACTAGATAGCTTTACTTTTGTGAGTAACTGGGAGACAGTCTCCTGGCTGGACCACTGGGTTAGCTCATCTGATGCTCATAATGTAATACAAAGTATGGACATTTATTATACATATGCCACCACAGATCATATACCTGTAGGTATGACCTTGAATGTAAACAATGAGCCTGATATGTCAAAGACTACAAACAGCTGCAATAAATGCAAATTAGACTGGTCCAGAATAAAACAAGACGCGTTTTATAAATATAGTGTAAATACTGAAACTCTCTCGCAAAATGTTAAAATACCCACAGATGATCTAATGGGTAGAGATGTGCATTGTAAGGTTTCTCAACATGAAGATGAATTGTGTAGTTTTTATGAAAATATTGTAAAGGCCCTTAAGCTGGCAAGTAAGCCATTGTATAATTTACCTGAATGTAACACTCAGTGCCCTCCGGGGTGGAATTTACATGTAGCAGACCTTCACAACGCTGTAAGAGAAGCCTTCTTACTGTCAAGGGAACAGGGTAAACCCAGGCAGGGTTGTATTTCTGAAATGAAGAGGTTAGGCACAACACCCTGTAAAGGCCATTCCAAAAATTGAGATAAACATTGGAATCACACCTTCAGAAAAGTCATTTTTGTATATTCCTATTTTTTAGTTCATTGCTCCATAACAAGTTCTTCACAGCCAATGTGGAATTAGAGGGAATTAAAATTACTTTCAGGAAGATTAAAAGAGATTTAAGTCAATTTGTGGATTGGCGTTTACTGGGTTTTGCCCCTGAACTCTTCAAATGAAAAAGAGGACAAATTCCCATTTTAAATATGCTTCAAGATACATTAAATACAATGAGGATGCTGTGAGGAGAGATGCCTTACCCACTAAGCTGCAGAATAACGATGTAGAAGAGTTCTGGAAAGAGGTCAAATTGATAGACAATAATAGTAAAGCACCACTTCCCACAAATATTGAGGGTATGGTAGGGTGTGAGAAGATAGCCGAGCTCTGGAAAAATAATTATAAAGAGTTATTTAACTGTGTATGCAGCAATGTTGATAGTGTTACTTTTAATGTCGAAATTTATAATAATATAAATGTTGGTGCTAAGGAAATCAGGGATGCCATATTAAACTTGATAGTAACAAGATTTGTGGTGCTGACAATATCTATGCAGAGCATCTCAAATATGCCAGCTCAAGAGTTTTTTCCATGTTAGCTATGTGCCTCACAGGCTTTCTCATACGTGGACTGGAACTCTGCCTGATACTATGATCTGTTATTCTTGTACCAGTAATTAAGGACAAAATGGGAAGGATTAACAGTAAGGATAGCAATAGACCTATAGGACTTGCTAGTATTTTGTCCAAAATATTTGAAAATGTACTGCTAGATAGACAGGAGTTGTATTTAAAAACAAATGATAATCAATATGGCTTCAAGCGAAAGCATGGGACAGATATGTGCATTTATGGTCTTAAGGAGATTATACAGAAGTATAATAGTTTAAATTCTACTCTGTTTTTGTGTTTTCTTGATGCCTCTAAGGCATTTGATAGAGTGAATCATGCAAACCTGTTTGAAAATCTAGTGCAGCGTGGTACTCCAGGCTATCTCATCAGGATATTAATATTTTGGTATTCGCACCAATCAATGGTAGTCAGGTGGGGTGATGCCATGTCAGAACCCTTCCAAGTCAGTAATGGTGTATGTCAAGGAGGGATATTGTCCCCCTATTTATTTAATGTTTATATGGATGACTTGTCGAAAAGGTTAAATCATTGTAAAACTGGATGTATTAATGGATTATTACTTCTAAATCATCTTATGTATGCCGATGACTTGGTAATATTCTCATCATATAGTAGTGGACTGCAAATGCTACTTAATATATGCTCTGAATATGGCATAGAAGCTGATATCAAATACAATGCTATTAAAAGTATGGTAATGATCATTCAATTAAAATATGACAAGGATACCGTAGTTCCTGATTTTATGTTAACTGGTGCTCCCCTGTCAATCTCTACTGAAGTCAAGTACTTAGGACACTTTATGACTGATGAATTTAGACATGACAGGGATATTAATAGACAGTGTCACAAGTTATATGCTCAGGGAAATATGCTCATCAGGACATTTTATATGAGTACAGCTGATGTCAACGTAAATTTATTTAGAACTTTCTGTACTCTCTTGAATACTGCCCAGATTTGGTGGAACTATAGAATGTATAGCATTAGAAAACTGAATGTAGCATATAATGACATTATGAGGTTATTACCCCATCTACCTAGGTTTCAAAGTGCTAGTCAGCTGTTTGCCAATACTGATGTGCCAGCCTTCCAGGCTGTTATCAGGAATCTAATATTCAAATTTATTACTAGACTTGACAAGCCAGAAAATGTTATATTACAGGGACTTGTAAAAATAGAAGAGAGTGATCTCAGATGTATTTCTGCCATATGGAGGCATTGGTACAAACTACTGTATGTAGACCAACATTTTGATATTGGTTAGTATGGTAGTCGTCATACTATTCCTTATATCCTATTCACATTAATCTTTTTATCTACCTACTATGGACCAAATTATGTAACTACCAGAGTCCTGAGTGTGAAATAAAGAATTGAATTGAATTAAATTGAATTTGCTGTGCGTTTGTCTGATACTGCACAATAGTAATACCCGACCTGATATCACCTCAGATATTGCTAGA
Source organism: Branchipolynoe longqiensis (assembly GCA_030323885.1). NCBI lineage: Eukaryota > Metazoa > Annelida > Polychaeta > Phyllodocida > Polynoidae > Branchipolynoe > Branchipolynoe longqiensis. The sequence goes on along the minus strand of CM059202.1, from coordinate 25,644,551 downwards.
ACGTGAAAACCCATTCAGTATCTCACTCACTCATTTTCATGCCAGCCACTTTGCTATTAAACTCCTATACCCCCTCGCACCATCACTCACCGAGCACCGTGGAGAAATCGGTAGAGTGCAGGCCTCACGTCCCGGAGATCGGGAGTTCATTTCCTGGTCGAGTCAAACCACTGAGTTACACAATTGATATTTGTTGGGTCTTACACTGGCACTCGGCACTAACACAGCACAGTGTCAGGATAATGTGACTGAGTGGGATCAGGTCACAGTGCTGGCTGCCTAATGTCCCAGTGGAGCAGCACTATAAAGTAACCATGAACATGCACTGTCACAAGTCGGTACCCATCCTCATATGACCTTAGATGTTGCCAGGATGTAAAACTCCAACAACCAACAACCAACCAACCCAGTACCACTGACCCTCCCCGCCCCCTTCAAGTTGCCTTTGACTCAGTTGGGGATTGAACCCAATGGAAGCCGGCATTCTAACCTGCTAACCACCCACCGCCTAACTACCGAGGCCGCCAGAAAGAGTGCCCTGGTTAATGGAACACTTTGCCAACATGGTATTGACCGTCCGTCTCATGTCGCCATGTTGCTCTTGTTGGCTTGTTTTTTGTTGTTGTGAATACGCAAATGGCATGCACTGTGAGACAGGTGGTCTTTGCTATAAGAGACACAGCAGCCAATAATACTGTCTGAGTCACAGAGCCTGCTCAGAATTAAGTATAGAGGGCACCACCTAGTTCATATAGAAGGCTAGAGAGGGAGCCACCTGATCCATATAGAAGTCTACAGAGGGCACCAGTTGGTTTCCATAGAAGTCTACAGAAGGCACCAGTTGGTTTACATAGACGTCTACAGAAGGCATCAGTTGGTTTACAAGAAGTCTACAGAAGGCACCAGTTGGTTTACATAGAAGTCTACAGAAGGCACCAGTTGGTTTACATAGAAGTCTACAGAAGGCACCAGTTGGTTTACATATAAGTCTACACAGGGCACCAGTTGGTTTGCATAGAAGTCTACACAGGGCACCAGTTGGTTTACATATAAGTCTACAGAGGGCACCAGTTGGGTTACATAGAAGTCTACAGAGGGCACCAGTTGGTTTACATAGAAGTCTACAGAAGGCACCAGTTGGTTTACAAGAAGTCTACAGAAGGCACCAGTTGGTTTACATAGAAGTCTACAGAAGGCACCAGTTGGGTTACATAGAAGTCTACAGAAGGCACCAGTTGGTTTACATATAAGTCTACACAGGGCACCAGTTGGTTTACATAGAAGTATACAGAAGGCACCAGTTGGTTTACATATAAGTCTACACAGGGCACCAGTTGGTTTACATAGAAGTCTACACAGGGCACCATTTGGTTTACATAGAAGTCTACACAGGGCACCAGTTGGTTTACATAGAAGTCTACAGAAGGCACCAGTTGGTTTACATAGAAGTATACAGAAGGCACCAGTTGGTTTACATAGAAGTCTACAGAGGGCACCAGTTGGTTTACATAGAAGGCTACAGAAGGCACCAGTTGGGTTACATAGAAGTCTACAGAGGGCAACAGTTGGTTTACATAGAAGGCTACAGAGGGCACCAGTTGGTTTACATAGAAGTCTATAGAAGGCACAGGTTGGTTTACATAGAAGGCTACAGAAGGCACCAGTTGGTTTACATAGAAGTCTCCAGAAGGCACCAGTTGGTTTACATAGAAGTCTACAGAAGGCACCAGTTGGTTTACATAGAAGTCTACAGAAGGCACCAGTTGGGTTACATAGAAGTCTACAGAAGGCACCAGTTGGTTTACATAGAAGGCTACAGAAGGCACCAGTTGGGTTACATAGAAGTCTATAGAAGGCGCCAGTTGGTTTACATCGAAGTCTACAGAAGGCACCAGTTGGGTTACATTGAAGTCTACAGAAGGCACCAGTTGGGTTACATAGAAGTCTACAGAAGGCACCAGTTGGTTTACATAGAAGGCTACAGAAGGCACCAGTTGGTTTACATAGAAGTCTACAGAAGGCACCAGTTGGTTTACATAGAAGTCTACACAGGGCACCAGTTGGTTTACATAGATGTCTACACAGGGCACCAGTTGGTTTACATAGAAGTCTACAGAAGGCACCAGTTGGCTTACATAGATGTATACAGATACAGAAGGCACTAGTTGGTTTACATAGAAGTCTACAGAGGGCACCAGTTGGTTTACATAGAAGTCTACAGAAGGCACCAGTTGGTTTACATAGCAGACTACAGAGGGAACCAGTTGGTTTACATAGAAGTATACAGAAGGCACCAGTTGGTTTACATAGACGTCTACAGAAGGCACCAGTTGGTTTACATAGAAGGCTACAGAAGGCACCAGTTGGTTTACATAAAAGTCTACAGAAGGCACCAGTTGGTTTACATAGAAGTCTACAGAAGGCACCAGTTGGGTTACATAGAAGTCTACAGAAGGCACCAGTTGGTTTACATAGAAGTCTACAGAAGGCACCAGTTGGGTTACATAGAAGTCTATAGAAGGCGCCAGTTGGTTTACATAGAAGTCTACAGAAGGCACCAGTTAGTTTACAATAAGTCTACAGAAGGCACCAGTTGGTGTACATAGAAGTCTACAGAAGGCACCAGTTGGTTTACATAGAAGTCTACTGAAGGCACCAGTTGGTTTACATAGAAGGCTACAGAAGGCACCAGTTGGTTTACATAGAAGTCTACAGAAGGCACCAGTTGGTTTACAAGAAGTCTACAGAAGGCACCAGTTGGTTTACATAGAAGTCTGCAGAAGGCACCAGTTGGTTTACATAGAAGTGTACAGAAGGCACCAGTTGGTTTACAAGAAGTGTACAGAAGGCACCAGTTGGTTTACATAGAAGTCTACAGAAGGCACCAGTTGGTTTACATAGAAGTCTACACAGGGCACCAGTTGGTTTACATAGAAGTCTACAGCGGCCACCAGTTGGTTTACATAGAGAAGTCTACAGCGGCCACCAGTTGGTTTACATAGAAGTCTACAGAAGGCATCAGTTGGTTTACATAGAAGTCTACAGAAGGCACCAGTTGGTTTACATAGAAGTCTACAGCGGCCACCAGTTGGTTTACATAGAGAAGTCTCCAGCGGCCACCAGTTGGTTTACATATAAGTCTACAGAAGGCACCAGTCGGTTTACATAGAAGTCTACAGCGGCCACCAGTTGGTTTACATAGAAGTCTATAGAAGGCGCCAGTTAGTTTACATAGAAGTCTACAGCGACCACCAGTTGGTTTACCGATTCATACAGAACTCTGCAGCAGGGCGCCACCTGGTTTATATAGAACCATAGCAGGACGGGCACCGACTTGTGACAGTGGTGATGTTATAGTGCTGCCCCACTGGGAGACAAGGCCACCAGCACCATGACCTGATATCCCACTCAGTCACATTTATCCAAATACTGAGCCAACCAGTCCTTGCCCTATTCTAATAATACAAAGCGCTGAGCTAGGAAGTGCCAAGAATCAATTTTGTGAGTCATTGGTTTGACTCAATCCGGAATCGAACTTCCGGCCTTCCGCACGGGAACCCTACACTCTACCAATTTGGCCACCACATCGGGCCACTTCTAATGAAGATGTGCTAAAATCAATGTGCAAGACGGGATGGCCGAATGAGTTAGTGCGTCCGTCTCTCGTGTTGGTAGATCATGGGATCATGGGTTCGAATCCTGGTCGAGTCAAACCAATGACTTAAAAACTTATACTTGTCGCTTCCTAACCAGGTGCTTGGCATTATTAGGATAGGGCAAGGAGCAGTTGAATGAGGAAGACCAATCATCCGCGATTGATATTTCCCCTGCTTAAACTGTTAAATAACTGTCGTGGAGGTGATGAAAATGGGAAATATTGCACCTAGAGCGGGACTCGAACCCGCATCTCTTTGCATCCCGGGCCAGTGCGCTAACATTACACCACCTAGGCTCCCCTATAACAACACACTACCCACGCCTACCTGTCTATGTGGCTCCCTGCCTGAGAGGTCAGTGCAGACCACTACAGTCGTCCCCCTGGAAGTGTAAGTCTTTTAATGCTTACAATTACATACATACAGGCAATGCAACGCACTTACATACACAGGGTACCTTCAACAACTATACAGCGCATAGCTTGTACAGGATCATGGTCACTGCAACCAGTGTCGTGGGGGTGATGAAAATGGGAAATATTGCACCTAGAGCGGGACTCGAACCCGCATCTCTTTGCATCTCGGGCCAGTGCGCTAACATTACACCACCTAGGCTCCCCTATAACAACACACTACCCACGCCTACCTGTCTATGTGGCTCCCTGCCTGAGAGGTCAGTGCAGACCACTACTGTCATCCCCCTGGAAGTGTAAGTCTTTTAATGCTTACAATTACATACATACAGGCAATGCAACGCACTTACATACACAGGGTACCTTCAACAACTATACAGCGCATAGTTTGTACAGGATCATGGTCACGGCAACCAATGTCGTGGGGGGTGATGAAAATGGGAAATATTGCGCCTAGAGCAGGACTCGAACCTACATCTCTTTGCATTCTGGGCCAGTGTGCTAACCATTAAACCACCTAGGCTCCCCGATATCAACACACTAACCATGCCTACCTGTCTATGCGGCTCCCTGCCTGAGAGGTCAGTGCAGACCACTCCCCCAAAAATCTTTGAAAAGAAAAGCACAAATCCAATCAAAATGCTTACAAAAACACACATTTAATGAGAAAGCTCCGAAAACACACAACTAATGTGAAAACTTTGAAAACACACAAACAATCCAAAGGTGCTTCGGAAACACACAACGCATGTGAAAGGTTCCAAAGATGAATACAGATTTCTCAACCATATGAGACCATGTGTGTTTTGAATTACCGGCACATTCGGTAACAACATACTTCACAGGGTTCCCACTGTTTTTCACGTTAAAAAAAAAAAGATTTAAGTACTTTTTAGGACTAGGATGTGAAACCCCATTCAATATCTCACTCACTCATTTTCATGCCAGCTACTTTGCCATTCAACTCCTACACCCCCTCGCACCATCACTCACCGGGCGCCGTGGCCAAAACGGGAGAGCGAAGGCCTCCCGTGTGGGAGATCGGGAGTTCAATTCCCGGTCGAGTCAAATCACTGGACCGGGAATAGAACTTCCGACCTTTGTCAAGCCTATTACTTACAAAATTGATACTTGTTGCTTCCTAGCCTGGCACTTTGCATTATTAGGATAGGGCAAGTACTGGTTTGGTTCAGTGTCAGGATAACTGTTTTTTAAGGACCAAAATGAAGAAATTCCACAGCTTTTCCAGCATGCAGTCAATAATTCCAGCATAATGAGATAATGCACAATAATTATATGAAATGTCGGGATATCTTCTTTTTTTTTTACACAATAAAGATCGATTTTTAGAAAAAATACAAACATTTTGAAAACAGTTTTGCCAACATATTGACATCATAAATTTGTAATGACTTATAATACTTTTTGACAAATTGTAGGATTTTTCAATACTTAATTTTTGCATTTTCAAAAGTTACTACTTTTTAGGTTTTTCATGACCAGTAGGACAGCAAACCCTGGCTTCAGTGTGAGAGAGACCAGACTGGATGGTCGAATGAGTTGAGCATCCTTCTCTCGTTTTGGTAGATCTTGGTTTTGGTAGATCGTCACACCCTGGTCGAGTGAAACCAATGACTTAATAATTGATACTTGTCGCTTCCTAGCTTGGCGCTTGGCATTAATAGGATAGGGCAAGGACTGGTCGGCTCAGTTTGAGGATAATAGAACTGATTGAGAAATCAGATCATAGTGCCAATGGCCTGGTCTCCCAGTGGGACAGCACTATAATGTTGGCATGAGCGTTCTGATATGACCTTAGATGTTGACAGGACATACAACTCCAATAACCAACCAACCTTCAATGTCAGAGAGGTCCGGCCCGCTGTGGCATTACGCCGGCGCGGCAAACGGAATGGTTCAAGGTCATTAACGCATACCACCACCACCAGGTGGCGCCAATCCTTTAGAGCGGGTGGGGGTGGGGGGTGGAGCGGCGCAATAACGAGGCTCAGTGAATAGAAGTGAATAGAAGTGGACAGTGTTGATGAAAGAAGCTTCTTTTTTTTGCATTCAAGTGTTTTTATTCCTCTGAATAACATGCTGTCAGTGCTAATGCACTGGTCTTCTAGCCCTCATCACAATTGCCTCTACACAGTAAACAAATCTACAACAATATACAGATAGACAATTACAGGGAAATAAGCAAAATGTTGGTACATGAATGATAGGTAAAGAACAAGATAAGAGTAAAAAGAAACATATGGGGATGTAACTATGTTAGACTATGATAAAGAGGTTGCATAGATAGAGGAGCATTTGTCTGCTTTGGAGACTGTAGAATTGTCCTTGATGTTACCTTAGATGTTACTAGGTAAACCAACAACAGCACACGCACACCATTTAATTATTACACGTCTCATACAAAGACTACTGTAAAGTTGATATGAATGACTTCCATAGAATTAAAGAGAATATAGAGAGATAGAGTAAGATGGTTCAAGTCTCTATAGTTAGCGCTCCCTCCTTAATGGGCTGTCACATTACGATGCATCGCGGCAACGTACGCCAACGTATGTGATTTTTGGCTGCTACGTCAGGATACGTTGTTATGCATTCCGCGTGCATTAGGCACTCATTCGTATATGTCAATGTATGTCAATGTTTGTCAAGATACGGCGTCCAACGTCAGGGGGTCGGCAAAGTTTTGTGCATGCACAAAACTTTCTACATACGACAACATTTGACAATGTCTGGATTTTACGTCTGCCGTATGTTATTTATGCGCTAGGCATACATCGATGTATGTTAGACGTATGTTAGACAAACGTTGTTGACTACGTTGCACTACGTTGACCTACTTTAAAGGCAGTGGGAATGTACAGTCCACGTACTGACAACATTTGGATAACGTCTGCCTAACGTATGTCTAATGTATGTTTAGCATTTCTCCAGTGTGTCTTGACGTATGTAACATATGAGGCGTAGTTCTAGTGATTGCCTAACATATGTCTAATGTACGGTTAGCATTTCTCCAGCGTGTCTTGACGTATGTAACGTTTGAGGCGTAGTTCTGGCAATCGAATAACGTATATAATGTTCACCGGCGTTCTGTGAACGTACCTTGAACATAATTCAAGCATTTTTTGCTGGGAGGTACGTTAGCCATACATTGGTCATACGTTGGCAATACGCTATGTATATGGTATGTATACGTCCAACTTTGCCCCCCATGCCGAAAAGTTTGTCGTAAGAACTGACAAAACCAGAGGATTTTACACGACTTTACCAGCGAGGAAGTCCGTGCCCAAGATCCAGCAGGCAACTGGACCACACAACAATCTCCTGACAATCGTAAAGAGATGCACGCTGCAGTGGTATGGCCATATTTCCTGTTCATCAGGTCTGGTCAAAACCATCTTGCAAGGCACGGTGAAAGGGGGGAAGACCTTCTTCTGCGTGTTGGAGTTTTGCATCCTGGTAACATCTAAGGTCATATCAGGACAGGTACCGACTTGTGACAGTGCGCACTCATGGCGACATTATAGAGCTGCTCCACTGGGAGACCATGCCACCAGCACCATGACCTGATATCCCTCTCAGACACATAATCCTGACACTGAGCCAACCAGTTATTGCCCTATCATAATAATGCCGAGTGACAGGAGACATTCTTAAGTCATTGCTTTGACTCGACCCGGGTTTGAACCTGTGTGTTCGAATCCCATGATCTACCAACACGGGAGATGGATGCCCAACTCATTCGACCATTCCAGATGAAGAAGACAAGGTGGACAAAGGAAGAAGTGGGGAGACAAGACTGGGGAATGGATATGCCTGGAGTTTCGCAGGTCCCAGAGGACACTGGAGATAAGGGGGGAGCGGGACGTAGTTCAGGCAGTAGAGTGTCCACGTGTGAAGGTTTGGGTCATCCGATCAATCCTGCTCAGGGGACACATTTACAGTTTGGGCAATTTTCCGTTCCAAGCCATGCTCCATAACTGGTTCATCAAAGGCTGTGGTACGTGCTGTTCTGTCTGTGGATAAAGTGCATATAAATGACCCCTTGCTGCTTATCGAAAACAGTACCCTATGTGGTGGCAGCAGGTTTCCTCCAAAGAGATATTTCAGAATGATCATATGTTTGACGTCCATTGCCGATCATAAAAAACCCATGTGCTCTAGAGGTGTCATTAAATAAAAACAAACTTTCCTTTTTGGGGGGAGAAAAGCAATAACTTGAGAAAACTGGTTGCAAATTCATCTGTAGTGCCCCTATGATCCTCACAGTTAAGGGATTGATGACGATGATTACCAGCAAATGTCAGTCGACTGGCTGTTGATTGATTGTATCAAATCAAGCAAATGTATGCTTCTCTAGTAGTCTGCACTGACCTCTCAGGCAAGGAGCCGCATAGACAGGTGGGTGTGGGTCGTGTGGTGACATCAGGGAGCCTAGGTGTTGTAATGGTTAGCATACTGGCCTGGAAGGCAAAGAGATCTGGGTTTGAGTCATACTCTAGGGACAATATTTCCAATTTTCATCACCCCCCCATGACACTGGTGCCATGACCAGGATCCTGTACAAGCTATGCGCTGTATAGTTGTTGAACCTACCCTGTGTATGTATATGTAAGTGTGTTGCCTGCATGTATGTAATTGTAAACATTACAAGACTTACAATTCCAGGGGGACGAGTGTAGTAGTCTGTGGAATGCAAAGAGATGTGGGTTCGAGTCCCTCTCTAAGCACAATATTTCCCAGTTTCATCACTCCCCACGACACTTATTACTACCTCGCCTGGTGCTCCACCTTACTGGGGGTTACGGCAGTATAGTAGTCGGCACTGATCTCTCAGGCAAGCAGCCACATATACCGGTAGGCATGGGAAGGGTGGTGACATCAGGGAGCCTAGGTGGTGTAATGGTTAGCACACTGGCCCTGAATGCAAGATATGGGGGTTCAATTCCCGCGCTAGGCGCAATATTTCTCAATTTCATCACCCCCCCCCCCCAACGACAGTAATTGGTGTTGGCAACACTTTGTCCCCGTAGGGGGAACACTATAAAGCCACCATAGGTGTGCACTGACACAAGTTGGTACAACAGACAAACAAACAAGCACATTCATCACTTCACAAGGCGAGACTTTATCACTGCTGATTCCGACCACATTTATACGTGTGTCAATAACAGGGCTGACGTCAACCAGCACATTACCCGCTACTTTGGTTGTAAAAAAAAAAAACCCACAAAAAACCCCACAAAAATCCCTTATCACACATAGTGTCACAGGTATAGTCTTGGTGCACCTTCTGATATGACCCTAAGTGTTGCTAGGACGTAAGACCCCATGGAATCTGATCAAATGAAGCTGATTGTATGGCGAGCTAATCCCCAGGAATGTTCGGGGAGGCTGGCTGAGCCTATTACGCCAAACAGACAATTTCTGCGCATGTGCGTGATATGGATGGAAAAGTGTTGATGGTATCTTTTATCAGACCGGACGTGGTGGCCGGATCGGTAGAGCCCAGGCCTCCCGTGCGGAAGGTCGGGAGTTCAATTCCTGGTGGTCGAGTAAAACCAATGACTTACAAAATTGATACTTTTCGCTTCCTAGCCAGGCACTTGGCATTAATAGGATAGGGCAAGGACTGGTTGGCTCAATGTCAGGATAATATAACTGAGTGGGATATCGGGTCATACTGCTGGCAGCCTGATCTCCCAGTGGGGCACCACTATAAAGTTCTCATGAGTGCACACTGTCCCAAGTCGGTACCCGTCGTGATAGGACCTTAGATGTTGCTAGGATGTAAAACAACAACAAACAAACAATGCTACCCGAACTCATTAGTGTGACAGCCACTGTAGTCAGTGACTGATTGGGCTCTGATGCCCTAGCAACATCTGCGATCATATTATATTAGGATGTTAATTGTCGGCTCCCGTGGATATGTTACAGTGGTGCCCCACTGGGATATATAGTAATGCTGGGCACCATCACGCAATATCCAACTCAGTAGCATTACCCAGCTACCAAGTCGGTACCCGTCGTGATAGGACCTAAGATGTTGCCAGGACGCAAAACTCCAACAAGCAACCAATCTTTTATCAGACCATTCACTGACACCAGACAAGATGGCTGAATCAGTGAGAGCGCTGGCTGGATTCCCATGTAGGATGTCATGCATTTGAACCCTGACGTAGTCAAAGCAGTGACTTCTAAAATTGATACTATGTTGTCTACCGAGCCTGGCACTCGGCATTGCTCATGTTTGCATAACATGGGTAATTTGCGACGGGGCAGGAGGAGTAGGGCCTTAAGCCATCTTACAACATTCACCCACCTAATGATTTAAACCTGAACCACACTGCTTGCTGTCCCCTAGCATCAAACGCTGGCACTTGCAGGCTTTACACCATACGACCGCCCCACCTATATTCTAATTTTTTAACTAAATTAAAACCGATCCTGCACCTTGCGGGTTCTTGTCCAGTCTGTGACATCACAGCGAGCAACACATGCTCGCCGACTGGACACAAACCCGCGAACACCACCCGACCACCAATTTGCCGCCCCTCACCCCTCAACTAACAAACAGGCTACTCAAGCGGTAGGGTTGAGAGTGACGAGATTGATTGACAGACTATTAACCTATGATGATTTACTGTTGTTCCTTGATCTGATTATGCTGACTGACCTTGACACTGATGATTTACTATTGTTCCTTGACCTGATTATTCTGATCAAATAAATTGCAAAATTATACCACTCCTGTCTCGTCGTTAATTAATAGGACATGGACGGGTTTGCTCAATATCGGGAGAATGTAATTGAGTGGGATATTTGGTCATGGTGCTGGTGGCATGATCTTCCAGTAGGGCTCAGTGGCAAGGGCCACATATTCAGGTAGATGTGGATACGGTGAGCGTATCAGGGAGCCTATGTGGTGTAAGGGTTAGCACACCAGTCCCAGAATGGCAAGAATAGTGGATTTCACTGTTGCTCTAGGCGCAATATTCCCCATTTTTATCACCCCCACATCAAGCACTCTAACAATGCTACCCGCCAGACGGGATGGCCGAATGAGTTGAGCTTCCGACTCCTTGTAAAGTCGACGGCTGGCATCTGTGGGTTGTGTAGGCAGGCTATATGAAATCAATACAGGCAAGAAGAGAAAGGAAGAGTATAAAGAATGAAAGTAGAGTGAGGGCTTGCACCCTCAGGTTTATTGTGATATAGTGGTACATGGATCTGATATGGCATACCACCTGACCATTATCTCCAATCAGCACCAAGTATTTCTAGTTCCACCAATGAACAGTAAGCATTCTGGGGTCACCATGCCTACTGTGATCTACCCACCACCACCATGTGGTGTGGCTGCTTGGCCTGCCCATGCCTGCTGTGTGTGTGTGGTGATCCTTGACTAACAGTTGGGGGGAGGGGGTAGTGCGTAGAGCTCTTGGGGCTCTTTACACACTATCACTAGTGCCTCATTCACACTATCTACCTAATACACAATGACTATTGACCACAAGTAAAGAATCACCAGCAACTACATAAATACATTCATGCACCTGGCCCTATACATCATTTACATTAATAGACCATTTGTACTCCTTTATAGACCATTTGCATTCCCCACCAATGCGTTTTATCAGAATATTTTACATCCTGCTTTGGGAGATCGGGGTATCCGAACCCATGGGTTGTGAGTTTGAACCCTGGTTGAGTCAAACCAATGACTTAAAAATGCATAGTTGTCGCTTCCTAGCTTGGTGCTCGGCATTATTAGGATAGGGCAAGAATTGGTTGGCTCAGTGTCAGGATAATGTGACTGAGTGGGATATCAGATCATGGTGCTGGTTGCCTTGTCTCCCGATGGACTGTCACAAGTCAGTACCTGTCCTGATATGATCTTAGATGTTGCTAGGATGTAAAACAACAACAAACAAACAATGCAGTCAGTGACTGATTGGGCTTTGATGCCCTAGCAACATCTGCAGTCATATTATATTAGGACGTTAATTGTCGGCTCTCGTGGATATGTTACAGTGGTGCCCCACTGGGATATATAGTAATGCCGGGCACCTTATCCTATAGTAAATCCAAGTGCCGGGCGAGATAGTAACAAAGCATTGGTTGTGTAAGTCTTCAGTACGGGATCAAACCCACAACCTCCCTAATGTTTACATTAGTTCACGTTTGCCTGCATTCAACTGGCATATTACAACTGAGGCGGAGGACTTCCGATCAATTATTTGTATGTAGAAATGTTCACCTTTATGCAAGTATTATGTAAGCGGTTCAGTGGAATCTATTGTGTGCTGATTCTGGAAGGTTTTGTGTGATGCAGTTAGAGCAGCCTGGAGCCCTATTGCTTGTGGGGACAGGTAAGTCAAAGCAGCTGGTCAGTAGGTGCTGCCTGTCCCAATACCGGTTGGTTACTTCTACCTGATTTTTTCTTTAAATAAAAGATGGGTCTTGGAGGCCAGTCAGAGGATATTACTCACTCCATTTACATATATGTCTCTTGTCTTTATTATTATTACTACTATAGCGCAGATAATACTTGTATAATCTTTATACAGCACATATTGGCTCTGGCTGAATGTCACAGGGGGGGGGTGACTCAGTTTACAAACAACACCCCAGAGGGTGGTACTACACGAATGCAGCAGCGCAGGAGGAAAGGATAATATCTATTTCCCCTCAAGCATTTATATTCATATAAAGCATTATACATCACATATGAGACCCATTACCATATGGTGGCAGCCTTCTCTATAATCACCAATCACCCTTGTTCCTAAGGTGTTGCTAGGACCTAAATCCCCCAACAAACAAACTAAGCGAAGGACTGACAAATGGCAGCATGCAACAAATAAAACCCTAGTGAACCAGTCCAAGTCCAGCTAGCGGCTACCTCCTGCTAGAGGTTATACCAACAAGACGCAATGTTCACATTGCGTCTGATTCAGTGGGAATGACACGGCTCCTCTTCCACACCACCCACGTCCGCTGTGCTTTGGACTCTTCTTCACAAACTGGATTCAAATTTCTCTAGTTAAAGTATGCATTCCTTTTATCTTATCGCGTTTGTGATTAGCTGATTTTAGAGGGAGTGGGATATAGCTTGGGCGGTAGCGTGTCCACCTGTCCTACTATCGGGCCTCCTCAGTGGACCCATTTGCAGTTTGGGCTATTTTTCCTTCCAACCAGTTCCAGGTCCACAACTGGTTCATCAATGGTTGTGGTATGTGGTGTCCTGTTTATGGGAAAGTGCATATAAAATACCCCTTGCTGCTTATCGGAAAGAATAGCCTATGTGGCAGTTGCAGGTTTCCTCCAAAGTAATATGTCAGAATGACCATATGTTTGATGTCCAATAGCCGATGATATGAACATCAATGTGCTCCAGAGGTGTTGTTAAATAAAACACGCTTTCCTTTGATTTGCTGGTTTATTCAAATCTTTAGATTCAGCACTGCAATAAAGAAGACTTCTAACAATCAGACAATTAATCACAATATTTGTCTTAAATTGTATTGCAATGTTTAAAAACTAAGCCACATGTTTCAGATAAATGGGTTCGATACTGAATTAACCAGTCCTTGCCCTATCCTATTGTCACAGGGGTGATGAAAATGGGAAATATTGCGCCTAGAGCGGGACTCGAACCCACATCTCTTTGCATTCTGGGCCAGTGTGCTAACCTTTACACCACTGAGGCTCCCTGATATCAACACATTACCAATGCCTACCTGTCTATGTGGTTACTTGCCCGAGAGGTCAGTGCAGACTACTACACTCATCCACCTGGAATTGTAAGTCTTTTAAATGGTCATTTATTACTTACAATTACATACATACAGGCAATAAATGCACTTACACATACATACACAGGGTAGGTTCAACAACCATACAGTGTGCAGCTTGTACAGGATCATGGTCACGGCAACCAGTGTCATGGAGGTGATGAAAATGGGAAATATTGCACCTAGAGCAGGACTCGAACCCACATCTCTTTGCAATCCGGGCCAGTGTGTTAACCTTTACACCACCTAGGCTCCCTGATATCAACACACTACCCATGCCTACCTGTCTATATGGTTACTTGCCTGAGAGGTCAGTGCAGACCACTACACTATTTATACCGAGTGCCAGGCAAGGTACAAAAAGTATCAACTTTGTAAATCATTGGTTTGATTCAGCCAGGATTCCAACTCTTTTTTTTTTTTTTTTTTTCTCTCTTGAAGATTTATACTGCCTATCATGGATAAGTCTGAATAGACTTGTTTTCACCATTAGACAGTTTGTTGATAGAAAGCCCGAGCCTACAGGGATTTTTAACCTCCCACACCACATAGACATGGCATGAGAGCAACTGGCCTTTGATGACACTAAGTTATACACAGCGGTGGAAATCCAAATTGGCAGAGGTGGGGGCATGGGGAATCGAACCAATGACCTTCAGATTAGGAGTCCGACCTAGAAAAAAGTCAGACACTCTAACCACTCCGCCACAGAGAACACCACACTACAACCTTCCAAATGGGAAGCCTGTGCTCTATCGGTGTGGCTGCCGCGTCTTGTATGGTAGAATTTAATGGGAATATGCTTGCGATATTGTTGTAAAACACGCCAGTGAAAAAGGACAGGAGACCTGACTAATAAATCGCTTTGCCATTATTTATATGAATATGGCACCAAAAGGATAGCTTTGTTTTCGCATTTTATTTTTTAATTTAATTTTGTAAATATAGTTTATTCATTGAGTAAGGTATTTTTTCAGCACTGTGGCACTGGTCTTCCAGCCATGTGACAATTCAGATATTTACAATATATGTATATGTAGTCTGTCTGATATTGTCATCAGCAGCTAGCTCAAGTCTGCTGAAAAATAATATTATTCATTCCAAGACTTATATATAAGGTATAGTGTGACAATTCACATATCAGATAGTAGTTATATGTTGTATACATGCATACTTAGATACATATATGTGTATTGATTAGACAGTTACATTACGGCGTGGTTAGGTGCATAGTTTCCCTTCACAGGTTTGTATGCCTACTGTGTGGTGAATTGCATAATTATAGCGAAATATAGTGAATGGTAGACAGGAAGTGTGAACACTTATTGGTCTCTCATTTTTTTTAACATTTTGGAGAGTATGGGGTTTGAACCCACACCACCAAACAACTTCAGATTACAAGTTCAACACTCTAACCACTAGGTCACAGAGACCACACATCATCATGTTGTTGGAGATAGCATTTTGAGATGGACTGTTAGTAGAATGGTTTGTTTATTCTGTTAGATGGAGTGGTTAGCTTGTATGGTTATGCGTTAAAGGTTAATTCTCTTCATAAATTGGGTAAAAATAAAATGTGTTGTTGCAGATATACTACCCTTTCACCATTCGCATTTGTTTTCTTTTGCATAATATTATACAAAAACACAAAAGTTAGTCTTCTAGTGCAACTTTCAGCCAACCAATCAGACAGTAAATATGGTATTTAAAGATCCAGTAACCTGATCTTAAAACATATTTTCCTTCCATGGATCTTACGTTTTAGCAGTTGGGAACTATTCTTATCCTCGAAATGTCGCAATATATCTACCTAAGGACTTTTCATGTGGATGTTGGGTCTAATTCACCATTATTCGTAATTCAGAACAAGAGGCGGAAGTATAGTATGGAAATTTATTAATCAAGGTAGTAAGCAATGTAGTAGTGAAGGTCAATGTAGGTAATAAGCATCAAGTGAAGTGATAATCAGTGAGTAAGTTAAGTAATCAATATCAGGAATCAAGTCTAGATAAGAGGTCAATGTAGGTATAAGCATCAAGTGAAGTGATAATCAAATGAGTAAGTTAAGTAATCAATATAAGGAATCAATGTCTAGATAAGAGGATAATAGGAGTCATCATTAAGTGATGAGTATAATGAGTAAGTAATGTTCGGTAGGTAAGTGGGGCGGAAGTCGAGATGAATAGAGTCTGGTGGTGACCCGGGCCTCAACCTTAGGATGAAACTTGGGTGGGTGGGATGGTGAGAAAGAGGTGTTGGCGGTCGTACATCTGGGGTAGAAGTGGGAGGAGTTTGGGGACGGCAGAAGTGAAGGGGGGGAAGGGTACCAGCGGCGGAAGATTTGTACTGCCTATTGTGGATAAGTCTGAATAGTCTTGATTTTACCATTATGCAGTTGGTCGATAGAAAGCCCGGGCCTACACCTTTACCGACCCAAGGGATTTTTAACCTCCCACACCACATTGATATGGTATGAGAGCAACTGTCCTCTGATGACGCTGTAAGTTATACACAGCGGTCGAACTCCAAACGTGCAGAGGTGACACCATGGGGAATCGAACCGGCGACCTACATAGTTTCAAGACTAGCCATCCACCAATAACATGCACAAAAAAAGGATGTTATTTGATCAATAAAATTGTCCATTTTTATACATAACGTGAGTAATTTGCGTTGCTAAAAGTGGTTCCCCCACATACGCCACCTACCGTTTTGCAGCAGAACTATGCCAAGTTTTCCACCGGTTACCAATGAACTGATTTAATCTGGGTGATTGTTGTATTTTTCAGGTCACGTCCACAAAGAAGTCTGGCTGTGCTCTGGATCAATATCGAAGACGACGCTTGCACTAGATTCAAAGTGCACCAACTGAGGCGCCACCTGCGACGTAGCTGGAACGTAACGCAGCGCCACCTGGTGCAATCACAGGGAAGAACTTCAAAGCAGTGTGGTGTGTTCCAGTGGACAGAATTTTTGTTATTAAAGTTGTATAATTTCTGATGAAAAGAGAATATTTTCCAAACCAAAGCATTTACTTATATTAAGTAACTTAGAAACTGATATATTCATTCAGCTTTTGGGGGGGGGGACTCGAGGGGGGTTCCCCCTTTGGAAGGTCAAAACAGCCTGACCTCATTTAAGGGGCTAGGTTAATGTGACCTCATGACCTCAATAGAATAGTAAATATTGCGTCGCGCTTGACTTCCACTGGTGTGTGTGCGCACACTAATATTCTTGCACGCTTTTAGTTGAAATATATCCAAATTGTTTGTTTGTTTGGGGTTTTCCATGCTGGCAACATCTAAGCTCATATCTGGATGAGCACCGACTTGTGACAGTGCACACTCATGGTGATTATATAGTGCTGCCCCACTGGTAGACCATGCCACTGGCACTGGCACCATGACCCAATTTCCCACTCAGTCGCATTATCCTGACACTGAGCCAACCAGTCCTTGTCCTATCCTATTTATACAGAGCACTAGGCTAGGTAGCAATAAGTATAAATTTTATAAGTCAGTGGTTTGATGCGGGTGGGATTCAAACTCCTGACCTTCCTGCACTCTACCGATTTGGCCACCACATCCAGTAGATATCCAATCTGAGCCAAATATTATACAATGTGCTCTGAACTAAGGCAGTGCAGGTTATAACTGTAAACCTACTAGATCTAACTAAAAAAAACAGGGCAACAATTCGGAACCAATGGCTTATGCAACTGCAAACTCTTGATTGGTCAGTTTTGAATCAAGTGCAATTGACTCAAGAGACTGTTCGCAATTTCCACCACCAACCCGCCCTCTGATGGAAGCGGCAAGAACTAATGTGGGTAGAAGTATATCGTGCAGGATCCTCTGTGGAAAAGGTCTTATAGAGGATTTCCACTACCAACCCGCCCTCTGATGGCAGTTGAAGGAACTAATGTTCTGGATAGCTTTCTTTGTGGAAAAGGTCTTATAGAGAATTTCCACCACCAACCTGCCCCATATGGAAGCGGCAATAACTAATGGGGGTAGAAGTATATCGTGCAGCATCCTCTGTGTAAAAGGTCTTATAGAGGATTTCCACCACCAACCTGCCCTCTGATGGAAGCGGCAATAACTAATGTGGGTAGAAGTATATTGTGCAGCATCCTCTGCGGAAAAGGTCTTATAGAGGATTTCCACCACCAACCTGCCCTCTGATGGAAGTGGCAAGAACTAATGTGGGTACAAGTATATCGTGCAGCATCCTCTGTGTAAAAGGTCTTATAGAGGATTTCCACCACCAACCCGCCCTCTGATGGAAGCGGCAATAACTAATGTGGTAGAAGTATATCATGCAGGATCCTCTGTGTAAAAGGTCTGATAGAGGATTTCCACCACCAACCCGCCCTCTGATGACAGTGGCAAGAACTAATGTTGTGGGCAATAGCTACCTGTGCAGCATGTTCTGTGGAAAAGGTATTATAGGTGATTTCCACCACCAACCTATCCTCTGATGACCCTGGCAGGAACTAATGTGGATATCAGCATATTGTGCAGCATGTTCTGTGGGAAAAAGCCTACAGAGGAACTCCAACATCCAGCGCTCAAGAACTAATGTGGTTATGTGCATGCTCTGTGAAAAGGGTATATTGTGTGTCACTGTCCATCAAATGATGATGGCATTCGTTCTGCGGCAATATGGATTAACCAGTTCCCGCCGACCGAGAACACTTACTTGGGGGCTCAGAACCACCTCAGCGGTGACTCAGCAAAAATCTAGATTATCGACATCTTGTCAGTGCTCGAATAGTCAATACCTCAGCAGCGTTTCTCACAATCAGTGGCATTGAATTTGGGATCAAACCTGCTACCTTTGTCACCAGATTTGAAAAACTGCTTGCGAAGCCATTATTGCAGGGTGGGTAGGAACTTGTTCAAAGGATAAGTCAGTATAATATTCAGTATAACCCTAATATTCTGTATAACCAATGTAGGATACCAGGAGGCTATGTTGGTAGTATAATTCATCAGGAGCCTATGGTGTCAGCATAACATGGCATGAGCCAATACTGTCAGTATAACTTATCATGAGCTTACGATGTCAGTATAATTAGCCATGAGCATATACTGTCAGTATTACTTAACTTACCAGGAGCCTATGCTGTCAGTATAACTTAACAGAAGCCTACGCTGTCAGTATAACCTATCGCAGCCTACATTGTTAGTATAGCTTACCAGATCCTACGTTGTCAGTATAACTTATCAGGAGGTTACACTGTTAGTATAACTCAACAAGTAAGCAGGAGTTTGTCCATGCTGTCACTGTCTGTAAGCGTGAGCCTGTACACTGTCACTGTCAGTTAACATGAGCCTCTACACTACTGTCCAAGCTGCCACTGTCAGTAAGCAGGAGCATATCCATGCTGTCACTGTCAGTAAACAGGATCCTTCCCAAGCTATCACTGTCAATTAATAGGATCCTAACCAAGCTGGCACTGTCAGTTACCAGAATCCTACCCAAGCTGTCACTGTTAATTAACAGGAGCCTGCAGAATGTCACTGTTGGTTGCCTGTCCAAACCTACACTGTCAGTTAAAATGAGCCTGTTCATATCGTCAGCGTCAGTTATCAAGAGCATCTCCATTCTGGCACTGTCACTGTCAGTAAGCAGGAGCTTACACTGTCAGTTAACAGGAGCATATACACTGTCACTGTCAGTTAACAGGAGCCTGTCGATGCTATCACTGTCGGTTACCAGGAACCAGTCCATGCTGTCACTATCACTGTCAGTTAGCAGGAGACTATTCATGCTGTCGCTGTTAGTTAACAGGAGCATCTACACTGTCACTGTCAATTAACAGGAGCCTGTCCATGCTGTCACTGTCGGTCACCAAGAGTCAGTCCATGCTGTCACTATCACTGTCAGTTAACAGGAGCATATCCATGGTGTCACTGTTAGGTAACAGGAGCCTCTACACTGTCACTGTCAGTTAACATGAGCCTATCTATGCTGTCACTGTTAGTTGACAGGAGCATCTACACTGTGATTGTCAGTTAACAGTAGCGTGGCCATGCTGTCACTGTCAGTAAGCAGATGCCTGTACACTGTCACTGTCAGTTGACAGGATCATCGACACTGTCACTGTCAATTAACAAGAGCCTGTCCATGTTGTCACTGTCGGTTACCAAGAGCCTGTCCATGCTGTCACTGTCACTGTAAGTTAACAGGAGCCTGTCCATGCTGTCACTGTTAGTTGACAGGAGCCTCTACACTGTCACTGTGAATTAAGAGGAGCCTGTCCATGCCGTCCTGATCTCGTCATGAATGTCAAAACACCTAGAGAAGTAGCGCTGTGTGGCGAGCTCTGTGGGATGTGTGTGGAACCTACATCCACATTGGAAGCAGCCAGTGCGGCCACTGAACCATGGAGCTAACATCTTGGTAGGACCCAAACACAAACTTGGAATCGTCCCAGCGAGCAAAATAACCCAGACCAAGATGGAGTGTACCCCAATATTCCCAGACTATAATGAGACGCTTGGCTTTGGCGAATCTCAGTACACCTACGCAGACAGTAGCAATGAGTCTTTGATAGAGATTGCATTCAAGTCAGGACAGAATGCATCGAACAGCGTGTCCTACAAAGTTGACGTGCGGGAGAATTCTGTTCGAGAAACTTACGAATGGCTGGAGGCGTTGATTTACTCGAAAGTGATCATTCCGGTGTGCATCTTTGGCATTCTCGGGAACATGGTGAACCTGCTGGTGCTGACACGGAAGGGTTTGCTGAAGACGATGGACCGAATGGAGCGGTCCGCGCACACAGGCCTGATCGCGCTTGCTATATCTGACATGTTTTTCTGTGTGGCGTTGGTGCCAAATGCATGGGTTGAGTGGGGACGTTTCATGTATGACTCGCCACATTTTGATCTCTACTATCGTGTCTATGGCGAAGGCTTCATCAGCATGTTCATAATGGCCTCAACCTGGCTGACAGTCGCCATGGCAACTAGCCGCTACTTCGCCATCTGTCACCCACTGCGGGCGCGCGAGATAATTGGGATGACATTTGCGCGGTGCTCGATCGCCATTGTGTTTGTGTTTTGCATTGTCTTCAACCTGCCACGCTTCTGGCGGCAGTATGTTGATGGCATGGACTGCGCTGAGGGACATCGCGTTTATTTCACTTCAAAGGGCTACCTGCAGACGAACCCAGTCTTCGGGACCATCTACTTGTGGGTCTACTTCAGCATCGGCATAGTCGGCCCCCTGCTGGTGCTCACCTACTGCAATTCGCACCTTGTTCGCGCATTGAGGCGCTCGACCGCCATGCGTCAGCAGTATCGGAGTACGTCGCATCATCCACAGAACGAGTCCACCCACCGCATCACACTGACGCTCATCATCATCGTTGTCATGTACATCCTCTTGGTGTCTCCAGCCGAGATCATCAACTTTCTTCAGAAGGTAGTGATTGCGGATGCCAGCCTCACGCATTCGCACAACCTGGCGGTGGCAATCGTAAATGCAATGCAGGCTGTCAACTTTGCGCTCAACTTTGTTCTGTACTGCGCAATCAACGTGCACTTCCGAAAGACAGTCAAGGAACTGCTCTGCTGTATGTGCATCCGGCGAAAGCCACAGCGGTCGGACACCTTTCGGAGTAGCCGCACAACGTGCTACGACTCAGTTGTGATGACCACCACTATGACGACGACAGCAAATATAGGTGTAGTTAACATGAGGGATTTGAATTCCACTTCTGTTTGAATGTCGCTTGTGTACATTTAATTATATATCCACCGGGGCTCCTATTGTATAAATGTGCTAGTCTGCCTGGTTAAAGCTGATAGTCTGATGAAAACAACAAATTGTTCAAAACCGAATTGCTTACCTAGATTTTAGTCTACATATCCAATTTAGATATTGAATCACTTATTAAACATGTGTTGCTGTATAGATGGGCATACTAAGTCAATTGAATAGAACCTATTACTGCGGAAGCCTATGGTGCCTGAATTTTGATGTACACACTAACATTAATTTACCATGTTTTCCCTATAAATATCATCAACGTTAGCCATTTAACACAAAGGTTAATTCAAAAGTAAAGTAGATTAAAATAATATCCTTAATATATTTATGTATCTCCTAACAAAATGGCAGAAATTCAAAAACCAGCGGACTGGGCAAACTTTAATGTTATATTATGCATTTTAGCATATAATAGTTTGATGTGAGGAAATAAAAGGCCAATGATATTCTTTGTTGTCAGCCACCAGGATTATCAACGTCCCACAAAAGGTTGTGACTACAAGTGAACAATCTCGTGTTGGTCACGTAACCATTGTGCTCAATTTTGTGCTCAACTTTGTGCTCAACTTTATGCTTTACTGTTTGCTCTTCTGGTAGTTAGGCAGTCCCTGGAACTGCTCCTGTCAAGCGAAAGCTGCAGTGGTTGGACATGTCACTCGCTACACAGTCACGATGGGTGCTACGACTCCTTGTGATGACCACCACAATGACAATGGGCACCGTTAACATGAGGAATTACAATTCCACTAGTGCTTAAGTGACACTTGTGTGCATATATTGTAAACCTGCCGCTCTAGCTGTGCTATATTGCCATACTATATTACATTGCTGTCTGTGCTATATTGCCATACTATATTACACTGCCCTAGCTGTGCTATATTGCCATACAATATTACACTGCTCTATCCATGCTATATTGACATGCTATCTTATACTGCCCTAGCTGTGCTATATTGCCATGCAATATTACACTGCTATATCCATGTTATATTGCCATACTATATTACACTGCCCTATCTGTGCTATATTGCCATGCTATATTACACTTCCCTAGCTGTGCTATATTACCATGCAATATTACACTGCTCTATCCATGCGATATTGCCATGCTATATTACACTAATCTAGCTGTGCTATATTGCCATGCAATAATACACTGCTCTATCTGTGCGATATTGACATGCTATATTACACTGATCTAGCTGTGCTATATTGCCATGCAATATTACACTGATCTAGTGGCCCTTTCTCGCCATGCAAGATTACACTGTTCTAACTGTGTTATATTGCCATGCAACATTACACTGATCTACTGATCTAGCTGTGTTATATTGCCATGCTATATTACACAGCTCTAACCATGCTATATTGCCATTCTATATTTCACTGCTTTAGCCATCTTATATTGCCGTGCTATATTACATAACTCTAGCTGTGCTATATTGCCATTCTATATTACACAGCTCAAGCTGTGCTATTTTGCAGTGCTATATTACACAGGTCTAGTTGTGCTATATTGCTGTGTATATTACACAGGTCTAGCTGTTGTATATTGCCATGCAATATTAGAACATAGTAGGATAATTTGAGGTGAATAAAAATGAAGGAAGTTCCTGTAATATTTCATTATATTTATTAAAGTTGCATAATCCAATGAAAATATTTATCTAAAAGATATATAAAAGACTAATCTACATTTGATTCTGCAGATCTAATATAGACAACTAGTACATTCCTTAATCATGTGTCACTGAATAGAAATAACACTAATATCTAAGTACATTAAATACAACTTGTCACTGCTGAAGATTATGATGTCCAACATTTCAAGATGTGTCCCAAAATTAACTTAGCCTATTTTTACTTCAAATACAGTCAAACCTCTCTAACTGACCACCTCCCCTATATCGACCGCTTTATGTGCGTCCCAATAATACCATTATAACCACATTCTAACTCCCTAAACCGACCACGTCCCTACATGGACCACTTAAAGTCAATCCCAAGGTCGGTCAATTTAGAGAGGTTTTACTGTATATCCAAAGATAACCATTTCAAATAAAATTCTGTCGCATTACTATCCGGCAATCGCTTTTACACATATTTTAAACACAATCAACTATGTGATTTGAAGTTAAACGCTCACAATTACAACAACAAATTTAGGCCAGCTAGTAAAATGCAAGATAAAAAGTTGAACATATCGTTCCTCCTGAATTGGTGAAAATTATCTTAATTGTCAAGGTTCTTTCAAGCTGTATAAATTATGACTGGTTATATTTGATCATGATAATTGTGAATAAGCAAAGTTGTTTTGGTCATGTTTCAGTCCTTTAATGTTAAACAATGCTAACATTTATGAGTAAACTGTGTGTAAAGTATTCTGGGACTGTAAAGCTAAGATTCCATATATGCGGGATGTGGCATACGAATGCGAAATGAATACCAATGTGATTTTCAATCTTTCGTACTACACATTTGTGAAGGAAAGT
Source organism: Branchipolynoe longqiensis (assembly GCA_030323885.1). Classification (NCBI taxonomy): domain Eukaryota; kingdom Metazoa; phylum Annelida; class Polychaeta; order Phyllodocida; family Polynoidae; genus Branchipolynoe; species Branchipolynoe longqiensis. The sequence continues at coordinate 25,620,390 of CM059202.1, read as the reverse complement.
CAAAGTTCCTGTTTGCTCTATCAACTGTCTATGGCAAATGAAGCAGCATTCGCATTAGTCGTTAATATTTGCACGGATCAGTTCATAGAGCGATCCACTTCCCGTATTCGCATTCGCATCTGGACATCACTGTGTGTTTACACGCATTTCCATTTTTTTGCAGTACTCGCATACCGTGTAAATGGAATCTTAGCTTTAAATGTGAGATAAGGCATGACGTGATTGGCTGTGTGACAGCAAGTGAGTGGCCCAATTTAGGAGGAAGGGTTTTGTGAGTGGACAGTGGCGTGTGATTGGCTGATAGGAGTGAGGCTGAAGAAGCTGGGGGGGGGGGGGTGTTGCAATGAGTGCAGCCTGATTGGCCAACACTCTGGAGGGATGGAGGGCAGAGGTGAGGGAATGTCATGGTGTGCAATAGCCCCCCCCCCTCCCTTCCCCCTCTGACCCCATTTCCAGTGGGAATGTTGCCAGGACGTAAAACTCCAACAACAAACTAACTACAGTCACTACATGCGACTTAAAAAAATTGCATGGTCGCAAAAAGGTCTTCATGTGGTTTTCACTGGTCACCCAGCAATTTGCGACCATTTTGTTCACATGGAGTTTGCAGGTCTTGCCCCAAAAACCTCATTGCGACCAAAATGGTTGCCAGGATATGAAATCCTGTGTTTGCCAGGATAAGCCCAACAATGCTTGGTCCAGAAAAGTAGAAGTGGCCATTCCCGCTAGGTGGCACCCTAGGTTATGACTCTTTCCACTTGTCACCCATGTTGTCAGCTGTACTGCCAAAAGGGCTATACTGCCCCTATATCCACTTAGGACCTAAGGTTCATACCTCACCTTCTCTTGCTTCTACCTTATAGGGAGCCTAAATTAAGAGCTTGCCCCATGACAGACACAACACACAATCCGCGCTCAGCACCAGACAGAAGAAGGCTGAATACCTGGTTTTATTCACCTATATAATGTTTACTAGACATATACAATGGTGGATGGTACCGACATTCTTATTGGCTATTACACTCATGCATACCAGTCATTCCTAGCCTGCATGATCCCCCCCTGACATAGCTCCTCATTGGCTGCCTTCATGACCCACCACCCTCCCACCCAGACCTGGCCACTGCCCGGCTATCGTGTGGTTACCACGGACCACAGCGGTGATGTGTGGCTGGGTGAGATACGAGGGGAATCATGATTAAAGGTGCACCTCTTCCCTCCCCCAGTGAGAAACATTTTAAAGTGAGTACTATTTCTCATCCATACTTAATCAGAGAATTTTACAAGGAGTTCGCCAATCATTTTCATAGGTTGGCGATCAATCAGGTTGGTTGGTTGTTGGAGCTTTACATCCTTTAGGTCATAACAGGATGGGTATCGGGTTGTGAGGGTGCACACTCGTCGCAACTTTATAGTGCTTCCCCACTGGGAGACCAGGCCATCAGCACCATGACCTGATATCCCACGCAGGCAGATTTTCCTGACACTGAGCTAACCCGACCTTGCCCTATCGTATTAATGCCAAGCGCCAGGCTATGAAGCGAAAAGTATCAATTTTATAAGTCATTGCTTTAACTGGACCGTGAACCAAACTCCCAATCTCCCGCACGCGAGGCCCACGCTCTACCGATTTGGCCACCGCGCCCGGTAATCACACGGAGGTCAATCATGCTGTTTGATATACACGCATAGCTGCCTACATTTGAAAATGGAAAAGAGTATTGATTTTCGTGTGAATCAGAGACTATGGCCCATGTATATATTTCAATAGCTTTCCTTGTTTAATAATACTCAAACATCATAGGAATGTCAGATAATTACATATTGTGTTTCCAAACTGTTAAAAAAACAGTTAAAGCTGGTTAATTTTTGTTCAAGTATATTATTATTGTACATCATGAAAGTTCCAAGATAATACTTTCCAAATATATTTTATTTCAGGTATAAAATAATAATATTGTAACACAATCAACATTTTCAGCTTATATTCAAAATAACACATTATATTCCAGGTCTGTATCATTAATGTCACTTATATTATTCAAGTTTATTTATCTTTAAGTTTTTACTATGATAATTGACAATTTATCGTAATATTTCAAATTACGGGCATAATGGCATATTGAGACAGAAATTTGTCATTGCTACCCGGTGAACAGAGAAGTAGGAAGCAGGAGGTGGGAATAACACAACTTTATTTCATGACAGGCAGGGTAACCGGCTGACTAGTGCAGCTCTACTCAATGCAGCTGTGAGTGACCGGTAACAAGGCCCGACATGCAAGTGAAGTTATGGTAATTAATAATAGTCACATGAGAAATAAATACATTTTATTTTAATCACAATCAGAGGACATTTCAATCATCATAAACAAAGCATTTTTATCATCAGTCATGAATCATTAATCAATCATCAAACAACCATCAAACAATCATCTCATCTACATCACTGCAGACATTTCAATAATATGAGTTTCAATTTGTTATCAGGTCAATTCTTTAGTTTTTTAGTTTTTTGTTCATTTGGTATTTTGCTCGGGTTTATTTATAAAGATTGAGTTAAGTGCCAGGCCAATGAGTGTGTAGGTTTTCTGTTTATGTGATTGCCACTATGAGTGTCTTGTTCACTTTCCTGGAGTCTGCTGTGCTGATGTAGGCGGGGTGGGCTTGTGAGGCCCATCTGCCAAAGTGCTGTACTTCGAGTTTGGTGTTACCCGATGCGTATGCTACAGCCACTGCCGTTTTTCTCATGGCGTGCAATGTAAAATGGCAGTGGCACGCCGATCTCTGTTTGTATTGTCTTCCTTATCCTTGCCATGTATGGTTCTGTCATCATCTGCCTCGTCCGTGGGGAACACCAGCAGTGGCTGGTCTGGGCGTGTGGTGGGTGCTTCCATGATCATGGTCCAGTACGCCGTAACTGGGCAGAATATTGGGTTTGCCACTGGAGCCATTGTTTGTTCCCTGGGCTGATTGTTCACTTGTAGGTTCTTTGCCCACTTCTGGTGTAGTCATAGCTTGCTCCTCCTCACTGTTACATCGGCTCGTGTCGTATGGCGGGTTGGGTCGAACACCGTGACTGCTCTCGGTGACACCTCGGATTGCCTGGCACCTGTGTAATACAGTACTAGTATTGTGAACCTGACTACCTGGTGTTGTGGTGACGATTGCAGCGTGGCTACTGCCTTCTTGATGGTTGGTAGTGGGACGTTCCTCGATGGTCGAGGTGTGTGTGCCTTTGATCGCTTCAGAGCATCCATTGCTAGTTTCACTCTGATATCATCAAGGGGGTGCTGTATCGGGATCTTGGAAGTGGAAGTGCATTCTTATGTGGGTCAATGTGTTGGCCACTGATGATGGGCACTGTCGGGCCACAGTTTCTTCTATCCAACAGCGTATTTGTATTGGTGTCGGTGTCAGCACGTCTATGCTGTACTTATTGCAGGGTTGCTTGTATGCTGCAACGGCCATGCGGTACTTGGCCCACATCACTGGCGCTCTTGCATATAGCTGTCGTGCTTCCGCCGCCCGTAGCAGTTGTCAGTACTCAGGGTTTGAAGCAAATGATATGATCGGGTTGTTCATATGCGAGCAAGCAGGGGTGGACTAGAGCTAGTTGCCTATCGATACACATGCATACTGCTTGGCTCTTATGTGGAGTGTAACATGTTACGCAAGTATTATTAAAAGCTGAGCCTAGGTTATTCGTTGGCGAAATGGTCCAGTGGGACGTGAAGCCGACGTGGTTTATGCAGCACTGCACTGCTTTGATGTGTTTGTGCAGCTCGGCACTGCTTTGAAGTGTCTGGGCAGCGTCTAGCTGGCTCTGGCAGCGCGCCGGGGCCTTGTGTGTCCGCGTGACACTGTATCTGCATTCATTCGGCAGGAAAATTTGCTTCATAAATAAACGGAGGGGCCTTTAGAGGTACCAGCCAGAGGAATGACTCATCCACTTATATATATATCAATGTCTTGTTGCTTTGTTTTGCTATGGCGCATATTAATAATAATAGCCATTAATGTTGGCGTGGCTGAGAGTGTCTGCTAACTTGTTTTCGACCCCTGGTATGTGGCTAAAGGTTACTTTTACTTCATTGACTGCCTGTAACATCCATGCAGACCTGGCTGCATTTATGGGGCGCGGGTTGTGTCCCCTGCCGGTGGTGAGGACGTGGACGGCGGCCTGGTTATCACAAAATACACTTATATGGCCACCTCTATCACTAGACTTTACAAAGGTGTGGACAGCCATGATAATGTTCATGGCCTTCAAATGATTTATGTTTGTGTCTTCCTGTGCTGTCGCAGTGTTTTGAAGTTGGATGAAGTAGGCGCTGGTCTCGTTGGCACTAACAATATATCGCCCATACATGCATCCACCTCTATCGTCCTGGTTAGTTGGTTGGGAGATATGATGTAAGTGCCATTCCAATAACGAGCAAACTTTGGAAACCATGTGACGTCAGCTTTCATTTCGTTGGTGACTGGGGTTGTGTTGGCTGTCATGACACGGAGGGCGTAAAGTAGTCGGCCAACGAATATGCGGGCGGGCTGGACACATTTTGATAGGTGAAATAGACGACCGAGTATGGATTGAAGCTGCTTTCTTGTTATGCTTTCTCTTCACATGGTGGTGGTATTCATCTGTCGTATGGAGGCCTTGATTTGTTCATGCGGTATGGTGCGTGTCATTTGGTGGCGTCTATGGTGATGCCGAGCCACATTACTACCAAGGCCATCGGCTGCGTTTTTTCAACAGCTTCCGGCAGCCCGAATGGTCGAAATAGTTGCCTGGTGGTATTGAAGTTGTTTGTTAAGAAGACATGTTGCTTCTACAGTGTGCCGTGTGTGAATGGCTATTTCGAGGCTCGCAGGGGTGAGTCTGGGGTTGGGGTTTTGAGGTTGAAGTAGATTGGTCGAGGAGGTTTTTGGGGGTTGGCCAGTGGGGTGGCTTGTTGCGGTGAGTGGCAGGCGGGAGGGGCTGCGTACCTGTTCTCTGCACACCCAGGAATGACAGCAAAGGAGTGCCACCCGCTCATTTAACCCAATGATTGTGCAGAAATGTGGTGTCTATGGTGATGCCGAGCCATGTTACTACCAAGGCCATCAGCTGTATATAAAGCCCACCTGGTTATTCAGGCCCTTGAATGACTACTGTAGTAATTACTAGCAAAGCCCTGAGCTCCTGCCCCCCCCCCCCCCACATCCTTGGTTGCTCTCCTGTGGGTTTTTCCCCCCTGCCACCCACCCCAATGGGCCCGCCCCCCTCCCCTGCCACCACCCTTAACCATCATGAACAAACCAACAACACACCGAACATCCTACACAACTATCAATCTTTTTAAACACATTGAACATTACATAAGACAGACAAAATGCCTTGACAACTATAAACTTAGCTTGTTTTATAAGAGAAAAATGTAACCCACAACGATTGTTTGAGTTGCCCCGAGTATACATCTTCTACTCGGTGCTGCTCCCCATTTTTGTATGAACCGCAGTGACTGGTGCTGTACATTATACAGCAGGAGCCACTCCCTTAATTCTACATGATCGGTGCTGTGACTAATACAGCACTGAGCAAACTTAGATTATTTAAAATGTCAATTCCGATAGTAAGATGGCGGAAGACCAGTGCTCCGGCACTGACAAATGTCATATTCAGATGAATAAATACTTTACCAAAAAAAAAAAAAACGTAATGGTTGGCAGCCCTGTACACGTGATCTATGTTAACATTGCTGTCTGTATCCGTGTCAATTTGTAACACTAGCTACCCTGATTCAAGTTGCAAGCTCCGATGGAGCATATTTTTTTCACAACCAAAAACACTCACCTATATGTTGATCATATCCAATTTAAATACCAATGTATTAAAGCTGCCTAGTCCGATGAAAATATCCAATTTGTCCAAACCAACACAATTATCTACATTTTATTCTACATATCTAACTTAGATACTGGTGCACTTATTAAACATTTGCCGTCACATTTAAGGGAATGCTGTTGCAATTTAAGAGAATCTGTTACTGCAGAAACCTATGGTGTCAGAGATTTGGCGTGTTTGCCAAAATTTATTTTGCATGGTTGCATTTCAAATATCGCCAAAGGTAGCTATTTGCAATCAAAGTTTGTTCACACTAAAGTAGGGTAGGTTATGGCGATAAATGTAATGTATTCATCTCAGAAAATGAGAGAAACTTAAACCATCGGACTAATAAATCTCAGGATTTAGGCACAGCATAGAAAGAATATAATCTGTGAATTTAGTATGTCCTCTGTTTGGACAAATACTTTGAGTAAGCCATTAATTAGGGAGGCCAGTAACAAATTAGGTCAATCTCAGACCTCAGTGGTCTTGTCCTGATTCAAAGTCACGTATGTAGCTTAAGCTGTGTTCACACAGCACAACTTTAGGCCGAACTAGATAAGGCGAACTAGATGAGGCGAACTAGGCGTGAAAGTGTGTCGTGTCCACACACGGCAGTACTTGGGGCGGTTTAAGGCAGAAATCGATATCTGCGCATGAGCAAGTCGATACTGACCAGTGCCAGTTTCGGTTAGTCGACATCGCCACGAGAGAGTGTGGGTCCGACCTAGATATGTATGGACTGAATCGTATTGTTTTGGAACGGTCAAAACTTCTGCTGAGCAGTGAAACCCTAAAAATAACTGATGAAAAAAATATGTGTGCACCTCTAGCGGTTCACAGACCAAATTATATTATATAGTGTGACGTGCTTAATCCGCTACCGTCCACACAAGCAAGGTGGGCCGACTTAAGCTAGTTCGGTTCATCTGGACTACCTCGCGACATGGTTTACTTGAAGCGAACTAGATGAGGAGAATCAGCCCTAATCCGCCTCAGCATCGCGTCCACACGGCGAATATGAGCCAAATTAGACAAGGCAAACTAGTTGAGACGACTTAGCGCCCATGTGTGAACACGGCTATAGACACATTCCAGGAGGCTACCTACATTAATAAGTAAGCCTACATCACATCGCTTGATGGGAATGTGGGTCATAGCCACAGGAGTTTGGGCAAACTTGTCTTTTAGTTCAAATTTCTCCGATATACACGCACTGCACGAGTGGATGCGTGTCATAGCCACAGGAGTTTGGGCAAACTTGTTCTTTTAGTTCAAATTTCTCCGATATACACGCACTGCACGAGTGGATGCGTGTCTATTCAAACTTAAAGAATTTCATAGATTTGTTTTTGTTGTGCCTCTGAAATAAAGTGGGATTGTCTTATTTTATGTGCATTCAGTCTGAATATGATCGTAAATTTGTGTGTGCTTTCAATTTTGAAATGGGGGATGTTAATCTATTTGGTAGCGTGCTTCTATTGGGATATATACAGTATATATATTTTTGTTAAATATGGCAAGGGAAGGGTGAAGGGAGGAACGGAAGGAGGGAGGGAATGAGGGATGGAAAGAGGGAATGAGGGCGGGAGAGGGAGGGGGAGGGGGAGGTGGGAATTCAAAGTTAGGGGTGGGGGAGGGAGAAGTCAACAATGTGTTTAGCTAGCACATCGGGTTATAAGAAACTGAATGAAGAAGTATTTTTTGTTGGCAGACGATGCAAAAAAGAAGAACCACATGGTATATACACCCTGTAGTTTCCTTCCTATCTGTCTAAGGATATTGATATAGATGCCTTTCTATATTTATAAACATTGTGTATGCGCGCGCAGCTTGGCTGCAGAACGAAGGCACACTGCCATTGAGTTTGCCGATACGCACAGTGCAACACATCAGTTTTATTCAAAATTAATAGAAATGCAGAACCATAACCTTATAAATTTAATATAATCTGTTCAGTGAATATGTTTTCTATATATGTTCCAAGTGGTTTGTTTCTAAGTGGTGTGGTTTTAGAGATATTTCACATTTTCTGTATGAAGATTGCTCACTGCCATTGACAATGCATTGAGTTTGGCGATACGCGCAGTGCAAAACGTCAATTTTATTCAAAATTAATAGAAATGCAGAATCCTACCCCTATAAATTTAATATAATCTGTTCATTGAATATGTTTTCTATATGTGTTCCAAGCCGTTCGTTTCTCAGTGGTGTGGTTTTAGAGATATTTCACATTTTCTGTATGAAGATTGCTCACTGCCATTGACAATGCATTGAGTTTGCCGATACGCACAGTGCAACACGTCAATTTTATTCAAAATGAATAGAAATCCAGAACCCTAACCTTATAAATTTAATCTAATCTTTTTGTTGAATATGTTTTTTATATGTGTGCCCAGCGGTTTGTTTCTAAGTGGCGTGGTTTTATAGATATTTCACATTTTCTGTATGAAGATTGCTCATAGCCATTGAGTTTGCAGTGTAACCCTAGGTTGTCCTGCACCCCGGCTGTGCGCGCACTGACCTAAATACCTATGCTTAGGTCACATGAAATAGGTCTATAGAGTGTGTGGTAGGTTCAGTTACATCATACCAGGGGGCAGCACTTGTTATTTTGGTAGCGCAAGCTGTTGCAGCATCTGCTTATATCCTGCAGCAATCCAGATTTGATGATCGATTGATTGATTGATTGATTGGTGATGACGTAAAGTCATGTAGGTTTCCAAAAGGCCAAGTTCGCATTATGAAGTTAGTAGGATTTATTCCGTCGCTTTGGCTTTTTCGAAAGAAAAAAATTGCATCCATCACCAGATGCGATGGCCAAATAAGTTAAGCATCCGCCTCCCATTTTAGTAGGTCGTGGGATTCGAACCCTGGCCCAGTCAAACCAATGACTTAAAAATTTATACTTGGCAACTTTGTGACCCCTTTGCACCAAAGAACCTTCCTCCTTGCGACCTTGCAACCAAAGCAATGGTCGCCGACCTCTGGGCGACTATTTTGGCCACAATGAGGTTTTCAGTGCCGTAGCTGCAACTTCCTTGCGACCAAAATGGTCACAAGCAGGTCGGCGACCACTGAGGACCACTCTGTGACCACTTTGTGACACATTGCGACCATTTTGCGATCTCTTTGCGACCAGCATTTTTGTGTGGTTGCAAAATGGTCGCAAGCAGTAGTGTGACTCGGGTAAATGGAGACATCCAAGGTTTTCAACATTTACACAGTTGTACAATGCATACAATGGGGAGAGGAAGAGGGCGGGGATGTCAGTCAAGTAAGACTTCAATCATTTAATAAAATGTTGATATTTATGAAGTTCACCATCTTGTTGTGATGTTCTATAGTAAAATGTTGATGTGTACTGCCAAGAACACACTTAAATGCCAACAGCTACCTAGCAGTCTTTCCCTATTTCGGATCGAACTTGGATAGCCAACCCCAACACAAAACAAGCTCAAACATCTACAGATACTGAATAATCGCCATGTACTTGCTACCGTGTGAGAAACAAAAACATCTTATCACCTCCTACTGTGTGATAAGATTAAACCACTACTACAACTCACAAATATATCAAATTGATTGTTATAATCTACCTTACTTTAGTTTGAAGTACCTTTCATTTTAAATGGCTAACTTTTGAGATATTTTAAGTCTAAACATGCAAAATTAGTTTTGGCCAGCACACCAAAACTCTGACACCATAGGCTTCTGAACTAACCGATTGTATTAAATTGACTCATTATTCCCTTCTATGTGGTAATAACGTGCTTAATAAGTGCATCAGTATCTAAGGTAGATATGTAGAATCAAATCTAAATAATTATTTTGGTTTTGAAAATTTGATGCTTCATTGGACTATGCAGCTTTAAGTGTTTTGGTTGACATACTTGTATGCTTTCCTCTAAATAGGCAGCTTTAAAGAGCTCATGACGTTCCATGCCTGAGGTGCATGCTTTTCTGTACAATAAGGTTCACCCAGAAGCAAGGATTCCGATATATTTATGTATGCGGTGTAAAAGTACCAAATGGTATCCACGTGTTGTCTTTAGCGCAGTTCTTCTCTGCACATTAGACACAAGTATCGATTGATTGCGATCGAAGAATGAGATCTTTTCCGTTTAATCATGTTAATAAGGTCCAGCGAACATTGGTGATTCTTATAGAATCATGTGTTCTGTCTAGAAATGCTAAATGGCGTCCATATGTAGTTTTAGCGCTATTTCTCTCTGCGCATTATCCAGAAGTACCGACTGATGTATCTCTATTTTCTCATTTGTATAGTATTAGTCAACATAGTTTACAAAAGGTGGGATGGCCGAATGATTTGTGTGCCCGCCTCCAGCTTTGGTAGGTCGAAATGCTTGGCTTGAACCCTGGCCAAGTCAAACCAATGACTTAAAATTTATACTTGTCGCTAGCTAGCCTGGCGTTTGGCATTTCTAGGAGAGGGAAAGGAGCAGTGGAATGAGGAAGACCGATTGTCTGTGATTGAAATTTCCCCCCGCTTAATCAACTAATGTAGCAACGCAAAAAGCAAAAGCGAAAGGATGGTCAGTGTTAGGACGCTGACATTAAGTTTGTCCTGTGGAATCAATTATTTTACAACAAAAATATATAAGATAGGGAATAGGGTTGGAGATCAAATCCTGATCTTACCATTGTTACGATTGTGAACAAAATTAACATTTCTGGATAGTCTGTAAATTTGTCAAGTTTTCTATAAGTGCATGACAAGAAATGGGTTATGACCTTAATGCAGTAGTGTTTGCAATATTGGTCAAGCTTACCAGATTTATGGGTCAGCCGTAGGAAAAATATACATTTGATTCCACTAGGTGGTACGCATGTTTTAGTTCTCGCTGTAGTTTTGTGCTGGCCTGATATGTGGCGCCACATGCCCTTTGACAATTTCTATGAAATTCCAAGAGGTGCAATATGTATGAGAATATAACCAGATTGGAAAGTGAATAAAGATCATTACATTGGCGATTTTACTTTCTTAGAACCTATTGCACAGTGAGATGCATGAATAAATGGTGTTCTCTGTGGCAGAGTGGTTAGAGTGTCTGACTTTTTTCTAGGTCGGACTCCTAATCTGGGTGGTTTGATTTCCCGTGCCACATCACCTCTGCCAATTTGGATTTCCACCGCTGTGTAGACCCTATCTATAACTTAGAGCATCATCAAAGGCCGGTTGCTCTAATACAATGTCTATGTGGTGTGGGAGGTTAAAAATCACTAGGGTCGGTAAAAGTTTAGGCTTGGGCTTTCTATCGACAAACTGTCTAATGGTGAAAACAAGTCTATTCAGACTTATCCCTGATAGGCAGTATAAATAAATCTTCAAGAAAAAAAAATGGATCCAGTGCCGAGCCCTCAGCCATATAACTGGTAGCAGCGGTGGAAGGGCAAGCACGTGAGGGTGTTGAAATCCCAATGTCTCATCCAGCTAATCAATATTCATGAACAGTCGTTGATAATTAAGCAACACGCGACCGACATATGTTTATGGTGGCATTTATTTTAGTCTCATCATCAGATGGAAACCGTGATTGAGAAATGTATATACAGTAAAACTTCCCTAACCGACCACCTCCACATATCAACCACTCCCCCATATCGATCGCTTTATTTGGATCCCAACAATACCATTGTAACAATATTCTAACTCCATAAACCGACCACCTCCCTAAATGTACCACTTAAACTGGGTCCCAACGTCGGTCGATTTAGATTGTGTTTGTTGTTGTTTGACCTCCTAGCAACATCTAAGGTCATATCAGGATGGGTACCGACTTGTGACAGTGCACACTCATGGCGACTTTTATAGTGCTGCCCCACAGGAAGACCAGGCTGCCAGCACCATAACCTGATATCCCACTCAGTCACATTATCCTGACACTGAGCCAACCAGTCCTTGTCCTATCCTAATAATGCTGAGCTCCAGGCTAGGAAGCAACAAGTATCAATTTTTAAGTCATTGGTTTGACTCGACACTGGTTCGAACCCACGACCCCACGATCTACCAACACGGGAGACGGACGCTCTAACTCATTCGGCCATCACGTCTGGTCAATGGTGAAAAGAAGTATATTCACTTATCCATGATAGGCAGTATAAACCTTCAAGACAAAAGGCCGATGTAGCCCTCCGCAGGACCGAGCTATAAGGTCTACGTGGAATGCTACTATTAATTTTGTGCACAATAAAACAAAGCAAAAGCAAGAGAGATTATTGCAGAATAAAACATATGTATATTAGCTGCATCTTCTGTATGTGTCTTTGTTTGTTCATGGGTTCTTTGGGTTTGCCTTTGTTTGGCCTTTTTTATGGGAGTGGGGGGTGGGAGGTTGACTGCGGGATTAGCGACATGGGCCTGTGTTTCTTTTTTTATTTTATTTTGTTTGTACATTAGTTGTTTAAGCAGGGGAAATTTCAATCGTGGACGATTGGTCTTCCTCATTCCACTGCTCCTTGGCCTATCCTAATAATGCCGAGTGCCTGGCTAGGAAATGACAAGTATCAATTTTTAAGGCATTGGTTTGACTCGACCAAGATTCGAAACCACGATCCCATGATCTACCAACACAGCAGAGGGGTGCTCTACCTCATTCGGCCATCCTGTCTGGTTCTTTTTCTTTTCTTCCTTTTTAAAGTTTGTTTTGTTCCTTCCCCCCCGCCCTTTTTTTAAATGAAAATGTAAAGTGTTTTGGTTCTTTTTTTGTTTGGGGGGGGGGGGGGGGGGGGGGGGGGGGGGGGAGAGGGGCTTGTCTGAAGAAGTGGGTAGATATGGGGCAAACTCCCCTCTTTGTGTGAAAAAAAAGCTTAGCCATATAAATATAAATATAAAAACATCTTTCGGCATATTGAAAAACTGGAGTGAACAAAATAATACTATCATTAATACAACAATATGACAGCGAATGATAAAAACTAAATATTTGACGCAGCACGGGTTAAAGATAGTATATTGGATATTAGGATTGCCGTGTGCCAGTATTTTTTTTCAGACATAATCCTCATTTAGCCTTGAAATCATCATCTGGATGTATTTATTTTTAATTGTTCAAAGGTCTACAATTCCAGCTTTCATCATTATTCTCCACTAGTGGAATAAGAATATTATTCTCTGTGGCGGAGTGGTGAGAGTGTCTGACTTTTTTCTAGGTCAGACTCCTAATCTGAGGGTTGGCAGTTCGATTCCCCGTGCCCCCAGCTCTGCCAATTTGGATTTCCACCACTGTGTATAACTTACAGCGTCATCAAAGGCTGGTTGCTCTCATACCATGTCTATGTGGTGTGGGAGGTTAAAAATCCCTTGGGTCGGTAAAAGTGTAGGCTCGGGCTTTCTATCGACCAGCAATGGAATGAGGAAGACCAGTCGTCTATGACTAAAATGTCCCCTGCTTAAACAACTAATGGACCAAAAAATAATATAAAATAAAATATTCATGTTTATGTAGCTGTATTTATAACATTTTATATCCTGCATATTATTTAAGAACTTGCATTGGGAAAAAAAGATGATACACTGATAGCAGTGTAGATAATAATTTTATGCGCAAATTTGTTCTGACTGATTCGATATTGGAGTTTCATTTTGTAAAGTGATTCTTTATATGTGGCAAGAATAAATACTGTATTTATATTGTGGGATGGGAGCATAGCTCGATTAATATTTGTTTTTATCCAAACGGCCTGCCAACTAACCAGACGGGATAGCCAAATGAGTTGAGCGTCCGTCTCCGATCCTGGTAGATTGTTGGATCGTGGGTTCGAACCCTGGTCGAGTCAAACCAATAACTTAAAAATTTATACCTGTCGCTTCATGGCCTGGGGCTCAGCATTATTGGGATAGGGCAAGGACCGGTGGAATGAGGAAGACCAATCATCCACGAGTGAAATTTCCCCTGCTTAATCAACTAATATACAAAAAAAAAGATGTTAGTCTGGAATTACCCAGGGGACTCATTAGGAATGAAAGTGGTCTCCAGCAACAAAAATGCAGAAATCCGGCCGAGACCCTGGCACCACCTAGTGGTTTCCCGCAGAACCAAACCATGGTTATTACACCAATAGTGAATTTCCACGAAAACATGGATATTCCCCTGTAGGATTAGCACTGTCAGGGAATCACCGGGGAAATGCCGGAAGTAAAGTTTAAACGGTTCTTATTGTGACCATATTATCGCCCATACCTAGCTCTTTTTATTTGGGTTTCATGTCGTAGCAGTCATCTAAGGTGGTGTTCTCTGTGGCGGAGTGGTTAGAGTGTCTGACTTTTTTCTAGGTCAGACTCCTAATCTGAGGGTCGGCGGTTCGATTCCCCATGCCCCCAGCTCTGCCAATTTGGATTTCCACCACTGTGTATAACTTACAGCGTCATCAAAGGCCGGTTGCTCTCATACCATGTCTATGTGGTGTGGGAGGTTAAAAATCCCTTGGGTCGGTAAAAGTGTAGGCTCGGGCTTTCTATCGACCAGCAGTGGAGTGGGGAAGATCAGTCGTCTGTGACTGGGATTTCCCCTGCTTGGGACAACTAATGTACCAAAAAAAAAGAAAAAGAGAGAAATAAGTGTTCACACTTCGTGTCTACCATTCGCTATATTCGCTATAAGGTCATGTGAGACCAGGATTCAGATTAAAGTTGCATAGTCCGATGGTTTTGAGTTTCTCTCATTTTCTGAGATAAACATATTAGGTTGTTCATTATAATCTACCTTACTTTGGTTTGAAGTAACTTTTATTTTAAATTGCTAACTTTTGAGATATTTGAAATGGAAACACGCTAAATTAATATTGGCAAGCTTGCCAAAACTATATCACCAAAGGCTTCTGCAGTAACAGGTTCCATTAATTGACTCAATATCCCCTTATATGTGACGACAAATGTTTAATAAGTGCACGAGCATCTAAGTGAGATATGTAGAATCAAATCTAGATAATTGTATTGGTTTTGAAAATGTTATGTTTTCATCGGACTATGCAGCTTTAAACAATTGCCTTATATATATCACGATTCCTTGGCATTTTATGAATGTTAAAGTTGTATAGCCTGGTGGCTTTTAGTTTCCATCATTTTCTGATATCCATATATTAGGTTGATCGCGATACGTGAGCTTACTTTACTTTGAAATAACTTTGCTTTTCAATCACTAACTTTTGAGATATTAAAAGTGCAAACATGCTAAATTAATTTTGGCAAGCACACCTAACCTCTGACACCATAGGCTTCTGCGGTAACAGATTCTAAGTTTGATTAAATTGCCTCAGTATTCCCTTCTATGTGGCGACAAATGGTTAATAAGTGCACCGGTGTCTAACAGTTAGATATGTAGAATCAAATCTAGAGAATTATTTTGGTTTTGAAAATTAGATATTTCCTTAGGACTTTGCAGCTTTAATCAGTGAATATATAAACAAATCAGAGAAATCTGTGAAATTGCGGAGTTCTTTCATCCATCCCTGTTCATAGCATTTTCAGCCCACAGACCTACAAACTCTTAATCCTACAAACTCTTCGCCCAGAGAGGTGATGGTCGG
This sequence comes from Branchipolynoe longqiensis, assembly GCA_030323885.1. NCBI lineage: Eukaryota > Metazoa > Annelida > Polychaeta > Phyllodocida > Polynoidae > Branchipolynoe > Branchipolynoe longqiensis. The sequence goes on along the minus strand of CM059202.1, from coordinate 25,604,973 downwards.
AGGGACAGGGCTCAGTCATCGAATGACTCTGACGCGTGTGCAATGAGAAAGTGAGCTCTTCGATACCCGGCTCTAGTTCGGAGGGTTAGTCACCTTATCTCTGTCGATACCCTCAACTGTCGTATATAAAACAGGCAACCAATCCCCTATACTGACGCTACACGCAAGGTATCTGGTCATATTTCCCCCTGAATGTATTGGATGTCAGTCCCCTCTGATACTAAAACACATTTGATTAAACTGTGTGGATGTTATGGCCCTATGCCAACAATTTTATACTGCAAACAGCACGCGTGACCTTTTCACGAAAGTAAAACAAGAAGACATTTTAGCATTTTTGAGGAGAGCTGGTCTGCACCACCTCATATAGTTTATTAAACCAATTTGATCAATTAATAATATATATATCTAGAATTTTATTTACCTTGACCACAAACTATATAATTGTGAGGTTTTAAATTCATGAGTGTCTCTTGACACATAATCGATTGTATGCTTTTACAATATAATGTAAAGGCGATGGTTGAATAAAAAACAACCAATTCTCGCTGTGATTATGACCTATGCCGCCGACACAGCATAAAGAAACCACCAATCAATCATATTTCCCGTTCATCAGGTCTTGCCAAAACCATCTTGCAAGGCACAGTGAAAGGGAGAAGAAAATAAGTCGGACAAAGGAAGACGTGGGAAGACAACATCAGGGAATGGACAGGCCTGGTGTTTGGCAAGTCCCAGAGGACAGTGGAGAAAAGAGGAAACTGGAGAAAACTGGTTGCAAAGTCATCTTTAGTGCTCCAACGACCCTTGCGGTTAAGGGATTGATGATTTAGTTGATTGTTGGAGTTTTATGTCCTGGCAACATCTAAGATCATATCACAATGCGTACCGACTTGTGACAGTGAACACTCATGGCAACTTTATAGTGCTGCCCCACTGGGAGATCAGGCCGCCAACACCATAACTTGATATCCCATTCAGTCACATTATCCTGACAGCGAGCGAACCAGTCCTTGCCTATTAATTCCAAGCGCCACACTAGGAAGCAAATAATATCAATTTTATAAATCATTGGTTGATTCGACCAGGAACCAAACTCGCGATATCCCTCACGCGAGTCACCCACTATACCGATTCGGCACCGCGTCCAGTAGGGATTGATGATGACAGTGCTGATGATGACAATGATGTTGAAGGTATCTGGGATCTCCAGTAAGAGAGCAGTCTGGCTGTATCCAGGGGTCTGTATATAATGACCTATGCCTGAAAGTGCCAAACATCATCAGCGTAATTGATAACACTAAGTTTCCATAAAGTTACTATTTAATGTTGTTCTTACTTTATTAATCTATTAATTTTCAAACCCCAGCCGAGGAGGATACACGTCTGTATCAGAGTAGGATACAGGTATGCATTAGACTGGGGTACAAGTATGTATCAGAGTAGGATACAAGTATGCATCCTAATAGGTTATAAGTATGTATCAGAGTAGGATACAAGTATGTGTCAGAGTGGGTTACAAGTATGCATCAGAATAGGCTAAACATATGTCTCAGAGTAGGATACAAGTATGTATCAGAGTAAGCTATAAGTCTGAGGCAGATTGAGCTAGATGCGAGATCGGACTAGGGTACAACGCTGTATCAGAGTAGGCTACGGTTCTGTATCGGAGAGCATACATGTATGTGGGTCACTCTCCTGAAAACTGGTCAGCATGAGATGGGATTTTAAAACATCAATAAAAACCTTCCTACTTATTATTTTCCTTATACTTTTCATATTCATGTTCAGATTTGATGAAAGAAATAAGGGAAATAAAATAAAACTGTGTGCAACTTTGGTCTTTTTAGTTATGAACTATTATTGTACCAAAAAAACCCATTTTACAGTCAGCCATTTGTAACATGACATATGGGACGTGGTTGAATCCTTATTAACATCTTGTATTGCATTGATATATCAAACAAAACAGTTCCCAAATCAAAGAGGAAGTATTTATTAACATGTATGCATGCTTAAATTAACAACAACAAAATGTTATGTCTTCAGAAATAACATTACAAATTTCCGTCACACATGTAACCGTGGTGTCTGGATGCCACACAAATATTGTACACTAATTATTCAGTGAATAAAGCATGGCTGGGAATTACTTTTTTGTATCAATATAAGCACTAGATATTTCTGTATATTATGTCATGATTAATATGCTTCTAAGTATGATATTATTTAATTCTGATTAGATATTTATTAAGCAGACTGTGTGGTGTCCTAAACATGTGTTACACGTGTGACACACATGTTATACTGCCATAAGAGATATCTTATTCATGGACTACACCTTTATTTTTATCTCATCAATTTATATTTTACATAGATGTAAAGGGGAGATTTCCAGCTTTCATTTGCAACCAAAAAATGTAAAAAATTCAAATATTAAATTTTAACTCTCCATGTGACACTTCTGGCCAGTTTTCAGGAGAGTGACCGATGTATGAGATTAGGCTATAAGTCTGAATCAATGTAGGCTTCAAGTATACATCAGAGTAGGACACACGTCTGTATCAGAGTAGTATACAAGTGGTCTGCACTGACCTCTCAGGCAAGTAACCACATAGACAGGTAGGCGTGGGTAGTGTGGTGATATCAGGGAGCCTAGGTGGTGTAATGGTTAGCACACTGGCCCAGAATTCAAAGAGATGTGGGTTCGAGTCCCACTCTAGGCACAATATTTCCCATTTTCATCACCCCCACAACACTGGTTGCCGTGACCATGATCCTGTACAAGCTACATGCTGTATGGTTGTTGAACCTACCCTGTGTATGTAAGTGTTAGTGGATTGCCTGTATGTATGTAATTGTAAGCATTAAAAGAATTACAATTCCAGGGGGACGAGTGTAGTGGTCTGCACTGACCTCTCAGGCAAGGAGCCGCATAGACAGGTAGGTGTGGGTAGTGTGTTGATATCAGGGAGCCTAGCTGGTGTAATGGTTAGCACACTGGCCTGGAATGCAAAGAGATGTGGGTTCGAGTCCCGCTCTAGGCACAATATTTCCCATTTTCATCACCCCCACAACACTGGTTGCCGTGACCAGGATCCCATACAAGCTATGTGCTGTATGGTTGTTGAACCTACCCTGTGTATGTATGTGTTAGTGGATTGCCTGTATGTATGTAATTGTAAGCATTAAAGGACTTACAATTCGAGGGGGACGAGTGTCATGGTCTGCACTGACATCTCAGGCAAGGAGCCGCATAGACAGGTAGGCGTGGGAAGTGTGGTGATATCAGCGAGCCGAGGTGGTGTAATGGTTAGCACACTGGCCCAGAATGCAAAGAGATGTGGGTTTGAGTCCCGCTCTAGGCGCAATATTTCCAATTACCCCCACGACAATAGTATGCATCAGAGTAGGATACAGCTATGTATCAGAGTAGGATACACGTTTGGTTCAGAATAGGATACAAGTATCGATCAGACTATGCTACAAGTATTTATCAGAGTAGGATCCAAGTATGCATCAAAGTAGGCTACACATCTGTATCAGAGTAGGATACATGTACGCATCAGAGTAGGCTACATGTATGTATCAGAGTAGGATACACGTATCGACCAGAGTATGCTACCAGTATTTATCAGACTATGCAACAAGTATTTATCAGAGTAGGATACAAGTATGCATCAAAGTAGGTTACACATCTGTATCAGAGTAGGATACAAGTATCGATCAGAGTAGGATACAAGTATCGATCAGAGTAGGATAAACGTCTGTATCAGATTATGATGCACGTATGTATCAGAGTAGGATACAAGTATGCATCAGAGTAGGTTACACATCTGTATCAGAGTAGGATACAAGTATCGATCAGACTACGATACAAGTATTGATCAGAGTAGGATAAACGTCTGTATCAGATTATGATACACGTATGTATCACAGTAGGATACAAGTATGCATCAGAGTAGGTTACACAACTGTATCAGAGTAGGATGCATCAGAGTAAGATACACTTATGTATCAGAGTAGGATACAAGTGCGCATCAGAGTAGGATACAAGAATATATCAGAGTAGGATACACTTCTGTATCAGAGTAGGATACACATATATATCAGAGTAGGCTACAAGTATGCATCAGAGTAGGATACAAGTATATATCAGAGTAGGCCACAAGTATGCATCAGAGTAGGATATATATATGCCTCAGAGTATGATACACTTCTGTATCAGAGTAGGTTATACGTATGTGTCAGAGTAGGATATACGTATGTGTCAGAGTAGGATGTAAGTATGTATCAGAGTAGGCTATAAGTATGTAGCAGGTTGAGCTAAATGTCTGTATCGGACCAGGATACAACTATGTAGCAGAGTAGGCTAGATGTCTGTATCAGAGTAGGATACAAGTATGTATCAGAGTAGGATACACGTATGTCTCAGAGTAGGATACATGTCTGTATCAGAGTAGGATGCAAGTATGTATTCGAGTAGGTTACAATTATGTATCAGAGTAGGCTACATGACTGTATCGGAGTAGGTTACAAGTCTGTATCAGAGTAGCAGGGTAAGCTACAAGTGTGTATCAGAATAAGCTACAACTACAAGTCTGTTTTAGAGTAGGTTACAAATCTGTATCAGATTATGCTACAGTTCTGTATGGACGTTGGTTCTACACCTGTCGCAAAGTATGTCCTCTACAGTGCTGCCACCTGATGTTGGACGCAGAAATGACGGCAGTTCTAGGAAGTGCTACCGTCTAGTGGTAAACGTGGAGTTGGTTAAAACCAGCAATAACGGTACACATGGACCCTCTCTCTATATACATCGTATATAATCTATAATGCACATAAAAATTGGCGAAGGACTTATTAGTCGTGTAGATGTATTGTGATAAAATATAATATAAACTATATTAACCAATCGGCTGCGACCGATTATTCGTCACGGATTCCGGGCCGCAGCGCCACCCGCAGGGGTGCGGGGTACTACAAATAGCAATCAAGGCAGTCGGCTGGAACATTTTGAGCCGTTTTGTACTTGTGTAGAACGGCTTTTGCACGGCCAGGACAAGAAGAAAATCGGTCAAACACAACCCCGGTGCTATTTTCTCTTTTCTATGCAGCCCAGGCTTATATATATATATAATTTTTCTTTTTTTACTAAATGTATTTTATTCAGCAAATAATGCCTTTTGTCAGTGCCAGAGCACGGGTCTTCCAGCCATTCAGTACAATTTGTTGGTACATAAATGACAAACTCAGTTGCAATAATAACCACATGAAAATCCTGTTTGATAATAGAAGCATAATATAAATGAACTATTAGTTGTAATAGTAACTGCATACAATTCCAGTTCAAGAAAAGTATTATGCACTCGGTGAATATGCATCACATGGTATTGCATGACATACATACATATATAATATGCATATATATATATAGTAAGAGTTCAGGCGTAAAACCCCCACAAACCCAATCCACAAATTCAGATAAGCATTGGAATTAAACCTTCAAAAAATTCATTTTTTACATTATCATTTCATCGCAAAGAAAGTTAAATTAGTGAGAATTAAAATTACCTTCAGATAGAAATCTTTTATTTCAATCACATTTGTGGGTTGGCTTTTACGTATTTTGTACCCGAACTCTTCATATATATATATATATATATATATATATATATATATATATATATATATATATATATATAAATATATACATATATATGATATCATCATTGTGCTGTCGGTCGCGATGCGACAAAGACTGCTTTCATTACTTGACTGCCGCTCTCCATTTAGCTCTCTGCTGTGAGAATTGCGTCCATGAATCGGTCTTAATGTCTCTCAGCTTCAGGTTTCTCTTGATGGTATCCTTGAACCGGAGACGAGGGCGTCCTCTCTTTCTGTAACCAGAAGACAGTTGAGAATAGAGGATCTGCTTTGGTAGCCTGTCTGATGACATCCCCATGAGGTGTCCAGTCCACCGGAGATTCTTTTTGATCAGAAGATCTTCCATACAGGGCAGCCCCGTCCGTTTGAGTATTTCCTTATTTGTCACTTTGTCCTTCCAGGTTAGCCTCATGATTGAACGCAGATGTTGCATCATTAAGGCATGCAGAATCATGTGATGTGCCGCATGTCTGCAGGTGTATTAACATATCACATTATTAAGTACTACCTCCGGTGTGAGAGGGACCACAAGCACACACCAGACACAGCCACACACACACCACACAGGCACACACCTACACACAGCTACACATACCTACACACAGCTACACACACCTACGCACACCACTACACACACATACACAGAGCTACACACACAACACGCACACACAACTACACACATACACACAGCTACACCCACCTACACACAGCTACACCCACCTACACACAGCTACACCCTCCTACACACAGCTACACCCACCTACACACAGCTACACCCTCCTACACACAGCTAGACCCACCTACACACAGCTACACCCAACTACACACACCCACACACAGCTACACCCACCTACACACAGCTACACCCACAACTACACCCAAGTACACACACACAGCTACACACACCTACACACAGCTACATCCACCTACACACAGTTACACACAACTACACACACGCATACACACACCTACACACAACTACACTCACACAGAGCTACACACACCTACACCCAGCTACACCCACCTACACACAGCTACACACACCTATACACAGCTACACACACCTACACACATATACACAGCTAGACACACCACACACCTACACACATCTACACCCACCTACACACAACTACACTCACACAGAGCTACACACACCTATACACAGCTACACACCTATACACAGCTACACACACCTACACACCTATACACAGCTACACACACCTATACACAGCTACACACCACACACCTACACACAGCTACACCCACCTACACACATATACACTCACACAGAGATACACACACCTACACACAGCTACACCCACCTACACACATATACACAGCTACACACACCTACACACAGTGACACACAACTACACACTCCTACACACAACTACACGTATACAGTCACACACAGCTGCACAACACACACAGCTACATACACCTACACACCTACACCCACACACACAGCTACACACACCACACATATATACATACACCTACACACAACTACGTATATACACTCACACAGCTACACACACCTACACACAACTACATATATACACTCACACACAGCTACACACACCTACACACAACTACATATATACACTCACACATAGCTACACACACCTACACCCAACTACATATATACACTCACACATATACATACACCTACACACAACTACATATATACACTCACACACAGCTACACACAACTACACATATACACTAACACAGCTACACACCACACACAGCTACACACACCACACACATCCACAGTTACACACACAACACACAGCTACATATACCTACACCAACACGCACATCTACACACCACACACAGAGATACACACCTACACCCACACATACAGCTACACACACCCCACACAGCTACACACATCTACATCCACATGCACAGCTATACACCCCACACATATACACACCTACACTCACACACAGCTACACACACCACACCCAGCCACAGCTTCACACACCACGCGCAGATACACACACCTACACACAACTACACATATACACTAGCACACAGCTACACATACCACACACAGCGACACATATACACTAACACAGCTACACACACCACACACAGCTAAACACACCTATACACAACTACACATATACACTAGCACATAACTACACACACCACACACAGCTACACATATACACTAGCACACAACTACACATATACACTAGCACACAACTACACACACCACACACAGCTAAACACACCTACACACAACTACACATATACACGAGCACACAACTACACACACCACACACAGCTAAGCACACCTACACACAACTACACATATACACTCAGACACATCTACACACCACCCACATCTACACACACCTACACCCACACACACAGCTACACACACCACACAGATACACACACCGACACACAACTACACACATGCACTCACACACAGCTACACACCTAAGCCCACATACCCAGCTACACACACTAAACACAACTACACACCTACACCCACACCGACATCTACACACACCACACACAGCTACACACACAACTGCACACCTAAACCCACACACAGGGCTACACACAACTACACACATACACCCACACACATAGCTACACACACCACACCCAGATATACACACCACACACAACTACACACACCACTCACAGCTACACCCACACACAGCTACACACCACACAGCCAATGCTACACACACCACACACATCTACACACAACTACACACCTAAACCCACACACACAACTACACCCCTACACCCACACACACAGCTACACACACTACACACAGCTACCCACACCACACACAACTACACACCTACACCCACACACACAGCTACACACAAACCACACACAGCCACAGGCTGAGTGGGAAATCAGGTAATGGTACCAGTAGGGGCAGCACTATAAAGTCGCCATGAAGCGCGCACTATCACAAGTCGGTACCCGTCCGGATATGACCTTAGATGTTGCCAGGACGCAAAACTCCAACAAACAAACATCTCCTTCCTCTACATACCCACACACTCACATGCACACACACACCTCCCCCCTTCCTCTTCTCTTTCAGGACACTTACTTAGCCCTACCAGGTCGATGATATTCAAGTCACACACTCCCACGCCCTACAAACACCCCTCACCTCTAGTCCACCAGATGGGATGGCCGAATCAGTTGAGCGTCCGTCTCCTGTTTTGGGAAATCGGGGGATCCAAACCCATGAGTTTGTGGGTTCGAACCCCGGTCGAGTCAAACTATGACTTAAAAATTGATACTTGTCGCTTCCTAGCCAGGCACTCGGCATTATTAGGATAGGGCAAGGACTGTTTGGCTCAGTGTCAGGATAATGTGACTGAGTGGTATGTCAGGTCATGGTGCTGGTGGCCTGGTATCCCGTTGGGGCAGCACTGTAAAGTCGCCTTGAGTGCACGCTGTCACAAGTCGGTACCCGTCTTGATATGACCTTAGATGTTGCTAGGACATAAAACAACAACAAACAAACCACCCTACTCCAGCATACTTACACCGACAAGGTATATCATATGCACGCCCACCCACCCCCACCCATCCCCCTCCCCCCTCGCTCTCCTCCTCTATTCCAGGCTACTTACACTAACCAGATCGCCCACACACACCCCCCCACCTCCCCTACCCCTCTATTCCAGTATACTTACACCTAGCGGGTTGACCATATTCACCCCACCCACGCCCTGCACACACCACTCCCCCTACCCCTCTATTCCAATATACTTACACCTCCCCCTCCCCCTGCCCCCTCCTCCCGCCCCCTACACACACCCCTCCCCCTCCTCACGCCCCCTACCGGCGTGCCTTGTTGAAGTCAGTGAACCAGAACCCCTACCTGGTTCCCACACCTGCAGTCGAACGCCGACAGAGCACACGCGCACAGTCACCTAGCAGTAACCATGGCAACACAGGCACCCATACAGTGGGTTCTCCTCTTCTCACTCATCCATTATGGTAAGTACTACATTAACTTAGTCATAGATTAGTCATGGTCATGGTGCACACTGACAGGAGTTCATGACGTGCTTCTATTCATAAAGGCACAACACAGTTTGAAACTGATCGTATATATCTCAAGCTAAACAAAAGCGCCTGCAGAGAAAAGATTGTCTCCTTCATCTAGCAGACTCTCTGACAGCAGCTACACATACATGTCCAATGTGCCACCGCACATTCCGAGCATGAATTTGACTCATCAGTCATCGCCGAGTTCACCAAGAAGGAGTCATGGATTATATCTTAATGTTATTTTGTCACAACAGTCTTAACAGTGAACCATTGCGTACGGTACCTGCATTAATACACCCGTTAAGCCCCAGTCACACCTCACCTGATTGAGGAAATGGACAGAAACCGGACACTGTCCGGTGAAATACGGAAATGTATGGTTTATATACAGTACCCATCCGGCGTGTCCGTTCTATCTCCGGTGGTGTCCGGCAGTGTCCGGTACCAGTTTTGAACATGCACAAAACTTGTACCGGACACAGCTGGACTGACGTGTATGGTTGATGTCCGTTTTAAGTCTGTTTTGTCCCTTTTGTCCGTTTCATGTCCGGTACCCATCCGTTACATCTCTGGTTTGCTTCCTGCAGTGTCTGTTGATGGTGCTGCAGGAATTTGGTCCGTCGGTTTTCGGCGCGTCCGTGATCAGTCCGGTTGGTGTCCGGTTGGTGTCCGGTCTGTCCATTAGACATTCAGTTGGCGTCCGGTGGCTATTCTTTAATGTACGTTCCTTGTCCGTTTAGCGTTCATTTCATCTGGTACATTTCGGTACATTTCGGTACATTTCAGTACATTTTGACAACGGACTAGACAATTCTTTGTCCGGTGCTGTCTGACGGTGTAAGGTCTGACTGGGCCTTAAGCAACACAGTAACCAAATTGTTGGATCTGTGAGGACAGTGCCTCCATTAAAGTTGCATAATCCGATGGTTTGAGTTTCTGTCACTTTTCTGAGATAAACATATTTAACTTATTGTTATAATCTACCTTCCCTTAGTTTGAAGTAACTTTTATTTTAAATGGATAATCTTTTAGATATTCGAAATCTAAACATGTAAAATTAGTTTTGGCAAGTACGCCAACACTCTGACACTATTGGCTTCTGCAGTAAACATCTCTATTAAATTGACACCTTCTAAGTAGCAATACAATGCTTAATAAATGCATCAAATCTAAATAATTGTTTTGGTTTTGAAAATGTGATGCTTCATCAAACTATGCAGCTTGAATAACCACATGGAATGGTGAAATTTCAATCGCGGATAATTGGTCTTCTTCATTCCATTTCTCCTTGCCTTATCCTACGAATGCCGAGCACCAGGCTAGGAAGCGACAAGTATCAATTGTTTTAGTCATTGGTTTGACTCAACCAGGGTTCCAAGCCACGATCACATGATCTACCAACACGGCATATATCTACATCTATATATATATATATATATATATATAGATATGCGCTCTATTATGACAGTGCCTGCATTATATATATATCCATATAGATATGTGATATATAATGACATATGGGAGTATAGACAAAGGACATATCATGTCCCAATTAAATCCTCACTGATCTATACACCTGCTATGCTGGCAACAGTTCCTAATTCTGCCGCTGGCGCCACCTGAGTGTGGTCAACTCCAATGTCTCCCGTCATGGTTGGATGGACTTTATCCTCTGTTTTGCATGACGACTGTTTATATATATATATATATATATATATATATATATAGATATATATACATACTTATGTATATATATGAACATATACACATATATATATATATACATATATACACATATAGTATAGTTATACGAGTCTTACCTGGGTATAGATGATGGATAACTGTTGTTTTCCCGAGGTATAAGCCTCGGGTAGACGTGGGCTAGGGAGAAGGAAGCACATCCGGGTCCAGCAATCTTTACCTACTTATTCAGGATAAAAATGATCTTTCAATACAATGGATACTATGATTTTCCCGTAATGGTACACCAACGGAATAGACGTGGTAGGGTGTGGTGGGCGGGCCCTAGCCCACGTCTACCCGAGGCTTATACCTCGGGAAAACAACAGTTATCCATCATCTATACCCAGGTAAGACTCGTATAACTATACTATTTTACCTCGGTATACAGCCTCAGGCTAGCCTCAGGCTAGGGAGACTTTTACATAATTCATTTTTATCCTTAATATCATTCATTCTTATTATAACATGTTTATGTGTCATTTTATTAGTAATTGTATCATTCAAAGTTTTTGTTCTCACCTATTCTTGTTAGTTGGTGAGTAGGCGCTTTGCAATGCCGGTAGGCTTTTCTAGTCGTTTGTTGTAATGTTTTGCAAACGACTTAGCCGTCTTCCAGCCTGCGTGCGCTAGTATTCTTTTCACAGAAATGCCGAGCAAACGTGCCTTGGACACCATGGCACCTCTGGTTGAGTGGGAAGAGTATTTGCCCGTATCCACTCCAGCCAATTTCAACACCGTGATTGTCCATCTGGCAATGGTGTCTCTTGAAATTGCCTTATGTGGCTTTATGAAGCTCACTAATAGTTGTTGTGATGCACGTAAGTCCTTTGTCTTGGATATATAAGCCCGTATGGCTGTCACAACACATAATTTCCGATCATTTGGGAAGTAGTCTAAGTGAACCGTAGATAAAGGGTCACCTAACGTGTTTGATTTTAGCAATTGTGCTAAATCAAACGTAGCTTGTTTCTTGTCTATTTCTAATCCAGTTAAGGATAAAGCAACAATCGTTTGTCCTCTGTGTCCCGTTACTAATAGTAACAAAACCGCAACCTTAAAACCTAATTGTTTTATATCTAACAAAGAGTTGTGAGGCCAAGCCTGAAACAACTTAAATACTATAGAAACATCCCAAAAGCGACTATACTTTGGTTTTGGAGGATTCCTTTGATAAATTGACCGAAGTAGATAATGAAGGACATAATGTTTACCAACTGTTTCGCCGTCAATTCTAGGTAATATAATTGATAACGCGCATCTTGCCGCATTGACCGCCCCAAACCCTAGTCCCTCATCCTCGAGAGAACGAAGAAAACGGGCTACTTGTGCAATTGTTGGATTTGTTGGCTTGACTTTCATCAGCAAACAATGTACACCCCATTTCTTTAAATAGGTCGTGTACATTTTGACAGTTCCTGGCCTCCATGCATCAGCTACTATTCTGTCCTCAGTAATTTTATCCAATCCAAATTGCTGTAGTTGTTTCCTTAGAAAAGGAATGCCAATAGGGGTGTCGCTGACACGTCGCCGTGAACCACTAGCGGTCCGTGGTGCGTTAGGTTCCCGGCTTTTCTTGGGAATCGTATATGTTCTTTTGCCAGTTGTGAAACTGCTGGCAGCCAAGGTTGCGTGTCCCAATCGGGCACTATCAGTATGGCATGTGTCCCCTCCATGCTGATTTTTCTCACCACTCGGCTGATAATGCTAAACGGTGGGAAAATATAGAAATAATTATTTGCCCAGGTAATAGCAAATGCATCAACTTTCCAAGCATCCGGTTCGGGATGCCAAGAAACATAACAGGGCAACTTGTGATTGTTTCGTGATGCAAACAAGTCAACTTTAGGCTTACCCCATTTTGCACAAATGAAGTTAAACAAAGGCGTAGAGAGGGACCATTCTAAATGGTCATGGAATTTTCTACTCTTATGGTCTGCAAGTGTATTTTGTGACCCTGGGATATGCGCTACAGTCAGCCAGACTTGTTGAGCCTGTGCCCAGTTCCAAATCAGTTTAGATAACTGATTGCAAGGCTTTGATTTGTTCCACCCATTACGATATATGCCATAGCAGTAGTGTTATCAGTTAGTATTCTAACTGTGATTTAGTTATCTTTACTAAGCTACGTAGCCCAGATAAAAGCACGCAATTCTAGCGCATTAATGTGGTCTGACCTTTCATCACTAGCCATCTACCTCCTGTTGCTACCCCATCTCGATGGGCTCCCCAACCTTCTAGCGAAGCGTCAGTGGTAATTACTGTATTTGGTTCCGCCATGCGGATTGGATTTGGTGAATTTGCTATATGTTGCATCCACCATCCAATATCCTGTAACCCTTCTTCAGAAATAAACATCTTTCGTTCAAAATTGCCTTTAGTCCGTGCTAACGCTAAATTTTTATCTATTTCTAGAGATTTAATATGGGCTTTCCCGTATAGAATAGCGGGTGCATAAGATATCATTATCCCGATAAGGACTGCGACCTGTCTAATCTTAGGTTTGGGTAACTTAAGAAGCTGGGTCGCTGTGGTCATAAACTTAGTTAGTTTCTGTTCTGTTATCGACACTGTGAGGGACCGTGTATCAAGGATAAACCCTAAACATTTTAGTTGTTTTGTTGGTTTAAGCACTGACTTATGTGGATGTACATGAAACCCCTAATTTAGTGAGTAATGCACATAAATCCAAAACTGCGTTTACACAATCAATTTGTGTTGACGCCATTATAAAGGAATCATCTATGTAAGGGAACATTATGTGACCATTCCGCGCCATAACTGAGAAAACAGGCTTTAACAGTTTAGTGAACAAACGAGGGGCACAAGCTAAGCCATTCGGCATGCAGGTAAACTCATAGAGTTGGTCATTCCAAAGAAAGCGGAGAAATTTCCGGTGTTGTTCCGCTATGGGAACCGTGTAGTATGCATCTTGTAAGTCAACACTAGCCATCCACGCCTCTGGTGTAATCAGATCTTGTGCCGTATCTAGCGAGAACATTTTAAAATGTCGATATTCGATCATTTTATTAAGGGTCGTTAAATCCAGGATCATTCGAACGTCCCCGTTAGGTTTTGGTCTTGAGAAGATGTTTGAAATAAACTCTCCTGGGCAGTGTGTTACTTTTTGTATAATTCCTTTATCAACGAATTTTTGTACCTGTTCAGTTAGTGCCTCTCGTTCCAGTGTTTCAATTTTATAGGGAAAAGGAACTCTCCCTTGTACCGGAATTTGTATGAAGGGAATTTGAACACCTTTAACTAAATTTAAAATATCTTGGTCACTGGTAATTTTGTTCCATTCAGAAATATGATTATTAATATTGCCAGCCACAAAGTTGCTTACAGTTTGTGTGGTTTTTGAGGCCGCGAGGACTTGTAAAGTCTGTGTTTGGACCTCTACTTGGACCCGCCCCTTGGGAAGGGTCTCGGGGAGTTGAAGCCTCGGCCCAGTGGCCGTGCGGTGTTGTCGGTCCAGCCTGGGCGGGCGCCCCGGCCCCGGAAAGACTGACTGAAGGTTGAGCCCGGTCTGGTTCCCCTGCCGAACCGTCGTGGCCGAAAATCCCCTCGTGACCTTTTGAAGCGTGGGGCTTCCGGCTTCTTCCTCCCGTCCATGTTTTTGCCACTCTTGGCTGCCGTTTCTACCTCTTTATAGAGGTATTGTAGTTGACCCCCGAACATTTTCGTTTTATCTAAAGGTTTCCCTTTGATCGGGTCTGGGGCCAGAAAGAGCGTATACTCTTTCCCATCATTGTCCGTGATCTTCTTTGATCGGGCCACCTCTTTGCCAGCGTCTGTGCAAACCGACTTGAAGACATTCTCATATTGTCTGTACGACAGGTAATCCTGCCGCCATTAGCATTGCGATGCCTTTGTCAAAGGACGAGAACTTGTTTTCTCGTTGCATCCTATTTGCCACCGGGGTGATGGCCGTTAGGGTACCGAGCACCGCCTTATGCACTATGTGCAACACGCTCTCGAATTTCTGACGGTCTTCCGTCATGTTGACATCTCTGTCCATCTGTTTAATGATGGAGTTGGGGACACCTTTAATGCCGGTCAATTCATCTCCTAGCTTGGAGATAATTTTCGCCGGTTTAAACGTGCGGAAATGACCATTTGTAAAATTGTCCGATTTGATACATGTGAACCGAGGTGAAATTACTATAATAAATTACAGACTGTCTATATAATGATAAGAGTTAAAATATAAAAACCCAAAGGCATATGAGGGATGTGTGAAATTGGTAAACTATTATTCATTGAGTATAGAATTTGTATAATTGAATAGTCTTTAGAGGGAGTGTCACTTCCGAGTTTGACTAAGAACAGTCTTTGGAAGAGTCACCTCACATGCCCCCTCCCCCCCCACATGGTATTGTTATGATCATTGACCACTGCATTGTATTCTAATTGGAGGATTACGTCATGTGACCACTGCATTGTACTGTGATTGATGAATGGAATCATGTGACCACGGCCATCTTGGATCTTGAGAAAACCTATATAAGCCAATAAATTGAAGAGTCTCATTCTCTTACTTTCACTCTAACCCTGTTTCCTTCATTACCTGTAGTGCTTTCATTTGACCTATTTACACCACCCACACCACCAGCCGGCACGTTTACACATTGATGGTCTCGCGCATAA
This sequence comes from Branchipolynoe longqiensis, assembly GCA_030323885.1. Lineage (NCBI taxonomy): Eukaryota > Metazoa > Annelida > Polychaeta > Phyllodocida > Polynoidae > Branchipolynoe > Branchipolynoe longqiensis. Next base: position 25,588,867 of record CM059202.1, on the reverse strand, counting down.
GCGTGGTAGTCTTCATCCGCTTAGCTTTTGGCTTCTCCACCTTTTTTGACACTTTGCCACCAATGGCAGCATAGACACCTTCATATTGTGTGTCTGAGTCTGATTCCGTCGAAGTGGAATCCGGGGAGGAATCGGATGAAGAAGAATCTTTCTTCTTCTTCTTCTTCTTCTTGGACTTGGGCTTCCGCTTTTTGCGAAGTCCGGTCTTATTCCGTTCCTTGGTGAACTCATCACCTGAAGAAGTGACCAGCTTCTTCTTCTTCCTCCGTTTAGGAGGAGGAGGAGGAGCCCTAGCCTCCATCGCTGAGTCTATCTCTGAGAAGTCTTCCCAGTCCGACTCATCTTGGAAGCCCGCCATTGGCCGTTTAAGAGACGGCGGTGGTTTGAGAGACAGGATATGACTCTCCATAGCCGCCCACCTTGTCTCCCAATCTGGAGCTGTGGGGCCCTCAGGCACTGTCTCTTCTTCCGCCTGTGGTGAAGGCATAGCCGACAACCCCGGTGAGGAGTCGTACTCCTCGTCCGAGCCTCGTGGAGCGCGTCCCTCGGCTGCTGCTGCAACACGCTTACTCCGCTTCGTGGCCATCGGTATCTGAAACAAATGAATGGTCAGTCCCGGTATTTCTAAATGTCACAATTTTGTCATTAAACTCAATTGGACATCTAGTGGTGTTAGAGAACGTGTTTATACCGTTCTAACACAGGCGTAATAAGCTAAATTTGTGCGTGGATTGTGGGTCAAGCCCAAATCTTACGCGGGGTCGGGACCAGTGTATCGGCTCGCCCATCCCTCTGTTCCGCACAATTCTCCGCCCTGCGACCATTGCGCCAGCAGGTTGGAGAAAATGCTACGAAACTCGGAGAAACGCCTGAAAAAGTTTGTGGGGAGTCTATAAAAGAAACCCAGGAGCATCTCCAACAACACTCTCTATTAGAGTCCGAGAGAATTTCCACAGGAGATGAGGCAGAGCCCACATCTCTACCCATGGTCACACGGGTGTTGATAGAACCGCTAAGAATCGGTTTCGTTCCTTCAGTCAAGGAATCTAGAGCGTTCTATCCTTGGTTTTTTATAACCAAATAAACTAGTCCAAAAAGGACCAAAGAAAGTTCTAAACTTTCCATAATGATGCTATAATGCATCATAATTAAGCTAACCACAGTTTTTATTATACTTACTGCGTATTTGCTTGTATGTAGACTAAATTTGCGGGAGCAACTCAACGAAACGTAATCCAATCGTGAGTTGTTTATGCTAATTGCTGGACCCGGATGTGCTTCCTTCTCCCTAGCCTGAGGCTAGCCTGAGGCTGTATACCGAGGTAAAATATATATATTCCGGCCATATCACTGTGAATGGACCAGACGGAATGGCCGAATGAGTTGAGTGTCTGTCTCCAGTTTTGGTAGATAGTGGGATTCGCACCCACGAGTTCGAACCCTGGTTGAGTCAAACCGATGACTTAAAAATTTATACTTGTCATTTCCTAGCCAGGCGTTCGGCATTATTAGGATAGGGAAAGGACTGCTTGGCTCAGTGTCAGGATGATGTTACTGAGTGGGATATCAGGTCACGGTGATGGCGGCCTGGTCTCCCAGTGAGGCAGCACTATAAAGTCGCCCTGAGTGCGTACTACCACAAGTCGGTACCAACCCTGATATGACCTTATATGTTGCCAGGATGTAAAACTCCAAAAACCAACCTTTGAGTCACTTAGCCCTTGAGACAAATCATTTCAACGATGAATAAACTAGAGAATGTGACCAGTGGCAAAAGAAGTACATTGGTACTTTTTGATTGATGATGGCGCTTTGTGATGCCAGCCACATGACAGGTTGCTTAGTGAACATGTACATTGACAGTTAGTTTCATTTGTTGGATTCTGATATTCTATCATATGGCGCAAATGGCGAAACATTCATATAAGCTTAGTAGCTGTAAGGTTTTAGTATCAGCAAATACATTGTATGACAAGATGTGCCACTCAGCGCTTTCCCATGAAATACACCAAACCAGGTGACTGGACAGGTTCCCTAGCCCAGCCTGACTTCTGCACCATTGAAACAAGGGGACAGGTTCCGATATATAGCGAATGGTAGACAGGAAGTGTGAACACTTATTTGTCTCTCATTTTTGTTGTCATTTTTGGGTTTTTTTGGGGTGTTTTTTTTGGTACATTAGTTGTCCCAAGCAGGGGAAATCACAGTCACAGACGACTGGTCTTCCCCTCTCCACTGCTGGTAGATAGAAAGCCCGAGCCTACACATTTACCGACCCAAGGGATTTTTATCCTCCCACACCAGTGTCTGACAACTCCCTGACTGCTGTACCATCAAAGACAATGTACAACAATTATAGTTAATATTTCCTCATATTAATAATAAAAACAATATTATAGTATAGTAATGCCCCGGTCACATACATGTTAGTGGACGTAGTTGAATGTAGGTGAACTTAGTGGGTCAAACGTGGTGTAAATACATTAAACTACGTTGAAATACGTTGAAATACGTTAAAGTACGATAGTTTTGGTATGGATAAATACATTATGTTACGGATAAATACGTTACCGTACGGATAAATACGTTACGGTACGGATACATGTTATAGTACGGATAAATACTTTATGGTACGGATAAAAAAAATGTTACAGTACGGATAAATATGTTACGGTATGGATAAATACGTTATGATACGGATCAATACGTTACGGTACGGATGCCACTACGTTCAACTACGTTCAACTACATTCAACTACGTTAGCCTCCACTACATTCACCTATGTCCACTAACGGCTATTTGACCAGGGCTTCATCCAAGTATGCTAGAATATGCTAGATCACGCTAGAGTATGCTAGAGTACACTAGAGTACGCTAGAGTATGCTAGCATCACTGATGCAAATTCAGCCTCTAACATAGTGCTCTTTAGAACTTGCCGAAAATTAAATCGGACATCAGGGCTCACCGACGTTATTACCACGTTAACATCACAGACAAGTATGGATGCTGGTAAGTTCAACTACGTTGAACTGCATTATGCTCCACTACGTTCAACCACGTCCACTAACGTGTATGTGACCGGGGCATAAAGCTCAAACATACATTAAACACTTCAATCTGTGCCATGCATAAACAAAATTTGTGATTGTGTCTGAGTAAGAAAACTACTACTACACCTGATCAAAGACAATGCGCCTTGTTTGCCATGTGCCGAAGGAGAGCGAAGGGTTTTTATGCTGATGGAGTTGGTGCAGTGTGGAGGGGAGTGGGGCGGGGGGGGGGGGGGTGATCCTGTAAGTTCAACACTAGAACCCAACAATAACGACGACAATATCAAAAAGTACACAAATTACTCCTGCAAACGCAATGCTTGAACCAACAATGAAGAGAACAACAGAATGTACACAACTCGATTTCCCCCAGCAGCTTCTTCCATTCTGAAGGACATGCTTCCCCTACTAGGCAGCTTAATGAATGAACCTGTTTGACTTAAAGACTCACTGTAGAGATTGCATATATATATATATAGCACCAGAAGGGATGGCCGAATTAGTTGAGCATCGGTCTCTTGTTTTGGGAGATTGGGGAACCCATGAGTTTGTGGGTTCGAACCCTGGTCGAGTCAAACCAATGACTTAAAAAGTTATACTTGTCGCTTCCTAGCCAGGCGGTCAGCATTAATAGGATAGGGCAAGGACTGGTTGGCTCAGTGTTAGGATAATGTGACTGAGTGAAATAGTGGGTCATGGTGCTGGCGGCCTGATTTCCCAGTGGGGCAGCACTATTAAGTCGACAGGAGTGTGCACTGTCACAAGTCGGTACCCGTCCTGATATGACCTTAGATGTGTACATATACATATATGAGCCTGTCTCAAAAGGTGATAACCCTTCTTTTTTTTGTCCATTGTAACGATTGACACAAAACAGCACAGCACTGGTTACACTGAAAACACAAGGACATTTGCTTCAAATCAATATGTATTCTACTGGGATTATGAAAGACCATGTACAAAACAAATTAGTTTATCCTGAGCAAATGCATAATCAGCTAGTATGTTGATCGTTACAATGGACAAAGTTTTGTCCCATATTGCTTCGCACCTTTTTAGACAGTCTCATATATATATATATATATATATAAATATATATATTTATATATATATATATGAAGAGTTCAGGGCAAAACTCTGTAAACGCCAATCCAAATATTGGGATAAAGATTGGAATTAAACGTGGAATTAGCCAGAATTAAAATTGTTTTCAGGTCAAAATATGTTATTTTAATTGCATTTTTGGATTGGTGTTAACGGGGTTTTGCATCTGAACTCTTCATATATATATATATATATATATATATATATATATATTATATACTCGCGGTGATTCATCAGAATTAGACTTCCTGCTCATGCAACCTGATATCTGGATTGACTAAGGGACAAAGATGGCGGGAGGCGGGGGGGGGGGGGGGGAGCGGAGGGACTGGAGGTGGTACAGTCGCTAGTCAACATGAAATTCCTGAATTAGAAGTAATGGTGCTGTCATATTACGACGCATCGCGCAAACGTTTGTCGACTTATTTGATTTTGTTCCGCTATGTCGGGATCCGTGGGTATGCTTTATGCATGCATTAGGCGCTCATTGGTATACATCAATGTATGTCAACGTTCATCAAGATACGGCGTCACACATCAGGGGGTCGGCAAAGTTTTGTGCATGCACAAAACTTTTGACGTAAGACAACGTGCCACAACGTGTGGATTTTACGTCCGGCGTACGTTATGTATGCATTAGGCATACGTCGATGTACGTTAGACTTATGTTAGTCAAACGTTGTTCACTACATTGCACTACATTGATCTACTTTAAAGGCAGTGGGAATGTACAGTCCGCGTACTGACAACGTATGGCTAACGTATACCTAACATATGTCTAACATATGTTTAGCATTTCTCCAGCGTGTCTTGAGGTATGTAACGTATGATGCATAGTTCTGGCGATTGAATAACGTATATAACGTTCAACGGCGTTCTGTGAATGTACCGTGAGCGTAATTCGAGCATTTTTCGCCGGGAGGTATGTTAGCCATACGTTGGTCATACATTGGCCATACGCTGTGTATACGATAAGTATACGTCCAACCTTGGGCCCCATGCCGAAAAGTTTGACGCTTCTCGACATAAAGAATTGATTTTATGTGTTGTCGGTTGCTGGTGAGATGCGTCGTAATGTGCCAGGGCCATGAGATAGCTTTATTCACAGCTATACTATGAGATGTTTTTTGTTTGTTTTTGTTTGTGTTTGTGTGTGTGGATTGTTTTTTTTTAGGGTGGGGTTATAGGAGCAGACAACATTTGATCAAAGCAGACTGTAACTTTGTTGTGACGGGTGGGACTTAGGTGCTGTTTGATTGGTTGGTTGTTGGAGTTTTAAGTCCTGGCAACATCTAACTGAGGAAGTCTCGGACACATCCACTCGAGTACCAAGGACTGCATGCAATGATTCAAGGCCAGTTTGCAGACCACCTCTCCAAATACACTGATGGTTCGAAAGACCAAAGCCGGGTAGCTGCTGCGGCAGTCTGCCAACGGGAAAAATTTGGTGTACGTTTGCCCGATCAGAGCTCGATTTTCACTGCAGAAGCCCGAGCACTCCTTCTCGCTTTGGAGTGTATCGAGGTATCCAACCACACTAACTATGTTATATACAGTGATTCGTTCTCTTGCCTCCTGGCTGTTGCTGGACTGAAAACAAATCACCCTATTCTAGCAACGGTCATTTATAAAATGAACCAACTGACAACGGACGGGTATGATATCCACCTGTGCTGGGTGCCTGGCCATGCTGGCATACAAGGAAACGAACGAGCTGATCGGGCTGCGAAGAAGGCCCTGAACGGTGATCTTGAACCATGTCTGATCCCTCACTCTGATCTGAAACCACTAATAGCCACCCACATAAAATCCAAATGGCAACTTGAGTGGGATGAAAACATTAATAAACTTAAAGAAATTGAACCATCTGTGGGAAAGCCACCACATACTCATGCGGGAGGTCGGCGGGACCAAGTGGTCCTTAGCCGCTGCCGTATTGGCCACTCGTGGCTTACACATGCTTTTCTGCTCAAGGGGGAACCTCCCCCTGAATCTATTGGGTGTCAGTCCCCACTGACACTCAAACACATTTTACTAAGTTGCGTTGATTTTTTGGCCCTGCGCCAACGGTTCTACACTGCAGACAGTATGCATGACCTTTTTACTAAAGTAAAACAGGAAAACATTTTAGCCTTTTTGAGGGCAGCTGGACTGTACCACCTTATATAGTTTACTAAATGGATTCTATCAATTATTAATAAAACTTTTCTTTTTCTATGGGAATTTGTTTCCCTTGACCACAAATATATGATTGTGAGCTTTCTAATTTAATCAGTGTCTATTGGCACATAATTGATTGTCTGCTTTTACATGTAAAAGCGATGGTTTGAACAAAAGACAAACATTTCTCGCCGTGAATATGGCCTATGCTGCCGACACGGCGTAAAGCAACCACCAATCAATCAATCAATCACATCTAAGGTCTGGAAAATCAGGCCGCTGGCACCATGACCCAATATTCCACTCAGTCACATTATCCTGATACTGAGCTAACCAGTCCTTGCTCTATCCTATTAATGCCGAGCACCAGGCTAGGGAGCGACAAGTATCATTTGTATAAGACATTGGTTTGACTCGACCAGAGATCGAACTCCCGATCTCCCGGATGCAAGGCCCGCGCTCTACCGATTCGGCCACCGCGCCTGGTAGGTGGTGCTTGGAGTTTGGGATGTTAATAGGGGAGTGGATGATGTGGGGGTGGGGTGGAGGGAATGGTGAGAGGTAGTGGGTGATGTGGGTTATGGGAATTGTGAGGGGAATTGGATCATGAGGGGGTGGGGGGGAGGGGGAATGGTGAGCGAGGGGTAGGTGATGTGGGGGTGGGGGTTGAGGGAATGGTGAGTGAGGGCTAGGTGATGTGGGGGTGGGGTTCGAGGGAATGGTGAGTGAGGGCTGGGTGATGTGGGGGTGGGGGTTGAGGGAATGGTGAGTGAGGGCTAGGTGGTGTTGGGGTGGGGGTTGAGGAAATGCTGAGTGAGGACTAGGTGATGTGGCGGTGGGGTTGAGGGAATGGTGAGTGAGGGCTAGGTGATGTGTGGGTGGGGTTGAGGGAATGGTGAGTGAGGGCTGGGTGATGTGGGGGTGGGGTTGAGGGAATGGTGAGCGAGGGCTAGGTGATGTGGGGGTGGGGGTTTGAGGGAATGGTGAGTGAGGGCTAGGTGATGTGTGGGTGGGGTTGAGGGAATGGTGAGTGAGGGCTAGGTGATGTGGGGGTGGGGTTGAGGGAATGGTGAGTGAGGGCTATGTGATGTGGGGGTGGGGTTGAGGGAATGGTGAGTGAGGGCTAGGTGATGTGGGGGTGGGGGGTTGAGGAAATGCTGAGTGAGGGCCAGGTGATGTGGGGGTGGGGGTTTGAGGGAATGGTGAGTGAGGGCTAGGTGATGTGGGGGTGGGGGTTGAGGATATGCTGAATGAGGGCTAGGTGATGTGGGGGTGGGGGTTTGAGGGAATGGTGAGTGGGGACTAGGTGATGTGGGGGTGGGGGTGGGGGTTTGAGGACATGCTGAGTGAGGGCTAGGTGATGTGGCGGTGGGGGTTGAGGAAATGCTGAATGAGGGCTAGGTGATGTGGGGGTGGGGGTTTGAGGGAATGGTGAGTGGGGACTAGGTGATGTGGCGGTGGGGGTTTGAGGAAATGCTGAGTGAGGGCTAGGTGATGTGGCAGTGGGGGTTGAGGAAATGCTGAGTGAGGGCTAGGTGATGTGGGGTGGGGGTTTGAGGAAATGCTGAGTGAGGGCTAGGTGATGTGGGGGTGGGGGTTTGAGGGAATGGTGAGTGAGGGCTAGGTGATGTGGGGGTGGGGGTGGGGGTTGAGGGAATGGTGAGCGGATTTGAATTATGTGGGGAAGGGGGTTGAAGAAATGGTGAGGGAGGAGTGGATGATGTGGGGCTGGAGGTTGAGGGAGTGCTGAGAGGGGAATTTGGTGATGTGGGGCTGGCGACTGACTCCTGTGTGATTCGTAACCTTTATAGTTACAGGTTGCAGCGCTGCAGCAATATAGAATGGCAGCGATAAATCGGTCCATTCTTCAGAATAAAGATTTACCTTCAGGTGGGGCAGTTGTAGAAGTGGGGGGTACTTTACAACAATAACGATGAATCCAAAGATTGGACTGATTTATTGGTGCCTTTCTATATTGCTGCAGTTCTGCAGCCTGTAACCGTCGTAAGGTTAGGAACCCCCCAGAAGTCAAGTCCAGTCAGGAGACCGGTATAACCGCACTGGAAAATGACATATTACAAATAAAATTCATTTACCACCAAATAAAGAACTAAACGAAAGACCACTGAATTCCATTTGGTGCAAAAGAAGTGTCATTTCATTAATGTATTATTAATAGCAAACGGTGTTTTCTGCATGTTGGAGCCGAAGTCGGTACCAGTCCTGATATGACGTGCACGTTGCTAGGGTGTAAAACACCAACAAGCAAACAAATACTTTCCCAGAGCTGCGTGACCGGTTCTCGGCTGCCTCAAGAATGCAGTAGTTGCCCCCCCCCCCTTTTTTTCTAAATATTGTTTTTCTTCTTTTTTGTTAAATAAAAAGATCCTTTTATCTTTCATTCTGCTTTTCTTGTTTTGTCATTCTCTCGTCTTTCCTTGGTAAGTTTTTAAAAGTTTGTGTTGTTATTTATTTACCGCTTTAAACCAAAAAAAAGACGCTGTCTGCTTGTTTTTGTTTGTTTGTTGGGTTTTTCTTTCTTTTTGCATCAAAGCAACCGGCCTTCAAAGCAACTGGGGCATTTTATTGACATTTCCAGCTTTTTTGTTTCCAATCACGAACACAGAAGTATATATGCATATAATATGTAGGTATATATGTAAATATTAATATACTTATATATATGTATATATATGTGTATATAGATGTATATATATGCATATATATATATATCAATTTGTTTGTTGGGGTTTTACGTCCTGGTAATATCTAAGATCATATCAGTATGAGTACCGACTTGTGACAGTGCACACGCATGGCAACTTTATAGTGCTGCCCCACTGGGAGACCAGGCCAGCAGCAGCATGACCCGATTTCCCAATCACATTATCCTGATACTGAGCCAACCACTTTTGTCCTATCCTATTTATGCCGAGTGTCAGGCTAGGAAGCGGCAAGTATCAATTGTGTACCTCATTGGCTTGACGCGACCCATGCTGATTCCTATTTGCTAAAATCTAGCAACAGGTGGCAGCACGCTAGTAGGAACAGTACCTAGGGTGGACTGTTCCATGTATGGCTTGCGGCCACCCCCCTAAGGGTGGTTCATACTTCCCAGCTGGACAGTGACAGGTGTCATTCCTATTCTGACCTTGACGGAATAAATCAAGGAGTGTCCTGGGGTTTGAAGTTATCTCGGTGTGTCTCCTTTCATTCTCCAGGTGAAGTAGGACATGGTCCATCCCAATATATATTATTTTTGCAGGTGAGAGTTAAAATAATATTATTTTTATATCATTCCTAGGTGCTTAACATTTAATTACACAAATGTATACGTGATAAAAACAATAGGAGGTACACTGTTTTATTATTATTACTCCTTAGGAAGGTTCCAAAGTGTTTTTCTTTTTGTTTTTGTCATATTTTACTATAACCAGGAACATGTTTGACATAATACGTGTTGATGTATGTAACAAGGAAAAGGATATGGGTGTCAGCTTTAGAATTGGTTCGAATCCTGGTCGAGTCAAACCGATGACTTAAAAATTGATACTTGTCGCTTCCTAGCCTGGCACTCGCCATTATTAGGATTGGCCAAGGACTGATTGGTTCAGTGTCAGGATAATGTGGCTGAGTGGGATATCAGGTCATGGTGCTGGCAGCCTGGTGTCCCAGTGGGGCAGCACTATAAAGTCGCCATGAACGCGCACTGTCACAAGTCGGTACCAGTCCTGATATGACCTTAGATGTTGCCCAATCCTAATAATGCCGAGTGCCTGGCTATGAAGTGCCAAGTATCAATCTTTAACTCATCGGTTTGACTCGACGAGGGTTCGAACCCGTTGATTTAAATCCTACGATCTACCAAAACAGGAGATGGGCACTCAACTCATTCAGCCATCCAGTCTGGTATATTCCCTTAGGGAATCACTAACTAGTCCTCCAGTATGTGTGGTGCAAGGGGGGTCCCACCCACCAATTACGCGGACAGCTGGGGTGGGGGCGCACTACACCAATGCGCCATGGAGGAACAGATATATATAAAGTATATGTTCCCCTTGAATTTATACTCGTATAATGCGCTGTTCATCATATATATATATATATATCCCATTAGGGAATACATGTAGGTCAAGTAGTTTTGGTTGGGTTGTGTACCTTTAAGATAAAATGAGGAAATTGGTCTTCCCAAGTATTAATTGTAACGTGTTAAGGCCTTGTCACACTATGATGTAATGACATCAGCATAGGGAGAACGTGAAAAACGTTGAACTTCTCGGCATAGTATGCAAATTTGGCCACAAGTTGAACGTGGATGCAGCGTAGTTGACGAGAGCGTAGTGATAGCATCATTCAACAAGGGAGGACAACGTAATTACGCTCACGGAACGTTATCAACGTTATTCTATCACCAGAATTATGTTGCGTTACGTGACGTTACATACGTCATGACACGGTGGTGAAACGTTGAACGTACGTTGAACGTGCATTGGATGTATGTTCGGCGTACGTTCTCCTGACGTTCCCATTACGCCACGTGGACGTTTCCACCGGCTTTAATGTGGGTCAACATAGTGGAACATAGTGGAATGTAGTGGAACGTAGTGAGCAGCATTTGACTAACATCCGTTTAACATCATCGACGTTCGCGAACGTAAACCCTTACGTTCGAGTTACGTCGAAAGTTTTGAACAGGTTCAAAACCTTGACGCGCGCTGACGTAACATGACGTAACATGACATAGCTTGACGTCAGTCTAACGTCATTCTGACGGCATCATAACGTAACCCAACGTACGTCAACGTAATGACGTAACGTGAGCACATCAGGCTTACATTGGCTCATGACGTCATAGTGTGACAGGGGTATAAGGAAGGAACGTCTGCACAGCTTGGTGGCAAGTTAACAAGTGAGTTTATTTATAGACCAGAGAGGCTGCCGCTATGCCTCACCGCACATGCGGGTGGCGGCTCACATAAATATACACATATATGACATCTCCCTTTCGGAATGCAGAATCGATCACTTTGATTGTTTTGTGTCACCGTAATATATTTTATCGAGACAGGTTTATATGTTGTATGTTTGATGCTGTTTATACTCGTTACATCTAGACTGCAGTTTCTTGTTGGATCTTATTCCCCATTTCAGAGCTATCCTCTGTATTCTGCCTATACATTTTGATCTATCTGCTGTAAATTTTATCAGGGTTGGTCTTCTTACATGTTACACAATATACAATGTTAACATTACTTTACTCTTTTACCTCCCCTTTTTAAATTAAAACAAATTGTTATTTAACCATTAGTACTCGTAACTTACGTTAGTATACATGTTACATGGCAGAGAAAAAAAGCTGTTTTCTTTTGTGTGTGTTCTTTAAGGATGCACTTACTTACAGAGTCATTTCGAAATAAATCAACACTACAGCTAAAAACTTTGCTTCCTTCTTACCCCCCCCCCCCCCCCCACACTCCCCCTTTCTGAAGAGAGCAACAATTTGCACCATGGTTTATTACCTAGACTGTGAACTCCTTTTGCGCACCGGTTCAGACCGGACGACCAAGTGGTTAGCGCCATCTTGTAAGAGGAATCCGCCAGGGAACAGCTATGACCCCCCCCCCCCCAACCCCGAAACAAAAAACGTTGCATAGTCCGATAGTGTTGAGACGGGGTGGCCAAATGAGTATAGCGTGCGTCTACTGTTTTGGGAGATCGGGAGATCCGAAGCCATGGGTTTGTGGGTTCGAATCCTGGTTGAGTCAAAACTATGACTTCAAAATGTATACTTGTCGCTTCCTAGCCTGGCGCTCGCCATTACTATCATAGGCCAAGGACTGGTTGGCTCAGTGTTAGGGTAATGTGATGGGGTGGGATATCAGGTCATGGTTGTGGTGGCTTAGTTTCCCAGTGGGGCAGCACTATAAAGTTTGCCATGAGTGTGCACTGTCACAAGTTGGTACCCGTCCTGACATGACCTTAGATGTTGAGTGGACGTAAAACAACAACAAACAACAATCGATAGTGTTGAGTTTTTGTCATTTTTTGAGATAAATATATTAGGTTGATCGTCATACTCTATCTTAAGGGGGAAACGACAGGGAGAAGGGGAAGGGAGTGGAAAGGGAGGGAGAGAAGGGGAGAGGGAGAAGAGGAAAGAGATAGGAGAGAGAGTAGGAAGGGAGGGGAAGGGAGCAAGAGAAGGGGAGAGGGAGAAGAGGAAAGAGATAGGGGAGAGAGTAGGAAGGGAGGGGGAATGGAGCGAGATAAGGGGAGAGGGAGAAGAGGAAAGAGAGAGGGGAGAGAGTAGGGGAGGGGGAAGGGAGCGAGAGGGAGAAGAGGAAAGAGCGAGGGAAAGAGGGGAGAGAGGGGAGAGGGGGGTGAGTGGGAGATGGAGAGGGGGAGAGGGAGAAGGGGGAGAGGAGAAGGAGGAAGAGAGAGGGAGAGAGGGGTGAGAGGGAGAGGGAGAGGGAGAGAGGCGGAGCGAAAAGGGGAATGAGAAAGGGAGAGGGATGGGGAACAGAGGAAGAGGGGGATAAGGGGAAAGAGTGGAGGGAAAGAGAAGGGAAAGAAAGTGGGACGGGAAGGAGAGACGGGGAGAGGGAGAAGGGGAAAGAGGGAGATAGGGAGAATAGGAAAGAGAAAGGGAGAGAGGGGGAGAAAGGAAGGGGGGGAGAGCGGGAGAGCGAAAATAGAAAGGGGGTCCAGGGAGGGAGATGGGGAAGGCAGGGAGAGCCACGGCGAGGGAAGGATGTGAGAGTGAGCGGTAATAGTGGAAGACAGATATAGGTATAGGGAAGGGAAGTGCGGGAGATGAATGGAAAGAGAGGGGGAGGGGGGAAATGGAAAGATAGCGAAGGAAGGAGGAGAGATTGAGAGGGGGAGGGAGAGAGGGAGAGGGGGAGAGAGGGGGAGAGATGGAGAGAGGGAGAGGGGGAGAGGGGGAGAGGGAGAGGGGGAGAGAGAGCAATGGAGAGAGGGAGAGAGAGAGAGAGGGGGAGAGGGAGAGGGGGAGAGGGAGAGAGGGAGAGGGGGAGAGGAAGAGAGAGAGGGCACTGTGGTTCCCATGTCAATACTGACTGAATAAATCCAAAAACATCAAAAACATTTGAATTACTCCTCAATAATTGATTTGAGGAATACGGTGGCCAGCACAAAGACCAACAGCGGATTTGTTTTTATCTTTACAGATTGTTTCCCCCACAAGATTTGTCTTCTTCAAGCGTGGTAGTTTTTTTTTTTTAGGTGTGCGAATCAAAGTGAGGTCTGAATCATTCAGAGCGTGTCAGTCATGAAACTATTAAAATAAATGGAAAATGTTTCACTTCCTGGATACAATATTATGACTCTGGCTGTCGATCTGGACGATTCTTAGCTGGCTTCACAAGTATCGTTAGCGGGGTAAATAATTACACAGAACACGTTCCATTCAGGTCATACACTGCTTGCATTTTCTAACTGGACCTGGTCGCCGAATCGGCAGAGCACCGGATTCCGATGCGGAAGGTCGGGAATTCGAATCCCAGCCGACTCAAACCAATGACCTATCACATTTGTACTTGTTGCTGCTATGAGCGAGAGGAAGGGAGAGGGTGAGGGAGAGAGAGAGGGAGAGAGCAACGGAGAGAGGGAGAGAGGGGCAGAGAGGGAGAGAGGGAGAGGGGGAGAGAGGGGGACAGGGGGAGAGAGAGAGAGGGAGAGAGAGAGAGGGAAAGAGAGAGCACTGTGGTTCCCACGTCAATACTGACTGAATAAATCCAAAAACATCAAAAACATTTTAATTACTCCTCAATAATTGATTTGAGGAATACGGTGGTCAGCACAAAGAGCAACAGCGGACTCAAACCAACGGCTTATCAAATTTGTACTTGTTGCTGCTACTTAGCCTGGCTCATAGCATTACTAGGATAGGGCAAGGACTGATTAGCTCAGTCTCAGGATAATGTGACTGAGTGGGATATTGGGTCATGGTTGATGGTCATGGTAGTAAGTTCAAAACACTACCCGACAAAAACACCACGGTAGTGTTCTCAACCTAGGTTCAAAACTCTATGGTAGTGTTTTGAATCTAGGTTCAAAATATATTGAAATATATGTGATAATATGGAAATTCGAAGGTTATAAGGCAGGTAATAGGACTTCATTCACGATTAGAATTAGTCAGCATAGGCTTGCTTATACTTCCCTTAGCCCTTCATCATAACCTTAAATGTTGCTGGTACGTAAAACCCCCAACCACCAAGGCAATCCAAATAGGCAGAACCGTGAGAACCAGCGGTTGAAGGATCCGTCACCATGGCAACAGGCTTTCACTGTTGTGTAAACAGGCCCCGCGTTGCCATAAAACCTACAATGGCGTCACTACCTCACATGGTAATCTCGGCCCTGAGAGGTTTGTTTGCTTGCATGTTGGTGTTTTACGTCTTAGCAACATCTATGATCACCAGACGGGATGGCAAAATGAGTTTGGTAGATCGTTGGATTCGAACTCATGGGTTAGAACCCTGGTCGAGTCAAGCCAATGACTTAAAATATTACCATGCTGATATGACCTTAGATGTTGCCAGGACATAAAACTCCAACAACCAACCAACCTTAAAAAATTGTACTTGACGCTTCCTAGTCAGGCGCTTGGCATTATTAGGATAAGGCAAGGACTGGTTAGCTCAGTGTCAGGATAATGTGACTGAGTGGGCTATCAGGTCATGGTGATGGCGGCATGGTCTCCCAGTGAGGTAGCACTATGAAGTCGCCATGAATGTATACTGTCACAAGTCAGTACACATCCTGATATTACCTTAGATGTTGCCAGGATGTAAAACTCCAACAACCAACCAACTATAGTGCTGCCCCACTGGGAGACCAGGTGGCCAGCACCATGAATTGATATCCTACTCAGTCATATTATCCTGACACTGAGCCAACCAGTTCTTGCCCTATCCTAATAATGTCGAGTGCCTGGCTAGCAAGCGACAAGTATAAATTTGTAAGTCATTGGTTTGACTCGACCAGGGTTCGAACATGTGGGTTCTAATCGCATGAGCTCCCAAAAACGGGATGCGGATGCTTAACTCATTCGGCCATCCAGACTGGTTGCACTCTGTACGGTTTCAATCTCCCGACTGACCTCCCGCACGGGAATCCTGCGCTCTACCGATTAGGCAACCGCGTCCGGCAGGCCCTGAGAAGTGTGAACAGTACACGGTTATTGACCTTAATCACGTGACCAAACTACAAAACGAGGTAACCAGCAAAAACAAACAACAGAAACACAAAACAAAGGGAAAAAAACCAGCACAGAAGCAAATCATGGAATTTTTATATTTATATTTATATCTAATTACCATATTCTAACCACCAAAGGTTCTTGCGGCTATGAGAACTAGTCCGCATTGCACTCAATACCTATTCAAATTGGTTTGCTTCTGTGCTGGGTTTTTTGTTTGCCGTCCAGTGGGTGACAGCACCACATATAAAGGAATCACTGGAACAAAGCTAGTAGGAGTAAAACTCAACCAAACTCAACAACAAACAATTTATAATACAGACCAAATACTCCCAAAGAAGGTAAACAAACGCGGATTGACAACATCAAAATTTGAATGCATCACTGATATGGGTTGTTTTTTTCCCAGAATATTTAGCCTCAATATATCTTTGACCATATCTAACAGTTATTGTGGTAGGGTCAGGGATTTATTATTTTTAAATAACAATTTGATGCAGCACAAATATTATAATGTAAGTGGTACCACCATTTTCAGTGCCATAGGCATAGTTTAACATGAAATTTGTATTTCACATTTACAGTTTAAAAGAAATGTAAAAAGCAAAAGGGCTTGGTAAATAAATATGCTGGTCAATTTCAAATATATTTCTCTATCAGCTTTTAGTTCTGTCATGTTCTGGTGCCGATCAGAGGTTGTTTTCCCAGCATAGCCACCACTGAGCAAAGGCATTGTTCAACAACCGCCGCTTGGTGCATGGCAGTTGCAACTGTTACATGGTTAGGGATAGGAGTTTGCGATATGAGCCTGTCTCAAAAGGTGCTAACTCTTCGTTTTGTTGTCCATAGTAACGATTGACACAAAACAGCACAGAAACGGTTACACTGAAAACACAAGGAAATTTGCTTCAAATCAAGATGTATTCTATTGGGATTATGAAACACCATGTAAAAAACAAATCAGTTTATCATGAGCAAATGCATAAGTAGATAGTGTGTTGATCGTTACTATGGACAAAGTGTTGTCCCATATTGCTTAGCACCTTTTGAGACAGTCTCATTTACATGTTCTCTGACCATACTTTGACTATGGCCAAATAAAAAAAGAATTCCTTAGCGTCCCCACCCGATCAGAGTTTTGGCATGCTTGGCAAAATTAATTATGCACATTTGCACTTCAAATATCTCAAAAGTTAGCCATTTAAGATACAAAATTACTTCAAACAAATGTAACATACATCATAATAATCAACCTAATATATTTAGCTCAGAAAATGAGAGAAACTAAAAACCATCGCACTATGCAACTTTAACCAGTGTCTCTTCTATTTAATACCCCTGTCACACTATGACGTAACGAGCCAACGTAAGCCTGAGGTGGTGATTTTTCGTCATTACATTGATGTACGTTGGATTACGTTATGATGACGTCAGAATGACATTAGACTGACGTCGACCTATGTCATGTTACGTTGTGTTACGTCGGCAGGCGTCAAAGTTTTGAACCTGTTCAAAACTTTCAACGTAACTAGAACGTAAGGGTTTACATTCGCCGTACATTCTGTACACGTTCAGCAAACGTCAATGAAACGCTGGTCACTACGTTGCACTATGTTGCATTACGTTGACCCACATTAAAGGTGGTGGGAACGTGCAGTCCGTGTTGTGAAAACGTCGGGAAAACGGACGCCTAACGGACGTCCAACGTACATTTACCGTTTTGCCACCGTTTCATGATGTAAGTAACGTAAGGTAACATAAAGCAATGTAGTTCTGGCGATGGAATAACTTACATAACGTTCCCTGAGCGCAATTACATTGTCCTCTCTCGTTGAATGACGCTATCACTATGCTTTACCGCCGTTACTCTCTTGTCCACTACGCTGCATCCACGTGCAACTTGTGCCCAAATTTGCATACTATGCCGAGAAGTTCGACGTTTTTCACGTTCTCCCTACGTTGACGTCGTTACGTCGTAGTGTGACAGGGCCATAAGGGGAAATAATTCAACTCGGTGTAAAACTAATGATACATCTTCAAACATTGCATAATAGCTTAGTAATCTGCACTGACCTTTCAGGCAAGGAGCCACATAGACAGATGGGCGTGGATAGGGTGATTGCATCAGGGAGCCTAGGTGGTGTAATAGTTAGAACACTAGCCCCGGAATGGCAAAAAGTGTGGGATGGAATCCTACTCTAGGCGCAATATTTGTCATTTTCATCACCAGCCCCCACATGACACTAAAGCCATAACTAGGATCCTGGAAGAGCTATGTACTGTATGGTTGTTGATCCTGCCCTGTGTATGTATATGTAAGTACATTACCTACATGTATATAATTGTAAGCATTAAACAACTTATGGACGTAATCCATTTAAAAGACTTACAATTCCAGGGGGACGAGCGTAGTAGTCAGCACTGACCTCTCAGACAAGGAGGCACATAAACAGGTAGATGTGGATAGGGTGATGACATCAGGGAGCATAGATGGTGTAATGGTTAGCACACTAGTCCAGAATGCAAGAGGTCTGGGTTCAAATCCTTCTCTAGGTATAATATTTCCCATTTCCATCACCCCCACTCCCCAAACACATACACGCCGATACTCTAGTAGTCTGCACTGACCTCTGAGGTCAAAGACAGTTGGGCGTGGATGGAGCGATGACTGCATCAGGGAGCCTAGATAGCGTAATGGTTAGAATGCGAACCTCACAATGGAAAGAAGTGTGTCTTGGAGTCCAGCTCTAGCCGGAATGTTTCCCATACTTGCATCACCCCCATGACACCACCGTTAAGCCCTTGTCACACCTCACCGGATTGACCAACGGACACAATTGTCTAGTCCGATGGTGTTCGGGCGTGATAAGTATCAACATGTATTAAAGTGTGTCAAAATGTGGTGATATCGAATCAAAGGCTGCCAGACGAACGGACATGAAACGGACATCAACGGATAGCCAACAGATGAAACAAACTCAAACCGGACAAGAACCGTAGATGTCAATCCAGCAGCATCTGTTCCAAGTTTTGTGCATGTTCAAAACTTTTAACAGATCCGGCTGGATATCATTGGATATCAACGAATATGCAATGGATATGCAACAGACACAAACTGGACTTTGCCGGATATCAACTGACTTTGTTCGGTTTCTTTCCGTTTCCTCAATCCGGTGAGGTGTGACAGGGGCATTAGAGTTGACTACATGTCAGACCTACACGTTAGTTTCTTATTGAATCCATCAATTTGTCATTGATGGCCAAATGCGCAGTTTCAAATTCAGTTATTTTCTAAATTGCTGTTGGGTATGTTTTTCATGTCACACATACTTCCTGTTATGTAGGTCGCTGGATATTTATTGTTCAGTCAACCATGAACGATCAGACGAGGGCAGGTAGGAGAGATAGTGTAACATCAATGCACGATTTTGTTCGCTGGTTACTATGACCTTTCTTTGTCGTGATTCTTTTTTAATTTTTTTTCATTTGAGCTTTTTCTTTCTTTTTTTGGTTTGTGTTTTTGTCGAGAGTGGGATAATCTGATGAAAGCATCAAATTGTCAAAACAAAAACGTTTACCTAGATTTGATCACACGTATCAGCTGTAGATACTCTTATTGCAGTTTGTAGATACTCTTATTGCAGTTTGTAGATACTTTTATTGCAGTTTGTAGATTCTCTTATTGCAGTTTGTAGATACTCTTATTGCAGTTTGTAGATACTCTTATTACAGTTTGTAGAAACTCTTATTGCAGTTTGTAGAAACTCTTATTGCAGTTTGTAGAAACTCTTATTGCAGTTTGTAGAAACTCTTATTGCAGTTTGTAGATACTCTTATTGCAGTTTGTAGAAACTCTTATTGCAGTTTGTAGAAACTCTTATTGCGGTGTGTAGAAACTCTTATTTCAGTTTGTAGATACTCTTATTGCAGTTTGTAGATACTCTTATTGCAGTTTGTAGATACTCTTATTGCAGTTTGTAGATACTCTTATTGCAGTTTGTAGTAAACTCTTATTGCAGTTTGTAGAAACTCTTAATGCAGTTTGTAGATACTCTTATTGCAGTTTGTAGATACTCTTATTGCAGTTTGCAGAAACTCTTATTGCAGTTTGACACTATCTTGGTATGGTACTTGGATGGATTGATGCACTATCCTATTCTATTGATCCAGATTAATGCACTATCCTGATATGTTAGGTGAATGGATGTGTTATCCTGCAATAGTACCTGAATTTATACATTATCCTGTTATGTTAATGCGGATTAGTGCACTATCCTGATATGTTAGCTGGATGGATGTGTTATCCTGCTGTAAAGTCCAATGCTAGAACCTGCGGCTGTGTAGGCAGGCTATGGTGAAAACAATACAGACAAAGAGAAAGGAAGATTATAAAGTGTAAAGAAGAGAGAGTCAAGCCCGCTGGTTTATTATATATGGTACATGGGTTCATTGTAGAGTATCACCCCACCCTTTTCCCCCAATAGGAAACAAGCATTCTTGGCCCTACCAATAGGGATCCAGCATTCCTGGTCCCCATGGATACCAGTGGTCTGCCCACCACCACCAAGCTGTATGGCCCCATGGCCACCACTAACCTTGACCTTTGAGTGTGGTGATCCGTATCCCAGCAGAGGGGGTAGGCCATGTGTGCACTCACAACCAGACCTGCCAGCACCACTATGTCTATTTACATCCCACTCAGGCACTACCAACCCATACATACATATCTACATGTGCCTGGTCACGTACACTGATCAGTAATAGAACATTTGCATTCCCCCTATGCTGAATATCAGAATATTTTTCGCTGGAATAGTACCTGGAGTTATACATTATCCTACTAATAGTACTATATTACCAGGATTGATGATGTATCCTGATCTGCTACCTTGATGTACACATCGACACCCTGCAGTTACCCTAACTTTTTCAACTTATTTTTGTCAACTTGTTTGCTTTTTTGCTTTTATTTTTGGTAAAGTATTTATTCATCTGAATATGACATTTGTCAGCACAGGAGCACTGGTCTTCCAGCCATCTTATTAGTGGAATTGACAGTTTATATAATCTAAGTTTGATCAGTGCTGTATTAGGTACAGCACCGATCCTGTAGAATTGTCGATGTTGGTTCCAACATGGGTAATTGAACAAGGCGGAGTCGGATACCGCGGCCGATGGCACCACCTTTATTGAAGCCTTGACACTAATTCTATAAATCGACGCTTACCCCACCTATCTGGTCTTTTCTAACTACGTCTGAGTAACTACAGGCTAGAACTAGCTGAAATTTGCATCTGTAAATTAGATACGACGTCAGCAGCCGAAATCTACTATGCAGTTAGAAACTTTGACGTATTTGTGACGTTTCAAACTCTGGCCAACCACTATATAAGGCCCACAGAACTAGCACTCTGCCATTTTGACTTGGCGGCTGACCTCTCGTATTCTGCCATCCCGCCCACCCCACAATAAGGGACTAGAACTATAGGGTTAAAGCATCTCGGGGCCTTCTCTCATTATGCTCAAGCATGTATGACTGTCATTTTTCTGTTCATTAAAATTCCAAATATATACTATTTATCCGCGTTTGCGTTGTTCAATTACAGAAGTGGCTCCTGTTGTATAATGTACAGCACCAGTCACTGTAGTTCATGCAAAAATGGGGAGCAGCACCGAGTAGAAAATACTTAACTGTAAACAATAAAAGTTTGCTTGACTTTGTTGTGTATGCTAAAATGGTGTTCTGGATGCGTCTTTGATTTCCTTTTGTTTGTTTAATGATCCCCCCAGCACAAAAAGTAAACATTGTCTATTGAGGGGGGCGGGGGGGGGTCCCATTTTGATTTCCATGCTTCCCACGTGACATAAACATATTGCTCAATTTGTATGCAATTGCAAACAAAATCAAAAAGTAAAATAGTTTTTTTTCAATTCTGACATATGCACAAAATCTGAACATTCATATAAACATGACTCCTGCTATTATGTGAAATGTTTTTTTTCCTATTATTTGGAAGGTTTTCACTTTCAGTTGATTGATTGTTGGAGTTTGACATCCTGCCAACATTTAGTGCCATATCTGGATGGGTACCGACTTGTCACAGTGTGCGCTCATGGCGATTGTATAGTGCTGCGAGCACCATGACCCAATATCTCACTCAGTCATATTATCCTGACACTAACCCAACCAGTCCTTGCCCTATCCTATTAACCCTGAGCGCTGGGCTAAGAAGCTACAAGTATCAATTTTGTAAGTCAATAATATGACTCACCCGGGAATCGAACTCCCAACCTTCCACATGAGAAGCCTGAGCTCTACTGATTTGGCCACTGCGTCTGGTTCAATTCTGGTTTCCATGTCGCACATTGTTCATGCTGTGGCGGCAACATGGATAATTTGGCATGCGGGACCGAATCACACGCCTCAACCTTGGACTCTAAGGCAGCCGACACTGGCACCACCTACACTTCCCCCCCTCACCAACTCCTTTGTCCGCAGCTGCTACCTGGTGGTTCGAGCCTGCACTTCCAATTTGAGCACCGAGTAGCTGACTTTCGCCAGTGAGCCCGAACCTGCCGCATGGTTACTGCAAAGTCTTTCTTCTTTTCTTTCTCAGCCGTCCCACCCACCCATCTATAAGAACACAAAGTTGAGCACTGGGAACAGACACCAGAGACAATTTAATTAAGAACTACCATAACTGAAACAAGAATACCATCTGAAGAAAAAACATTAACTATTAAATTCCAACTTATACCGATTTGTGTCTTCCGTTGCTAATTCGCGCCCAGTTTCACAGAGAGAATGACCCATGTTTTAATTTCAGGATATTCCCAGACAAGCACAAACCTCGTCTCTGTTGGATGTGTCGGGGAAAATTGCTACTACATCGTGACAGCAAAGAGGAGTTGGACAGACGCTCGTGACATCTGCAAGTAGGTCATGTAATATTAAATCAATAATTGTGGAAGACCAATCGACCAATCGTCCATCTCCCGTGTTGGTAGATCATGGGTTCGAATCCTGTTTGATTCAAACTAATGACTTAAAAATTGATACTTGTCACTTCCTAGCCAGGTGCTCGGCATTAATAGGATAGGGCAAGGAGCAGTGGAATGAGGAAGACCAGTCGTCTGCGACTGAAATTTCCCCTAATTAAACAACTAATGTACAAAAAAAGGAAAAGGTTTAAAGTCCACTCGACAAGAGGCGGGTTCAAATCTCATGATCTCCCATTTTGGTAGATGATGAGATTCGAACCCCCGCAAGTCGAGTCAAACATCAAACTGTTGACTTGAAAATTGATACTTGTCGCTATCTAGCCTGGCGTTCGGCATCAATAGTATAGGGTAAGGAACAGTGGAAGGGCAATTGTCCACAATTAAGTATGTTTGTTGGAGTGTTACGCCCTGGCAACATCTAAGCTCCTATCAGGACGGGTACCGACTTGTGACAGTGCACACTCATGGTGACTTTATATCACTGCCCCACTGGGAGACCAGGCCACCAAGACCATGGCCCAATATCCCACTCAGTCACATTATCCTGACACTGAGCCAACCAGTCCTTGACATATCATATTAATACCGAGCGCCTGGCTAGGAAGCGACAAGTATTCTTTTTTAAGTCATTGGTTTGACTCGACCAGGGTTTCCAACCCCACTATCTCCCAAAACGGGAGACGGACCGTCAACTCATTCGGCTATCCCGTCTGCAGCTGGTCTGGTCCTGTCTGATGTGTCGTGTGTGTCATGTCTGTTGTGTGAAGGAGCGTTACGTGGCTCAGACGGTAGAGTGTCCACCTGTGAAGGTGTGGGTCATCCGATCAATCCTGCTCAGTGGAACACATTTGCAGTTTGGGTTATTTTCCGTTCCAACCAGTGGTCCAGAACTGGATCATCAAAGGCTGTGGTATGTGCTGTCCTGTGTCAGAGAGCGTGTATATAAACAGATGAGAGGGACAACTCCCATACTAGAGCATGTAACATCTGCCGACTGTGGCGCTCCAAGTGGTGGTTGTTGAACAGCTTAAGCATATGGGCAAACCTCAAGGCATTTTCAATGGCAGTGAGCAATCTTCATCCAGAAAAAAGTGAAATATCTCTAAAACTACACCACCTAGAAACAAACTGATTGGAATACACATAGAAAACATGTTTATCAACAAGATTATATTAAATTGATATGGTTAGGGTTCTGGATTTCTATTAATTTGGAATAAAACTGACGTTTTTCACTACGCGTACGGCAAACTCAAGGCATTGTCAATGGTCGTGTGCAATCTTCCTACAGAAAAAGTGAAATATCTCTAAAACTACACCACCTAGAAACAAACTGATTGGAATACACATAGAAAACATGTTTACCAACAAGATTATATTAAATTGATATGGTTAGGGTTCTGGATTTCTATTAATTTGTAATAAAACTGACGTTTTTCACTACGCGTACGGCAAACTCAAGGCATTGTCAATGGTCGTGTGCAATCTTCCTCCAGAAAAAGTGAAATATCTCTAAAACTACACCAAATAGAAACAAGCCGCTTAGTACACATATAGAAAACATGTTTACCAAAAGGATTATATTAAATCGATAAGGTTAGGCTTCTGCATTTCTATTAATTTTGAATAAAAACAAATGTTTTGCACTACACGTATGGCAAACTCAAAGCTTGTTCAACACTAACCGCCAGGAACGCCACTGTAGCCTGTGTTACCGATTTTCGCGGGAGTTGTCTCTCTCATCTGTTTATATACACGCTCTCTGCCTGTGTGTAGGAAAGTGCATATAAAAGATCCCTTGCTCCTTATCAGAAAGAGTAGCCTATGTGGCAGCAGCAGGTTTCCGCCACAGAAATATGTCAGAATGACCAAATACTTGATATCCAATAGCCGATGATCAAAATCGATGTGCTCTGGAGGCGTCGTTAAATAAAACAAACTTTCCTTCTTTTTTGTCTGTTGTCTGTTTTTTGTCTGTTGTCTGTTTTTTGTCTGTTGTCTGTTTTTTGTCTGTTGTCTGTTTTGTGTCTGTTGTATGTTGTCTGTTTTTGTCTGCTGTCTGTTTTTTGCTTGTCTGCTTTTGTCTGTTGTCTGGTTGTCTGTTTGGTGTATGTTGTCTGTTTTTGATTGTCTGTTTTTTTGTCATTTTTTTTCTTTTGTCTGTTGTCTGTTTTTTGTCTGTTGTCTGTTTTTTTGTCTTCTGTCTGTTGTCTGTTTTTTTGTCTGTGTCATGTCTTATACCTGAACCTACAAAGTCACATCTTTTACAGGTCTCACACTGGAACCTATCTGGCGACAATTCCCGACGATCAGTCGCGAACCTTCCTCCATAAGGCTATGACGTCACATAACCTGCGCGTAACCCAGATGTGGTTTGGAGGTCACGAGGTCATCTACGATACTTGGAGGTGGCTGAACAACCACGCCTTATTCAAGGACAATGGTTGGTTGATCGAGATGTAGTCGATATTCTATTCTTTTTTTACAGACCTGAATGTAGAGTTTTATTATCCAGGGATGAAAGGGGACGCGTTGGCCGGATCGGTAGAACGCAGGCCTCCGGTGCGGGGATCAGGAGTTTGATTCCCGTTCTAGTCAAACCAATGTCTTATATAATTGATACTTGTCGCTACCTAGCAGGCGCTCTGCATTAATAGGATAGCACAAGGACTGATTGACTCAGTGTCAGGATAATGTGACTGAGGAGGATATTGGGTAATGGTGCTGGCGGCCTGATTTCCCAGTCGAGCAGCACTATAAAGTTGCCATGTGAGTGTGCATTGTAACAAGTCGGTACCCATCCTGATATAACCCTAGATGTTGCTAGGACGTAAAATTCCAACAACCAACCAACCAGAGATGAAAGTGGTCTTTGGCAAAAAAAACTCAGAAATCGCGTTTATACTCTGGTGCCACCTAGCGATTTCAGGCAGAACAAAGCCATGGTTATTACACCCATGGTGAATTTCCGTGAAAACACGGATATTCCCCCATAGGATTAGCACTGTCCTTGTGACTATTGTATCACCCACACCTACGTCTTTCCTGTTTGGGGTTTATGTTCTAGCAACATTCTAAGGCCATATAAGAATGGGATTTGGGCTAACCAATTGCTGTCATATATATTCTGATTCATTAGCACTTGGTGAACATAAAACTGGACATACAAAATCGTGGAAATCCGCGAAATGGCGGAAATCATTCATCCCTGAATGTGTCACTTGTTCAGCATGGAAATATCATGGTGGTTACACATATTTACATTGGAGTGGGGAGGAGTGGGATGTGGCTCAGGCAGTAGAGTGTACACATGTGAAGGTAAGGATAACCCGATCGATCCTGCTCAGTGGACCCGTTTGCAGTTTGGATTATTAATACGCGCCGTAGTAAGAAAGGAACAAGACATTATACATATATACAGTTGGATGAGTTATACCTCTGGCTGGTACCTCTAAAGGCCCCTCCGTTTATTCATGAAGCAAATTTTCCTGCCGAATGAATGCAAATGCAAAGTCGCGCAGACGCACAAGGCCCGCGTTGCGCTGCCGGCGCCGGTTAGGCGCTGCCCAGGAGCATCAAAGCAGCACCAGGCTGCACAAAACATCAAAGCAGCTCAGTGCTGCCCAAACACGGCGGCTTCAACATCCCACCAGACCATTTCACCAAGGAATAGACTAGCCTCAGCTTTTAATAATACTTGCGTAACATGTTACACTCTACATTATTAATACGCACCGTAGTAAGAAAGGAACAAGACATTATACATATATACAGTTGGATGAGTAATACCTCTGGCTGGTACCTCTAAAGGCCCAAACCCACCCAAACCAGCTAGTTATTATCGCCCGGCCAGTAGGGTGGCCACCCGGGTATCCCTTGACATTCTCTCTTGTAGCGAAGCCCTTAGATATTCGAACACCGCGTCTGATCTCCAATCGCCTCTCTCTTTTATCTCTAGTATGGAGGCGCCGCATAGTCGTAGAAAGGTTGCGCCCCCCCTCCTCAGACTATGTGTAGAGAAGTCGCGTGGGTCCAAACCCGCCCGCGCGCATAGGATCCTTAACGATGATAAGTAGAATGAGTAAGGCATTGATACAGAGCTTGGCCCTTTCGGCAGTCTGAACGCGTGGGCGTCCCCCCCCCCCGCCCTCACGTCCCGGAAATGCTCTCTCACCCAGTAGACTGCGCACAGTGCCTCGTCTGCGACTTTGGCAACAGTGATTAGATGTACCCGTTCTCTGTACTGTATAGTTTTCGACTTCCGTACCCTCACCATCATACCCCATTCGTAGAATGCGAAGTCGGATCTTGTTAGTGAGGCGTGAGATTCTGATACATGACACTTACGTAGTAAAGCCCGGAATGAGACCAGTATGGCCGCTCTTAGCGCTACGTGCGCCCTTGTGTGCAGCATCAGGCTAAATATTGACCTTAGGTGTCTAGGTAATAAGGGCGCTGCCTGCTTCGGCATGTCGCCCAGGATCCTGCGGATCCCTGCTAAACACTTCTTGAGCCTATGACTGGTGTAGTCAATGGCCCCCATGCCCAAATCTTTCAAGTGATTGCTGACCGCGCTCAAGTACTGCCTGATCGAATTGTAGCACAAGCGTCTCGCTAAAAAAGATTTATACAGACAGGCCTGGGATGTCGGGCACGGATATGGTGACAACTGGTCCGCGAAGATCTCGCAGAACTCAAAATATGCTTTTATTTGAACAGATCTAGTTATTTTTGTTGAGTCTGCGTGATCTGAGATGCAGGATTCGCATGGTTCGATTATTTTGGCCTTCCCGTTGAAAGAGCTGGCGAACTCTATCCACCATTTCAGATCTAGCCTAAACTCATCATTGAGCCTAACCCTGTGCGTGCTTTTCTTCGCTGAGGCCACTAGATCATAGACACGGCGGGAGAAAGTCCTCCCACCGTGGATCACTTTGCAACAATGCGCCAGGACCCCGGCCAGGCTTTCGAGCTCTTTCTTTGATGCCTTTCGTTTACGTAGGAACCACTTCAGCAGTGTCTGTAGTTTCCCTAGTTTGTCTGCCGGGAGCCTCAATTCCATCAACACTGAGTCTATGTCGATGCCTAAGAAACGTATCGTCTGACTCGGGTCTACCAGTTTCCTGTAGCTGACATAAAACCCCAGCCTACGCAATATTTTCACCAGCACCCACTGCGCCTCCCTGCATTCCCCTTCTGTGTGTGCCACCACGCAGAAGTCGTCTAGATAGTTAATGCAGCTCGTGTACCCTTCCCTTACCATACAACGAACAACCATATCACTCACTTTGGAAAATACGTATGGGCTGCTACTCAGCCCCATGCATAGGCGGTTGTCGCGTAGGTAGACCGTGCCTCCCCCGAAATCCCAGGCCAGGCCCTGCTTCTCCCTGGATGTAGGGTGTATGTTCACCACCCTATATGCATTACTTATATCGACCGTAGCTAAGTAGTCCCCTACCTGTAGTATCTCCGTGACTGACTCCACCGAATTATAGCTAAAGTTAGCCCGGCAGCCGTCGGTGTGGTCGTTGACACATACCCCGTCTGGGTTAGAACAGTCCACAATAGCCCTGAAATCATCATGACCTTTAGGTACAGCACCCAGGCCATGAATACACACACATGGTTCATCAACAATAGTCAACAATTGATCATCGATTTCAGATTGCAACCTCCCACACATTGCTACACCGACCTCGCCCTTAGTTATAGAGCCATAGTTGGCTTTATTGTATTTGCTGTTGCAAGATTCATCAATTATCCTGAAACCAAAACAAGCGCCCCGCAACACATATTCCCAATCGGGATCGACCTCCCCCCTACAAAAGCATTCAGAAAACACACAACATGGTTTTAATTGGGCCAACGCCCCATCGATGTAGTAGACACAGTCACAGTAACCCCCTATGCAGGCATTAAAAACGTCAATGTAGTGTTCAGTCCAGCTATAGCGACACTCCATGTCCACTACCCACAGTGTGCACACTAAATCGCCACTCTCCATGCGGGCTGGTTCCGGGCCGATTACCCTGAACCAGTCATCGTTACGGGCCGTCAACTCTGGATGCGACACATCAAAGTTAATAGGGGTGCGACCAGCCCCCCCGTCTAGGTCCATGCCCGTCCTATTGTTGTTGTCTACCCCGGCGGCAGTCTCAAGCACGAGATCCCTGCTCGGGTTTGTTTGCGCAGCACTCGCGTCCCCCATTGTCAGTTCTTCTATCACCAACGCTTCCCTTTGTTGGCCGACGCTGCTTCCCATGCTAATCCCCGCGGTGGAATTAGTCGCGTCGGTCCCGCTTCCCTCGTGTGTACGGTGGTTTAACTGCCCGGTGGCGGAATAATCATGGGGTTTACCGTCTTCCCCCTGCCCTGCCGCACCGTGCTTCCAGATCCGTGTTCTGCCTCGGCGCCCTCCACCCCCATGCCGCCCTTACTGAGGCCGCATTTTGACCGTCAGTATTTCTTCTGCGGGCATGCCTCGGCCACATGAGCTTTACTGCGACACGTTAAACAATGATGATCCCATGCGCACTTCTCCCGCGTACAACCTTCCTTGTTATAGTTGTGTGCGAAGCACGCACCTTTCACCTTATTATGAGTCATTCCCCTGGGTTCATTTTCCTTACTGTAGGTGCCTTTCGGCTTCCTCACCTCCTTGTACGATTTGGAGTTGTCCATGTTAAAGTGCAAAAGGGACAAGCCATTGTCACCCATTTTGAACGCCCGCACCCCTTTCTCCTTCGCCTTCTCCCGTATCGCTCTGTCGTAGCCTCTGTATGCCTCGTCAGAATAGTTATTGGTTGTAGTGTGCATGCACATGTACGCCAAGTGTCCCATATAACCCATTAGTGCTTCCACATCCATACCCGCCTTCTTCGCCTTTTTTTAACCCCACAAGCATGATGCAGACATAAGTTTGTTATAGTTCAGTTTTCTAAAATTGTTTCCACCTTTGGTGTATTTGTCCAGAGCAAACTTACTGCGTTTCTTTCGTCGGCGTCTCCTGCGCTCCCTACTGCGTTCACTGCTGCTGTCTGTGTCCGATGATTCCGACGAAGAATTAGATGAATCACTGCTTGGACTTGAGTATCGATCCCCTCCTTCCGCCTCGTCTCTCACACCTCTGCTGTTTTTCCTCGTCTTTTTCCTCTTCTTTTTTTCCTTTTTCTTCTTCCGCGATCTGCACTGCGACCTGTCGTCCTCCTCCGAGCTGCTTTCTTTTTCCAGTTCTGCACGCAGCCTCGCCTTGCGTTTCGCAA
The DNA here is from genome assembly GCA_030323885.1 of Branchipolynoe longqiensis. Lineage (NCBI taxonomy): Eukaryota > Metazoa > Annelida > Polychaeta > Phyllodocida > Polynoidae > Branchipolynoe > Branchipolynoe longqiensis. Next base: position 25,559,058 of record CM059202.1, on the reverse strand, counting down.
GAACTTTCTGCGCCACTCCAACTCTTCCTCATCAGGTTTCACTTCTACTACACTTATCTGCTTGCTCCCCGCCGGATCTCCCTCCGTCACACCGCAAATCGACATTGACAACATCTTGTCTACCGCCTCTTCCATGCCTCCAGTCGCCCCTTGTGCGTTGTCATCGCTCACCGGTTCACTCTTTGCCATTCGCCTCGTTAACTTTGCTTTGATAACTTTACACTTCGAACCCCGAGGTGCCTCGTGTTCGTCCCCACAACCTTGGCACAGATCGATAGCCATATCGTACCAAGACATGACACAATCCCCTATGATTGGGTCCTACCAAACTTCACGTGGCAGGGCGGGTTCCTGGCACGTCTTCTCGAAGCAAATTTTCCTGCCGAATGAATGCAAATGCAAAGTCGCGCAGACGCACAAGGCCCGCGTTGCGCTGCCGGCGCCGGTTAGGCGCTGCCCAGGAGCATCAAAGCAGCAGCAGGCTGCACAAAACATCAAAGCAGCTCAGTGCCGCCCAAACACGGCGGCTTCAACATCCCACCGGACCATTTCACCAAGGAATAGACTAGCCTCAGCTTTTAATAATACTTGCGTAACATGTTACACTCTACGTTATTTTCCATTGCAACCAGTGGTCCACAAGTGGTTCATCAAAGGATGTGGCAGCAGCAGGTTTCCACGAAAGTAATATGTCAGAATGACCATATGATTGACGTCCAATAATTGATGATAAAAATCAATGTGCTCTGGATGCGTCGTTAAATAAAACAAACTTTTACATTGGAGCTTACAAGACTAGATCCATTGGGCGACTATATAGAGGATCCATAGGGAGACTTTTATTTTTCAATTGCATCAGATGATATATTTATTCATTATATTAAACTACCCTGATGAAAGCAACCACAATAAATTCAAAAGCAGAGCACTTGCCTAGATTTGACCTGACACATTGTGATGGGCTGATTTCTGCTCTGCCTGGAGAATAAGAACATGGGAGTTGCGTCAAAGATCTGCGTCACAGTCATATATATATATATATATGTATATATATGTGTATATATATATATATATATGTGTGTGATGTATACCGGATTATACCAGTATAAATGCAAGGATAGCATGTACACCCTATATTTCATCTGTGTGCATTGGTCGAGCCCGCCCTCCCATCTGTAGTGTAAATTTCCGGTCACATACTGAGGAAATTTATATATATATATATATATATATATATATATATATATATTTATATATATAGATATGTAAGCTACGCACTGAGACGGAAACGGAATGGAGGATACAACTTTATTTCACATTGTAAGTCAATAGTCAGTATCTGGCTGGGCGCATAGTGCCCTACCGGAATACAAAATATAATTTTTACAGGCCGGCGTCACAGAGCAGAGTGAAGCAGCCGGCAAGCGGCAAGTGGGCTGTGTAAGTGGGTGCCGCGGCTGTTACAATAGCCGGCCCCCCCCCACCTGGTTTGCCAAACCGGAGGGGGGGGGGCGCTCCCCCGTGCGCCGCCTACATCTGCATATACGTAGTATATAGGTTGGTATATATATATCTGAAGAGCTCTTTTCCAAAACGCGATAAGCGCCAACCCCAAAAAATGAACTGGCCATGCTAATGCCAAGCTCGGAGCTCGTGCTTTGGAAAAGAGCTCTTCATATATATATATATATAAAGTCAGGCTAAGTGAAAGGAAGAGGAAGAGACGGAAGGTTGGTGAACAGCCTAATTTATTGATAAGGCTCTTGGCCGAGCAATAAACGCCCTACCTATACAAAGCTAAAAGTAAAAATAGGTGTGTAGTGTGCCAAGCAAACAGCAGAAGTGAGCAGTGTAGAAGGTGGGGGGAGGGGAAGCAGCAAGAAAAGTGCTGGCCCGCAGCAAATATATATAATGGAGAGAAATAATCATGAAGTCGTAGGATAATAAATAATATTATAAGATCATAGGATAATAAATAATATTATAATAAGCTCACCCGCCATTTTATATTTATATAATAGATTATATTGCACATAAAGTCAGGCTAAGTGAAAGGAAGAGGAAGAGACGGAAGGTTGGTGAACAGCCTAATTTATTGATAAGGCTCTTGGCCGAGCAATAAACGCCAAACGGGACCGCTAAACTGGGCCCGCCCCACCAACCGACCCCCCGACCTCAATTGTTGACAAAGAAGCCGAGACACGGAAGTCATTTACTATCCTTTCTTGCAATGGAGTCTTTAAGTAGGAGTAGACCGTGTCAGAGGCCCAATCACCCCTGACCTTAATTTCCTCAATAGAGGCTCCTGACATAGCCAAATATGTACAACCTCCCCTTCTAAGGGAATGCGAGGTAAAATGCTCCTCACCGAGGCCCGCCCTATTTGAGAACAGCGCTAGCATCTCCTGATAAGCTGAATATGTCATCGGGAAAGAGGAGCTGCCCAGTCCCGGAAGGCGAAAAGCCATGTCCCCGTCCCGGGCTGTTATATCAGTAAAATGGCGCTCTGTCCAATAGACTGCACAAAGGGCTGTATTGGGACAGCGAGATACGGGTATCTCCAAGACCCTCTCACGAAACTGTATAGTCTTCGAGCGACGCACCCGTATTATCATTCCCCATGGGTGGAAGAAAAAATCCCCCCTACACAGGGCAGAATCTGAGTCAGTGATTTGTGATTTACGAAGGAGTGCTCTAAATGAGCACAAGATAGCTGCACGCCAGGCAATATGGCCTGGGTTGTTAGTCAATAAAGAAAAAATGCGCAAAAGCATATGTGGTAGGATAGGGGGGGCCTGATGGTGAGCATCCCCCTTTTGGCGCTTTATCCCCTTCAGGGTTGACGCAACCAGAAAATCATCGTATTGGATGGGCAATGCCCCATTCTGTCTGAGAAAATAATTCAAGCCTGACAAATAATTTAAGACCGACCTGTAGGTCAGCGACCTAGCTAACCAAGCTGCGTATAATGCAACTCGCTCAGAGGCACAAGGAAAAGGAGAACTGTCGCTAAGAAAAAGAGCAAGGAATTCAAAATACCTCCGTATCTGAACGGAACGGGTTGAAATAGAATTTTTTGCATAAGAATGGCTCTCAAATCCCTTTTGTTCAGCTCGCAACTGCACCAGATCTGCAAGGAAAAAGAATAGGGGCATCAAAAAGGTGAGTGCAGCACATAACCCGATCACTGTCAACCTCCCTTATTCGAGAGCAGCTGGAGCCAGCGTCCAATCTGCTCAGGGCATCACAAACAGTGTTAATGCGTGTATTAATGTAAACTGAATGGAACACAAAATTCTTGCTAACAGACAACCAAAAGATTTCACGCAACATAGCCATTATATCAGCAGAGCGGGAGCGACCTGTATTGAGTGAGGCCTGAACCACTGCACTATCAGTTATACAAACAATCTCAGAATTAGACCAGTCAGCTGCCCAGCGGCGAAAGCCCTCAAATACCGCATGCATTTCCTTAATATTAATATGTTTATCACCCAATCCGTCCATCAGCCTGACCCCATGGTGACCACAAACCTGATCTATCACATGCTCGTCAGCGGTGCTGAATGCACCAACCAGCCAGTCATTAGCAAAACTAGCGCCAAGGCCCCAGCCGGAGGCGTCACTGTACATAGCTTTAGTAGCGGCAAATTTACCCAACATACCTGCCTTGCCATTAAAACTAGAAGCAAATTCAATCCACCAGTCAATATCAGCCCTAAAGCCTGCGTTAAGTCTTGCCTTAAAATACGGTTCACGAAGAGTACCGATCAAATCGTAGACCCTTCTACTGAAGGTCCTGCCGCCCCTCACCACCTTTGCACAATGTGCCAGGAGGCCAGCAAGGCTCTCCAGGTCCCTCCTGCAAGCCTTCCTTCTTGACTTAAAACTCAGAAGTCTTCCCCGCAACTTATCCAACTTATCCTGGGGGAGTGATAATTCTAAAGATTCAGAATCCACCTCTATCCCAAGGAACCTGACCTTCATGGATGGAGAAATAAGTTTTCTATAACTAATATAAAAACCCAAGCGACGAAGAATAGCAATGGTTATCTGCTGGTAAGCAGCTGCCTGGTCAAATGTACCGGCGATGATACAGAAATCATCTAGGTAGTTCACTACACGACAAACCCTCTCTCTGGCTGCACATCGCACCACAAAATCCGAGATGCGGGAGAATATATAGGGACTCGAGGACATACCCATACAAAGTCTACTATCAAGTAAATAAGTATCGAAATTTTCTCCCTTGAACCGCCACTTAAGACCCTGGCTAGAGCGATCATCCGGGTGAATGTGGACAGCCCGATAAGCATCCTTAATGTCGATACAAGCCAGGTAGTCCCCCTTCTCCAATAATTCCACCACATCATCGATACCCTTGTATTTAAATTTCGGGGCAATAGTAGAAGTCCAGTTATTCACAGAACTACCCTTAGGCCTACTGCAATCCACTACACTACGGCCACCACCACTATCTTTCGGAACCACAAAAAGCCCATGCACACAAAGGGGAGGATCCAGTACCTTAGTTACAAAGCCGTCATGAATTTCAGCCAACAAGCGTGACTCGATTATATCAGCCTCCCATGATGTTTTGGTACGTCTAGTCTTAACATCATAATGGGCATCACAATCTTGATCGATAACCCTAAAGCCAAAGACAATACCCTGTAACATATATAGGCCGTCGACATCACAGCTTCCCCTGCAAAAACACTCTACAAAAAAACGGCATGGTTTTAGTTGACATGTAATAGAGGACAATACATAGACACAATCACAGGAACCTGATGCACAATCTTCATACACTCCAAAAGTGACAAAATCGGAGTCAAGTGTCTCCCTCACCGACACCATCAAATGTCCATATTCAGTCTCCACTACCACAATAAAGTCCGACCAGCTGTTCTCTCTCAATCCATTCCAGCTTAACTTCGATCCAATTTTAAATGAACCCACGGAAACCTTGTCAGTTTTTCCACCCGGGCGAACGTCCTGATTGTCGATTTCACACGATATTAACTGACACCCAATGCCGGCTCCCCGGCTAGCGTCCCATACCATATCGACATTACTAAAGGTATCAGAATCACCATCATCACGAAAGACGAATGGCATAGGGGTTGTCGAGTCATCCGGCTCCTGCATGGCACTCACAGCAGTCCTCGCCTCTATCCGCCCACAAACCGCATGGCAATCCCCATCAGCCATCGGGTCACAACCACCACTCACCCCAACACTTCAATCTCTGCAGCTGTTGCGTTTGTGCCCTTTTACCCCACATTTTGAACATATGTGCGCAAAGCGACACTGGTCCTCCTTTTTAGCACATCCTTGCTCACTGTTATGGGCGTAACAGGGGCGCTTGCTGCCAGTTGGTCCTGCCAACGTCCCGCGTCGCCTGTTTTCACCCGACGTGCCCTTCTGCTTTTTCTCACGCACATTCGCTTGACTATAGTGTAAAACACTTTTACCCGTGTGTGCCTCAGTGAAAGCAGCGAAACCCTCCGTTTCCGCTAACTTCCTAATGGCAGAGTCGTACTCAACATGACTGGTATCAAAAAAGTCATTATGCCTAGCACGGTGAGAAACAAAACTGATGTGATGTAGAACGGCCCGATAATCCGCAATCGACATCTCCGGGATGTCTAATGCCCAGGTAGCCGTAGCGCAAACCAATTCGTGGCAGTTCAATTTCTCAACGTTTTTCTTGCCAACCGTGTAGCGCTTCAGAGACCACTTACTTCTTCTCTTCCGTGAAGCACTGCTGCTCGAAGAGCTGCTATCGTGGCGTCTACATCTCCTTGCGCCGGTCCTAGAGTGGTTCCTCGCACGGCCGTAGGTTGAATGGCCGCCCGTCGTGGCTGCCGACGTAGACCCGACCGGGAACTTTGGAGGTTCCGCAGCGAGGGCCCCAGCGGCCATGACAGTCGAGCCCATGTTGTGTCGTTGTCGTCGGTCCGCTTTCTCCGCTAACAGCGCATCCCTCGTTTGGAGCAACACGTCCAACTCCTTTTCCGCGCGCAGCTCTTCAATCTCCCGAAGAGTCTCCTCGCGTAGTTCAGCCATATTCTTGAAGCCCCCACCTGTCTCCGACGCCATCGCGTCCTCCTTGGATGCGCCTTTAGATAATCTGGCCGCCGAAGAACTTCTCGTTTCACGCACTACGCAGTCCTCGTCCGGGCTCTCACAACTACTAGTCTTGTCGTGACTTCTCCCACAAGCACTACAAAAAGGCATCGGAATGCTGTGCTTTATGCAGAAAAAACGGTGTCGATAATAATGTTTTTTACAGCAGGTATTATCTCAAATTCCTGCTGTCTTGGTGGTAAAATCGACCAACAAGGGGTCCGACTAGTATCACATCGACAATCTTGTAGTTTTTTGTAGTGTCACATCGACAATCAAGTAGTTATTACACGACTAGATTTCAATAAGGGTTCGCTCTCATGTCCTTCTTAGCTTCATAATTCAAGAAAGTGGCTATTGGTCGAAATTACCAAAGTAAATTGTAAATGAGCATAGTAATAATGTCATAAAATAAAATAGTTTTTTCGGTCGTATTCCACACACACGAGTTGCTTCAGTGGTTTAATGTAACCACCACGGCCTCCGCGATCTTGCTTGGTTTTAATAATGAAGTAAAGTTAATTAAAACGCTATGCGACACACACGGTATGATTTAGAGTCAGATTGTCGAATATTAATCGACACACACAGCCAACCAGGCCTCAGGTACTAGTTGCAGCTCAACAAGCATAACGGTTAGACCAACATGGCGGCCTTACTATCACATCGACAATCATGGAGTTCCTGGGTTCAGCAGCTTATTAAGGGCAGTAATAAAATAAAACTGCATTAAAAAATCAAGTATCAATAATATAAGTTAAAGAGTCCATCTCATGTCGTTCTTAACGTTATAATTCGACTAACATGACCTTAGTTAGTTGTTTAAAGATGACAATCCAGTTTGCCTGCAATCTGTGTCCTTCTTAGTCTCATAATTCGACAAACATGGCCACTTTTCACTCCGACAGACACGAATTTATTAAAATTAGTTGTAAGTGAAGCATATTAATATAAATAAAATCGATTATTCGGTTGTATTCGACACACACGAGCTGCCTTAGTTGAGTATGATAGCACCACTCAGCAAATACATCAAAAATCGACAAACATGGCCGCACTCCCGCCGGCTATGCCTCTGTCCGCCATCTTGGTTCTTCTTGATATATTAGACCAAGTCGACCCACATGAAATAATGCAATAAAAGTAGTAAAATGTTTTAGCTCACGACACAGACATGTGTAGGCAGGTTGTCTTCTTGTTAGTTCCAGAGAAGGCAAAGAACACAGGTAGCAAGTAGACTGTGTCTTCCTCCTCCAAGTAAAAATAGGTGTGTAGTGTGCCAAGCAAACAGCAGAAGTGAGCAGTGTAGAAGGTGGGGGGAGGGGAAGCAGCAAGAAAAGTGCTGGCCCGCAGCAAATATATATAATGGAGAGAAATAATCATGAAGTCGTAGGATAATAAATAATATTATAAGATCATAGGATAATAAATAATATTATAATAAGCTCACCCGCCATTTTATATTTATATAATAGATTATATTGCACATATATATATATATATATATATATATATATATATATATATATATATATGAAGAGCTCTTATTATATAAACACACATACCAACCAGAGATGATGTGATGGATGCGTTATGCGAGTATAAATATATGAAGGGAAGTGTTTCCATAATACACATTAATTATTATATATTATCGTTACTACCATTGCTATACTCAGTAAGACTCCGCACTTGACAGGTGGCGGCTCCCTTCCAACGGGTGACCTTAGATGTTGCTAGGACGTAAAACAACAACAAACAAACAAACAACCCTTCCAACGGGTGTCTACAAGTGTCAGTCGCACCAGAGGATTTCTTATACTTTTTGTATATATATGTAAACATACATATATATGGCCGCATATACATCTATATATATATATATATGTGCTCTATAATCCATTATGGGAATATAAACAAGGACACTACCGATCTTCAGTTCCCTATGTAATAGTTAGCACTTATCCTATCTAGCTGACCCTGTTATTATGACATAGACCACGGTGGCGCCCCCTGTGAGCGGCCCTGTGCACTGTATGCCAGCGGCGCCTGGCCTTAACGCATTCAATTTTGGACGCAGGACGCAGGACGCAGGACGCTCCCCGATCCAGCTCGCCTTCTATCTGGAATCATGCTAGCTTGACACTCATCTGTGCGATACGGTATGTCTGAGGGTTTCTGCAACCCGTGTGGTAAAATTCATTCTGGACCGAGGTGCATTACTGACGTGAAACGGGAGGACGCCGCAGGCAACCACATACGCATAACGCGCAAATTCTCGGCAGTCAAGATGGCGACGGCAGGAGAAGCCTCCGATGAGCGAGTGATGGAGGATATCACAAAAGACGTACGGAGTATGTGCATTGATGAAGAGGAGCGACGCGTGAGGGAGGAAATAAGGCAGCTGGAAAGGGACAAGCGCATGTTTGACTTGGAAGAACGACGGACCGTGTTAGTAAAGGAAAAGGCGGCCAGGGACACAGTGAAGCCACCACCAGCCGAGCAGGGCGGAGCAGCCCATACGGAAAGAGGTCACTCAAGTTACGGGGAGGTATCGCGCAAGAGCCGGACACGGCGGCGCAGATCGCACTCTCGTAGTGACTCCAGTTCACGTAGCAGGACAAGGAGCACGTCCCGGAGACGGAAAAGTAAGTGGTCTTTAAAAAACTATACTGAGGATAAGAAGGATGTGCGCAAACTATCAGTGGCCGAGTTACAGGAGGCATCATGCCTGTGGTTCCTGAGCCTGGACGGTGTGACGTTAAAAGATGGCCAGGCCCTATTCAGCCACCTTGCTTACATTGCATCGAAGGCTAAGCATGAGCTGTTCAAAGACACTGCCCATGTTCGATATGACACGGCCGTGCGTAAGCTGGCGGAACGGGAGGGTTTCGCTGCATTCACGGCAGGGAATGCGGCGGCGAGCCTGATCCACTACGGGCATGAGGCCATGCGGGCCAAAACTAAGAGTGCGACCACCGGGAATCCAAAGGGGCTCAAGACCTATGAAAAGGGAGGCAAGCGGGCCTGCTTCCCCTGGAACAAGGAAGTGGGTTGTGACAGTAAGGAGGGGGACTGTAGCTTCGGGCATTGGTGCAGCAAGTGCGGGAGCCGCAGCCACAAGCGCATTAAGTGCACCCGGGACTGACGGTGCACCGGGACGCGCCACACCGGGGACGCGGAGCATGACCCAGATTCGGCCATACCGCGGGAAAACGGGGGCGCGGGGTGGGGCGCAGTGAGCACACAAGCAGCCACACAACCCGGCGGTGGACGCGGCCGGGGCAGGGACGGTAGCGGTACTGGGGTTTGGGACACCCAGGCAGACACACAACCCGGCGGTGGACGCAGCTGGGACAGGGACTGTACCGGTCTCCGAGGTACTGGGTGTGATGCATTACTTGACGGCGCCGGAGGGCGTGGTATGGATGTTTACAGTGGCGCATGTGGGTCAGTGAAGATGCCCGAGCCGCAGGGCTGGCTTCCCGCACGTGGGGAGGTCCCGGATGTAAACAACAACAACACTGTGGTCGCGGCACGTGTGGAGGCCCCGCCTCTGGGTGGGACTGACAACACGGGAGCCCCAGGGGGGGCGGGAGGCTGCCAGGGTGGCGTTACGGAGGGTTGCAGTGGAGCACGGGGGTCAGTGGAGACACCCGTGCCACGGGAGGCCCCGGATGTAAACAACAATAACAACACGTGGGACGGGGTGGATACCCTGATGGCGGCGGCGGGCACCCTGGGGGGGATCCCCGGTGACCAACAAGTGGGGGAGACGCCCCACAGAGGTACCCCTGTATGGACAAGCAGGGGGGATGGCCTGGACCCGGGGTGGCTCCACGTCGAGGACGGCACAGGAGATGAGCATGTATTCGACATCACCGTCAGGGAGACGGTTACCGACTGTGTGACCGACTTCCGACTCTGGAGGAGCTGCATGACAGGTTTGTGCAGCTGCACGCACAGTATTGATGGTGTCGTGTCCCAGATGAAGCCATGTAGGGTCTTCACAGAGCTGTTCATGAGGGGTGATACTGACCCCGATGCCGAATATATCATGAAAGGCATCTGCTTCGGCTTCATGGTAATAAACCGGCACTGCGACGCTTGCTATGAGTGCCATCAGGGCGCCGGGGGAGACCGTGAGGACAGAGAGGTCATGTCTGGCAAACTCAGGAAGGAGATCGAGGCAGGGGCTTTGACCAGGGCGGCGGACCGGCCGCTATGTGTGCATAGGCTCTTCTGCATCCCCAAGGATGGAGGGGGGGTGAGGGGCATCGTGGATTGCAGCAGACCAGAGGGGGAGTCAGTCAACAACTACACGGATAGTGTGACGGCCAAATTCTCCTACAATAGTGTCGACGATGTGGCCGCCCTGATGCAAGCCGGAGACTATCTCGCGACCGTGGACATCCGCGATGCTTACCGGGCGGTGAGCATCCACCCACGAGACCGGGACCGCCAGGGCATATTCTGGGACTTCGGGAATGACCCGGTCTTTTTAAGAGATAACAGGCTATGCATGGGGCTGGCCTCCAGCCCTTATGTCTTCAGCAAGCTGTCTGATTTTGTTGTCCGCTGTGCAGTGCGTGAGGGCGTGGGGGAGGTGGTAAATTACCTCGACGACTTCTGTATCGTAGCTCGGGACTTCGACGCGGGCTGCACGGCCCAGGCCACCCTAATGGGGATCCTCCGGAGATTGGGCTTCTACATAAGCTTCCCAAAAGTCACCTCCCCGTCCACCAAAACAAGGTTCCTGGGTATCGACATCGACACCATCGCCCTGGAGATGTCGCTGCCGGAGGACAAGCTGACCAGGATGACCATGGCGCTTCTGGCCCTGGAGGGCCGGAAGAAGGCTAGGAGGATCCAGCTGGAGCGGCTGGCTGGCTTGCTGGCGCACTGTGCGAAGGTGGTCCGGGGAGGCCGCACGTTCTGCAGACGCATGTACGACACGATCAACGCAGTGGCAAAACCCCACTTCAAGGTCCGCCTCTCGGGGGGTTTCCATGAGGATAGACGATGGTGGCTGGACTTCTCCAGACGGTTCAATGGGAAGGCAAAAATAATCGGCCGCCATACCCCATACGTCTCGACTTACAGTGACGCCTCCGGGGAGGGGTTCGGGACGATCCATGCCGGCGATTGGAGGATTGGAGCCTTCGGGGAGGGACCAGACGGGAGGATCAGGGATGAGGTGGGCCACCACCACGCCACAACCCGATGGGACTTGTAGGGGGGCCCACATAAACGTGCTGGAGATGTGGGCAGCCTTCTGTGCGGCCCAGACCTGGGGCCACCTGTGGAAGGACAGCACGGTGGTCATGGTCACGGACAATGAGACGGTCCGAGCGGCCTTGACCTCGGGTCGGTCCAAATCAAAGGGGGTCATGCACTTCGTGCGCAGGCTGTTCTGGATAGCGGCACAGTACAATTTTGATGTTCAGTCTGTTTATGTGAAGAGTGCTGACAACACGATCTGCGACGCCCTGAGCCGTTGGAGCGCCAGTGACAGTAAGGACCGAATCCGGGTCGCAGACGGAGCACGCAGGCTTTGTTGCAACCACATATTCACCAACTCCCCTGACCCTTCTACTTCCAGTTGTGGAGCTGCGGAGGGAGAAGCTGGCCGTGCAACGCAAGTACTACGCCCCAAACTCCATCACAACACGGGGGGTCCAGGTGAGACGATACCTGGAGTTCATTGAGGAGTTCGGGGGCCACTTTCCCACCACACCGTGCCCTCCAGAACAGACAGCACTGTATGCAGTCTGGCTGGCCAGGACTCTCAAATACACATCGGTGTGCAACTATCTCAGTGGCCTGAACTTCTTCTTGAAGACGGAGGGCGCGGAGCCGATCGACTACAAAAACTTTGAGCTGGCATCCACGTTGAAGGGCATCAAGCGGGAGCGGGGTTGCCATCCCAGGCAGGCGGCCCCCTTACTGCCTGACATGCTTAGGCGAATATTCGCTGCCCTGACCACCTCGGCGGGGCACACCGCCTGGCGGGCGGCCATACTGTGCAGCTTTAGGGCACTACTGAGGAAGTGCCAGGTGACAGCCTCGGACTCGTCACTACTCAGGGGAGACTTTTCCTTTCTCCCATGGGGAATGTTGGTGCGAGTTCGTCGCTCCAAGACGATACAATTCGCGGAGCGGATGCTCGAAATACCTGTGGCTAGGTGCCCGGACCTCTCCCTGTGTGCAGTTTATTGGACTGAGAGACACTTCAGGGAGGTCCCAGCTGGGCCTGATGCCATGGCGTTCCGGATCCCCACGCCAGCGGGCGCCACGATGGAACTGCGATACTCGACATACCAAGGGATGCTGAAGCACTTCTGTGGGGTCGCGGGATTGGACGCTGGGGACTACTCATCCCACTCCTTGAGGAGGGGGGGCTGTACCTTCCTATCATTGTGTGGCGCCACCCTGGAAGAGCTCAGGGTGCGCGGTGATTGGGCGAGCGATACCATCTTCGCCTACCTGCAGACGCCATTGAGCGTCCGCATAATGAACGACATTAGGGTTTCCACGGCACTGGCCGGTGCGACTGAGCCGGTATACTGAGACTGTGGGGTTGGGGGGACCATGGGTCTCTTGGCATTTAATATATCTCCGCCAGAGAATATATATCTTCTTCTCAACCACATCAGTCTTATCTTTGTTCTGTTTATTGGGGCCAACTGTTTATATATATATATATACATATATATATATATATATATATATATATATATATATATATATATTTGGAAGTGAAAAGCGAGTGACCGTTGTGGTCAGTTGGACAAGAGTCAGAGTCAGCGGGATGTAGAGAATGATCGAGTATATCAATTTAGTTTGGTATATGAGGATCGGTGTCAGAAGGACCCTGACCAGAAACATTAGGAGGCATTTTAAATGTATAAACACATAATTAACTATATAGTATATATATATGTATACATTGAACACACAAACGTATACTTTAATCACTTGATTGCATCCTTTTGTTTGTATTTGTTTCCAGGTCTTCATGAATACAATAACGGCCCGAACAAGCCGTTCTGTGGGGTGATTAATCAAAAGCGACTGGAGGGATCAATTTGCATTCAGATGAAACGATACCTGTGTACCCGGAGTGGTAAGTTAATTTACTAAACTCAACAAAAAGTAAAGCTTTTTTTTATTTAATGACGCTGCTAGAGCAAATTGATTTTCATATCATCGGCTATTGGACGATAAACATATGGTCATTCTGACATATTTCTTTGGCGGAAACCTGCTGCCGCCACATAGGCTACTCTTTCCAATAAGTAGCAAGGGTTCTTTTATAGCACTTTCCCACAGACATATAACAGCATTTGATGACCCAGTTGTGGACAACTGGTTGATTTACTAAGCTCGGAAACACAAAACAATGAGTAATGTAACTTTAATCATTTATTAAGAAAACAAGTCTTAAACTGCAGGAAACCTGAATCGAGCGAGTACAGTCAATGATCGAAATTGAGTCGGTGTATTGTTAAATCAAGTAACTTGTGTATTCGGGACTTTCAACATGTCCAACATTTTTGTCTTTGTTGTCGTTACATTAGTTGTTTAAGCAGAGGAATTTTCAGTCGCAGACGACTGGTCTTCCTCATTCCACTGCTCCTTGCCCTATCCTATTAATGCCGAGCACCTGGCTAGGAAGCGACAAGTATCAATTTTTAAGTCATTGGTTTGAATCGAAAAGGATTTGAACCCATGATCTCATGATCTACCAACAGATGGACGCTCTAACTGGTTCGGCCATCCGGTCTGGTTAATTGGTCAGAAGTAGTATTCAAAGTCAAAGATCAATTAAGTAACCGTATTATCATGTAACCAGGGATATAAAATCGAGTAACTAGCTTTGTTTGTTTGTTATTCTTTTACGTCCTACCAACATCTAAGGTCATATCAGAACGGGTACCGACTTGTGACTGTGCACACTCATAGTGACTTTATAGTGCCACCCCACTGGGAGACCATGCTGCCAACACCATGACCTAATATCCCACTCAGTGACATTATCCTGACACTGAGCCAACCAGTCCTTGCTCTATCCTAATAATGCCAAGCACCTGATTAGGAAGTGACAAGCATAAATATTTAACTCATTGGTTTGACTCGACCAGGGTTCAAACCCACGAATCCATGGGCTCAGATCCCCCGATCTCCCAAAACAGGAGACGGACGCTCAACTCATTCGGCCATCTCGTCTGGTCCGGGGTAACTAGCAATGGATCTATCAATCAAGAACAACAAGGAATAAACATATTAACAACATAATGAACACAGGGATGAAAGTGGTTTCCCGCAAAAACCGTGGAAAACAAGCCAAAATTGTTACACATATGGCGAATTTCCGCGATAGCGTGGATCTTCTCCCATAGGCTTAGCATTGTCAGGGAATCGTAGAAAATACCAGAAGTCAGGTTACAACTCGCCTTGTTGTGATTGTATTATCGCCCATACCTAATACTATCATGCTTAGGTTGTATGTTCTAGCTACATCTAATGTGATATAAGAACGGGATTGGAACCACCCAACTGTTGTCATATACATCCCATTTAAAAAAAAATTATTTTAAGTTAATTCGGTGGATATATAAAAGATCCCGGAAATCCGCGAAACCACGGAGATCTTTCATCCCTGTAACATCATTGTCTCATGTTAATCGATTGGTGCCAAATCAACACTCACCCAAAGATCCTATAATACTAAGGCGGCTCAAGCTAAGATTCCTTACACATGGTAAGCGGCATGCGGCATGCGGCAAGCGGCATGCGGCATGCGAATGGGAAGATTCCTTACACACGGCATGCGGCATGTGGTAAGCAGCATATAAAAGTGTGCACCCATGTGCATAGTACCCCTGTGTTCTGCATAGTACCCCTGCAAAAAAAGAATAACTTAGATTAATTAAATGGAAATATAGGTAAACTGGGCCATCATAAAATACTTTAAATCCTATTTTGCTGTATTTTTATCGGTTATTAAAAAAAATAAAAAAAGATTGTCCACCCGAGCGCGGAGAAGCGTATTCGATTATTCGACCCGAGTTTGTAGGATGTGCGCATGCGCCAATAAGTGGCTCAGGTGACCCGAGTTGATGCGAAATCCGCAGAAGCAGCGCAGAAGCAACGGGACACGTCTGAGTTCCGTAATGCTCAGTCGCCTCCCCTCGCCTTAACCTAATGGACACACCCGACTGAGGTTTTCTATTCGCTTACAACATGCCGCACGCCGCATGCCGGACCGATCGCTACAGGGACCGATCGAGTTGTCGCATTCGCATTCGCATTCGCATTCGCATTCGCATACCGCATGTAAGGGTTGCAGCCCATTGACTTCAAGGCGTTTCGATTTTTTGCCGCATTCGCATTCGCATTCGCAGATCGCATACCGCGTGTAAGGAATCTCAGCTTAACTCAGCCTGTACTGTGTAATCAAAATGATTAAACCCACCACTTGGTGCGCTGGCTATTCTCTTGGTTAAAGAGGTGCTATATTATATGTATAAATGTATATATGAATGTGAAAGATGTGTGATGATGGCGATGCTGATGATGATGCTGATGATGATGGGTATTTGTTCATAGCCATTTCATATTGATGTGTATTCATACTTAACCTATCTCATGTATAATATAATTGTATGTGTTTACATGTGAAACACCAACCAGCAGCCGGGCTGATCAAACCCATCACAAGGTGGCACTGGGAAATTTACGTTACCATGGGAGAGATAGGGAATGAGCCGTCTTAGTATTATAGGGTCTTTGACTCACCCCAGGGTTGGGTGCGAGGGGAAGCGATGTGAACGGCACGGGTGCCAGGGTGAAAGTGACTAGCAGAGGAAGAGTCACGTGGGAGCGAGAGGGGCGGGGCGGGGGGGGGGGGGGGAGTACGTCGATCTTGCCTCGCAAGTACATTACGAATGTTGCATCTTCAACAGTTCTAATTCCCAATATCTAAGGACAGGGCTTGGGTGAAAGGATGCTGTAACAAATCAAAATGGGACGGGATACTCTCCCGCAAGCCTGCATGACACCCAAGTAGATGGACATACCCAGATAGCACACAGCCGTCGGCCCGACGTCGGCTATTGGTCGGCCCGTCGCCACCGACTTTCCATCGTCGGGCCACCGTCGGGCCGACGGTGGTGTTCCGACGTTAGGGTTCAATCCCTTTCCACTTTTGAGTCACCGTCGGGCCTGTACAGATATTTCACTTTTTCTGTATTTAATTAAGCACTAACCCTAACCCTAACCCACACATCTTTACCAAAAAGATTATATTAAATTTATAAGGTTTTCTATTAATTTGGAATAAATATATTGTGTCGGGTCTACGGCGGCAGCCGCCGTCGGGCCTACGGCGGCAGCTGCCGTCGAGGCGACGGTGGGAGGTTGGACAAAACAACATCGGCCCGATGACGATTGCCACCGTTGGCCCGACGGAGAGGCCGGCGTCGGGCCGACGTTGGCCCGACAGCTGTGTGCTATCTGAGTAGTAGGCTAAGGTATCATACTCAGACTAGACAAAACTCTGGAAAATACACAAAAACTAACATAGGCTACTAACACCCAAAATCGCAAAAGGCTGGCCTGAGCAGAAACAGGTAAACACTCCTGAATGAGGGACCAGACCAAGACAGCACCACAGATGTCCAGCGTTGAAAACAAGCACCCTCGTGGAAGCTTATATGTTATGATCAGAGTAAATACTTTGTCGATAAAAAAATATAAAAAATATAAAAAAGATGCGATATTGATGAAGATTTCAGAAAGCAAATTATTCCTTTTTATAAAGCACTGCACAATAATGTAAGTGTTCTGAGATATTAACGCCCCGTCCCAACAAGCTACTAATCAGGCTCCTGGCCTTTCCACAGGGGGGGGTGAAACACACTGCAACAATCCAGAAAAATGGTGCAGTGTACACATCAGACACTGGGCCGTATTCGATGAACACAACCCAGGCGACTCGGGTCACCCCAGTTGCTAGAATTTCAAATCGAACACCGCGAGTGGAATTGACAAAAACATGTGCCATGTCCAAAAAGGCCCTACCCCAGTAACCCACGTCCTGGCTGGGGGTGGCTAGGAAAGATGATGTCACATTTGCACTGGTACCATCCTGCAGGATAACAGCTACCAGTACCAGTCCTACATGGGTTTGTTTTTGGTAATAACCCAGATTAATGAAATGGAAATATAACTAAACTATGCAATCATAAAATACTTTAAATCCTATTTTGCTGTAGTTATATCGATTTTTTTTTTTTTTAAATTCCATTAAGCCACCATTTTTTCCACCCCGAGCCTGGAGAAGCTTATTCGATTATTCGACCCGAGTCTGTAGGATGTGCGCATGTGCCAAAAAGTGGCCCGGGTGACTCGAGTTGATTAATCGATTACGCCCAGGAGGCCACTAATCAGGCTTGTGGCCTTGCTAGGGTCGGGATGAAGCACACTGCATCGATCCATAACACTGGTGCAGTGTGCACACCAGATACAGGAGGCCACTAATCAGGCTCCTGGCTCTGCATGGGTGGGGATGAAGCACACTTCATCGATCCAGAACACTGGTGCAGTGTACACACCAGACACAGGAGTCCACTAATCAGGCTCCTGGCCCTGTTAGGGTGGGGATGAAGCACACTGCATCGATCCATAACACTGGTGCAGTGTACACACCAGACACAGGAGGCCACTAATCAGGCTCCTGGCCCTGTTAGGGTGGGGATGAAGCACACTACATTGATCCAGAATACTGGTGCAGTGTACACACCAGACACAGGAGGGTACTAATCAGGCTCCTGGCACTGTTAGGGTGGGGATGAAGCACACTGCATCGATCCAGAACACTGGTGCAGTGTACACACCAGACACAGGAGGGTACTAATCAGGCTCCTGGCACTGTTAGGGTGGGGATGAAGCACACTGCATCGATCCAGAACACTGGTGCAGTGTACACACCAGACATAGGGAGCATGCATAGTGGTAACACACACAGAATGGACAGTGTGTGTTTATCAGTGGCGGATCCAGGGGGGCACGGAGGGCACTAAGCCCCCCTCCCCCCCGCCCCCGGCAGCTGAAATAAAATCAATAAACTTTGTTGGGGATATATATATGGGTCAGGATCACGAAAAGAGGCCAATTGCTGGAAGTTGTCGGCGTCGATTAGTATAATTATAGTTTAGCATTGACAGAGATGTTGGAAAGTCCTTAAATTTCTACTGAATGTATAGGTGGAGAAAATACAACAACCTTATTTGTTTCTAGGATAATTTAATATGAAACAAAGAAATGCACTACACTTTTAAGAATTGCGACACCGACATCTTCACTTGACCACCGATTGGCCCGTTTTCGTGAGGCTGACTCATATATATTGCCATACATAACCTACTGTTCTTGTGAGTGTGCGATCCAGTAGAGCTAAAACTTGAGAACATTCACATGGCGGTTATACCTAGAACATTGCTCTCAGGTGCCATGAAATCCCTTCATTTTGGTCATCTGCTTTCGACAAACATTTGTGGGAAGGGGGACTTCAACTCATTAGGGAATCCTATGGCAGAAAGGAACGTCAATATCAGACTGACAATAGTTTGTATCCACAGAATAAATTAATTTACCGCCACCAACAAAAATAACAAATATGGACACAAATATTGATATATAACAGAAATATGGTCATCATGGTTATTTACAGATATTGATATGAGCAACCCACGACAGGAGAGTTACCACATTTCAAGAACAAACCCAAAAACATGGTTCCAGGCAAGAGATGACTGCATGTGAGTAAATTTGATTTTGTTAAGTGAATTAAAGTTCTGATTATTGATGGATCTAATCAGTAGCATAGTGTTTGTATGAGGAATTCTCATCACTTCCAGATTAACAAAGTGTGCTTGCGGAATATTCAGTAGTATGAGTAGGCAGAGCTTGATACTACTTTCCAGCTTAATCCCCGAAGAAACAGTTTAGATGGTCACACTACCTGTGCTTCTGTATATAAAATCACATAGGCTTAAGTGTCAAAAACATGGTCACAGTAATATAATACTCCATAACTTTTTTTGTTGTTGTTGGTACATTAGTTGTTTAAGCAGGGGAAATTTCAGTCGCAGACGACTGGTCTTCCTCATTCCACTGCTCCTTGCCCTATTCTAATAATCCCGAGCGCCTGGCTAGGAAGCGACAAGTATCAATTTTTAAGTCATGGGTTTGACTCAACCAGCATTCGAACCCACGATCCCATGATCTACCAACACGGAAGACAGACGCTCTAACTCATTCGGCCATCCGGTCTGGTTCAATGAGCCCCAACTACCACATGGTGGTGGTAGCGACTACGCTGACCTCTGTTGCTAAGAAGTATCAACCGGTGGCAGCACGCTAGCATGAACACTCCCTATGGTGGACTGTTTCACCCATTGCTTGCAGTCACCCCCTGTGTGTGGTTACGTGCTACCCAGCTGGATAGTGACAGGTGTCATTTGTATTCTGACGTTGGTGGAATAAACCAGGGAGTGCCCTGGGGTTTGAAGCTATCTCAGTGTACTTGCTTTTATTCCTCCAGCAAAGTAGGATCTGGTCTATCCCTGAAATATACAGCATAGCCAGTTTCACGAGATCCTCATAGTGGCTCAATGAGAAGTTTTCTTCGTTTTGTTTTTGCTTCATATTCACAGTTAAATCTTATTATGGTTTTATTGTACATCACCTTATAATAGGTATTTTTAGTGTGACCTCTCAATTAAATATACATTAATAGTAGCAGTAGTGGTAGTGAATAATAGATGTAGATAGAGTTGAAAGCAAACCCAACAGAAATATTTAGCCTAAACTATCACATTATATACTACTTATTAATACTTAGGTATGGAATCAAAGTTTATAAGCAAGAAAGCATCTGTTTGTAGTAAAAGAGACTGCCACATTATTCATAACTCGACTGCCACATTATATCCTACTCATTACTACTTAGGCATGGAGTCAAAGGACCTCATTGTAGTAAAATAGAGGTGTTTTCCATCGACTGTCACATTATACTCATTACTACTTAGGCATGGAGTCAAAGGTAAGCAAGTAACTCATTGTAGTAAAATAGAGGCGTTTTCCATCGACTGCCACATTATATACTACTCATTACTACTTAGGCATGGAGTCAAAAGTAAGGAAGCACCTCATTGTAGTAAAATAGAGGTGTTTCCATCGACTGCCACATTATATACTACTCATTACTACTTAAGTATGGAGTTAAAGGTAAGGAAGCACCTCATTGTAGTAAAATAGAGGTGTTTTCCATCGACTGCCACATTCTATCCTACGCATTACTACATAGGCATGAAGTCAAAGGAATTCATTGTAGTAAAATAGAGGTGTTTTCCATCAACTGTCACATTATACTCATTACTACTTAGGTATGGATCAAAGGAAAGCAAGCATCTCATTGTAGTAAAACAGAGCCGTTTTTCATGGACTGTCACATTGTATCCTACTCATTTCTATTTAGGCATGGATTCAAAGGAACTCATTGTAGTAAAATAGAGGTGTTGTCCAACAACTGCCACATTATATCCTACTCATTGCTACTTCGGATGGAGTCAAAGGTGAGCAAGCACCTCATTGTAGTAAAATAGAGGCGTTTTCCATTGACTGCCACATTATATGCCACTCATTACTACATAGGCATGGAGTCAAAGGTAAGCAAGCACCTCATTGTAGTAGAATAGAGGTGTTTTCCAACGACGGCTACATTATATACTACTCATTACTTCTTAGGCATGGAGTCAAAGGACCTCATTGTAGTAAACTAGATGTGTTTTCCATCGACTGTCACATTATATACTACTCATTACTACTTAGGCATGGAGTCCAAGGTAAGCAAGTATCTCATTGTAGTAAAATAGAGGCATTTTCCATCGACTGTCACATTGTATTCTACTCATTACGATTTAGGCATGGAATCAAAGGAACTCATTGTAGTAAAATAGAGGTTTTTTCCATCGACTGCCACATCATATCCTACTCATTACTACTTAGGCATGGAGTCAAAGGTAAGCAAACATCTCATTGTTGTAAAATAGAGGCGTTTTCCATCGACTGCCACATTATATACTACTCATTCCTACTTAGGCATGGATCAAAGGTAACCAATCATCTCATTGTAGTAAAATAGAGGCGTTTTCTATTGACTGTCACATTATGCTCATTACTTCTTAGACATGGAGTCAAAGGTAAGAAAGCACCCCATTGTAGTATAATAGAGGTTTTTTCCATCGAATGCCACATTATATCCTACTCATTACTACTTATTCATGGAGGCAAAGGTAAGCAAGCATCTCATTGTAGTAAAATAGAGGCGTTTTCCATCGACTGCCACATTGTACTCATTACTACTTAGGCATGGAGTCAAAGGTAAGCAAGCATCTCATTGTAGTAAAATAGAGGCGTTTTCCATCAACTGCCAAATTATATCATACTCATTACTACTTAGGCATGGAGTCAAAGGACCTCATTGTAGTAAAATAGAGGCGTTTTACATCGACTGTCACATTATATCCTACTCATTACTACTTAGGCATGGAGTCAAAGGACCTCATTGTAGTAAAATAGAGGTGTTTTCTATTAACTGCCACATTATATACTACATACTAATTACTACTTAGGCATGGAGTCAAAGGTAAGCAAGCATCTCATTGTAGTAAATGAGAGGTGTTTTCCATCGACTGCCACATTATATACTACTCATTTCTACTTATTCATGGAGTCAAGGATAAGCAAGCACCTCATTGTAGTAAAATAGAGGTTTTTTCCATCGACTGCCACATTATATACTACTCATTACTACTTATTCATGGAGTCAAAGTTAAGCAAGCATCTCATTGTAGTAAAATAGAGGCATTTTCCATCGACTGTCACATTGTACTCATTACTACTTAGGCATGGAGTCAAAGGTAAGCAAGCAAATATTTGTAGTAAATAAGAGGCGTTTTCCATCGATTGCCAGATTATATACTACTCATTACTACTTAGGCATGGAGTCAAAGGTAAGCAAGTAACAAATTCTAGTAAAATAGAAGCATTTATCCTCGACTCCGACACTACATGCCACTCATGTGGCAAGGTTAATTTTCTTTCTTTTTCTTTACAGTTCCCATGGGATGGATCTAGCCATAGTAACGTCCAACTCGACCATGCAATTGAAAAAACTGTTGAAGGGAGACACCCACAACTTCTGGATAGGTCTCGTAAAGTCACGCTTTGTCTGGGTGCATGATGGTGAGATGCTTTGCATAATCAAAAATTGTTCCTTTTGGGGGATGAGTTACATTCGTTGATTCAGCAGGTGAAATTTCAATCGCTGACAATTGAGTCTTCCTCCTTCCACTGATCCTTTCACTTGGTAATCAGTACACTTATTGCAAAAAAATTGAAGTTATGAGCATTTTTAAATATTTTAACCATGAACATGTATGTTATGAAAGTTCAAATGTATTTTATTGGGTTCCTTGACCTTAAAAACATAGGCATAGACATCAAGATCATGGTAATTGGGGCACTTAGAGCCGTTTTATGGGCAAAAACGCGTTTTGCGGGGGCCATTTTGAATTTCTTAATTTTAGGCGGGAACCATTGGAGTGACATCGTGGTTCCTGCAATTTTTTTAATCAGCATACCCAAAAAAAACCTAGGACAAAGTTTCATGCTTCTTTCCAGAAACGCACACCAATTTCACATATAAAATGTATCCGCCCCACTACTATCCTAGTGATGCTGAATGTCAGGCTAGGTAGTGACAAGTATCAATTTTTAAGTCATTGGTTTGAGTCAGCCACAGTTTGAACCTGCAGTTCGAATCTCTTGACTTGGCAACAGGGGAACTGGGTGTTCTACACATTTGGCCACCCCTTTAGTTATTCACTGCAAAATGCAGAATACAGTAAAACCTCTCTAACCAACCACCTCCATAGATCGACCACTTCCCTATATCGATCGCTTTATTTGGGTCACAACAATACCATTGTAAGGATATTCTCCCTCCCTAAGCCGACCACCTCTCTAAATGGACCACTTAAAGTCGGTCCCATGATCGATCGATTTAGAGAGGTTTTACTGTAGTTTGTTTATTTGTTTGTTTACCGACCAGCCAGCACAAATTATAGACATTGGCCATTGGGGGGGTCATACACTGGTTAAACATATTATACTAAAAAATTACATTTCAAACAGGTCAAATAGAGCACAGAAATGTATGCCAAAAGAGAATACAACTGTCGTAAAATCACAAGTGATATCACAGAATAGAATACACAGCGATTTTCTCATTCCAGCAAATTAATAATCAAATCCTAGAGTAACTAGTACCTGTATTAATGTTTGAATTGAAGTCTTATTGGAAATCATTGCTAATTAATTATCTTTTAATTGCATCCTCTCTATTTCCTACTGCAGGGACAGAAATGAGGTACTTGCATTTCGCGAGCAATGCTCCGAACAACAAGGCACAACTTTGTTTGGAGATGACAACAGGGGGTGACTACAACGACGATAGATGTGACTATCAGAAGGCATTTGTGTGCCATAAGGGTGAGTCTTTACTAAATGTCATCTGTTATTGCTAAATGTCATCCATTCCCTCTCCGAGTTACATGCTGTCACGATATTGCGGCCACATGTTTGCGTACTTTTGTGGTGGCTTCAAATTCAAAATGTTGTCCGATTACCCTAAATGTTGCTTGCTACTGCTAAATTTCATCCACTGTCTCTCAAAGTTGCCCGCTGTCACAAAATGTCAAGCAATGCTGCTAAGCATTCACTTATACAGTGATTGGTTGGTTGTTGGAGCTTTACATCCTGGCAACATCTCAGGTCATATCAGGACAGGTACCGCCTTGTGGCAGTGTGCACTCATGGCAACTTTATACTCCTGCCCCACTGGGAAATCAGGCTGCCGGCACCATGACCCAATATCCCACTCAGTCACATTATCCTGACACTGAGCTAACCAGTCCTTGCTCTGTCCTATTCAATGCTAAGCACCAGGCTAGGAAGCAACAAGTATCAATTTGATAAGTCATTGGTCTGACTCGACTGGGACCGAACTCCCGATCTCCCATACACAAGGGTCGCATTCTACTGATTTGGCCCCAGCTCCCGGTGTTTGCCTACTACAGTGACTGCAAAATGTGTTGTCTGATGTTCCTAAATGTTGTCTGCTTACCGTAAATGTTCCTTACTACTGCTAAATGTCATGCACTGTCTCCCATAGTTGTCTGTTGGGTTAAGGTATCAAACGATGCTACTAAGTGTTAGCTTACTTCTGTGTTGACTTCAATAGGCGTTGTCTGATGTTCCTAAATGTGATCTGCTTACGCTAAATGTTGTTTGCTACTGCTCAATGTCCCCCACTGTCACTGTGTGTTGTCACAAGGTATCGAACGAACTACTAAATGTTACCTTACTTCTATGTTGACTTCAATAGGCATTGACTTGTGTTCCTAAATGTAGTCTGCTTAGGTTAAATTTCCTTTGCTACTGCCAAATGTTCCCCAGTGTCACTGTTGTCACAAGGTATCAAACAAACTACCAAATATTAGCTTACTTCTGTGTTGACTTCAATAGGTGATATCTGATGTTATTAAATGTTGTCTGCTTACTTTGCTAAATGTCATCTGATATCTTTAAAAGTTGCCCCACTGTCACCAGGTGTCAAACAATGCTGTGAAAGGTTAGCTTTCCTCTGCGGTGACTTTAACGGTGTGTCGTCTGATTTCCTAATGTCGTCAGCTGTTAAGAAACATAAGTTCCTAATATCGTCTGCGGTTAAGAAACATAACCTGATGCCTCTAAATGTTGCACCTAAGTCACTTATTTTGAATCTTACGCAATCTGATGAAATCATCTTTTCAAAACAACACATTTCCATAGATTTAATCATCCAGATCCAACTTGCATACTACTACTAGTAGGCAGATTTATCATTTCTTTCGGGTTAAGAATTTATTTTTGTTTAACTCGCTAGCATCACAAGGATTAGTTAGCATAGTAATGGCATATTGACTGGTGCGGATGTGCAAATTATAGTGCATGCTTGCACTCCGAATATCTCCAAAGTAAATCTATTATTAAAAATACATAACCTGGACTAGCTGGTTTTAATTGTCAATGCAACTTTAACTATATGTCATAGTTTACATAGCTGTCAGCAAATATATATCTCAATGTGTTTATATATTGCTTGATTGCATAGGAGTAAGTATTGCATCAACAATCAGGTTATTGTGCATACAATTTGCGTATCTAGGCTCATACCAATTGAGGCAACTTAAATATACTTCCATAGCAAATAAACTATCTTGGTACACTGCACCATTTTAATTTTTATTAATTACAAAAAAGATATAACTTATAGTTATACATACTTATCGGCGTCATAGTAATGTTTGTTTATGGGAGCAATGAGGGCCAGGAATGAGTGGAATATGGTAGACTAAATGACTGAAATTGTCTCTAGAGTAAGATATTGATGAAGATTAGTTGATTGGTTGTTGGATTTTTACATCCTGGCAACATCTAAGGTCATATCAGGACGGGTACCTACAGACTTAGTGCCCACTCATGGTGACTTAATAGTGCTATCCCACTGTCAGTGCCCATCCTGATAGGACCTTAGATGTTACCAGGACGTAAAACTCCAACAACCAACCTGCTCCTCAAGGATAATGTACTGACGTATCAATGGAATGGAGCTAGGATAGTGCTAGGAGAGTACTGGATGAAACCTGACTTCCCATATTTTTTTGCGATTCCCTGACAGTGCTCCTGTTAAGTGTATGAGAGAATTTCCGCATTTTCGAATGGTCGCAAATTATTACCATATTCGGGGAAAAATCGGGCAACAGGGTGCTTTTTGTTGGGGTTTAGTGTCCTAGCAACATCAAAGGTCATATCAGGAAGGGTACCGACTTGTAACACTGCACATTCATGGGAACAGTTATAGTGCTGCCCCATTGGTAGGCCAGCCTGTGAGCATTACGGCCCAATATCTTACTCAATCACATTATTCTGGGACATTTGAGTGGAGTTGAGGCGAGACATAACAGTTGAGATGCAATGGAATGTTGTTTATCACTGCCTTAGGATAGGTGTTTAAATATATACACATATAGGTATGTATACATGTATGTATATATGTAGTTGTGAATAGATAGACCAGTCATTCTAATGTACATCACGAAATATGTTAATGTATCGTCGAAGACATTATGAGTAAAATAAGGAGTTCTCGGATTGAATACAATGTTGTCATGTTGTACTACAAATTGCAGTGACTTCAACGCAGCAAACCACAACAGCAGGGCAGAGTCCCCCCACAATGTCTGGTGAATATGACTACTTTATTCTCAAAGAGCAAGAGAATGCGCAAGTGATTGGGATTTTACATCAGAACAACATATGGGGTCTTATCAGGAAATGCAATGACAGGATGTGTTGTGTGTGTTTCTGTGTGTGTGTGTGGGGGGGGGGGGGGAGGGGGGTGGGGGGGGGGGGGGTAATGTGCAGTCCTGATGGCTCTATAGTGCTTCCCTCCAACATGCCATGTCATTGACACCATGTTATAATATCTTACTAAGTCACATCATGCTGATGCAGAGCGAGCCAGTCCTTGCCCCATATATATATTGCCCAGTGTATAATATATATATATAACTTGAAAGCGAGCAGAGTGACAGTTGACTCACAGCATGTAGGAGGAGGGGGATAAGAGAGCCCGCTCCGCAGTTAATAACATGGAAGTTAAGGTGGTTAGAGAGAAACATTAAGGGGCTGCCGTTATTTATATCCACATAATAAATGATATATATATATATGTAGTAGTCTGTACATGAGCTCCACCACAAGCATTCTTGGCCTTACCAATAGGGATCCACTCTTTTCCCCCAATGGGAAACAAGCATTCTTGGCTCTACCAATAGGGATCCAGCATTCCTGGTCCCATGGCTAGCAGTGATCTGCCCACCACCACCAAGCTGTGTGGCACCCCTACCCACCACCTGCCTTGACCCTGAGTGTGGTGATCCTACCCAGCAGAGGGGGAGGGGTAGGCCCTGAGTGCCCTTACACCCAGCCCTGCCAGCACCACGTTGTCTATTTACATCCCACTCAGGCACCACCAGCACTTACATGTGTATACATACATGCGCTTGGTCATGTACACCTTTTCAGTAATAGAACATTTGCATTCCCCCGATGCCGTAAATCAGAATATTAATATTAGGTACTATATGGGAGTGGGGGGCAACTTATAAAATTAGATTTCTCCTTTCTGGCATTTTAGTTTTATATCCTAGATATGTTAGAAAGGTCACAATTCACAGATTTAACAAAAATCGCAGAAATCCCCAACATCGAGAACTTAATATCCTTGGGATAATAGTGCAAAAAGGAAAGTTTTGTTATTTAATGATGCCTCTAGAGCACATTGATTTTTATCATTGGCTATTGGACGACTAACATATATGGTCATTTTGACATATTTCTTTGGAGGAAACCC
Source organism: Branchipolynoe longqiensis (assembly GCA_030323885.1). NCBI lineage: Eukaryota > Metazoa > Annelida > Polychaeta > Phyllodocida > Polynoidae > Branchipolynoe > Branchipolynoe longqiensis. The sequence continues at coordinate 25,531,337 of CM059202.1, read as the reverse complement.
GCTACCGCCACATAGGCTACTCTTTCCAATAAGCAGTAAGGGGTCTCTTATATCCACTGGTTTCAAAACATTGATGAGAATGGCCAGACAAAGAAAAATCAGGAAAATATTTTATGAATTTTGGGGCTTCTAAAGTGACGGGAAAAGCCGGAATGGTTGCAATTATTACCATATCCAGGTAAAAATCGGGCAACATGGTGCTTTTTGTTGGGGTTTAGTGTCCTAGCAACATCAAAGGTCATATCTGGAAGGGTACCGACTTGTAACACTGCACATTCATGGCAACATTTATAGTGCTGCCCCATTGGGAGGCCAGCCTGCGAGCATTACGGTCCAATATCTTACTCAGTCACATTACTCTGGGACACTTGAGAGGAGGTGAGGCGAGGCATAACAGTTGAGATGCAATGGAATGTTGTGTATCACTGCCTTAGGATAGGTGTTTAAATATATACACATATAGGTATGTATACATGTATGTATATATGTAGTTGTGAATAGATAGACCAGTCATTCTAATGTACATCACCAAATATGTTAATGTATCGTCGAAGACATTATGAGTGAAATAAGGAGTTCTCGGATTGAATACAATGTTGTCATGTTGTACTACAAATTGCAGTGACTTCAACGCAGCAAACCACAACAGCAGGGCAGAGTCCCCCCACAATGTCTGGTGAATATGACTACTTTATTCTCAAAGAGCAAGAGAATGCGCAAGTGATTGGGATTTTACATCAGAACAACATATGGGGTCTTATCAGGAAATGCAATGACATGATGTGTTGTGTGTGTTTCTGTGTGTGTGGGGGGGGAGGGGGGGAATGTGCAGTCCTGATGGCTCTATAGTGCTTCCCTCCAACATGCCATGTCATTGACACCATGTTATAATATCTTACTAAGTCACATCATGCTGATGCAGAGCGAGCCAGTCCTTGCCCCATATATCTATTGCCCAGTGTATAATATATATATATAACTTGAAAGCAAGCAGAGTGACAGTTGGCTCACAGCATGTAGGAGGAGGGGGATAAGAGAATGCCCGCTCCGCAGTTAATAACATGGAAGTTAAGGTGGTTAGAGAGAAACATTAAGGGGCTGCCGTTATTTATATCCACATAATAAATGATATAGTACATATATATATATATGTAGTAGTCTGTACATGAGCTCCACCACAAGCATTCTTGACCTTACCAATAGAGATCCACTCTTTTCCCCCAATGGGAAACAAGCATTCTTGGCTCTACCAATAGGGATCCAGCATTCCTAGTCCCCATGGCTACCAGCGATCTGCCCACCACCACCAAGCTGTGTGGCTCCCCTGCCCACCACCTGCCTTGACCCTGAGTGTGGTGATCCTACCCAGCAGAGGGGGAGGGGTAGGCCCTGAGTGCCCTTACACCCAGCCCTGCCAGCACCACTATGTCTATTTACATCCCACTCAGGCACCACCAGCACTTACATGTGTATACATACATGCGCTTGGTTACGTACACCTTTTCAGTAATAGAACATTTGCATTCCCCCCGATGCCGTAAATCAGAATATTAATATTAGGTACTATATGGGAGTGGGGGGCAACTTATAAAATTAGATTTCTCCTTTCTGGCGTTTTAGTTTTATATCCTAGATATGTTAGAAAGGTCACAATTCACAGATTTAACAAAAATCGCAGAAATCCCCAACATCGAGAACTTAATATCCTTGGGATAATAGTGCAAAAAGGAAAGTTTTGTTATTTAATGATGCCTCTAGAGCACATTGATTTTTATCATTGGCTATTGGACGACTAACATATATGGTCATTTTGACATATTTCTTTGGAGCAAACCCGCTACCGCCACATAGGCTACTCTTTCCAATAAGCAGTAAGGGGTCTCTTATATCCACTGGTTTCAAAACATTGATGAGAATGGCCGGACAAAGAAAAATCAGGAAAATATTTTATGAATTTTGGGGCTTCTAAAGTGACGGGAAAAGCCGGAATGGTTGCAAATTATATCCATATCCGGGTGAAAATCGGGCAACAGGGTGCTATTTGTTGGGGTTTAGTGTCCTAGCAACATCAAAGGTCATATCAGGAAGGGTACCGACTTGTAACACTGCACATTCATGGCAACATTTATAGTGCTGCCCCATTGGGAGGCCAGCCTGCGAGCATTACGGTCCAATATCTTACTCAGTCACATTACTCTGGGACACTTGAAAGGAGGTGAGGCGAGGCATAACAGTTGAGATGCAATGGAATGTTGTTTATCACTGCCTTAGGATAGGTGTTTAAATATATACACATATAGGTGTGTATACATGTATGTATACATGTAGTTGTGAATAGATAGACCAGTCATTCTAATGTACATCACCAAATATGTTAATGTATCGTCGAAGACATTATGAGTAAAATAAGGAGTTCTCGGATTGAATACAATGTTGTCATGTTGTACTACAAATTGCAGTGACTTCAACGCAGCAAACCACAACAGCAGGGCAGAGTCCCCCCCAATGTCTGGTGAATATGAACTACTTTATTCTCAAAGAGCAAGAGAATGCGCAAGTGATTGGGATTTTACATCAGAACAACATATGGGGTCTTATCAGGAAATGCAATGACAGGATGTGTTGTGTGTGTTTCTGTGTGTGTGTGGGGGGGGGGGGGGGGGGGGGGGGGTAATGTGCAGTCCTGATGGCTCTATAGTGCTTCCCTCCAACATGCCATGTCATTGACACCATGTTATAATATCTTACTAAGTCACATCATGCTGATGCAGAGCGAGCCAGTCCTTGCCCCATATATCTATTGCCCAGTGTATAATATATATATATAACTTGAAAGCGAGCAGAGTGACAGTTGGCTCACAGCATGTAGGAGGAGGGGGATAAGAGAGCCCGCTCCGCAGTTAATAACATGGAAGTTAAGGTGGTTAGAAAGAAACATTAAGGGCCTGCCGTTATTTATATCCACATAATAAATGATATAGTACATATATCTATATGTAGTAGTCTGTACATGAGCTCCACCACAACCATTCTTGGCCTTACCAATAGGGATCCACTATTTTCCCCCAATGGGAAACAAGCATTCTTGGCTCTACCAATAGGGATCCAGCATTCCTGGTCCCATGGCTAGCAGTGATCTGCCCACCACCACCAAGCTGTGTGGCTCCCCTACCCACCACCTGCCTTGACCCTGAGTGTGGTGATCCTACCCAGCAGAGGGGGAGGGGTAGGCCCTGAGTGCCCTTACACCCAGCCCTGCCAGCACCACGATGTCTATTTACATCCCGCTCAGGCACCACCAGCACTTACATGTGTATACATACATGCGCTTGGTCACGTACACCTTTTCAGTAATAGAACATTTGCATTCCCCCCGATGCCGTAAATCAGAATATTAATATTAGGTACTATATGGGAGTGGGGGGCAACTTATAAAATTAGATTTCTCCTTTCTGGCGTTTTAGTTTTATATCCTAGATATGTTAGAAAGGTCACAATTCACAGATTTAACAAAAATCGCAGAAATCCCCAACATCGAGAACTTAATATCCTTGGGATAATAGTGCAAAAAGGAAAGTTTTGTTATTTAATGATGCCTCTAGAGCACATTGATTTTTATCATTGGCTATTGGACGACTAACATATATGGTCATTTTGACATATTTCTTTGGAGCAAACCCGCTACCGCCACATAGGCTACTCTTTCCAATAAGCAGTAAGGGGTCTCTTATATCCACTGGTTTCAAAACATTGATGAGAATGGCCGGACAAAGAAAAATCAGGAAAATATTTTATGAATTTTGGGGCTTCTAAAGTGACGGGAAAAGCCGGAATGGTTGCAAAGTATATCCATATCCGGGGGAAAATCGTGCTTTTTGTTGGGGTTTAGTGTCCTAGCAACATCAAAGGTCATATCCGGAAGGGTACCGACTTGTAACACTGCACATTCATGGCAACATTTATAGTGCTGCCCCATTGGGAGGCCAGCCTGCGAGCATTACGGTCCAATATCTTACTCAGTCACATTACTCTGGGACACTTGAAAGGAGGTGAGGCGAGGCATAACAGTTGAGATGCAATGGAATGTTGTTTATCACTGCCTTAGGATAGGTGTTTAAATATATACACATATAGGTATGTATACATGTATGTATATATGTAGTTGTGAATAGATAGACCAGTCATTCTAATGTACATCACCAAATATGTTAATGCATCGTCGAAGACATTATGAGTAAAATAAGGAGTTCTCGGATTGAATACAATGTTGTCATGTTGTACTACAAATTGCAGTGACTTCAACGCAGCAAACCACAACAGCAGGGCAGAGTCCCCCCACAATGTCTGGTGAATATGACTACTTTATTCTCCAAGAGCAAGAGAATGCACACATGATTGGGATTTTACATCAGAACACCATATGGGGTCTTATCAGGAAATACACTGACAGGATGTGTTGTGTGTGTGTGTGTGTGTGGGGGGGGGGGGAATGTACACTCCTGGTGGCTCTATAGTGCTTCCCTCTAACATGCCATGTCATTGACACCAAGTTATAATATTTTACTAAGTCACATCATCATGATGCTGAGTGAGCCAGTCCTTGCCCCATATATCCAGTGCCCAGTGTATGAAAGTGAGCAGAGTGAAGTTGGCTCACAGCATATAGGAGGAGGAGGAGAAGAGAATGCCCACTCTGCAGTGAATAACATGGAAGTTAAGGTGGTTAGATAGAAACATTAAGGGGCTGCTGATATTTATATCCACATAATAAATTATATAGTACATATATATATTTCTTTTGTATTTTACATCATATATATATATATGTGATCTAAAATACAAAGGAAATTGTTTCCATTATATATTAATTATTATATATTATTGTTATTACCATTGTTATACTCCGTAAGACTCCGTGATTGACAGGTGCCACCACCGCTGGCCCACCTCTCCTCCAATGGGTGTCGACAAGTGTCAGTCGCACTGGAGGTAAGGGAGAGTGCAAGTGTTGAAGGGACATGGAACCATCTCTGAACATGGTTCGTCCTCTGAAACTGGGCACCACATATTTGATGTCCATGTTACCATGGACATAAATAATTCTTTCATTTTTAATAGCAAGTTAGATAATTAGTGCTGCCTTGATAAGATTTTGTGCTGAAGTGAAAAAGTGAAAGAATTACACAAGTAAGAATTTGCATTCAAAATTTACACAAACGTTTTTTTCAACTTTTTTCTTGTAAGACATAATTTGGATTGCTTAACTGTAATTAATCAAATCTTTGTTGAATGTGTTGTGTCTGTTAAAATTATGTGTTATACATGTTTAATTTGTATGTTGTAGGGGACATTTCTTTCTTTTTTTTGTTGGTAGATTAGGTGAGTAATCAGGGGAAATTTCAATCGTAGACAATTGGTCTTCCTCATTCCTCAAGCCACTACGCTTGTCATCCTTGTAGAATATGCCATTTTCGTTTATTGTTAATTGACCGGGCGCGGTGGCCGAATCGGTAGAGCGCAGGCCTCACTTGGGGGAGATGGGAAGTTTGGTTTCTGGTCGAGTCAAAGCAATGATTTATAGTTTGTTCGTTGTTTTGTTTGTTGTTGTTTTAAGTCCTAGCAACATCTAAGGTCATATCAGGATGGGTACCGACTTGTGACAGTGTGCACTCATGGTGACTTTATAGTGCTTCCCCACTGGGAGACCAGGCTTCCAGCACATGGTATCCCATTCAGTCACATTATCCTGACACTGAGCCAACCAGTCCTTGCCCTATCCTAATAATGCAAAGTGCCAGGCTAGGAAGCGACACATATACATTTTTAAGTCATTGGTTTGACTCGACCAGGGTTCGAACCCACGATCCTAGAATCTACCAGAATTCGGCCATCCTGTCTGGTTCATATTGCTTAATTTGCATAAGATAAAAAATCAAAAAGAGAAACAGCTTTTTTTCAACTTTCAAACCACAACATGTAAACCTTCATATTAATATGAATTCTGCTATTATTTGGAACATTTCCTGTTATTATTCAGGATGTTTTCACTTTTGGCTCCATGTCACAAAAGTGGTAGGTACCCAGTTTCAGAGAACAACCCACACACATACATAACTCTATAGAATAACTGAATGGGATGCTTTGAGGGCAGCATTGTCATGTTGTACTACAAATTGCTGTGACTACAACGGTGACACCCACAGCAGGGCAGACGCCCCCCAAAACATCTGGTGAATATGACTACTTTATTTGCAAAAAGAGGGCAAGTATGTAACTGATTGGGATTCTAGATCGGAACAACATATGTGGTTCGACCAAGGCAGGTACTGACTTGTGATAATGTGTACTCAAGTTGGCTTTATAGTTCTGCCCCTACTTAGGCACAGTAATAATGGCCGGTATGTCGCATAATTCGCCTACCACATGAACAGCAGCGTACCTAGGGTATCGCAGTTATCGCATGTGCCATGGGCACCACTTGAAGGGGCCTTACTTCTAGGGTGTTTGTAACCTTACGATGGTTACCGGCTGCAGAACTGCAGTATTATAGAGGGGCACCGATAAATAGGCCCAATCTTTGGTTGAAGATAAATCTTCTGGTGGGAAGGTTGTAGAAGCTGGGGGATGTCTTTACAATGATTAAACGACGAGTCATTGGGGTGGCCCCGAATCACTCCGGTCCGGCGGTAGTGCAGCACTTGTATCCAGCAGACAGCAGCAAGGGTTTCCGAGGAAGAGATGGGTAAAGATGGGTCCAGCGGTTCCAGCAACAAGAACAAAGCGAGAGAAACGAAAAGGTAAAGGGCCCCACCCAAGCAAACAACTCCCTTGATCACGGGGAGAAGTAAGCCTGGGAGAGAGAAAAAAGGGTAGAGTATAGGAAAGAGAAATGAGGAGAGTTGAGTCAAAGGACCGTGTCTATTTGCTCCATGGTGACCAGCTGGTGAGCCAAAGACATGGACAGAGTAAGAGGAGAAAGTGAAATGCTGGCAGGCTCCCCCTCCTGGAACTCTTTTCAGACAATATCAAGGAGGAGCATGGCCAGCAGAGAGGAGATAGAGAGAGGTGTGGATGAAGTGTGGTCCAGATAGCAAGTGTCTTGAAGGGGCCATGCCTCTTGAGCTGATATTATGGTAAAGTTATCTAAAAGACAGGTGTCAGATTTTGGACAGGGGCACAATTTCAGTGATTGTCACATGCGCTATATTCCATAAATAGGTCATTCTCTGAAACTAGGCACTAAAGTGTGACATGGAAACTAAAGGTGTAAACCTTCCACATAATAGCAGAAAACATTCCAAATAATAGCAAAATCATCATCCTATGAAGGGTAGCATGTTGTGCATATGTAAGAGATGAAAAAACAAACTATTTCACTTTTTGATTTAGATCTTATACAAATTGAGCAATACGTTAATAATAATATCACTCATGTAACATGGAAACCATAGACACTTCCAGAACATCATTTTAACATACATAACAAAGTTAAACAAGATTTTATTGATTACAGTTAAGCAAACAAGATTACGTCTTACAAGAAAAAAGTTGAAACAAAGTGTGGGTACATGCATGGTGCCGATAATGTAAATTTTCACATTTTCACTTTAGCACAAAATTATACAAGTATCTGATATAAGTTGTGGGATAGATTAAATACATGTAACATACTTAATACACAGAGGCAGAAATAATTATTTGACTTGCTACCAGCATCGTAACGTGGAAACCAAATATATGGTGTCCAGCATTAGGAAATGACCCAGATACACCACCACATGTGAACCCACCTCTACTGCGCAGTGTTAGCATATAAGATTGGTCACCCCCTATTTAAGACGGTAGTATGACCTTTTGTATCCACCGGACGTGGTGGTCGAATTGGTAGAGCGCAGGCTTCCCGTGCGGAAGTTCAGGAGTTTGAATCCCAGCAGAGTCAAACCACTGACTTATAAAATGGATACTTGTCGCTATCTAGTCTGATACTTGGCATTAATAGGATAGGATAAGGACTGGTTAGCACAGTATTAGGATAATGAGACAGTGTGGGATATCGGGTCATTGTGTCGGCAGCCTGATCTCCCAGTGGGGTAATGCTATAAAGTCAGTATGAGTGTGCATTGTCACAAGTCAGCGCACATTCTGATATGACCTCAGGTCTTGCTAGGATGTAAAACAACAAACAAACCTTTCGTAATCAGGTGACCAATGCTCCCCATGAAGGCAGGGTATTTAAGAGCCAGTAAAGCACGCCTCAGATCTTAGCTCAGTACCAGGATAATTCACGAGACAGGAAGTCGACTGTTATAGTGTGGATTTTGACATTTTATTTTCTTATATTTCATTAAGTTTCGCTTAGTGATTAGTGGTTTTTAATAGATAAGGGGCCAGTGTCTTTTTAGTGTTCTGTCAATTAGGTATTGGATATATATATGTTATTGAATCATATGTTGTACATGTAGACTGAAGGAATGTCATTTACCTCTGTATGGTTGATTTGCTGATCATACATGTGAACATGTGAGCAGACATGTATATTACAATGGGTATGACTTTCTGTTACACTACAATTACTTATACCCCTGTGACACTACAACGTAATGAGTGAACGTGAGCCTAACGTGGTGATATTTCGTCATTACGTTGATGGACGTTGGATTACGTTATGATGACGTCATAATGACGTTAGAGTGACGTCGAGCTACGTCACATTACGTCGTGTAACGTCGATTAACGTCGAGGTTTTGGACATGTTCAAAAGTTTCGACGTAGGACGAACGTAATGGTTTACGTTCACCGTACGTTCTGTTCACGTTCAGCGAACGTCAATGACGTTAAACGGACGTTATTCCAACGCTCCTCACTACGTTCAACTACGTTCCACTACGTTGACCCCCATTAAACCGAGTGCAAATGCCCACGGGGCGTAATGGGAACGTCAGGAGAACGTCAGGAGAACGTCAGGAGAACGTCAGGAGAACGTATTATGACATAGCTAACGTCACGTAACGTTCTTCTCGCGATGGAATAACGTTCATAACGTTCCGTGAGCGTCATTACGTTGACCTCTCTCGTTGAATGACGGTATCACTACGCTTTACCGACGTTACGCTCTCGTCCACTACGCTGCATCCACGTTCAACTTCTGCCCAAATTTGCATACTACGCCGAGAAGTTCAACGTTCTTCACGTTCTCCCTACGGCGACGTCGTTACGTCGTAGTGTGACAGGGCCATTAGTGGATTTGGGGTTATGCAGGTAATGGTTGCATGATTCATTTAAATTGTCTTGGTCAACTATAGCTTTGTGGTTAGTATATGTTTTATTAGTTCAGTCAGGTGTTACAGGTTGGAGGTTATACTTTGTTATATGGTAGTTGTTATGTATTTTACTAGTTATCAAGTATTATTAATATTAAAGCTGCTCTATATGTATGCCTCTTTTAGAAAATAATTAATTAATTAATTACAAATGTTATAAATGGCATTGTCATGTTGTACTACAAAATTGCAGTGACTACAACACAGCATTCACAAGGAGCCGGGCAGGGGCGAGCAAAAACATCCGGTGAATATGACGGCTTTATTCTTATTTTGTTCTCTTTACAGTGAGAGTAGGTCAATTACAACGTTAGTTTGTTTGCCCCTGTATCCACACCGGAACAATCACATACTAGATAAACTGCTTCCTTTCTGGAGCTGAGCCTAATGTAAAGATAACAATATATTATACTTGTTATCAACAATTATTAAACTGATTACTAGAACTTTCAGAGATGGCCACATCCATTTCTCAGGCCAGGTTCTGTATGGGTTCGCAGGGAAGGGGGGCGGGGGGGAGGGGGTGGAGGTGATAGGAGGGAGTGCTGGTAAACATTAGAAATCTGGTTAATACCTAACTATGTAGGTCATGTTTATGGTTTGGACAGCATTGTCATGTTGGACTACAACATTGCAGTGACTACAACACAGCATTCACAAGGAGCCGGGCAGGGGCCAGCGAAAACATCCGGTGAATATGACAGCTTTATTCTTACTTTGTTCTCTTTACGGTGAGAGTAGGTCAATTACCATGTTAGTTTGTTTGCCCCTGTATCCACACCGAAAGAATGACATACCAGATTAACTGCTTTCTTTCTCGAGCTAGGCTTGTTTATCAATAATTACTAAACAATTGCTTGTTGGGGTTTTATATCCTACCAACATCGATGGTCAATAAATAATGAATCTTTCAGAGATGGCCACATCCATTTCTCATCCCAGGTTCTGGAAGAAGTGAGGACATTGGGGTTTGAGGTTTGGGAGGGCGGTGGAGTGCTGACAACATCTATGGTCATATCAGGATAGGTACTGACTTGTGACAGTGCGCACTCATGGTGAGTTTGTTTATAGTGCTGCCCCACTGGGAAATCAGGTGGCCAGCACCATGACCCGATATTCAACTCAGTCACATTATCCTGACAATGAGCCAACCAGTCCTTGCCCTATCCTATTATGATATGCAACATGCTAGCAGGAACAGTCCCTAGGGTGGACTGTTCCACACATTGCTACCGGACACCATCCGAGGGAGGTTACGTGTTACCCAGCTGACCAGTAACAGGTCACTTCTCTATTCTGACGTCGGTGGAATAAAGCAGGGAGTGCCCTGGGGTTTGAAGCTATCTCGGTGTTACTACTTTTATTCCTTAAGCGGAATGAACAAAAAGAAGAGCTTAAGGGATGTCATATTTGGGGGGGGGGGGGGGTCTTGTGGCAGTCCCTCCTGAAAAATCGTATCATCTTAGATGCTCTCTGGTGCATTTTGGACACAATAATGGGATCGTGGGTTCGAATCCTGGTCGTGTCAAACCAATGACTTAAAAATTGATACTTGTCACTTCCTAGGCAGGCGCTCGGCATTATTAGGATAGGGCAAGGAGCAGCACCCCCCCCCCCCCCCAATGTTTTACATGATTTAATTGGTAAATTGAAGTGTGAAGTATATTCTTAAATTAAAGTGAACCCAAGTAGTGAGGAGGAGATACATCAAATTATTTTACATTTACATTCAAGGCTTTAGTTGCTGGATTAGGATTTCCAATTCAATAAATACTAATATCTTTAATTACTTAGTCTTCAGGGATGAAAGTGGTCTCCGGAAAAAAAGCGGAAATGCTGATATTCTCCCATAGGTTTAGCATTGTCAGGGAATCATGGAACATTCCCGAAAGTCGGGTTTCATATATATTGGTATACAGTGATAGTGCTGTGGCATTTGAAGAATTTATTAGTAGCATATGCTGATAGTGCTGCAGCGTTTAAAGCATTTATTAGTAGTAAACGCTGATAGTGCTGCAGCTTTTTGAAGCATTTATTAGTAGTATATGCTGCTAGTGCTGCGGCGTTTGAAGCGTTTATTAGTAGTATACACTGATGGTATTGCAGCGTCAAATAACGCATTAGTAGTGCATATACATTGATCGTGCTGCAGGATTGCAGTAGGTACAGCAAAAATCCCGGAAATCCGCGAAATCGCAGAGATCTTTCATCCCTGAGTCTTAGTTCAATGTGATCAGATACTCTTTTTATCTATTATGTTGTGTTATACACAGTAGGATTTGGGTGTTAGTTGGGGTATTTTTGTGTTAGTAAGTCAAGATGTCATGGCTATTGATTTGTTCTGTAAATGTCCATGACTTATGGGCCATTAAATACCTACCAAGCAAGTAGGAGTTCCTTAATCCAGTGATATATTCTATAACATGGCATTAGACAACTTGTGAGGATTAGTAAATCCGCCATCTTGGTTTCCATTTGAATCAGGGTTAGCGATGACCAAATGAGTTTAGCGTCCGCCTCCTATTCTGGTAGGTCATGGGATTCGAACTCCCGGATTCAAACCCTGGCCGAGTCAAACCAATGACATAAAAATTAATGCTTGTCGATACCTAGCCTGGCACTCGGCATTACTAGGATAGGGTTTGGAGGAGTGGAATGAGGAAGACCAATTGTCCGCAATTGAAATTTACCCTGCTTAATCAACTAATGAGCAAAGAAACAAAGAATCAGGTTGAAAAAAAATATGAAAAGGAATTGAAATTAATAATGTAGTAGTCCGTAATGAGCCCACAACCACATAGTTGCAGTAGCGACTACATTGACCCTTGTTTGCTATGAAGTAGCAATAGGTGGCAGCACACTAGCAGGAACAGTCCCTCGTAAATCCGCCATCTTGGTTTCCCTTTGAACCAGGTTAACAAAATATGAAAAGGTAGTTGTGCGATTCGAACACCAGTTCAAACCCTGATAGAATAAAAAAAACAATGCCACTGTATTCTACAGTGCAAAGATACTGTGGTGGACCACATCCTACTCTGTATGAGTAACAAATGGAAGTAACGCCTTAGTTGCTTCAAACCCCCATTCCCTGGTTTATTCCGCCAAGCTCAGAATAGAAGTGACCTGTCACTGTCTGTCCAGGTAGCACATAACTTCCCACGGGAGGCGGCCACTCCCCATTGGTGAAGCCGTCCACCCGAGCAGCTGTTCCTTCTAGCGTGCTGCCACCTGTTGATACTTCTTATCAACAGGGGTCAGCGTAGATGAGACCACCATGTCGTAGTGAAGGTCATGACAGACACTGCCCCCCGCCCCAGATTCTCACTCGATGCAGGTTAAAACTTTTTAGTCAAATCCAGTTAGAAATGAAAAGAAATAGGAGGCTAAACAATAGGCCTACTCTGCTAAGCAAGAGAGAAGCTGTTCTTTACAAATAGACCGGATGCGGTAGCCGAATCAATAGAGCGCAGCCTTCCTGTGTAGAAGCTCGAGAGTTTTTATCCCAGAAGAGTCAAACCAATGACATGAAAATTGATACTTGTCGATACCTAGCCTGGCGTTCAGGATAGGGCAAAGGATTATGCTTGCTCAGTGTCTGGAAAATGTGACTGTGTAGGATATTGGGTCATGGTGCTGGCGGCCTGGTCTCGTAGTGGGATAACACTCTAAAGTCGCCATGAGTGTGCACTTTCATAAGTTTGTACATATCCTGATATGACCTTAGATGCTGCTAGGACATAAGACAACAAACAAAATTTACAAGTAACCTGCTCCACGAGTGAAATAAGGACTACTACAATAACCTTGCATATCAGCATGGACAGCCTGAAAGTATCAGCTTTGATGGACTTTAGATATCAAAGAAAATGACTGCTGAAAATTACATTTTTCAGTTATTGATTAGTTAGACATACACTGGTCAAGACGCCACTATAGCCATTGACTTATAACTGCATTATATCCATTGCCTTAAAACTGAATGATATTGTAAAGTGCGACGGCCGGCAGCTGTGGTTGTGTAGGCAGGTTAAATAGGAAATCACTACATGCAAGTATAGAGAAGGACGGCAAGAGATAGAGTGTGCAGAAGGAACCAGAAGGAGCTTGCTTAGTTTATTATATATATAGCTTTTTAGAATCCAAGATGGCAGTGGTCACACGGTTCCATCCAGCAATCAGAGTACAATCTGCTGTATCCAAGGCCTGGTCATGTGGCTACAGTGCCTTGTGGTGGCCAATGATCCATAAATAACACCATGGGGGGAGGGGGTATGTGAGATGACTCTTCCAAAGAGTATATCTAGTATATCTAGGAAGTGACACTCCTCCAAAGACTATTTTACTATACAATTTCAATAGTTTACCAACTCCACGCATCCCTCATATGCCTTTGGTTTTTATATATTACCTTTTATCATTATATAGACAGTTTGTAATTTATTATAGTAATTTCACATAGGTCCTCATGCATTATATCGAAAAATTTTACAATATGATGAAAGTATCAAATTGTCTAAACCCAAAAATAAACTTAACTAGATAGCTTTAAGTAATTTTATCACTGAAAAAAACACTTAATTAATGCTGCATTACACTGATGAATTGTTGAAAAGAATGCGCTAATGATATTATGTTGAGGACAACATTGTCATGTTGTACTACAAATTACAGTGACTACAACGGTGGACCTGGCAACCGAGTGGCAGGGGTCAAACACAGCATCTGGTGAATATGATTACATTATCCTCACAGATTTGTTTGTTTATTGTTGTTTTACGTGCGATCAACATCTAAGATAACATCAGGATGGGTACCGACTTGTGACAGTGCGCATTGGGAGACCAAGCTGCCGGCACCATGACCCGATATCCCACACAGTTAGATTACCCTGATACTGAGCTAACCAGTCCTCGTCCTATCCTATTATTAATGCCGAGCGCCAGGCTAGGTGGCGACAAGTATGAATTTGGTAAGTCATTGGTTTGACTCGGCCTGGATTCAAACTGCCGATTCGGCCACAGTGTCTGATTTATCTTCATAGATAAGAATAATCCGCAATCAGACCAATTTAGAGTTTAGCAAGACAAGGAGAAAAACACATCTATACATGTAATATGTATACATGTTTAGGTTTCTAACCCAAGAGGTAGTCTATTCCACCTTCTGCTGCCCACAAAGATTGGTGATTTGGTTAATTTATTGGTGGTTGTCGACTTTTGTATTCTTTCTTAGGTGTCTCCTGGCAATGCGAATGCTACAATTGCCAGGTCTCTGTTTGATGTTGTTTTACATCCTAGCAACATCTAAGATGATATCAGGACCGGTACCGACTTGTGACAGTGCACACTTATGGTGACATTATAGTGCTGCCCCCATTGGGAGACCAGGCCGCCAGCACGATGACCTGATACCCCACTCAGTCACATTGTTCATGTTAGCATAACATGGGTTATTTGCGACGTGGCGGAAGTGTAGGGTCTCAGCCAGCTTTCGACACTAACATCCCAACCTTCACCTGGCACTGAACTAACCCCCCCCCCCAATCCTGATATCACTACCAGATCTCATCTCGGTGCTGCCACCTACATGTGGCTATAGGAACTAAACTACCCCTCCGATGCTGCCACCTACTGTCTTGACACACAGGCGGTGATGTCACAGACAGCTTTGAACTGCTCACTTGCCACCCGGACACAAACCCGCCAAAACCAGCTGACCATCGATTTGTGAAGACTCCGATGCACGAGGACGACAGGATGCCGAAATGGACAAGCATGCCAATCACCCAGCAAGAAGCTACCACCAGCCGTCAACCCACGCCAACACTGTAAGACCTACTATGATGTTGCCCCCCCCCCCCTTCGGGTGCAGAACGTCATCTCTGGCCTGTGCCCGAACAACAAATGCCATGGTCTACATGCTTAGGGCCAGGGGTCATCACACACTATGCTACCTGGATGATTTCGTCGGGGCAGCCCCCTCACTACAAGCAGCCCAAGACGCATACCAGGAAATGGTGAAGATTGCGGGGGAGCTTGGCATAGCTCTTTCACCCGCCAAATGTGTCCCTCCTACCAAGTCCCTCGAGTGGCTTGGCTACTACATATCATCAAAAGAAATGGTAGAGCGCATCCCGCTAGCCGAAATACTGGCCGAATGCCGCACCTGGACCATCGGCAAACGGGCATCAAGGAATGACCTCCAAAGGCTGGTGGGCAGACTGCAGCATGTAGCCCGATGCATCAACCCAGCTCGGCGCTTCATGAGCAGAATATTGGCGGCACTGCGAGCCGCCCCACCCACCAGCAGGCATCCGGTCCCCGACGACCTGGTCCTCGACATATCCTGGTTTCTCAAGCATGCCGACATAACCAACGGCATCATTCTCCTCCACCCTACACCACTGAGACAGTGGATCATGGAGTGTGACTCCACACTGACAGGAGGCGGGGCATACTCACCCGTGAAGTACTTCTCTGCAGAATACCCTCCCGAGATACTCACACAAAACTACAACATCAACCAGCTTGAGGCTCTAAACCTAATAGTGGTCCTGAACACCCTGGGCCCTGACGACCCACACAATTACGCAATAGTGGTCAACACCGACAATCAGACCTTGCAGACCCAGCAGACAGTGCTCTCCACCGGCGCGGGGAGAGACCCTCTGCTCTGCGCCTGCGCACGAGAGGTCTGGAGATTCGCAGCAACGCGAAGCTGCAGCATCGACATCATGCACAAGCCTGGACGGGACTTGGTGCTCATGGATGCCTTGAGTAGGCGCCACACAGACCAGGCAGCAGAAACAAAAGCCAGAATGATGTGCATGCAAAAAGGCCTAACTAGCATTAATGTTGTCCACTCCCTCTCGATCCTTGATGTCTCCATCTAAGCTCCGTTCGGACCTGGGAAGCTTGGTTAAACTGCCTGTCTCTTCCCAGGTCCGTTTGATGCCACCCAGAACTGAGTCAGAGCACTACTCAATGCGGGCTTGGGCTCTGGATCCTGGAAGAACAAGATCCACCAGGTACAGAACTATACACAATTTGCCACGCTAAGACAATTCAACCCATTACGTCCCACGCATCTTGACATAATGGCCTTCACGGCCCACCTCGACTCCACCTTACGATCCCCAGGCACAGTATACAATTACATAAGCGGAGCAAGAACTTGGGTATGGCTCATGGGGTGCTCCACCGAACCATTTGATACCTACCTGGTCCAGCTGGTAAAACGGGGTGTGGCTCGGGCCTCCTGCCACGTTCCCCAACCGGCTCCACCCATAACCGCACAAC
Source organism: Branchipolynoe longqiensis (assembly GCA_030323885.1). Taxonomy (NCBI): domain Eukaryota; kingdom Metazoa; phylum Annelida; class Polychaeta; order Phyllodocida; family Polynoidae; genus Branchipolynoe; species Branchipolynoe longqiensis. The sequence continues at coordinate 25,514,719 of CM059202.1, read as the reverse complement.
ACATACGAGACATCATACACTACCTCAGCACCTCATAGCGGCCACTCTCGTTGCGTTCTTCACAATCTTGCGACAGAGCAACCTCCTAGTGGCTAAGGACGGCTCCAAAAGACACACACTACAGAGACAAGAGATAGGCAAGGTCGCCGACGGACTTCACATTCGAGTACGATCTTCCAAAACGACTAGCTCACAAACAGACCATTACACTGTACGACTACACAGGATCGTTCGATTGCCATGCTGCCCGGTCGCTGCCTGGAAGGCCTACTCCGATGCAAACCCCAGGCTGCCCCACGATCCTGCCGTCGCAACACCGGATGGACGACCCCTCCCCCTCCACCCTCACGGCAGCCATACGAAGGGCACTCCGGGCACATCATCACCCCGACCCGAACTCCATTACCCTCCACAGCCTCAGGAAAGGTGGTGCCCTGGCCTGCGCCAAGGCCAGCGCCCAACACGAAGACGTCCGCGAGCTTGGGACCTGGAGATCTAATGCCATGAATATTTATGTCCCTAAGACGGCCTTCTCGGCAGCCACTCACGCACTCTCCTCCTTATTTGGTTGAGAGTGCCGAGTGATTGCCTATTGTTCTATTGATTGCCTATTGTTCGATTGATTACCTATTGCTCTATGACATTGATTATTCATCCTGATTAAATGCGAATTATACCACTTCTGTCTCGTCGTTAATTGTTCATGTTAGCATAACATGGGTAATTTGCGATGGGGCGGAAGTGTAGCGCCTCAGCCAGGTTTTGACACTAACATCCCAACCTTCACCTGTCACTGAACTAACCCCCCCCAATCCTGATATCACTACCAGACCTCATCTCGGTGCTGCCACCTACATATGGCTGTAGGACCTAAACTAGCCCTCCTATGTTGCCACCTACTGACTCGACACACGAGCGGTGACATCACGGACAGCTCTGAACTGCTCACTCGCCACCCAGACATGAACCCGCCAAGACCAGCTGACCATCAATTTGCCATCCCCCTCCCCTCAACTAACAACAGGAGGAAACATGGTGGGGTTGAGAGTGCCGAGTGATTGTCTATTGTTCTATTGATTACCTATTGTTCGATTGATTACCTATTATTCTATGACATTGATTATTCTTCCTGATTAAATGCGAATTATACCACTTCTGTCTCGTCGTGAATTATCCTGACACTGAGCCAACCAGCCTTGCCCTATCCGTATAGGGCAAGGCTGGTTAATAATGCCGAGTGCCTGGCTAGGAAGCGACAGGTATCAATTTTTAAGTCATTGGTTTGACTCAACCAGCGTTTGAACTCACAAACCCATGGGCTCAGATTCCCCAATCTCCCAAAACTGGAGACGGATGCTCAACTCATTCGGTCATCTCGTCTGGTCACCAGGTGTCTGCATGTTACCTGAATGAAGACTGCTAATAAAACACCACTTCTCCATGTTTGCCTTCTTTTGACCTGATTGTGGATTATTACAATATTATGGCCATCTTGTGTGCTATCACTACTTTCAGGGAATGGAACATCAGCTGTCATGCAAGGATACTCCACATTAAATGGTGAATATAACTGCTTTGTTCTTAAAGTTGTATAGTCCGGTGGTTTTGGGTTTCTCTAATTTTCTGAGATAAATACATTAGGTTTTATGTTATAATCTACCTTACGTAAAGCCCCTGTCACACCTCGCCGGATTGAGCAACGGACAGAATTGTCTAGTCCAGTGGTGTTCAGGCATGATAAGTATCAAAATGTATTAAAATGGGTCAAAATGTTGCGTTATTGGGTCAAAGGCCGCCGGACGAACGGACATGAAACGGACATGAACGGATAGCCAACGAACGAAACAAACTCAAACCGGATAAGAACCATAGATGTCAATCTGGCAGCATCCATTCCAAGTTTGTGCATGTTCAAAACTTGTAATGGATCGGGCCAGATATCAACGGATATGCAAGAGACACAAACCAGACTTTGCCGGATATCAACGGACTTTGTTCGGTTTCTTTCCGTTTCCTCAATCCGGCAAGCTGTGCCACTGGCTTCAGTTTGAAGCAATTTTCATTTTAGATGAGGTCAGACACCTACTACCAAATCAGGTCAGACACCTACTACCAAATGTAGTAGGTGTCTGGTTTGACTCGGCCGGTGATCAAACCCAGAATCTCTAGCATGAGATGCAAACACTCTATCCACAATGACCTGTGTTGAACATAGTGCCATGATGTCTGGTCTGCTGTTTTAGTCCTTCACTGCCTCTGATGACCCCTGGCCTGGAGTTTGTTTAACTGACCGACAAAAGCGTTGTCGAAATGCAACATTTTATTTTGGCAAGCACACCAAAACTCCAACATAGGCTTCAGCAGAAACAGATTCTAATAAATTGACTCCGCGATGGATCCTATCCAAACATTAAAGTTGCATAGTCCGATGGTTTTGAGTTTCTCTCATTTTCTGAGATAAACACTTTAGTTTGAAGTAACTTTTATTTTAAATCGCTAACTTTTGAGATATTTGAAATGGAAACATGCTAAATTAATTTTGGCAAGCTTGCCAAAACTCTATCACCATAGGCTTCTGCAGTAACAGGTTCTATTAATTGACTCAGTATTAATTATATGTGATGACAAATGCTTAATAAGTGCACCAGCATCTAAGTAAGATATGTAGAATCAGGTCTAGATAATTGTTTTGGTTTTGAAAATTTTATATTTTCATCGGACTATACAACTTTAAAGCGTATGCATAACCAGAGCAGCTGCTGCCATCAAAGTACTAAGCCTGGAAACCTGCGCATTTGTGGCCGATCCTGTCAAAGCATTAAAGTGCATCAGTACCTAAGTTAGATGTGTAGGATTAAATATAACTCATTGTTTTGGTTTTGACAATTTGATGCTTTTATCGGACTATGCAGCTTTAAGAAGAATAAAGATAACTATGTTCTCAGAGCACTTCTACTGCACCAATAAGTGCATTTCTAGTTACTCCCTGCTGGATGTTGAGGAAGGGCTGAAGCTGTAATCAGGGCCGCGTTCAGGCTCCGTCTCGGAGGCGCCTCGGAGGCGCCCGTGACGTCAGGTTAGTCTGAACAACAATAGCAGTTGGTCGCCTCGAAAATGGCCGCCCCCATAGGCGGCGGCCATTTGCAATCGAAATGCTGTGCTCTGATTGGATGAAACCACTGAGCCCGGCGGCCATTTTCGAGACGCTTTTTGTCTCCAACCTGAAAAGGGAGGCGTCGCCGAGACGTCGCCGAGACGCACCCTGAACGCAAATAGGCCAAAAAGCATCGCCGAGACGTCGCCGAGGCGCCTCCGAGACGGACCCTGAACGCGGCCCTGGTGTGTCTAATTATAGATGGAAGTGGAGTGCCTGTCCTTCACTGCCTCTGAGGACCAAATAGAGACCTTTTTGTGACCACTTGCGACTTCTTGCAACTGCTTGCGACTAGCTGCGAACAGCCATTTTTGTTGTTTTTTTGTCGCAAGTGGTTTGCAAGCCGGGTATGACTGGGGTCTAAAGTAAAGTTGTGTTGGTCATGTTTATTGCACCTTTAAAGCTGTTGTTCTATTATTTTCTCACGTGTGTAGTCATCGCCGGAATCGTGGTAGGCATCGTTGTGCTGCTTATCATCGTTGGGATCATCATCTGTTGCTGCTGTTACAAGTAAGTGCTTATTTATTACCTTAGAAGTTATACCCCAGTCACACGAGAGCCAGTGTTCGCCGCCAACCTACTTACGCCCAAAATGTCACCAACCACCCAGCGTCCCACTCGATACATTGATTCAAAAATGTGGTTGGCGCCGACTCCGCGCCGTGTCAGGTCGGCACCATGCTAGGCGCCGACCACATGGTGAGCGCGGTATTGCATGTGTTGGCACCAACAGGTCAGCGCCAAATCGCCGCCAATTTGCTCGAAGAACTGGCAGTGCCAGGTCAGCGCCAGGTCAGCGCCAGGTTGCCAACCACTTTTGAATGGCGCCAACCACACTGTTGCAAGTGCAGCAGCTGCATCCTCCTTGTGTCAAAAGTTTCCGAAATGGACGCCCTGGAGGTTGGGATCCTCACTGCACCAGCACATAAGGAGGGCATAAGGAGGACGTTAGTAGGATGTTTTGACGTCGCGAATCGATCGTAAGCGAACGCAGGCCTCCTGTGACTGGGGTATCAGAGATAACTCCTGTTAATTTGGTTTGGTTTGTTTGTCTAGCCAATTGAAATAAAAGTTTAAGTGATTTGAAGTGTTAGTCTTAGCACCACTTGAGGTTATATCGGGATGGAAATATTGACCTGTGGAAGTGCAGATATTCGGGTGGTTATATAGTGCTGCCCCATTAAGATACCATATGCAGTCTCAGTCACATTAACCCTGCCCTATTCTAGAAATGACAAGTATTGGACAAAGTAGTGACTAGTACCAAATGTAGTAGGTGTCTGGTTTGACTTGGCCAGTGATCAAACCCAGAATCTCTAGCATGAGATGCAAACACTCTATCCACTATGCCATGATGTCTGGTCTGCTGTTTTAGAAAAATAATAACTGACCGACAAAAGGGTTGTCTTACGATCCATTACAGGAAATATACAAGTCTGGTTAGCTGGCTACCACATACATGGTTGTCGTTTGTTGGAATTTTATGTCCTGGCAACATCCAAGGCCATTTCAGGACGGGCACCGACTCGTGACAGTGCGCACTCATGGCGACTTTATTGTGCTGCCCCACTGAGAGACCAGACGACCAGCACCATGACATTATACCCCACTCAGTCACATTCTCCTGACACTGAGCCAACCAATCCTTGTGCTATCCTAATAATGCCGAGCGCCTAGCCAGGAAGCGACAAGTATCAATGTTTAGGTCATTGGTTTGACTCGACCAGAGGTCGAACCAGTGGGTTCAAATCCCAAGATTTCAGAATACGGCAGATGGATGCTTAACTCATTCGGCCATCCTGTCTGGTCGCCACCCCCGTAGGTATATAGATAGATGGATCGATAGATAGATGAATAGATGGAGAGATATATGGATTGGTGGATGGGTAGATAGATAGGTAGATAGATAGAGATATAGACAGACAGAGAGACAGACAGAGATAGAAAGAGAGACAGATAGATAGACAGATAGATGGATAGATAGATATAGATAGATAGATAGATAGATATATAGATAGATAGATAGATAGATAAAGTCTAAGTCGAGGGTTGGATATGTATGTGTTGAACATAGGGCTAATCATGTCAAATATGCTTTGCAGAAAAAAGGACAAGAAAGTACCAGAGCCCCCTCCAACGGTCACTGCAGTTACTGAATCGCCTAAAGCAGTGGACTACACGGCTACCGAAGTGGACTAGTGAGCCTCCGAGGTGGAAGAAACATAAATGGCAGATCCCAATGACTAAAGCAGGTCCGGTTTTGCAGCTTCGGCGGCACACCAGTTTGCGAGGGACACATCAATACAAATGCATTGTCAATGGCAGTGAGCAAATCCTCATACAGAAGAAGTGAAATATCTCTACAACCACACCACTTAGAAACAAATCCCTTGGTACACATATAGAAAACATGTGTACCAAAAACATTATATTAAATTGATAAGGGTAGGGGTTCAGGATTTCTATTAATTTTGAATAAAACTAATGTTTTGCACTGTGCGTACCGTCAAACTCAAGGCATTGTCAATGGTCGTGAGCAATCTTCATACAGAAAATACAGCAAAAGTGAAATATCTCTACCGTCCTAGAAACAAATCGCTTGGTACACATATAGAAAACATCTTTACCAAAAACATTATATTAAATTCATAAGGTTAGTGACGATGCTGTTCGATTTTGATGTGTCCCTCGGAAACTGGTGTGCCGCTGAAACTGCAACACCGTAATTAGAGGGTGCTCGCAGAGATCCCAGAGTGACTGAGGACTATGAAAGTTATATACAGTAAAACCTCTCTAACCGACCACCTCCACAGATCGACCGCTGCACTATATCGATCGCTTTATTTGGGTCCCAAATGATAGCCCATACAATACCATTGTGACAATTAAAAAAAAGTCCCTAAACCGACCACCTCCATAAATGGACCATTTAAAGTTGGTCCCATGGTCGGTCGGTTTAGAGAGGTTTTACTGTATATATTATATATATATATTCCTCCGAGCAAGTGGAGGCTAGGCCCTGCACAGGAGGCGGCGCGGTGCATGATGGGGGCTCCCACCCAACCCCACCCCCAGCCGGACACGTGGGGGGGGGGGGGAGTGCCAGATACTACAGGCATTATTACACGCGATAATGGGTTTATCACTATCCATATATATATATAACGTTCTTTCTAGTGATAAACCCCTTTATTGCGGGTAATAAGCTCTCTAGTGGTTCCTTCCCCCCCCCCCCCCGTCTCATCGGGTGGGGAGGTTGGGTGACCAGCATGCACCTCGACCCCCCCCCTCCTCTGGGGGGGGGCTGCTTTCGCCCCTCTGTTGGAAGCATTTTTTTATTATGTCACGGCCCACCAACTGGACAGCCTAGGGCGAGACAACTGGAAATACAAAAGCCAGTTAACATATCCAACAATATAAATCAAATCAAATTCAACAAACATAACTCAACCATCTATTACGTAGAAAAAGCGGAAAACTCTTCCCAAGAAAACCCCAAAACACTAACATAGAACATTAAGAAAACAACTAACATAGTAATAAGAATAGAACAAAAATACGATGAAACATACCAACAGACTATCTATCTGCTACTGAAATGCAGACAATCAAATAACTTATCTGCAGCTGCTGCTTGGTAAGACAACACCAAAACTACAGCTGGCCAGCATTGAAAACAAGCCTGGGTACCCGGGCTTACATGCTATGGACAGTATAAATACAGCCTCAATAAAAAAAAAAAATTAAAATATATATATATATTATCAGGTACTCCAAAGTGCGCGGATACGCTGTCCGCATCGTGAAATCTGACATAATTTAACCATTCTAAAACCACTTCAATCTCCACTAATTCTGCTTTGTTTGAAATAAAGTTTATATCAGGTGAATCCATGTTCTTTTGTCTTTCAAGGTGTTCAATTTTTTAATTAACATGATGAATTAAATTAGAGTCAATGGAGACTTGTTTGGGTGTACCATCAGCAGCTCTATGCATGTTTGCCATTCTGTTTGCATCCAGTCTTAGCCACTCCCTTCCCTAAAACTGTTACCTTGCTGAGTATGGTCACCTGAGCTAAAAATAACCACCAATGAAAGATGGAGAAGAAACCGGGCTTCATTAGCATATCAAGCATGGCTGTCTTTGAGTGGGAAATTTGATTGAACAGAAAGAGTGAAAACATTCAGATGCTCATTCTCCTTGAAAATTAATCAGGATCGTCCTGAAATCACATACGTTGACATACGTTTGCGCGATGCGTCGTAATGTGACAGCACCATAAAGCCTTATCGTATGCCGACGTATGTGATTTTCGACCAACACGTCAGCGTACGTCGTCATGCGTTACGTGTACGTTGGGCATACGTCCGTCATAGGTCATCTAATGGCAGTCACCTTACGACATATCTCGCCAGCGTGCCGCCAATGCGGAAAATCACTTTTTTAGGTCGAGATGCATTGAACTTTTCGGAGCGGGGAGAAAAGTTTGATGTCAGCACAACGTAGTGGCCATAAGCATAGCACGCGTCCGACGTTGTGGTAACATATGTCGATGCATGAGAAAAAAACTAAAAAACGTTGGGCACAAGGTGTGGCTAACGAGCCTCTCGTGCGCGTGGCGTGTACCTAGCGTTGGCATAACATGTTCCCAAAGTTCTGACGTGTTGCACAAAGTATGAGAGTGTAGTGCCAGCACGTAAGCAATGCATGTCCAACGACACTCCAGCACATTTTGGCATTGCACCAGCGTGCCCCCAGGGTGCCAACGTTAAGCGAGCGCCAGACGCATGCCCTATACATCAAAAACGTTGAGACACGGTGGAGAAACGCCAACCGCGCATCGGCCATACGCTATGTATAAGTTAGAACAACGTCGTCATACTTTGGTGTTACATTGCCAATGTGCTGACGGAACGCTCACTGTCAGAGGAAAAAAAGTCAACATAGGACAAAGTAACAACAACGTTCCTCCAACGCACGTCTAACGTACATCGACGTACGTGTAACGCTTACATAACGTACGGCAGACCTAAAATCCACACCTTGTCAAACATTGTCATGCGTCGAAAGTTTTGTGCATGCACAAAATTTGCCGACCCCCTGATATGCGACGCCGTATCGCGACAAACGTCGACTTACATTGATGTATACCAATGCACGCCTAACACATGCATAATGCATACTGACGTATCCCGATGTAACGGCAAAGCATCACATACGTCGAATTCGTTGGCGCTAAGCGTCGTAATGTGACAGCACCATTACATCGTCGTGCGTCGAGGCACTCAAAAATGTTTGCGCATGTTCCAAATTTTCAACGTATGTCGACGTATGGCTCATACATTCCTCATTCGTTAGGTGTACGCTAGGTGTACATCGGCGTACGTTAGGAGCAGGTATGGGGTAGGTCGGGGTACATTCGGACACGTTAAGGCCCTGTCACATTACGGCGTTAGCGTATTCCGGCGTATGCGGTTTTCGACCCATACACCGTCATACGCCGTCATACGCTACGCATGAGGTCCCAGCGGCATCTGAAGCATATGCCTAACCTATGCCTAACCTATGCCTAACCTACCCCTAGCCTATGGCAGCGTATTCAAAGCGTATCCCGACCTATGCGCGGCGTACTGTGATGGGGTTTGACGGTTGTGATTGACAAGTTCAACGTACGCCCAACCTATGCATAACCTATGTCGGCGTATGCATAGCGTAGGTCGAGCGTATGAGCAGTGTATGAGCCATACGCCGCCATACGCCAAAAATTCTTTAGCATGCTCAAAAAAAATTTGGACGGACGCGCGTATGAGGGCGCATGCCGGTGTATGCGTAGTGCATGCATAGCGTATGACGGCGTATGGGTCAAAAATCCATACGTAAACGCCATACGCCGTAGTGTGCCACCACTTTTACAGAACGTTGGGGGTACGCAAGAGACACCCGGCGGGTGTCAATCCAGCGTACGCCCAACCTATGCCAACATACCCCTAACCTATGTGTAACCTATGCCGGCGTATGCATAGCGTACGCCTAGCGTATGAGCAGGGTATGATCCATTCGCTGTCATACGCTGAAAATTTTGAGCAAGGAAACAGGCTTGTTGGAGGATCGGCGTATGATGGCGTATGATGGCGTATGCGTAGCGTATGGCGGCATATACCGACGTATATGACGTAACGCGCTTACGCCGCCATACGCTCCTGCAAAAAACCCTAATGTGACAGCCCCTTAAGTCATACGTTCAGCCTGTTGGGAACGTGCAGTCCGCGTACAGCCAACGGATGCATAACGCAGGGATGCAAGTGGTCTCCGGGGAAAAAAAAGCAGAAATGCTGATTTTCTCCCATATGTTCAGCATTGTCAGGGAATCGCGGAAAATTCCCGGAAGTCGGGTTTCATATGTATTGGTATATGCTGATAGTGCTTCGCCGTTTGAAGCATGTATTAGTAGTATACGCTAAATAATGATGCACCGTTTGAAGCACGTATTAGTAGTATATGATGATAGTGCTGCGCCGTTTGAAGTATTTATTAGTGGTATACGTTGATCGTGCTGAGAGATTTCAGTAGAGGCCTACAGGAAGAATCCTGGAAATCCGCGAAATCGCGGAGATCTTTCATCCCTGATAACATACTGCGAACGTATATTTTTATCCCCCCCCCTGAAAAGTTCGACGAATGCCGACGTACTGGCAAAGTGTCGTACGTTGAGCACGCGCTGACGCCGTACGTCGTAGTGTGACAGCCCCTTCAGTTAGATAAAGATTCACCCCGTACTTGCTGTAATCTTTATACGAAGTTGCTATTCACCCGACCGTCGTGTCTGCAGTGCTGATTTCGAGCGCTGGAGACCCGACCATGACGTCATCACTTTGCCAGCCACTATCAGTATCACTACATATTTCAATTATAAACAGTCACATGTCGTTGTTGGACTAGTGGTTATGGTGCAGCACTAAAGCCGCTGCGGCGGGTGTTCGGTTCTTGGACAAAACCATTTTACTTTTCTTTATTCTGTATATGTGTATATTACTATTTTAATGTGGAATACTTCCAATCGTTTTAACTAATATACTGGTTTATGAGACTATACTTATTGTATATTGTATTTAAGTTTGTGCCATCGATGATGTAATATTTCTTCACTTGGGGTCTTGATACCCGACCGTCTGGTGATGCGGATTCCGAGGGACACCAGTTTGCCAGGGACACTTCCATTCAAATGCATTGTTAACGGCCGTGAGCAAATCTTCATACAGAAAAAATCAAATATCTCCCAAATTACACCATCTAGAAACAAATCGCTTGGTACACATATAGAAAACATCTTTACCATAAAGACTTTATTAAATTTATAAGGTTATGGTTCTTGAATTCAATTAATTTTGAATAAAACTAACGTTTTGCACTGCGCGTACTGTCAAACTCAAGGCATTGTCAATGGTCGTGAGCAATGTTCATACAGATAATACAGAAGAAGTCAAATATCTCTCAAATTACACCATCTAGAAACAAATCGTTTGGTACACATATAGAAAACATCTTTACCAAAAACATTATATTAAATTTATAAGGTTAGTGACGATGCTGTTCGATTTTGATGCATGTGCAGAAGCGATGTGTCCCTCGCAAACTGGTGTCCCTGGGAAACCGCAACACCGGTCTACAAGATCAATTTTCTTCACTCGAGACCTGACAACGTTGGGTCTCGTATGAAGAAATTTGGTGTTGTTTCCCCGACGGTCGGGTCAGCAGTATCAAATTTCTTCACTCTAGGCCCGAGCGTCGAGTCTACGGGACCAATTTCCTTCACTTACGACCCGACTGTCGGGAAAATAACATCGTCGCTTTATCGGCCATCTTTTGATCTACAAGTTACATTACTAAACACTAGTAACAGTATTCAGTAACACTAACAGTAACACTAGTAAGAGTGCACATAAGCAGAAGCAGTTTTGCTTGTAGGCCTATATTTGGTGTCTTACTAGATAAAAGATTGAATCCGGGTGAATCCTTTATCTAGTGTCTTACTACCGTGTTGGTAAAATTACATGTTGTTTTGGATCCTGCGGCAATTCACGCTTCTATTAGCAGCTACGCAAAAACATATCGAGTGACAAGAACCACGAAGAAAAGGGATTCAAGTACTACTTACTTCTATAAATTGGCAGCCCAAATGTGTTGCCCCTAGTTACGACTGCGCTGGTATGTCTCTCTGCACTGTCACTGATTCAAAGGGATTTTGCGAAGCGCAGATCTCTCAGTATTCCTTTAGCGGAAGCCGGTTGTTAGGCTTGATGCGAAGATTCGGCGGAAACCAGCGAATATAGTCTGTGAGGAGAAATCGTATTTATATTAAATTGAATTTTCGTTAATTAAATATCAAAATCTCATTAAAGGGGATTCGTTCTGTTTATATCGATAATTTCTATAGCGATTACGGCTCGTAGCATACAATATAGACGTGAACACACATATAAATGTCGCCGAGGCTATATCTTTTAACAACAAAGCGTGGAGATTTGGAGAACGGTTCAGAGATTCCACATATTTTTCACTGAGAAGTACTTGACTACGTTTAAGGATCGTGTTCTTCCCAGCTCATCTATTATGGATGTTTGGATAATTTTCAGTGGGAACTAATGTGAAATCCTGGTAATAAATCATTGTAAGTTAGTCGGGTGTGTGTCGCCGTTATCTGGTCTCAGCTAGCTTGCAGTGTCTAGTCGGCAAGGGGGGAATGCAAATGTTATATTACTATACTTATACTTATACTTAGTTATACTTATCCTCTTCTGCTTAAGAAATTAAGCATCAATGCCTGTTAGCAGCTTTGGCCTGTCTAAGTGGGACCTAGTGAAATTATTTGTTATTGAGGCTGTATTTATACTGTCCATAGCATATAAGCCCGGGTACCCAGGCTTGTTTTCAATGCTGGCCAGTGTAGTGTTGGTGTTATCTTACCACACAGTAGCTGCTGATAAGGTATTTGATTGCCTGCATTTCAGTAGCAGATAGATAATTGGTTGGTATGGTTAGTAGCCTATGTTAGTTTTTATTTATTTTCTTGGTACATATGTATTTTATTTTGTCTTTTTTATATATATATATATATATATATATATATATATATATATATAAGGGGCATGCTGAGCGCATTATATATAGGATGTAATTGGCCTGAGGTACAAGCGAGGGATCCCGTAGGCTGAATGACTGAGGGGTTCCATTGAGGGGAGTTAGACTTTACAGCCGGTGTAGGACGTTGAAAACACTACCTGTTGTATATATATATGTACGGGTGACGCGAGGTCACCGGGGTGGAACGGCGAGCGGCGTGGCTGGGGTAGCTAAGAATAAACGGCACTTGCGTACCAGACATCATAGAGTTCGGGTCGTTACATTACATGGTGTCAGATGTGGGGTCACTACGAGCTTGTTACAACTGGTAGGTGAGGCTGGCATATTGGACAGTGAGAAATGGCCAGGCTGGTTTATGACTCCGAGGACAAGAAGCTTTCAACAACGGCACCAGGTAACACTTTTAAACAGTAAATAGTTTGTGTCGCAGCAGTTGTCTCACCGTCACAGCTCGGGTGGATTCGGCATGCGAGAATTGCTTCAACCACGACAACCTCCGCTTGTCACGTTTTCAGCGTGCATGTGTGTCTGACTGCATTCTTGTCACCCTTGATACACGTCGAAAGGTACACTTTATCATTTGTTTTCGCAAGAGCCATTTTAATGTACTTCACGAACCTATGTCGATAGTATTTAGAACAATAGTTCTCGTTTGTGACTGAAACAAGTGTAGAAGCATACTGTTGTGTGTACACCGCCGCAAGAGCACCGTACGCACCGGTGCCACGCCCACCGGCGCCATCTTGGTTGGTCCAGTGGTAACTGTAAAGTTCGACGAAACATACCAATAGCATTGACAGAAGGGGAGGAAGTCTGGGTCATATCCATAAGATAGACTGGATACAATATAGCTGCAAGGCAGACTTCAGTGGTCGGTGTCAGAGTGATACTGCTGTCACTGACACTGCTGTCACTCACTGCTGCTACTTCCACTTCTGCTACTGTCACTACTGCTACTGTAACTGCAGACATGCCGAACACAATGCCCCCGCTCCCTGGTCTGAAGCCGCCAGGACCTCTGGTTCTGAACAGAAATATGGCTACTAACTGGAAGGAATGGTACAGAGCCTTCAGTATTTACACCATAGCGGCCGGCATAAGTGCGAGAACAGAGATGGTGCAATGCAATATATTCCTGCATGTGGCAGGAATAGAGGCACAACGAGTGCATGCAAACATGAAGTTTGATGCAGAAAATGAAGACAAAATAGTGCCGCTGGTAGAAGAATTTAGACGTTATTGTACTGGAAAGTCGAACATCATAATAACACGGTGTAAATTCAATACCCACAACCAGGGGTCGGAAAGCATGGCCACATATCTAACAGCGCTGAGGGATGAAGTAAAAGACTGCGATTACGGGGAGACCAAAGACTCACTACTACGGGACAGGATTGTGGCAGGAGTTAAAAGCTCACGACTCCGCAGCAAGTTGCTACGAACAACGGACTTAACATTGCAGAAGGCGATAGAGGTGTGTGAACTGAGCGAATTTGAAGCAGCAGAGCTGGAAGGTAAAGCAATGGGAGACGACGCAAGCGAAGTAGACGACATAGTCAGAGGAGCTGCCGCACGGGCATCATACGCGTCGGTGCCACGCACACCGGCGCCATCTTGGAGGCCTGCCAGGAGAGGGCGCCCCAACCAAAACAACAACAACAGTCGCACCATGTGCGGCAACTGTGGCTACACGCATAGGAGGGGTCTGTGCCCTGCTCAAGGGAAAACATGCATTACATGCCGGAAGGTGGGACACTTCACTAAAGTATGTCGAAGCCGTCCAGCCCCAGTCCATGATGTACAGATGGAGGAATCGCGTCAGCTAGCGGAAGATGCCGACAAGGAGGAATCGCAGATCGATGCGCTGATGGCCGATCTGTTCGTGGGCGAGTTAGACACCGATGACAAGAACAAGTTGGAGCTGTGGTTCACCACGATCAAGATAAACAATGTTCCGGTGCGATTCAAACTGGACACGGGGTCGGAGGCCAATGTACTCCCACAGCACATCCATGACAAGATCAAGTGTGATAATCTGGAAGTAACCAAGTGTACATTGATATCATTCTCAGGACATCGCATTATTCCAGAAGGTGCTGCACGACTCAGGATCAAAGACCAGATGATCACATTCCAGGTCATCAACGGAGGGGATCCTATACTGGGCAAACATGCCTGTGTCGACCTAGGCATGCTAGCCAGGGTTGATGACATTAAGAAAAAAAAATCAGAAAACTGTGATACGACGAAACAGTGCATCAGCCCAGAAGCCGAAGAATTGGTAAGCCAGTATGATGATGTATTCAAAGGACTGGGTCTAATCAAAACAAATGCCATTATACATGTTGACTGTAATGTTACGCCCTCGATAGATCCGCCACGGAGAACCCCATATGCTTTCAGGGATAAAGTGTATAAAGAGATAGAGCGCATGTTAGAAATAGGAGTGATCGAAGAACAGATAGAACCCACCGACTGGGTGAACTCGATCACTATTGTTCGTAAGCCAGATAAAATAAGAATCTGCCTGGATCCTACCAAGCTCAACCGGGCTGTCAAAAGAGGTCCCTTTCATACTAAAACGATCGAAGAAATTTTGGCAAATACAGCAAAAGCAACATTTTTCTCAGTTCTAGATGCCCAGTCGGGATACTGGCAAATACAATTAGATCCAGAAAGCTCACGTCTCTGTACATTCAATACTCCGTTGGGGCGGTTCCGATACACCCGTCTACCCTTCGGCTTGAAAACTGCCCGAGACATCTTCATACAGGAGATGGAACAATTGATGGGAGACCTTCCCTGAGTTGGGATTGTGACAGATGACATTTTAATATATGGATCGTCTGTGGCTGAGCACAATATGCGACTGAAAGCTGTATTGGAAAGGGCCCGAGCAGTTGGCCTTAAGCTGAATCTGAACAAATCGAAAATATGCCGAAAACAAGTAGCGTATGTTGGGCACTTACTGACTCAAAATGGGGTCAAACCAGATCTAGGCAGAGTCCAGGCTATTGTTGAGTTGCCGGAGCCCACCGACAAAGCAGGTGTGCAGCGATTTCTCAGCATGGTTGGGTATGTACACAAGTTCATACCCAACATGTCAGAAATCGCCAAACCACTGCGCACGCTTCTATCAAAGGATGTCGCTTGGCACTGGTAGTATGAACTTTGATGTGTTAAAGCAGATGTGTTTCATTTGATGTGTTAAAGCAAAAATTAAAATCAGCAACTGTACTGGCCTATTATGACAGTTTGGAGCCAATCGTATTGCAAGTAGATGCATGTCAATCGGGATTAGGGGCAGTTTTGATGCAAAAGGGGAAACCTGTGGCAATGGCCTCTAGGGGGTTAGATCGCACTCAGTGTAATTACGCAACAATCGAAAAGGAATTGCTGGCCATCTGTTTTGGTTGCAGCAGATTCCACTAGTATATTTTCGGCCAAGAAATAGTAGTGGAAACTGATCACAAACCCCTAGTGGCCATCATGTCCAAACAAATCCACACACTCTCTGCTCGAATGCAGCGAATCTGCATGCGGTTGCAAAACTACAACATCACGCTCACACATGTTAAAGGTAAATTGATGTTTTTTGCAGACGCACTGTCCAGGGCACACAGCTGCAGCCTGCATCCAGTAAATCTGTTCGATGACACCATAAATGTGGCAGCAATAGACGCGCGTTCGGGCATATTAGAAAGAATCATGCAAGAGTACACAACTGACAAAGCAATGACGGAGCTAAAGTTTCAGATCAAGAATGGTTGGGATACACCATTTGAGAGCCTATCACCACAACTGAGACAATATCAGTCATATAAAGATGAGCTTACTATCGAAGATAATCTAGTGATAAAGGGAAACCGGGTTCTGATACCGCAGGAAGCAAGGCACACCATGTTAGACATTTTACACGAATCACATGCTGGAATCACAAAAACTAAACAATTAGCAAGAGATTCCGTGTTCTGGCCCAATATAAATAAACACATAGAGAACAGAATAAACAGATGTAACACATGTCAAAACAACCGCAACAAATTGCACAAAGAGCCCTTGATCAATCATAATGTTGAAAGCATTCCCTACCACAAGATAGGAGTAGATTTGTTCGAAATCCACAACAAAGCGTATGTCTCACCGGTAGACTACTACAGCAAGTACCCCGAAATAGACCAAATTGTCGATACCACTTCACACACAGTAATAGAGTCGCTAAAGCGAAACTTTGCATGACACGGCATAACCAGGTCCGTTGTCTCAGACAATGCACCGCAGTTTCGGAGTGAAGAATATAAAAGATTTGCAGAACACTACCAATTCACTCCGACATACTCCAGCCCGTTATACCCACGGAGCAATGGACAAGTCGAAAGGTTTGTCCAAACCGTCAAAAACATGATAAAGAAATGCACAGCGGACCAAAAAGATATATATCTAGCAATGCTTAACTACAGAAATACGCCGTTAGACATAATAAACGCGTCTCCAGCACAACTGCTGATGAGCAGACGTCTCCGGTCACGAATACCGATAGTCAAACAACACTTATTGCCAAACATACAACAAGACAAAACAACACAAATAAAACTGATCCAACAAAAACAAAAACAGTACCACGACAAAACAGCTGGGCAAACACACAAAGCGATCCCGCTGGGGGAAAGAGTGAAATATCAAACTCACAAAGGGGCCTGGCAAAAAGGCATAGTAGTAGGCAACACCGGCCATACCGGCTGAGAATATCAGATAGTCAACAATGCAAACAACACACTACACCGAAACAGATCGCAGGTATTTATAGCACCGACGGCTCACATAATTCCAACACCAACGAAACAAGTGACCCGGGAGACTGTGGTCAAAACATCCAGATTCGGGCGTAAACTAAAACCCACAGCCAGGCTTGACCTATAGGTAGAGTAAAGAGAATACAAAGCTAAGAAAGAAATATTAAGTAAATAAAGAATTGTTAGAGACAAGAAAGAGATAGTGAGCATTTATCAAAGTCATAATGTAGATTATAGAGAACAGTCAGGTGACGCTTGGAATGACCAAACTGTATTATGTGTACAATTATGTTAAGGTAACGGTGAAAGGTGTTGCTTAAACAGTGATGAGTCTGTTAAAGTTAGAGGTAGAAATGTTGATGTAGAAGTAAATCGGTTTTTTGTTTTTTGTTTGTTGTTGTTGTTGTTGTTTTTTGTTTATGATCATTGAAAAGGGAGATGTTGTATATATATATGTACGGGTGACGCGAGGTCACCGGGGTGGAACGGCGAGTGGTGTGGCTGGGGTAAGCTAAGAATAAATGGCACTTGCGTACCAGACATCATAGAGTTTGGGTCGTTACATTACACTACCCGCTTGAAAACACTATGGTAGTGTTTTCAACCTAAGTTCAAAACACTACGGTAGTGTTTTCAACTTAAGTTCAAATTCCATGTTTTCAAGAAGTATTAACCAATGGTGGTAATGGCATTTTGACTTCTTAATCAAAAGTAACAATTCTAGAATGTCTACATCTAGAGTTTTAAACCCAAAGCTAGACTTTTATATCTCTGAAGAAAAATGGCAACAAGACCTGCATAAAATAAACTTGCATTCAATAACAACTGAACCCTACCAATTCTCACTTCTTGTTTTCAACCAACATAAATATCTAATATTTAAAAAATGAGAATAAAATGAGAACAACTTCCTTTTACTCTGGATGTAAATCTAGACTTTTTTAATTCTCGATCGAACTGAAGAAAATGTCAAATGTCAATAGAATCTTGTTTTAAATATATATTAGATATAATCAATCTCTGATGAACCATACCCATTTTCTAGCCAAGTTACTAACCATCAGGGGCCGTATTCATGAGCTTGGGGTAGGGCTCTAACCGAGGGTAGTGGTATCCCCCCCGGCTAACGGTGGAAAATCTGTATTCATGAGCGTGGGGTAGCGCTACCCTGGGGCTCTAACCTGGGGGTACCCTACCCCACTTTCGACTCAGGGGCAAGGGACTATCCCGAGGGGTTAGTGAGCCTGTGTGGGTCTGAATCTATTCAATGCGATCATATTTGATAGATTTAAATACGCAATAAGTGAAATTTATTGAAATTAACCCTAAATCCGAAGCGAAATTAACGCTGCTGCCGCAAAGGCGGCGATATTAATATTTTCGAATCGACGAATGTAAAGTACACAAATCGCCGCCTCCGCAGCGACGTCGATATCCATACTGTCCAACGTTAACCAAACATGGCCCCCGCCGAATCGCCGTGAATTTCTTATGCCCTAATCTATTAAATGTAGTCATATTTAACAGAATTACATACGCAATAAGTGAAATCTTATCAATTTAACCCTAAATCCAAAGCGAAATTCACGCTGCTGGCGCAAAGGCAGCGATATTAATATTTTTGAATCGACGAGTGTAAACAAAGCGAACGGGTAGCTATCCGGACCGGCTAGAACATTGGTGAATACCGATTGACCTACTTAACCACCGCCGTTAAACCGCGGGATACCTACCCAACGGCTAAGCCTAACCTCCGGCTAACCGTACCCCGAGCTCATGAATACGGGCCCAGAATAAATTCACCTATCTCGGAAGCACTATATCAAGTGATGGACGCATTGATGCTGAGATACAGAGGAGGATGGCCAAGGCTAGCGCATCTTTCGGCTGACTACGCCAGAGACTCTGGAACAACCACCATGTGTCCATTCAGGTCAAAGGTAAGATCTACCACGCAATCGTGCTCTCCACCCTACTATACGGAGCCGAGGCCTGGACAGTGTACAGACAGCAATTGAAAAAGCTGCATGCCTTCATGATGCGACATCTGCGTTCGATCATGAGGCAAACCTGGAAGGACAAAGTGACGAATAAGGAAATACTCGAACGGATGGGGCTGCCCTCTATGGAAGATCTTCTGATCAAAAAGAATCTCCGGTGGACTGAACACCTCATGAGGATGTCATCAGACAGGCTACCAAATCAATCAATCAATCAATAGTTCCATCCTCTAGTCGAGGGTTGGATGCAATGGTTCTCCACTTGTCCCGATGTTGTGCTGTTCTGATAGACTGTGAATAATTCAAGCCTATCCACTGTGAAATATTTGTAAACCATGATGTTCTTGGTCTCCCTCTCCCTCTGCTGCCATTCACCTTCCCTTCCAACAATGTACGGTATATTGAACTCTGACGAATGATGTGGCCAAAATAAATAAGTTTCTTTGTCTGTATAGTGGCAAACAAGCTTTTCTTATTTTTAATTTTTCTGAGAACTTCTTTGTTGGTGATCTTCTTTGTCCATGATATTTTCATCATCCTTCGATAAGTCCACATCTCAAATGCTGCTAAACGTTTGTACATTTTCTTACAGATTGTCCATGTCTCTGCCCCATACATTAGAGTAGACCACACATAACACTGAAGAATACGCTTCCTTGTTTGTATTAATATCTTACTTGATGTTAACACTCTATACATTTTGGAGAATGTTGTTTGGGCTATTGTTATCCTTCTTTTAATTTCTTCCTCACATCTCCCATCATTTGTAATCTTTTGTCCGAGATATATAAATTCGGATACTTGTTCTATGTTTGTGCCATCTATGGTTATATTGACATTTGGTTTATCTGTCTTTTTACTTATAACCATTGTTTTGGTCTTCCTGGCATTCATCTTCATGTTGAATAGTATTCCAGCTTTATTGATTCTATTCACTATATCTTGTAGGTTTTTCTCACTGTCTGCTAGTATTACACTGTCATCGGCATATCTAAGATTGTTGATGTTCATGCCACCTATTGTCACTCCCTTGCAATCTTCGATGCGCGAGAAGGAAGAAAGCAAGGCGGGGGTGGAAGAAAGGCGCGTTTATTACACGCCTCAGCGGAACATGTTAGGTAGATATAAGCAATAAAATATGGACAGTGGTAATGTACAGGTACATAGAAGATAAAAGGGGAATGCACAGTGGTAATAGAAAAATAGACATGGTATCAAGAATAATGAGGGGCTCCCAGGAGGGAGCAGAGAGGCTCATAAGGAGCAGGAGAGAGTCAGTAAGTCCGGTGGTCCGGTTGATTGTCAGTGGAGTGAGGGGGTGCCGAGGAGCCCTCCACCCTCGGGAGTGAGTAGGTTAAGTGAGTGTAGGGTGGGTGGGCGGAGGAAAAGTGAAGGATAGCGGAAGACGGCAGGAGGGTGAGTGCCTGAGGAGAGCCGGCGGACGGCCTTATAAGGGAGGAAGGCGGGGGGAGGGGGGTGAGGTGCGAATGCTGACGGCCCGGGGGAGGGTGAGATGTGGCGAGCAGCGGGCGTCGGGCGAGGCGTGAGCGCCAGAACAAAGAGGGTGGCCTGAAAGAGGGGGGGGGGGGGGGCGAGCCGGGGCTCGCCCGAGGTGAGTAGGCAGCGCCACAGCGGCGGGGGAGGGTCTCCTCCTTCCCTCGCATCAAACGTAATGCTTCGCATTACGACCGATGCGCGAGAAGGAAGAAAGCAAGGCGGGGGTGGAAGAAAGGCGCGTTTATTACACGCCTCAGCGGAACATGTTAGGTAGATATAAGCAATAAAATATGGACAGTGGTAATGTACAGGTACATAGAAGATAAAAGGGGAATGCACAGTGGTAATAGAAAAATAGACATGGTATCAAGAATAATGAGGGGCTCCCAGGAGGGAGCAGAGAGGCTCATAAGGAGCAGGAGAGAGTCAGTAAGTCCGGTGGTCCGGTTGATTGTCAGTGGAGTGAGGGGGTGCCGAGGAGCCCTCCACCAAATAATAGGAGAGGGCTCGAGGCGCGCCCGAGGCGGGGGCGCGGGGCGCCCGAGGTGGGGGCCGGAGATCTGGGTGAGATGAGGGTCGTGAGGGCAGAGCCTTGAGGTCGGCGGCTGGATTGTCTGGAGAGGGTCCCTCGTGAGGCTGAGCTGTGTGGTCTGAGGTGCGCGGTGCGGGGTAGGTCGACAAGGGGCGGGCGGCCAAAATAAAGGGAGGCCCGCTCCTTGGAGGGATCGGGTGAGGAGGTCGGCCGGCGAACTCCTCAGGGCTGGGTGGGACGGGGGTCGGGGTCGGGTCGGGCGGGTTGATGACGGTGGTGTCGTGGTCGGCGGCTGTGCCCTCGGAGGAGGGTTCTCCGTGAGGCTGGGCTGGGCTGTGGTCTGAGGGTTCCTTCTGAGGCTGGGCTGGGTTGTGGCCTGAGGGTTCCTTGTGAAACTGGGCTGGGCTGTGGTCCGTGATGGGCGACTGGCGCCGGGCGGCGATGAGAGCCTTACTGAGGGGGCGCTGGGGCCCGACAGGGATGTGGTTGCCGATGAGGTCGGCGGTGCCGAGGCGGCGGTCAGGCCGCGCCTCGGGCAAACTGGGCTGGGCTGGGCTGTGTTCTGTGATGGGCGACTGGCGCTGGTCGGCGATGAGAGCCTTCCTGAGGGGGCGCTGGGGCCCGACTTGGAGGTGGTTGCCGATGAGGTCGGCAGTGCCGAGGCGGCGGTCGGGCCGCGCCTCGGGCAAACTGGGCTGGGCTGGGCTGTGGTCCGTGGCGGGCTGGTGGCGGTGGGCGGTGGTGAGAGCCTTACTGAGGGGCCGCTGGGGCCCGGCTGGGCGGTGGTTGCCGATGTGGTTGGTAATACCGAGGTGGCGGTCAGGGCAGGGGTCGGGGGAGGAGGTGCGGCGGGGGCGGGCTAGGGGGGCGGCGAACTCGCGGGCGGTGGGGGGGGGGTCGTGGGGCGGGTCGGTGGGGGGGTCGGTGGGTTCAGGGGGGCAGAGGAAGGCGGTTTCGCCTGGGTCGAGGTGGATGTCTGGGTCGAGGGTGACGGGCGACTGGCGCCGGGCGGCGATGGGAGCCTTACTGAGGGGGCGCTGGGGCCCGAGGCGGGGGTGGTTGCCGGAGGGCACGGCGGCGCCGAGGCGGCGGGCAGGCCGCGCCTCGGGCGGGTGGGCGGTGGTGTCCGGAGGGCTGGTAGCAGTGTGGTGGGCGGCTTTGATAGGGTTGGTGGGCCGGTCTGGGGCCTCCGTGCCGGGCTGGAGGTGCCGGCTCCTCAAAAATCCGGCGAGGCGGGAGCCGCTGCCCGGGGCGCGCTTGGCCAGGCATGCGTCCTCGCTGTGCCTGGTTAGTACCCTCCGGACATTGGCGCAGTATGCGCATGCGTGTAGTTGTCTGGAGACCCCCTGGCCGTGGACCTCCCCCGGGGCTGCGTGGGTGCAGGAGTTGGGGTCCCGGTTCCAGGCATAGCAGAGTGGGCCGTGGGTCTCCTTACTGTAGGCCACGCGTGTGTCGGTCTGGCCGCGGAACTGGGGGCGGGGCATTGCAGGGTCGAGGGAGGGGAGTTGGGTGGTGGTGGAGTGGGGAGGCATGGCGAGGGACTCCAGTCTGAGGAGGTTTATGGCCACTGGGTCGTGCCAGCCATGGGGGAGGGTACCGTCCGCGATCGCGGTAAAGACCGCCTCAGAGTAGTGGCGGACGGTCGTCCAGGGATAGAGGAGGTTGTCACGACAGATGGATAGGATATGGTGGTGGAGTCCGGGGGCGGAGTGGGCGGGGAAGTCCGGGTGGTCGATGAGGGTGAGGAGGGCGAGGGCGTATTCGTCCTTGGTCGCCTCCCCCCTCTTGACTGGGTTCTTCTCGGGACCTCGCCTCACCAGATCGGAGGGGAAGATGTAGTGGGATGGGATGCCTTGGCGTCTGGTTGAATGCCGCGCCTCGGCGGATGCCAGGATTTCCCTGACGGCGTCGGCCGTGGAGGCGGGGTTGTGGCGGGTCTCCTCCCCCTGGTAGGCCGGCGATGTGGAGGGCTGCAGCTGGGGCAGGATGTGGCGGTACCTCCCGTACTCCGCGTGCGTCGTTCCGGGGAGGGCCGCCTGGGGGGGGCGGCGGCGGTCGGGCCGCGGCGGTGGCAGATGCCCGAGGTGTTGGTGCGGCCGGCGGGGGCGCCTCTGGCGCGGGCCGGGTCCCGTTGGCGCTGATGTGGTCGATCCGGGCATGGAGGTCAGCAGTGGCCTGCCGGTGCTCGGTGTTGGCCTGCCGGTGCTCCTCGTTGGCCTGCCGGTGCTCCAGCTGCATGCGCTGGATAGCCTCCAGCACTGAGGAGGTCTCGGCGCCCGAGGAAAGGTCCGAGGGCGCCGGGGGGGAGACCGCGACCGGTCTTGGTGACTCGACCCTCCCGGGCGACGTAGAGGGCCCCGGGGACCGGGGGGCGGCCCGGGAGCCCTTTCGTCCTCGTCCTTTCCCTTGAGGCATGGTTGGTGGATGCTGGTGTGCGTCAGCGGTCCGAGGTGTAGGCCCAAGGGAAAAGCCCAAAGGAAAAGTGAAGGATAGCGGAAGACGGCAGGAGGGTGAGTGCCTGAGGAGAGCCGGCGGGCGGCCTTATAAGGGAGGAAGGAGGGGGGAGGGGGGTGAGGTGCGAATGCTGACGGCCCGGGGGAGGGTGAGATGTGGCGAGCAGCGGGCGTCGGGCGAGGCGTGAGCGCCAGAACAAAGAAGGTGGCCTGAAAGAGGGGGGGGGGGGGGGGCGAGCCGGGGCTCGCCCGAGGTGAGTAGGCAGCGCCACAGCGGCGGGGGAGGGTCTCCTCCTTCCCTCGCATCAAACGTAATGCTTCGCATTACGACCAATGTGTCTGAAAATCATCTCTGTGTACAGGTTAAATAGACATGGTGACAATACACACCCCTGTCGAACTCCTCGTTTAATCATAACTTCATCCGATAGGCCCTGCTCCATTTTTATAAATGCACGTTGTGTCCAGTATAAGTTCACAATTAGTTTAATGTCTTTGCCATTGACACCAATATCTTGTAAACATTTGATTAACAGTTCATGATTGACTCGGTCGAAGGCCTTCTCATAGTCAATAAAGCAGGCATAAACATCCTGGTTCACTTCACAATAACGTTCACAAATCATTCTCATATTGAAAATCCCTTCACGTGTACCTCTTCCAGATATAAACCCACTTTGTACGTTACTGATTTGTTCTTCAATTTTCTGTCTGTTTCTCAGTAAAATTATTTTCAGGATCATCTTCAACATATGACTCATCCTCTATTCTCAACTGTCTTCTGGCTACAGAAAGAGAGGGCGCCCCCGTCTCCGGTTCAAAGATACCATCAAGAGTAACCTGAAGCTGAGAGACATTAAGACCGACTCATGGACGCAACTCTCACAGCAGAGAGCTAAATGGAGAGCGGCAGTCAAGTAATGAAAGCAGTCTTTGTCGCATCGCGACCGACAGCATGATGATGATGATGATGATGATGATGATGGTGGTGTGTTTTATGTACGTATAATGACAGATCAAAGATCTACATCTTAATCAATAATATTTTTTAAATTTTAACTTTCAAACTCTAGCTGAAATGTGTTGTAACAAACTAACCGATTCTATAGCAGCATTCACTGCATCACCATGAACCATGTGGACCAGACGGGATGGCCGAATGAGTTAGAGCGTCCGTCTCCCAGGTTGGTAGATCGTGGGGTCGTGGGTTTGAACCCTGGTCGAGTCAAACCAATGACTTAAACATTGATACTTGTTGCTTCCTAGCCTGGCACTTGGCATTATTAGGATAGGACAAGGACTGGTTGGCTCGGTGTCAGGATAATGTGACTGAGTGGGATATCAGGTCATGGTGCTGGCGGCCTGGTCTTCCAGTGGGGCAGCACTATAAAGTCATCATGAGTGCACACTGTCACAAGTCGGTACCCGTTCTGATATGACCTTAGATGTTGCTAGGACGTAAAACCACAACAAACAAACAAACCAATGGTCGTAATGGCATTTTGACTTCTTAACCAAAAGTAACAATTATAGAATGTCTACATCTAGAGTTTTAATCCCAAAGCTAGACTTGGATACCTCTGAAGAAAAATGGCAACAAGAACTGCATAAAATAAAACTTGCATTCAATGACAACTGAACCCTACAATTCTCACTTCTTGTTTTCAACCAGCATAAATAGCTAATATTTAAAAAATGAGAATAAAATAGGAACAACTTCCTCTTCCTCTGGATCTAAATCTAGACTTTTTTAATTCTCGATCGAACTGAGGAAAATATCAAATGTCAACAGAATCTTGTTTCAAATATAAATTATATATAATCAATGTCTGCTGAACCATACCCATTTTCTAGGCAAGTTACTAACCATCAAATATAAATAAAACATGAATAAAATAAGGAAAACTGACTGTGGCTATAGCTCTAAATCTAGATTTGTCTAGATTTAATGGAGACAGTGGTATGTTTTATGTATGTACAATGACAGATCAAAGATTTACATCTTAATCTATGATATTTTGTTATTTTAACTTTCAAACTCGTGGAGTTGAATGTGTTGTAACAAACTAACAGATCCCATAGCAGCATTCACTGCATCCCCATGAACCATGGGGATGGCCGAATGAGTTAGAGCGTCCTTCTCCCGGGTTGTTAGATCGTGGGGTCGTGGGTTCGAAACCTGGTCGAGTCAAACCAATGACTTTAAAATTGATACTTGTTGCATTATTAGGATAGGACAAGGACTGGTTGGCTCAGTGTCAGGATAATGTGACTGAGTGGGATATCAGGTCATGGTGCTGGCAGCCAGATATTCCAGTGGGGCAGCACTATAGAGTCGCCATGAGTGCGCACTCTCACAACTCGGTACCTGTCATGATATGACCTTAGATGTTGCTAAGACGAACAACAACAAACAAAACAAACTGAACCAGGTGCTTCGAGCGGGTTTGTTTTGCTTTTATGAATCCCCAATGCACTGCTGGAATTACGAACTCCTCTGTTGAAGGCCTTTTCCGGTAGGGGTCACCACTGGGTTATCAAGTGGTATCGGATTTTCAAGGTATATTCCATATAGAAACAGGTAGGGTTGAGCTGTCAGTCTACAACTTCTTTAATATTGAATAAGGAACCAAAGAAAATATATCATGAGCTTGAAACAGCTCTTTGCAGTTTCTATAAAGAAATGTTCCCCATAGATAATATATTGCATTAACATTTATACTGTGGCGCTTGCATTGTGAATTTAGTCATTTTTACTGGGGAATCACCACCGTCAGGTCTAATACTTAATACATAATTATCTTCATAATTTGTTCCTTCTAATTGAATAGTGTAAATAACTGACTTATATGATTCTAGACGTCATATTCCTGATTATTTCTCATTAACTATGTCCTGGATTTGGATTCTAAACAATGTGTTGTCAGCATAGTTAGCTAACAAAGAGGTCGTTGTGTATATAGTCGGGATCAAACATTTAGCTACATTAAGGAGGTGGCGTATTGGGTTGTTTGCTATGAAGTATTGTAGGGGTACAGTCTGTTATACTAAGGAATGTATGGGCAGATTTAGGTAGCGAGAAATGAGTAGGATGGGTGGGCAGTGTGAAAGTACGACGTCTGAACACTTTGAGTTCTGGATAATGAATGCTTTATTCACCATCCAGGGTTCTGAACCGCCGGCACCCTTTGTCTATGACGTCATCTCATTTACATATCCTTGGTTCTCCACACGTGCCTGGATACCTTTTATGCATATATTACAGGCAGCATCAACAGTACAGTGTTACTCATTGTTAGTTCATGTACTTTTGTAGCGACTTGATGTGTAGGTAAGGGTGGGGTGAAGTGATGATTAGTTAATTAAAATGAGTAGGATATGTGTGCAGCATTAATAGCACAGTGTATGTTGTTCATTCTTAGTTCCTGAACTTGTGTAGCAACTTCATGCGTAGCTGATGGTGGGATGCGGTCATAGTTATCTGGTGGTTAGTTTGTCAAACTGAATGTGTAGGTGATGATGTGACGAAGTTTAGTTAGTCAAAATGAGTAGGATGGGTGTGTGCAGCATTACTAGTGCAATGTTGTTAAAGGCCCTGTCACACTATGACGTACGGCATCAGTGCATGCTCAACGTTAACAATTTGCCAGTACGTCGCATTCATCAAGCCTTTCAGCGGCGGGGGTAAAAATGGGCATATACACAACGTACGTAACGTATGCAGAACGTATCTCTGACGTATGGCTAGCATATGAGAGCATTCATGTGCTGCACAAAAGGTTCACAAAACGTTCTCAAAATGCTTGCATACACTCACGGAACGCTGACCAACATTACATGCGTTACTCCATCGCTAGAAGTATGGCATTTATATTAAATATGCTGGAGATATGGCAGGCATACGTTCAAAGTATGTAAGGAGTATATAATGCATCTGTTGGCAGTACGCGGACTGTACGCGGATTGCACATTCGCACTGGCTGAACGTATGGCTAACATGTAGCAACATATACCAACATTCCCTAACGCACTCCCAAATACACCGACGTATCCCGAACGTACATGTAGAGCCACAAGTGACATACGTTGAAAATTTTGAGCATGCACAACAAGTTTTCGGAGCCTCGACGCACGTCGATGTAGATGACATATCTGACGTATCCAGAACGTATACGCCGTATGCCCAATGTACATGTAACGTACGATGACGTACGATGACGTATGCCGACGTGTTGGTCGAAAATCACATAGGTTGGCGCACGTTGAGGCGATATGTCATAGTGTGACAGGTCCTTCAATGTCAGTTCCTGTATTTGTGTAGAGGCTTTATGTGTAGATGTGGGTGGGGTGATGTGATGGTTAGTTAGCTAAAATGAATATGTAGGTGAGGGGGTGATGATGTTTAGTTACTTAGTTAAAATCAGTAGGATGGGTATGTGCAACATTACTAGTATAGTTTTACTCATTGTAAATTCATGTATGTGTGTAACTGTTTTATGTGCATTCGAGGGTGGGGTGAGATGATGGTTAGCTGATGGTTAGTTAATGATTGACTAGGTGAGGCTGCGATGATGTTACAGTTTTGTTACTTAGTTAAAATGAGTAAATGAGTATGATGGTTAGTTAGTTCAAATAGATGTATAGGTGGGGGTATGATGATGTTTAGGTAGTTAACTAAAATGAGTATGATGGGTGGGTGCATCATTACTAGTACATAGAGGCTCATTTGTCAGTTCCTGTACTTGTATAGATGCTTGATGTGTAGGTGAAAGTTGGGTTAGGTGACGGTTAGCTGATGGTTAGCTGATGGTTAGTTAGTTCAAATGAATGAGTAGGTAAGGGTGCGATGATGTTTAGTTAGTTAGTTAAAATGAGTAGGATGGTTGTGTGCAACATTACGAGTGCAGTGTTGGTCAGTGTTAGTTCCTGTACATGTGTCGCTACTTGAAGGTCACTTTAAAATGATTTTAAAAGTAAGCATATAAATGTGATTAACAAAACTGATGGAATAAATACCACTACCTTTTCACTGTGAATATAGCCATTGCTGCTGTAGTAGCAATACCATTGACCTTGACCTTTTCGGGGTCAAGGTGAATGGTCTCCTGTAGTCTTTTCGTGGACGATTTTGTTTTATATTACAGCGGTGCTAACATGAATATCATAGAGAGACAGCTACAACTAAGCATAAATGGGATCCATCGATGGTCAGTTCTGAACGGTTTCAAATTTTCCAAGACCAAAACAGTCTGCATGCACTTCTGCCTGCTGCATAGGATGCATGCGGAACCGGAGCTGACCCTTGATGGGGATCCCATTAAGGTCGTTGAGAAAACCAAATTTCTGGGCCTCATTCTCTACCAAAAATGTCTTTTGTGCCACATATAAAGTACCTGAAAACAAGATGCCTGAAAGCGCTAGATATTCTGAGGGTGCTATCCAGCTCAGAGTGGGGAGTGGACAGAGATGTTCTGCTCTCCGTGTACAGAACCTTGGTTCGGTCACGAGTGGATTATGGCAGCATAGTATATGGTTCCGCAAGGAAATCATATATTGGGCTGCTAGACACGATCCACCACCTGGGACTGCGCCTGGCCCTTGCGGCCTTCCGCACCTCACCGGTTCAGAGCCTCTACGTCGAAGCCAATGAACCATCACTTAACAACAGGAGAATCAAACTGGCCATGCAGTATGTCGTCAAGATAAAAACTAATGCACACAATTGTCTATTCGAGCAACATGACGAATCCAGGTATGAAGCCCGGCCGAATTACATCCGGCCACTGAGGCTCCGAATGAAACCTCATTTGGAGGCCTTGGGCGTGGAATTGGACATGTTGGAGGATGCCAAAGTCCCAGAACATCCCCCGTGGTCGTTGAGGAAGCCATCGGTTATCCTCCGACTCACGGAACTGAGGAAGTCTGGGACACATCCACTCGAGTACCAAGGACTGCGTGCAGAGATTCAAGGCCAGTTTGCAGACTACCTCTCCATATACACTGATGGTTCGAAAGACCAAAGCCGGGTAGCTGCTGCGGCAGTCTGCCGACGGGAAACATTTGGCATACGCTTGCCCGATCAGAGCTCGATTTTCACTGCGGAGGCCCGAGCACTCCTTCTCGTGTTGGAGTGTATCGAGGTATCCAACCACACTAACTATGTTATATACAGTGATTCGTTCTCTTGCCTCCTGGCTGTTGCTGGACTGAAAAGAAATCACCCTATTCTAGCAATGGTCATTTATCAAATGAACCAACTGGCAACGGATGGGTATGACATCCACCTGTGCTAGGTGCCTGGCCATGCCGGCATACAAGGAAACGAACGAGCTGATCGGGCTACGAAGAAGGCCCTGAACTGTGATCTTGAACCATGTCTGATCCCTCACTCTGATCTGAAACCACTAATAGCCACCCACATAAAATCCAAATGGCAACATGAGTGGGATGAAAACATTAATAAACTTAAAGAAATTGAACCATCTGTGGGAAAACCACCACAGACTCATGCGGGAGGTCGGCGGGACATCAGGGAGCCTAGGTGGTGTAATGGTTAGCACACTGGCCCGGAATGAAAGTCTCGCTCTAGGCGCAACATTTCCCATTTTCATCACCCCCGCGACACTGCCAACATGGCATGAAATTATCATCAATCATCAATCATCATGATCATATTATACTTTTGCACAGCTCATTTAAATCATTGCTTTGCACATGTGTTTAACCTTATTCACCCACACTTGTGTAAATAGCTTTGTTGCCAATCTTCAGTTAAGCACCTACTTCCCAGCTGGGAGGTCAAATCAAGGACTTACAAAATGTATGCTTGTTGCCACCATTATATTACGCTTACCCTAACTGGGATGGGTCCCTTGGTGGTAGATCGTGGGGTCGTGGGTTCGAACCCTGGTCGAGTCAAACCAATGACTTAAAAACTGATACTTCTCGCTTCCTAGCCAGGCGCTCAGCATTATTAGGACAGGGCAAGGACTGGTTGGCTCAGTGTCAGGATAATGTGACTGAGTGGGATACCAGGTCATGGTGCCAGCGGCCTGGTTTCCCAGTGGGACAGCACTATAAAGTTGCCATGAGTGTGCACTGTCACAAGTCGGTACCCGTCCTGATGTGATGTGAGATGTTGCTAGGACATAAAACCCTGACAAACAGATTATTGCGAAGGACGTAAAACAACAACAAACAAACAAACTAACTGAAATGGGGCCAGAACTGGTTGGCTTCGTGTTGGGATAAGATGACTTGAGTGGGATATCATTTCATGGCACCGACAGCGTAGGGCAATCCCATTGGGAACAGCCATGAGGTTAGGCAATTTCACAGGTTTACAGTGCGCAGCTGCGATACTTTGGTCACATTGCTAGAAAGAAGGATGACAGTATGGAGAAAGCCATAATGGCTGGGATGATAGATGGCAAACGACATAGAGAACGACCTCAAACTCAAAGATTTGACACGCGGCATAATATGGATGCCCATGCTAATTCAACAGGTGCGGGATAGCGACCGCTGGCGAGGAAGTCATTAATATTCCCGATTGGATGAACACGTCCTGACCAACCAACTGACAAGTCGGTATCTGTTTTGGGAGGACCTCAGATGTCACCAGGACCCAAAATCTCAATAAACCCAACCAAAACAAAAAAGTAAAGCTTGTTGTATTTAACGACGCCTCTAGAGCACATTGATTTTTTGCATATCATCGGCTATTGGACGTCAAACATATGGTCAATTTGACATATTTCTTTGGAGGAAACCTGCTACTGCAACATAGGCTACTCTTTCCGATAAGCAGCAAAGGGTCTTTTATATGCACTTTCTCACAGACAGGACAGCACATACCACAGGCTTTGATGAACCAGTTGTGGACCACTGGTTGGAACGGAAAACAGCGCAAAATACAAATGTGTCTTCTGAGCAGGATCGATAGGATGATCGACACCTTCACTGGTGGACACTCTACCGCCTGAGCTATGTCCCGTTCGCCCCAACTGAGCCAGGTCACATTTGAGTTAGAAATCATTGATCTGGCACCATTAATTAGCGTCATTGTAATGGGGCAGTTCTTTGGGCAGGTTCTGGTACATGCGTTGACCATCTGCTGTCAGCTCATCACTCGGGAGGTAGCTGAACTGGTTTGTGACGTCACAGCTGCCCCTGTCTTGGTTCCTTTTGAGATTTTCGATGGTACTTTGGTTGGAGTAGAAGGCGTCATCAGTCGACAGACTCAAGTCTGGTGGTCTACTGCGGTTCTTTGGTCTGTCAAAACAAAAGTTGTGAATTTGTGAGACACGAAAAAAAGAGTGAATTCCTGTTAAGATGCCTAGTCCGATGGTTTTGAGTTTATATAATTGAATGGTTCAGGTGCAAAAACCGGCACACGGGCCGAAATGAAACCATAGCTGTGTTTACACGGGCAATTCCAAACCGATTTAAGACAAGTCGATTTATATGAATCGATTTAGTGTCGTGTCCACACACGGAGCAGTTTTAAGGCGGAAATCGATATCTGCGCATGAGCAAGTCCAGACTAACCAGCACCAGTTTGGCTTAGTTGACGTCGGCACGAGAGAGTGTGGGTTCGACCTAGATATGTATAGACTGAATCATATTGTTTTGGAACCCTAAAAACTTCTGCTGGGCAGTGAAAACCTTAAAATAAATCATGAAAAAAACATCTGTACACCTCTATCCGGTTCATAGACCAAATTATATAATATGCGCTTTTGATCGACTGGAAAGTCAACAAACTAAGGTCTCGACTGCGCATGCGTGTGACGCACTTAAGCTAGATCGCTTCATCTATACTACCTCGCAAAGTGGTTTACATGTACCGATTTATATGAATCGATTCAGCCCTAAAATGCCTCAGCGTCGCGTTTACACGGCAAATGTAAATCGATCTAGGCAAGTGGTTTTATATGAAGCGTTTTAACTCGCCCGTGTAAACACGGCTCATGACTACCATGTTTGAGCTGAAATTGCCATCATTCCGATGGTCAAATTTGCTTGTTCGCAAAAGCTGACACATCTCCTCTATAATGCACTAGGCAATCCAAAATTAACACACTTTAACTGGGAAGCCCAACAATAAATCCTCTTTGACATCTGAGGTCTAAGGAAAGTTTGTTTTTATTTAAAGTTGCATAGTCCGATGGTTTTGAATTTCTATATTTTTTCTGAGATAAATATATTAGATCGATCACTAGTATCTAATTTACATTAGTCAAAAGTTACTTTTATTTTAAATGGTAAACTTTTGAGATATTTTGAGTGCAAACATGGAAAATTAGTTTTGGCAAGCTTGCCAAAAACTCTGACCCCATAGACTTCTGCAGTAACAGGTTCTGTTAAATTGACTCAGTATTGCCTGCTACACAGAAACAAATGCTTAATAAGTGCATCAGTATCTAAGTTAGATATGTAAGATCAAATCTAGATAATTGATTTGGTTTTGAAAATTTGATATTTCATCGGACTATGCAGCTTTAATGATGCCTCTAAATCACATTGATTTTTATCATCGGCTAAGGGACGTCAAACATATGGTCATTCTGACATATTTCTTAGGAGGAAACCCGCTGCCACCACACAGGCTACTCATTCCGATAAGCAGCAAGGGTTCTTAGAGTTATATGCACTTTCCCACAGACTGGACAGCACATACAACAGCCTTTGATGAACCAGTTGTGGACCACTGGTTGTTATCTGAGGTCATGTCAGGACCAGAAGCTACCGACGTGTCGCAGTGCAAGCTCACGGGGAATTGACCATGCCAGCACCATAACCGGATATCCCACTCAGTCATGTTATCATGCTACTCGGCTGTTAGTAAATCAATATTGAGTTCAGTTATTTTGTAATCAGGAAATAAAGTACATGTCGATTGCATTGTATGCCTGAATTAATACGGGTGTGTATACATGTGGCTGAATCAGTAAGACCACCGGCTTCCCGTGCGGGAGGTAGGGAGTTCAAAACCCAGCCGCGTTGAACCAATGACTTATACAATTGATACTTTCCGCTACCTAGCCAGGCACTCATCATTATTAGGATAGGACACGGACTGATTAGCTCAGTATCAAGATAATTTGGCTGTGTGGGATATCAGGTCATGATGACAGCAGCCTGTTCTCCCAATGGGGCAGCACTATAAAGTCACCATCAGTGCGCACTGTCATAAGTCAGTGCCCATCCTGATATGACCTTAGATGGTGCTAGGTCGTAAAACAACAAGAAGCAAACAAGCACACACCTTGTCCTGCAGAGCACGATGGACACGACTATCCCCACAATGATGAGCAGAGCACAGATCCCGGTTGATACGCCGATGAATAAAACTGCAGATGATAAAAAAACACCAATTGATAAGTTTTTAGGGATAGCTTTTCTTTTATTTAAATACGCTGATGCCATGTGACATGAATGATCATTTTTCAGGGATGCCTTTTCTTTAATTTATACACGCTCTTATACAATGCATCATGAATGATAACTTTGTTATTGATACCTTTTCTTTGCTTTAAGTATATTAATAGACTGGAACATGAATAGTAACTTCATAAGAATACACACTGCTAAAATGCATCATGAATGGTAACTTTATAGGGATATTTTTTCTTCGATTTAAATATGTTTGATAACTTTATAAGAATACACACTGCTAAAATGCACCATGAATTATACCTTTATGGGAATACTTTTCATTAATTTAAATATGTTCTTATATAATGCATGAATGATAGCTTAAAAGGGATGCTTTTTCTTTAATTTAATACACTTGTGTAATTATGTGGCTATTTAATAGTTACCAGATTGGCTGAATTTCTGCTTCGATGTAGCTGTATTTGTTTCATTCACTGCAATAAATAATGCCAAAGTGTTGTCATAACTTTGCATACTGGGTTTAAAAGAGAGATGGATTGACAGCGCAAAAGTCAATAAATAACTGAGAGATGATGTTAGTTGCATAGTCTGATGAAGTATAACATTTTCAAAACAAAAACCATTATCTAGATTTGATTCTACATATCTAACTTAGTTAGATACTGATGCAGTTATTAAGCATGTGTTGCCACATAGAAGGGAATACTGACTCAATTTAATAGAACCTGCTACGGCTGAAGCCTATGGTGACAGAGTTTGGCGTGCTTGCCAAAATTAATTTGCCGTGTTTGCATTTCAAATATCTCAAAAGTTAGGCGTTTAAAAGAAAAGTTACTTCAAATTAAATGAAGGTAGATTATAACAATCAAATTAATATATTTATCACCGAAAAATGACATAAACTCAAAACCATCAGACTATGCAACTTTAATTGGATTAGATAGTTGTGGAAATATAGTTAAATACATGCAGTGGCGCCACCAACGGGGACAAAGCTCACTTGCCGTAGCCTTTAATGACATTCACTTCGCTCAAATTAGGTTATTTATGACTATGGTGATGAGATGTATTCATGAGATGTGAGATTGTACAGCGGTAAGGGCATTGGTTTTTGCGACTGGGCGCAGTAGCCTAATCGGTAGAGTGCAGGACTCGCATGCGGAAGGTCGGGGGTTCGGTTCTCGGTTGAGTCAAACCAATGACTTTAAAATTGATACTTGTCACTTCCTAGCCTGGCGATCAGCATTGGTCGTAATGCGAAGCATTACGCTTGATGCGAGGGAAGGAGGAGACCCTCCCCCGGGCTGTCGCGCAGCCTGACACCTCGCCCGACGCCGCCGCGCGCCCCTCCCTCCCCCGCCCCCTGCCGCGCAGCATTCGCGCCTCACCCGACGCCCGCTGCTCACCCCCTCTCCCCCCCCCCCCCTCCCCCGGGCCGGCAGCATTCACACCTCACCTGCCGTCGCCGTCCCCCCTCCCTTCCCCTTATAAGGCCGCCTCCGGCCTCCCTCAGGCACTCGCCCTCCTGCCGCCTTCCAGATCTCACCTTTATAGAGCAAGGACTGGTTAGCTCAGTGTCAGGATGATGTGACTGGGTGGTATAGCGGGTCTGTAGGTGAACCTGGTGGCAACATATAAAGTCATATCAAGACAGGTACCGACTTGTCACAGTGCACACTTGAGGCCATTTTATAGTGCTGCCCCACTGTGAGACCAGGCTGCCAGCATCATGACCCGCTATCCCACACAGTCACGTTATCCTGATACGGTGCAAACCAGTCCTTGTCCTATCATATTAATGCCAAGCGCCAGGCTAGGTAGCGAAAAGCATCAATTTGATAAGGCATTGGTTTGACTCGGCTGGGATTCGAACTCCAGACCTTCCGCACGGGAAGCCTGCGCTATACCGATTAGGCCACCGCGTCCATTCAGTGAGATTCATGGACTACTGCAATTGAAATCAGATGAATTTTTAAAAAGTCTAGGAAAAAAAAGATTACTCCAACAAAATGTAAACTGGCACTGTAAAAAAATAAAAATACCCATTCAATCACTTTGCACCATTTTTGTGGTCTTCTTTTTGGCTTGTTAGCATCAATAACTCCCCCTCCCCTCCCCTCCCCCCCCCCCCCCCCGAACAATTTTTTTTTATCGTTTCCGTCCGTGCCTGAAAAATCGCCCGCCCCTGATTCATTTTTTTTTAAATTATTGCTAAAACTTTAAAATGCGTCGGGCTAGGAGCAATTCAACTCAATTTGTATCAATTTTTAAGTCCTTTATTTGACTCGGACAGTGTTCGAACCCAGGAGTTCAAATCCTACGGTGGACGCTCAACTCATTCGGCCATCGTGTCTAATTACGTATTACGTCTAGGTCAAAAATAAAAAATAAAAATAAAAACCGCCTGCCCGACCCTGATTTTTATTTCAAAAGGACGATCATCAATTTTATTGTTGTTTGTTGGCCTAAGGCCACAGCAACTACTTACCCCATTGACATATGAAGGGTCTGGTCTTGTCACATGTCAGATCATTATAATCACCGGAATCAGTCAACTCTAGACAAAGTTCTGTCCTTCTGTCTGGTGCATTCGCCTTGAACTGTAAATGTTTTATTTCTTTTCCTGCAATAGAGGAATAGAGCATTGCTAGGTAAGGCACAGAGAATGAGAAGAGAAGGTTGCGAAAACATCACTTTATTCCTAGGCTCAGGCAAGGTCTTCAGTGCGCCGCCTGGTCTTGTTGTTTGCACAACCTTTTACCGAGGGCTCTGACGAACTTAGCAATGAAATAATGTATGTATGCTTGATACGCGACGATGGAAGGACAGGAGGCGGGGGTGGAAAATAACATTTTATTTTCAAGTATATGAATGCTGCTCCTACAATGTTCAGCAAAGATTTTGACATGGTAAACCATACCATACTGAAAAATAAGCTGCAACAAATGGGAATAACGGGTGAAACAGGAAACTGGGTGGAAGAATACTTGCAAAAACGGAAGCAATACATCGTTGTGAATGGCACACCCTCTGAAGAGGCAACCACTCACTGTGGAGTACCCCAGGGATCAGTGCTAGGTCCGCTGCTGTTCCTCATATACATAAATGACTTAAATAACTGGCTAGAAACCGAAAACCTCCTCCTATATGCAGATGACACAGTAGTATATGCACCTGGCAAAACAACTCAGATAGTGGAAACTTTCCTGAATGAAACGCTAAATAAACTAAACATGTGGTGACAAATAAATAAAATAACCATCAACACAAATAAATTCTCTTCGGGAACAGGCAAACCAAAAACAAAAAAATCAGCTGTCAAATAGGCAAGACGCAGCTACAGATGGGGGACAGCTACAGATACCTAGGCATAGCCTAGACAGGCACCTCAGCTGTGACACCTGCATATCAAACACAATCCAAAAAGCAAACCATAAGATGTGGCTACTCTCAAAACTAAGGTACTTCATGACAGAGAGCATGTCAATTAAAATCTATAAAGGCATGATCCTCCCATACTTTGACCATGGGGATGTAATATATGTGTGGGGAAACACAAGCCTCGTAAACAAGCTACAAGTACTCCAAAATAGAGCCCTTAAAATATGCCTTACATAGTACATAGAAGGTACCCAACAGTAGACCTACACCTAAAATGCAACGCAACACTATTAGCAAGCAGGAGGGAACTCCACCTTAAATTACTTGCTCACCACTACACAACACAGCGAGATCACACCGTAACTGCGCCAAGAAATACCAGGCACATGGATGCCCCAGTCCTAAAGGAAGTTATAAGCAACACAAAAATCCATGAAAGGAGTACATTTGCTATGGCCGCCCAAGCCTGGAACAAACAACCCCCGATAGCAAGATCGATAAAAGATCTTAATAAATACAAATGATTTCTAAAACAACAAACAATAAGAGACATGCAGAATTAGCACAGAAACTAACATAAAAATATAAAAATTGTATATATCAAACCAGCTTTATAGCTGTCCAGCGACGGAAACAAGCACCCTCAAAGGAGCTTAATCGCTAGGGACAGAATAAATACTGTATGAAATAAAAATATGTAAATAAATAAATAAAAGGACAAGGAGCAGTGGAATGAGGAAGACCAATCGTCTGGGATTGAAATTTCCTCTTCTTAATCAACTATGTACCAACAACAAAATATATATATTTTATTTTTCGTTCTGATTTAGTGTTTGAATGACACCTAATCAGTCGGCTGGTGTGGGTGGGTCGTGAAGAGGTGTAGACAGGAAGGGTTGGAGTGGTTGATTGGTTGTTGGAGTTTTACGTCCAGGCAACATCTAAGGTCATATCTAAGGTCATACCTCGCCTTGAATATTGCCTATGCTGCCGACACGGCGTAAAACAACCACCAATCAATCAATCTAAGGTCATATCAGGACAAGTACCTACAGACTTGTGACAGTGTGCACTCATCGCAACTTTATAGTGCTGCCCCACTGGGAAATCAGGCCACTGGCACCATGACCCGATATCCCACTCAGTCACATTATCCTCACACTGAGCCAACCAGTCCTTGCCCTATCCTATTAATTCTGAGCGCCAGGCTAGGAAGCGATAAGTATCAATTTGATAAGTCATTGGTTTGACTCGACCGGGAACCAAACTCCCGATCTCGCAAATGCGAAGCCCGGGGGTGTGGATTCCCAATGGGGTAGCACTATTAAATCACCATGAGTGTGCACTGTCACAAGCCTATCCGTATCTGTCCTGATATGACCTTAGATGTGGCCAGGATGTAAAACCACAACAAACAACAAGAGATTCTCACCATCATGCTCCCAGACGAAGCCAGACTTGACGAGACCAATCCAGAAATTGTCGGCTGTTTCACCAATCATCAGCTCCAGCAGGTAGGTCGAGTTGGACGTTACTGTGGCCAGATCCATCCCCCGGGACCTGAGATGAAACAAAGAAAGCCATACACACAAAGATCCACCTTTACAATTGCACATTTAAGGCCCAGTCACATACACGTTAGTGGACGTAGTTGAACGTTGTGAAGGCTAACAGTAAGAGGTGAACGTAGTTGAACGTAGTTGAACGTAGTTGACTGTAGTTGAACATAGTTGAACGTAGTTGAACGTCCCAGTGTAGCAGGAAATCGCAAACCCTGTAAATCGCAAACCTCTACTTGTGATTTCCTAGTAAATCACAAACCCCCATACCATATATGGACATGGGGGTTTTGCGATTTCCTAGGAAATCAGATATCCCCCCTGGACATCACAAACCCCCCATGTTTGGCAGTCTTAAAGCAATCATGTTTGCTTTGTGCAGGTTTGATTTACTTTTAAAATTCCCTGAATGCACCATGATGCTGGAATTACGAACTGGTCTATTGTAAAAATTGTATTTATGTAAGCGTGATTAAGCCACATTTATTTGTATATACGGGGGATCCTCACAATATGGATTAATTGATTATTTGTTATTTCATGCCTGTCACAGCAAGGGCCATATTCACCGTGATCACTCACAAGAAGGATAGGGGAACAGGTCAATTTTTGTCAAAGATACTAGTCTATATCATTCAGAAAAGCCAGTACAACTATATGTATCATTATCCTACATGATGCTGACATGAATAAAGGCCAGGGGACCAGGCTACCATTTTCAGTGCATGTGCGGTCGGAATTATGAACTGGACTATCACAAAGATGTTTTCATTAGGATTAATCCATCTTGATCCTCCTTGAATCAATTTTATCCCCCCAGATCTGGTAGAAGTTCAAAATCAAACATATAGCTGCCATGCTTGGGGTGATAAATGCTGCAAAGCATGGGGGGTTTGCGATTTCCAGGAGGGGTTTGTGATTTCCGAGGAAATTGCAAACCCCGGGGGGTGTGATGTCCAGGGGTTTGTGATTTCCTGCTACACTGGCATCCATACGTCTCTGTCATGCTAACTTGGTAATAACGTGGGTGGGCGTGAGTTCCGATTTAATTTTTGGACATGTTCAAAAGAGCGCTACGTTAGAGGCTGAATTTGCATCCGTGATGCTAATGTACCCTAGCCTGCTCGAGCGTACCTACTCTAGCGTGCTCTAGCTTGCTCTAGCGTACTCTAGCATACTTGGATGAAGCCCTGGTCACATAGCCGTTAGTGGATGTAGGTGAACATAGTGGAGTTGAATGTAGTTGAACGTACCGGCATCCATACCATAACATATTTATCCGTACTATAATGTATGTATCCGTACCATAACATATTTATCCATACCATAATGTATTTATCCGTACCATAACCTGGCATACCTTAACGTATCTCAACGTAGTTTAACGTCCTTACACCATGTTTGACCCACGTTAGCCACTACATTCACCTATGTTCAACTACGTCCACTAAGGTGTATGTGACCGGGGCATAAGAATCTGATATGACCTGGGAGAAAATGGCAGATTTTAAGTCATCACTATCACTAGGATGACGGTGATGATGATGACGATGATGATAGTGATGGTGATGATGGTGATGATGATCATTATGATCATGATGATCATCATAATCACCATCATCATAAACAGCATCATCGTTATCAGCATCATCAACAAGAGCATCATCATAAAGAGCATCATCATAATCAGCACTCATAAACTCATCATATCAGCATCATAAACATCACTAATCAGCATCATAACATCATCATAATCAGCATCATAATCAGCATCATCATAACAGCATCATCATAATACATCATCGTCATCATAATCAGATCACATATCAGCATCATCATAACTATCATAATCAGCATCATCATGTCAGCAACATATCAGCAGCAGCAGCATCAGACCAACACTACACAGTGTGTACAGAATCCTGGTCATGGAAACACTGTCTTGGGTGGGGGCGGGGTGTAATTGAGAAACAGTGGTCCTATTGTGCTATTCGAACCCATAGTTCTACCATTCCTAGGCTAACGCCCTAACCATTCGTCTATCCTGGCTCCCTGATGCAATATATCTTCCCATGCCTATCTGTGAAGGTGGCATTTCACCTGGGAAGGCACTACACATGTATGTGTTGGTAGATTGTGGGATTCGAACCCACGGGTTCAAACCCTGGTTGAGTCAAACCAATGACTTAAATATTTATACATGTAGCTTCCCAGCCAGGTTCTCGACATTATTAGGACAGAATAAGGACTGGTTGGCTCAGTGGCAGGATAATTGTACTCAGTGGGATATCAGGTCATGGTGCTGGTTGCCTGATCTCCCATTGGGGCAGCACTATAAAGTTGCTATGAGTGCGCACTGTCACAAGTTGGTACCCGTCCTGATATGACCTTAGATGTTGCCAGGACGTAAAACCCCAACAACCAACTCTACACATGTAAGGAATACTTGGTAAAAATCACATGATCAGATCATTTCAGTTATAACACACATGACGTGGAAGCAGAGATTGGGATAACATGGCTTTATTCCAGGCAGCCCCCAGCGGCATTACATTTCTGGTTTACTGCGTTGGTCCAAGAGCTGCATGGGAGCAGGTCATGTGGTGATCACGGTCAATTGTATGGAAATGGGGTGAGTGAGGTGAGACAGGTGAGCATAGTGAAATTGCAAAGCTGGAGTAACTCGTGGGTAGCAGTAGTCACAGTTTATAACATATAAATATTTGTATCAAATTAAGCAGTTAAATGATAATTAATTAGTAATAAAAGTTATAATTATGTAAAGATTTAAAATTAAATTAGATGTTATATAATATGATGTTTAAATCGGGCATTGGGTGGGTGGGTGAAAAAGGGAGTTGTGGTCAGTCCGGATGGGTGATGCGGAGTGACCATGGATGGGGGGTGGCCTGTGAGGCCAGTCGAGGGCGTTGTGTGATTGGTGGGTTGTGGAGGTGTGTGCTATGGGCAGGAGCGTCGGGGCGTGCTGTGATTGGTTGGTTTTGGGGGGGTGTGATGTGTGGGTGTGAGTGAGGGGGTTGGCTTCGCTGCCCCGCGTGTCCTGCAATGACCCCGAATGAGCCCCCACTCATTCAATACATTGAATATTTATTGTTGACACTTTACTCACATACAGTCATCTCTCGCTTGGAACCATGTCAACTTAAACCGCATCTCCGGTCGAGAAATAAAGTTGCTAGAACTGCTGAGTTCACCTAGATTAAAAGGAAAAAGAAGAAGTTGTCACATTTTTATTTAGTGCATCTCTATTGACAATTTTCACCACCAACCGGCCCTCTGATGCCAGCGCAAGAACTTGTGTTCCGGGTAGGATTCAGTGAGTGGTCGGAGTTTTATGCCCTAACAACATCCAAGGTCATATCAGGCCGTGTACCGACTTGTGACAGTGCACACTAATGGCGACTTTATAGTGCTGCCCCACTGGGAAATCATGCTAACAGCACCATGACCCGATATCCGACTCAGCACACATCCAGGACTAATGCAGTGAATAGTGCCTGAAACCACAGACGCCAGCGTAAAGCCCCAGTCACACCTACCCGGACGAGCCCCGGATTTTGAGCAGGACCACCCCCGGACCACTCCCCCGGACCACCCCGGACCGCCCTGCCTCGCAGTCACACCTTCCCAGAAGAGCCCCCAGACCAGAAGGGCTCATCCGGGGTGGAAACAGCACCGGACGAGCCCCGGACCACCCCTGGACAGCCGGGACCTGCCCCGGTCCACCCACGGTCCACCCCCAGACTACTCGGACCTCCCCGGATCGCAAAATGCCCCGGACCGCCCCGGATGTTTTAAACATGTTTAAAACATCCGGGGCAGACCCCGGACCAGCCACGGATCATGCCGGATCATGCCGAATCACACCAAATCACACCGGATCACTACGGACGAGCCACGGACCACCCCGGACCACCCAGGATGACGGTCCGGGGCTCGTCCGGCCTCTGTTCCGGGTAGGTGTGACTGTGGCTTAAGACAAACAAGAAAATAGAATAATATGAAATATAATAGTATATTTTAGAAAGGTGGGGGTTTTCCATTCAGTGTCAGTTTAATAAATGTATTATTGTGAAAGAAGTTCCGCTCAACATGTCTGGTGAGGTAGGCAGTGTGGCATTGACTGACTGGAGGGCGGTACCAGGTGCGGTGGCCAAATCGGTAGCGCGCGGGCCTCACGTGCGGGAGATTGAGAGTTCGGTTCCCGGTCAAATCAAACCAATGACTTATCAAATTGATACTTTTCGCTTCCTATCCTGACGTTTGGCATTAATAGGATAGTGCAAGGACTGGTTAGCTCAGTGTCATGATGATGTGACTGAGTGGAATATCGGGTCATGATGCCAGTGGCCTGCTTTGCCAGTGGGGAAGCACTAGAAAGTTGCCATGCGTGCACTCTGTCGGAAGTCTGTAGGTACCCGTCCTGACATGATCTTAGATGTTGCCAGGATGTAAAACAACAACTAACCTGCCAACAGACTGAAAGAAGCGGGGTTGGTGTCCGAGGAAGAGTGTGCGTGTAAGGTGGCGTGTGATTGGCTGAGGAGAGGAGGGGTCAGCCAGAGGGAGTGGTCATCAGTGAGGTTTGTGATTGGTTGCCACCCGTGTGGGGGTTGGGGGCGGGGGGGGGGGGGGGGGGGCCTTTGCTATACCCTGCGCCACCAGCAATGACAGCGAATGAGCACGTCTGAGCTCATTCAACCCAATGTAGTAAAACTCCAATTTTAATTTTGTTACTTTGAATCTATTTACCCTGCTCATAATGGATAAGTGTGGTCAAACTTGTTTTCACCGCTAGGCAGCACTAGTCTAATTTGATTAAAATCTTAAGAATTTTGCTTTAGTAATAATTTAGGTTTTCTTGCTTCTT
Organism: Branchipolynoe longqiensis; assembly: GCA_030323885.1. NCBI lineage: Eukaryota > Metazoa > Annelida > Polychaeta > Phyllodocida > Polynoidae > Branchipolynoe > Branchipolynoe longqiensis. Next base: position 25,470,916 of record CM059202.1, on the reverse strand, counting down.
GTTTATGGCTTGTAACTGTTTGTAGATTGCAAACAGTCCAAAATCCAGCTTTCACTATACTTTGCGTTAATCCATTCAAACACCATCTGTTTTTCTGGGTTACATTATTTTTCGGTAATGTCACACTGATATGCTTTCTGCATTTTGTGTTGCAGCTGGCAGTTTATTCCAAATATTGACACTCATGTTAGCTATGCTGTGATCATAATGCACTGCATTTTGATTTTACCATTGCTAGTTACGGACCATTGTTGCTTCTTGTGCACCTTGTTTGTAACCCGTGGTTCAAGATTTATTCTACGCGTACAATCTTAACTGATCATGTTGCCTGTTTGTGAGGAATTTGACTTGTGCTATCTTATGCAGCTCTTGCGTTGAGAAGAGTTTACTCTTCCCTAGGCATATTTGTAGTGCTCTATTTTGGAGCCTCTACAGTTCATGTAGTCATTTAACTTACCACTGCGAATACAAATATAACGCTTGTGCTGAGTACATATGGATCCTTCCAACCGTTTTGTATTTATCACGCCACAGAAAGGTTCATTGTCGCCATTATTGAATTCATGAATATCTGAAAAGGAAATGACACATCATCTTTCAGTGTTTAGGTGGGTGGGAATAGTAAAGTTGCACAGTCAGATCATTTTGAGTGTCTGCCACTTTTTTCTAAACTACATAGTCCGATGAAAACATCAAATTTTCAAAACCAAAGCAATCAGCTATATTTTGTTGTTGTTCTACATTAGTTGTTTAAGCAGGGGAAATTTCAATCGGCGGACAGTTGGTCTTCCTCATTCCACTGCTCCTTGCCCTATCCTAATAATGTTGAGCACCTGACTAGCAAGCGACAAGTATCAATTTTTAAGTCATTGGTTTGACTCGACAAGGATTCGAACCCATGATCCCATGATCTACCAACACGGGAGACGGACGCTCTAACTCATTCAGCCATCTCATCTGGGATGATTCTACATATATAACTTAGATGCTGGTGTACTTAATACATTTGTCATCACATAGGTGGGGATACTGAGGCAATTTAATAGAACCTGTTACTGCAGAAGCCGATGGTGTAAGAGTTTTGGCATGCTTGCCAAAATTAATGTTGCATGTTTGCATTTCAAATGTCTCAAAAGTTAGCCATTTAAAATAAAAGTTACTTCAAACTAAAGTAAGGTAGATTGTAATGACTAACCTAATATGTTTAATGTAGAAAATGACAGAAACTCAAAACCATCGGACTATGCAACTTTAAGATCAATATATTAGAGTCGTCTAGTGACGGATTGACCTAGTAGCAAAAGTAGCATATTCTACAGGTCCCCACTTTTTCAAGGGCCCCTTGTTAAATGCTTGCTAGCTATCAATTGATACCCACAGATATGTAATAGTATTACTGAAATGTCAGACAGGTTTGTCATAATATCTGGCTGCATAGCAAATTAATCAAAAATAATTAATTATTTTATTATGCAAGTCAACAATTTATGTGTTTTGTCAGCTTGTACAGGATCATGGTCACGGCAACCAGTGTCGTAGGGGTGATGAAATTGGGAAATATTGCGCCTAGAGCAGGACTCGAACCCACATCTCTTTGCATTCCGGGCCAGTGTGCTAAACATTACACCACCTAGGCTCCCTGATATCAACACACTAACCACGCCTACCTGTCTATGCGGCTCCTTGCCTGAGAGGTTAGTGCAGACCACTACAGCCATCCCCCTGGAATTGTGTCTTTTAATGCTTACAATTACATACATACAGGCAACACACTTACATACATACACAGGGTAGGTTCAACAACTATACAGCACGTAGCTTGTGCAGGATCCTGGTCACGGCACCAGTGTCATGGGTGTGATGAAAATGGGAAATATTGTGCCTAGAGCGGGACTCAAACTCACATCTCTTTGCATTCCGGGCCAGTGTGCTAACCATTACACCACCTAGGCTCCCTGATATCAACACACAACCCACGCCTACCTGTCTATGTGGTTACTTGCCTGAGAGGTCAGTGCAGACTACTACAATATTTATGTGTATTTGTTGAATTTAGGTCCTTTTTATAAGATATATGCTTATTTTGTCACACAGCTCATTTCCATAACTGACTTTCCTTCAGTTAGAAGTAACTTTTACTACAAATAGTTAACTTTGGAGATATCCGAAGTGAAAACATGCCAAATTAATCTTGCTATGCTTTTCAGAATTTGACATTATAGGGTTCAGGAGTAACGGGTTCTACTTCTATTAACTTCTCTTCACTTTCTCTTCTAATAAGTTTTATGCAGCAACAAATGTTTCATAAATGCACCAATATCCCAGTTGAATATGCACAATCAAATGGATATGAGTGTCTTGGTTTGGAATATTTTATGTTTCCATCACACTAATGCAGCTTTAATATATTTAACATACCCTTTCCACTACTAGACTCGTTTGTTTGTTGTTGTTTTAACGTCCTAGCAACATCTAAGGTCATATCAGGACGGGTGCCGATTTGTGACAATGCGCACTCATGGCGACTTTATAGTGCTGCCCCAATGGGAGACCATGCCACCAACATCATGACCTGATATCCCACTCAGTCACATTATCATGACACTGAACCAACCGGTCCTTGCCCTATCCTAATAATGGCAAGTGCCTGGCTAGGAAGCGACAAGTATCAATTTTTATGTCATTGGTTTGACTCGACCAGGGTCCGAACCCACGATCCCACGGTCTACTAACACGGGAGATAGACACTCTAACTCATTCGGCCATCCCGTCTGGTCTTATTAGGCTTGTAGCACACTCAATCGTGGATGGATACCAAAATAGATCAATCCGCATAGAGGCTGAATCTAGTCTGATATCAATTAGCAATGTAGCTTCATATCATATATCAAAGAGTCTGGATTACTGGCATAGACTAAAAATCCTCAAAATCTACTCCCTTGAACATCGATGTGACAGATATTGAATGATATACACCCGGAAACTGATTGATGACAAAGTACCTAACTATGGCATACTATGGTAGCTATCATTCAAAAAGATATGGTTGATTTGGTAAGGTACCAGCCATAAATACAAAAGCCTCAGTTATCAAAAACACTGTGGGAAGGAAGTATTTCTGTCCAAGGAGTACAGCCACAATACAACGCCAGCTTACATAACAAGTCAATCAAACTTGCATGTACAATCGTTCAAAAGGCAGCTTGACAGGGTGTAGGCTTCACGACAATACCAGATGAACCACACATTCCAGGATTCACCCAGCTAGCACCAGCAGATTCAAATTCACATGACAAAACTGAACAGTGTCCTCACCACATGTGGTGGACATTGATAATAGAGTGTCCAAGTTGGCCCAAGCATACAACTGAAACACTTTAGCATCTAATGCAACCTGCGATATGTATAAGTCCTTGTAATTTAGATGATTGACATACCATGTTAATAATTGATCTGCTCCCCCAAGTTTGGGTTTATTTATCACCAGTCAAAACGTACCCAACTTGCCAAACTTTATTTATCACCAGTCAAAACGTACCCAACTTGCCAAACTTTCCCCCGTCCTGATATGACCTTAGATGTTGCTAGGACGTAAAAACAACAACAAACAAACAAACAAACTTTCTTTTGAATGGAGTATTTAACTTGAAATTAAAGTTGCATGATCCGATGGTTTTGAATTTTTACTTTTGTTTTAGGTAAATAAACATATCAGGTTGAACGTTATGTTGTGGATGGTAATGAAAATGGTAACCACAGATTCCACTTCCTGTTCCATACTAAGGCAGCTTTTGCCCATATTTAGACTGCGTTGTCATTCACTCCTACTACTTACTGCAAGTACGGGTTGACTCTTTTATCTACATCCCCCCCCATGCTTACCACCAGTGAAGCCACGACTGTTCAGCCATCTCCAAGTGTTGTGGATGATCTCTTGACCTCCAAACCACACGTTGCTGATTGGCGGGTTCTGTGACGTCATGGCCTTGTGGAGGAACAGCCTTGTCTCGTTGTTGGGGATTTGCGCCAGGTAAGTGCCATCATGGGACCTGTAGCGATGGGAGTGGAAGTGAACCACACACAATCATTTCACCAGGTGAAATGCCACATACAAGAGTAGATTGACATCATCACGAAGCCTGGTTTAAAGACAATTCTAGAACCATGTGATGCATGCTCACCAAGTGCATAATAGATATGTTAAACTGGAATTGTATGCAGCTACTATTACAACTAATAGTCAATATTATGCTTCGATTATCAAACAAGATTTTCATGTGGTTATTATTGCAACTGATATTGTCATTTATGTACCAACAAATTGTAAAGAACGGCCGGAAGACCAGTGCTCTGGCGCTGACAAAAGACATTATTCGCTGAATAAAATATATTTAGTGAAAAGAAATGGTGTATTTATGCTGCCCATAACGGTTAAGTCTAATGACTTTTTTCCGCCACTAGACAGTAATAGTCTCATAGTTCCCCTTGTTTGGTTACTTTCAGTTGTGTAGTTATCTAAGTACTGCATGCATTCTTTCTCTGTTTGTAAGCATTCTCCCATATCTCCCTACCCTTTGTGAGTCTGTTCGTTCTACAATTGGTTATTGTTGTTTGGTTATCTATAGTTATTTTCTCTGACTGCCTTCACTTTGTTGTGTTAGTGGTCATTAGTTTTGGGGTTTTTTTCTTCTTTTTTTTCTTTTCTTGAAGATTTATACTGCCTATCATGGATAAGTCTGAATAGACTTGTTTTCACCATTATACAGTTTGTCGATAGAAAGCCCGAGTCTACACTTTTACTGACCCAAGGGATTTTTAACTTCCCACACCATATAGACATGGTATGAGAGCAACTGGCCTTTGATGACACTGTAAGTTATACACAGCGGTGGAAATCCAAATTGGCAGAGGTGGGGGCACGGGGAGCTTTAAGTTCTAAGTTTAACTCCTGGTGGTTAGGATGCCAGCCCTGAAATGGCAACCAGTATAGGTTCGAAACCCACTCTAGGCGCAATGTTCCCTTTTGTTTACATCCCGGTCCCCCCTTGACTTTGGTGCCATGACCAGGATTCTGTAGATGCTGTGCCCTGTTTTGTGTTGAACCGTCCTTGTGTGTTTGTACTGTAAGTACGCTATCTAGATATTTGTAATTGTAAAGTATGCTAGTTTCAATCTGCTCTCTGGATATTTGTAATTTCATCATATAGACTTACAATTCCAGGGGGAGGAGGTGCACTGACCTCCCCAGGTGAAATGTCACATGCACAAGTAGGCATGGGTAGGTCAATTACATCAAGGAGCCTAGATACTTTACTGATTGGGAAAAGCCTAGATTTTGATATAGAATAACAATTACTTTGATGGTCAATATTCTTATTTGATTCATATTTTCATTATTCAAAGCGGTGCACAGCAAGTACAAAGAATGGCCAGCATCCAACAGTCATTATGTGTATGCCTATCAGGCAAGTTCTTGACAAAATAGACATCATATGCGTTTAGTTCCAGATAATTGTAGAATTCTCGGCATTTAGTTCTAGATAATCCTAGAATTAGTTCAATCTAGATTTAGAGCTAAGTAAGGAAATTATGAGAAAACCTACTTTGAGTAGGCCGTAATAGTAAATTTGAAGCCCTTTCAATCCACCCTTATATCCTATGAAACTCCACCCATCCCTTCCCTATATGACGTCACCGAGTGGGCTATGTGAGCTCTAACTCAATAGGGAAGGACTGATCAGTTCAGGATGCAAAGCAGTTAATATTTTACTAGAATTTCAATATTTTGTTAGAATATATAAGGAATATTCATGTGAAGAATACATGCTAAAATTCATGTGACCAGACCTTTAAGTAAATAGTATATAATATAAGGAATATTCATGTAAAGAATAAATGCTAAGTAATCATGTGACCTGACCTTTATGTGCATAATAGTATGTAATATAAGGAATATTAATGTAAAGAATATGTGTTAAAAATCATGTGACCTGACCTTTATGTAAATAGTATATAGTATAAGGAATATTCATGTAAAGAATACATGCTAAAAATCATGTGACCTGACCTTTATGTAAATAGTATATAATATAAGGAATATTCATCTAAAGAATACATGCTAAAAATCATGTGACCTGACCATTATGTAAATAGTATATAATATAAGGAATATTCATGTAAAGAATATATGCTTAAAAATCATGTGACGTAACCTTTATGTAAATAGTATATAATATAAGGAATATTTATGTAAAGAATACATGTTAAAAATCAGGTGACCTGACCTTTATGTAAATAGTATATAATAATAGGAATATTCATGTAAAGTATACATGTTAAAAATCATGTGAACTGACCGTTATGTAAATATTATACAATATAAGGAATATTCATGTAAAGAATACATGCTAAGTAATCATGTGACCTGACCTTTATGCACATAATAGTATATAATATAAGGAATATTCATGTAAAGAATACATGTTAAGAGTCATGTGACCTGACCTTTATGTAAATAGTATGTAATATAAGGAATATTCATGTAAAGAATACATACTGAAAAATCATGCGACTTGACCTTTAAGTAAATAACATGTAATATAAGGAATATTCATGTAAAGAGTACATGTTAAAAATCATGTGACTTGACCTTTAAGTAAATAGTGCAATTGTACTGGTAGCATTGGCTACTACTCTGGGAAGGGCTTACGAATAACATTTTAGCCATTTCGCCGGATGGGCGAATGTGGAAGGAATGGTTGTGAGATAATCATAATCAAATCAGACCTCGATGGCCGAATGAAGTGAGTACCCGGTGCCCGTCTTGGTAAATCATTGGTTGGAACCCTTGTCGAGTCAAGCTGATGACGTAAAATGTATACTTGTCACTGCCTAGCCCGGCGCTCGGCATCACTACTAGGATAGGACAAGGCAATGGAATGAGGAAGACCAATTGTCCGCGATTGAAATCCCCCGTCCACTTCCACCCCATTTAATCAACTAATGTACCACCAACAAATTTCAAAAGGAAAAGAAATCAAGAGAATCAAATCCCTCCAAGCGGAGTTCCAATTGTATGACGTCACTTACCGACAGCTGTTGCGGGCGTCCGGCCAACTCCTCGCTGACGTCACAATGTAGTAGCAATTCTTGCCGACACAGCCGATACTGGGAAGACTAGGTTCAGCCCAGGAATTGTCTGAAGCACGAAATTGCAATTGAACATTGTGGTCTGTTAGTGTAGTGAGATGCACTGATCTCCCCAGCTGAAATGCCACATGCACAGGTAGATTGCATCGGGGAGCCCAGGTAGTGTAATGGTTAGGATGCTAGCCTTGGATGAGTTTTACTCCCAAACTGAGGTTTCTTCCCACGTAACTTTCCTTTATCAATCTTGGATTCATTTGACATCCTAGCAACATCTAAGGTCACATCAGGACGGCTAGCGACTTGTGACAGTGCGCACTCATGGCAACTTTATAGTGATGCCCCACTGGGAAATCAGGCCGCCAGCACCATAACCGGATATCCCACACAGTCACATTATCCTGATACTGTGTTAACCAGTCTTTGTCCTATTCTATTAATGCCGAACGCTAGGCTAGGTAGAGATAAGTATCAATTTTGGGTGTCACAGGTTTGACTCGGCCAAGATTCGAACCCCGACCTTCCACATGGGAAGCCTGCACTATTCCCGATTTTGCCATCACGTCCGGTGATGGTTGATATAATTGAAGCTGACCGTTGAAATCTCACTTATTATTCAAAATATGACCTATATACACCAAATTCTTTGACAAATAAAATTCCTAGTTTCCTATATTTTTGATCCACTGCCTCACTTGGCAACCCGCTAGGGGCAACAAGCAGTGATGGTCGCTGGTAAATCCAGGTTCCTAGGTGCTGCCACCTAGTGGATTCCTAGATTTTGCGTCACAGAATTCTACATTATCGTTGTGATAGACCATGTCCTACTCCACTTGAGGAATAAAATATTAACACTGAGATAGATTCAAGCCCCAGGGGGCTCCCTGGTTTATTCCATCATGGTCCAAATAGAAATGACCTGTCGGGTATAGCACGTAACCTCTCCCGGGGGGTGACCACTGGCAATAGGTCTAACAGTCCACCCTATAGGGACTGTTTCTGCTAGTGTGCTGCCACCTGTTGTCACTTCTTAGCAAACAGGGGTCAACGTAGTCACGACCACCAATGTGTGGTAGTGGGGCTCATGGCGGACTACTGCATCATCAACATAGTTTCCTAAAAGATATCTCGGCGCAAACTTCAAACTCAAGGACTATCTATCTAATAATCTGTACAAAAGTGTAACTGACAGCTGGTGTCATAGTGGCAGAAGTAGGAACTAGGTCCTCAGTGTATAGTGTAGAGTGTAGGTCAGAGGATTTCAAAGGAAGTGCAGGTGAATAGTGTCTGTTTTTTTAATTCCTATAACTTCCTTATAGAGCACGTATATAATGTTGAAGTGCCTTCTCTGTGCCTCTACTGAATACAGGTAGCCGTTGCTGGGGGGGGGGGGGGGGGGGGGGGGGGGGGGGGGTATGGTGGAGGTGGAGTGGGGGTGGTGGTGGAGGCCTTCCACTCTACAACATATATATATACTAACTGGTTGACTGACTTCAATGTGTATACATCGTGGTGTGAGTGTGGTGAGGGTGAGGGGCAAGAAGGGAGCATGCACAAAAATCAGCGGTATGTGAGTATAGGTTGGTTGTTGGAGTTTTACATCCTGGCAACATCTAAGGTCATATCAGGGCAGGTACCGACTTGTGACAGTGCACACTCATGGTGACTTTATAGTGCTTCCCCACTGGGAAATCAGGCCACTGGCACCATGACCCGATATCCCACTCAGTCACATTATCCTGACACTGAGCTAACCACTCCTTGCCCTATCCTATTAATGCCAAGCACCAGGCTAGGAAGCGACAAGTATCAATTTTAAAAGTGATTGGGAACTGGGACACAAACCGGCCTTTGCCGGATATCAACGGACCAATGACTGGCTGAACGTATGGCTAACGTGTTCCAACCTATCCGGACCTACCCCTAACGTGTGCATAACGTACGGCGATGTACGCTGAGCATACACCGAGCGTATGAGAAATGTATGAGCCATATGGTGACATACGTTGACAATTTTGAACATGGACAAACAATTTTTAGCGGCTCGACCTACGCCGACCTATGATGATGTATCCCGAGCGTACTCGACGTATACCCAACGTATATGTAATGTATGATGCCGTATGCCGACGTGTTGGTCGAAAACCGCATACGTCGGCATACGCGAAGACCATACATCATAGTGTAACAGCTCCTTTAAACACAAAACACCAAATACAACAACTTAATTGAAATCACCATGAAATGTATATTTCACCTGGTAACTGGCAAAATGCTATACATAGCAACCTCTTAAAACTGCGCAGTCCAATGAAATTTTCGACACCAAAGCACTCACCTCGATTTGTTTCTACTTATTCAATTTAGATATGGGCGCAGTTATTAAACATTTGTTGCTTTATAAAAGAGAATCATAATCCTCGCTTTAAATTGCAATCGAGATTAGCGTTCAGAGATCTGCAATTGCACTAAGTGCTGATCAAACCACTGGATGCGCAAAGATACTCACCAGCGCAGCTGTAATTTCTGGCAAACCTTTCCCACAGTGCTGAGAGATCTGCGATTGTACTAAGTGCCGAGTAAACCACTGGAGGTGCAGAAGCACTCAGCAGCGCAGCTGTTATTGTTGGCAAACTTTTCCCACAGTGCTGAGAGGTCTGCGATTGTACTAATTGCCTAGTAAACCACTGGAGGTGCAAATACACTCACCAGCGCAGCTGTAATTGGTGGCAAACTGTCCACAGACAGTGCTGAGAGATCAGCGATTGCTCTAATTTTCGCCATTTTATGTCAGAACCCTTTCTTTCTCTGCATGGTTGTTCGGAAATCCATTAAAACTTATTAGAATAACACTTTTACTACTTTATTCACTTTGGAATCCAATCACACAACGGTGTGCAAACCCTGGCATTGCTAACGGATTGCTAAGATCAGGGCCACATTCAGGGTCCGTCACGCTAGTCTGAACTGCACAAGCAGTTTGTCGCCTCAAAAATGGCCGCCCCCTTAGGCGGCGGCCATTTGCAATGGAAAAGCTGTGCTGTCATTGGCTGAAACCACTGAATACTGTGGCCATTTTCGAGGCGCTTTTTGTCTCCTATCTCAAAAGGGAGGCATCGCCGAGACGTCGCCGAGACGCACCCTGAACGCAAATAGGCCAAAAAGCATCGCCGAGACGTCGCCGACGCACCTTCGAGATGGACCCTGAACGCGGCCCAGTTGTACAACTAACCTTGTTTTTGAATCAAGATGGCGTGAGTGTGGGATCAGTCTACATATCTAGAGGTTTTTTGTTTGTTTGTTGTTGTTTTACGTCCTAGCAACATCTAAGGTCATATCAGGACGGGTACCAACTTGTGGCAGTGCACACTCATGGCGACTTTATAGTGCTGCCCCACTGGGAGACCAGACCGCCAGCACCATGACCTGATATCTTTTTTTTTCCTTCTTTTTTTTTGTGTTTAATGATCCCCCAGCACAAAGAGTAGACATCAGCTATTGGGGGGTCATACCATGACCCGATATCTGACACAGTCACATTATCCGGGTACGGAGCTAATCAGTATTTAAAGTTGCATAGTCCGATGGTTTTGAGTTTCTGTCATTTTTCTGACATAAATATACTAAATTGATCGTTATAATTTACCATACTTTAGTCTGAAGTAACTTTTATTTTAAATGGCTAACTTCTGAGATATTTGAAGTGCAAAAATGTCAAATTAGTTTTGGCAAGCATGCCAAAATTCTGACTCCATAGGCTTCTGCAGTAACAGGTTCTATTGAATTGGCTTGGTATTCCCTTCTATGCGGCAACAAGGGCTTAATAAGTGAACCAGTATCTATATTAGATATGTAGAATCAAATCTAGATAATTGTTTTGTTTTTGACAATTTGATGCTTGGTCGGACTATGCAGCTTTAAGTTGGATATGTAGGTACACATCTAGATAAGTGTTTTGCTTTTTGGAAATTTGATGCTTTAAAGTTGCATAGTCCGATGGAAACATCAAATTTGCTAAACCAAAATAATTATCTAGATTTGATTGTTCATATTTAACTTAAATACTGGTGTACTTATTAAATATTTGTTGCCACAGAGAAGGAAATACTGAGGCAATATAATAGAACCTGTTACTGCATAAGCTTATCGTGTCAGAGTTTGGGCATGCTTGCTAAAAGTAAAACTAATTGTTACATGTTTGCACTTCAAATATCTCAAAAAAGTTTGCCATTTCAAATAAAAGCTGCTTCAAACTAAAGGTAAGGTAGATTATAACGATCAATTTAATATATTTTTCTCAGAAAATTACAGAAACTCAAAACCATCGGACTATACAAATTTAAAGTTGCATAGTCCGATGGTTTTGAATTTCTGTACTTTTTCTGAGATAAATATACTACATCGATCACTAGTATCTACTTTACATTAGTTCAAAGTTACTTTTATTTTAAATGGTAAACTTTTGAGATATTTTGAGTGCAAACATGGCAAATTAGTTTTGGCAACCTTGCCAAAACTCTGACACCATAGGCTTCTGCAGTTGTTTGTTTGTTTGTTGTTGTTTTACGTCCTAGCTTCTGCAGTAACAGGTTCTGTTAAATTGACTCAGTATTGCCTTCTACGCAGAAACAAATGCTTAATAAGTGCATCAGTATCTAAGTTAGATATGTAGAATCAAATCTAGATTATTGATTTGGTTTTGAAAATTTGATATTTCATCAGCTTTAAACAAACTCACAGAACTTACTGTACTGAATGAAAGCGAGAAGTAGTGCCCATTGCCATGGAGATATTGTTGCCATGGTCACGCCTGTGTGTAGGCCTATGTAGTATGTCACGCTATGTGTATGGGTGATCCTCCAGCAACCGTGTGATCAGATAGATGTGTGGGTGAGGACTGGGGGGACTCGACACGGTAGTACCGGCAAGGTGACTGTGTATATGTGGGTGGGTGGATGTGTGGGTGTGGGTGTGTGTAGGTGTGGTGGTCTATTTACCGGTGTAGCGGTAAAATGTTGTCATCATTTTTACTTTGTCCCCGGGAAATATTATACTTGTGTAGCGGTAAAATGTTGTCCCCATTTTTATTTTGTCCTAAGGAAATATTATACTGGTGTAGTGGTAAAATGTTGTCCCCATTTTTATTTTGTCCCCAGGAAATATTATACTCGTGTAGCGGTAAAATGTTGCCCCCATTTTTATTTTATCCCCAGGAAATATTATACTGGTGTAGCGGTAAAATGTTGTCCCCATTTTTATTTTATCCCTGGGAAATATTATACTGGTGTAGCGGTAAAATGTTGTCCCCATTTTTATTTTGTTCCCGGGAAATTTTGTACTTGTGTAGCGGTAAAATATTGTCCCCATTTTTATTTTGTCCCCAGGAAATATTATACTTGTGTAGCGGTATAATGTTGGCCCCAATTTTATTTTATCCCCCCAGGAAATATTATACTGCTGTAGAGGTATAATGTTGGCCCCATTTATATTTATCCCCGGGAAATATTATACTGGTGTAGCGGTAAAATGTTGTCCCCATTTTTATTTTATCCCCAGGAAATATTATACTGGTGTAGTGGTAAAATGTTGTCCCCATTTTTATTTTATCCCCAGGAAATATTATACTGATGTAGCGGTAAAATGTTGACCCCATTTTTATTTTGACCCCGGGAAATATTATACTTGTATAGCAGTAAAATGTTGTCCCCAATTTTATTTTGTCCCTGGGAAATATTATACTGGCATAGCGGTATTATGTTGTCCCCATTTTTATTTTGTCCTGTGAAATGTTATACTGGCGTAGCAGTATAATATAGTCATAATCGAGCAGGAAACACAAACGGAGTATTGGCGGTAGTAGGTGAAAAGCTGGTTGGCCTCCCACTCAATATTCTTCTTTTTTTTAAAGATAAAACCAGGAGAGGAGATCGGCACCTGAGGGGAAATAGAAGAGGTGTGAACGGAGTGGAGTCTGGACAGCAAGTTAAGCAGGAATTGCTTATGAGGGGTTCATAACCTTGACGGTTACAGGCTGCAGGACTGCAGCATTAGAAAACGGCCGTGATAATAAATCGCTCAGTTTTTTGGTGGAAGAGTCAATTTCAGAGAGAGTGGTTGTAGAAGCGGGGAGTTCTTTACGACAATAATGACAAGTGATTGGAGCAGAACCAGCTCTCTCTGGTCCGATTTTAGTAGTGCACTTGTGTCCAGTCGCCAAAAGGTTAGGAGGAAGGGAGGGGGAAAGATGGGATCTGCAGCAAGAAGGTGGAAAGCGAAACTGTAAAAAAGGGAAAGGGCCCCACCCAAGCAAAACAACTCCCTTGATCAGGGGGAGGAGTAAGCCTGGGAGACAAAAAAAGAAAGGGTAGTTTTGAGGAAAATAGAAGTGAGGGGAGTTGCGTCAAAGGGCCACGCCTCCTTGCCCTGTGGTAACCAGTCGGTGAGCCTGAGACATGGACAGAATAAGAGGTTGAAGGTGAAAAGCTGGCTGGCTACCCCGACAGGAACTCTTTTCAGACATGATCAAGGAGGAGACTGCAACGGAGAGGTGGTACAAGAGGTGTGGACAAGGTGGAGTCCGGACGGCAAGTGAAGCAGCAATTGACTTCTGGGTTGTTTGTAACCGTACGATGGTTACCGTTGCAGAACTGCAACATTATAGAGAGGCTCCGATAAATCGGCTCAATTTTTGGTTGAAGAATAATCTTCTGGTGGGATGGTTGTAGAAGCTGGGGGATGTCTTTACAACGATTAAACGACGAGTCATTGGGGCGGTCCAGAATCACTCTGGTCCAGCAGACAGCAGCACAAGGGTTTCCGAGGAAGGACGGGTAAAGATGGGTCCAGTGTGGTTCCAGCAGCGAGAACAAAGCGAGAGAAACGTAAAGGTAAATGCCCCACCCAAGCACACAACTCCCCTGGTCAGGGTGAGGAGTATGCCTGGGAGAAGAAAAAAAGGGTAAAGTCTAGGAAAGAGAAATGAAGAGAGTTGAGTCAAAGGACCGTTTCTATTTGCTCTATGATGACCAGTTGGCGAGCAAAAGACACGGACAGAGTAACAGTAGAAAGTGAAATGCTGGCGGGCTCCCCCTCCTGGAACTCTTTTTAGACATATCAAGGAGGAGAAAGGCCAGCAGAGAGGAGATAGAGAGAGGGGTGGACGAAGTGCGGTCCGGATAGCAAGTGATCTGAAGCAGCAATTTTAAAGGGGGCACTTGTATACTGCTACACCGACCCGGGGATAGTGAGCGGGAATGTGGTGACACAGGGACAGGGCGAGCAGAGCGGAGTGGCGGGTAAGGGAGGAGTGTTTGTTTGTGTGTCACTGTTAGTTGGTTTGGTGTTGTTTTACGGCCAACCAGACAGGATGGCCGAATGAGTTGAGCATCCGTCCCCCGTTTTGGTAGATCGTAGGATCCCAACCCACGGTTTCGAACTCTGCCCGAGTCAAACCAATGACTTAAAAACTCGGCATTATTACTATTAGGATAGGGCAAGGACTGGTTGGTTCAGTGTCTGGATAATGTGACTGAGTGGGATATCGGGTCATGGTGCAGGTGGTTTGGTCTCCCAGTGGGGCAGCACTATGAAGTCGCCATAAGTGTCCACTGTCACAAGTCGGTACCCGCCCTGATATGCCCTTAGATGTTGCTAGGATGTGAAACTCCAACAACCAACCAACGTTTAAGCAACTGGGAGACCACGCCACCTGCACCATGACACGATATCCCACTCAGTCACATTATCCCGATACTGAGCTGGCCAGTCCTTGTCCTATTCTATTAATGCCAAGCGCCAGGCTAGGTAGCAACAAGTATTGATTTGATGAGTCATTGGTTTCACTCGGCTGGGATTCGAACTCCCGACCTTCCGCCTGGGAAGCCTGTACTACTGATTCAGCCACCACACCCGGTCTTCGAAGAGGGCTGTGGGAAGCTGATTTAACCTGGTGGGGAGTTTTTTTTTTACTGCTCGTCTGCAAACAACAACAAACACGAAAAAAATCTGTGAAAAGTTGCAAACATAGCAATGCCGCTGTAAATGAATAATATTCCCCGTGGAATAGTTTTATTCCCCAAACAATATTGTCGTTAGGGGTGATGAAAATGGGAAATATTGCGCCTGGAGCAGGATGTCGAACCCACACCTCTTGCCATTCCGGGGCTAGCGTGCTAACCATTAAACCACCTAGGCTCCCTGATGCAATCACCCTGTCCACGCTTACCTGTCTATGTGCCTCCTTGCCTGGCAGGGCAGTGCAGACCACTACAAATTAAGTACAATATTATACTGAACTAAAACTGACCTGGGTGTGGGGGGGTGGGGGGATATTATACCGGTATAATGATGCCTCCTGTGGGGCTATACCACCCTCTATTAATTGCTAGCAGACCGGATGGCCAAATGAGTTGAGCGTCCGTCTCACATTTTGGTAGATCATGGGATTCAAAGCCTGGTTGAGTCAAACCAATGACTTAACAATTGATACTTGTCACTTCCTAACCAGGCGCTCAGCATTAATAGGATAGAGTAAGGACTGGTTGGCTCAGTGTCAGGATAATGTGACCGGTCATGGTGCTGGTGGCCTGGTCTCGCAGTGGGGCAGCACTATAAAGTTGCCATCAGTGTACACTGTCACAAAGTCGGTCTCAGTCCTGATATGACCTTAGAGATGTTGCCAGGACGTAAAACTCCAACAACCAACTAACCAATTCCTAGCATGACACACAAGCAAAGCTTCATTGGGCTCGAGATGTTGTAATTTGTTTAATTTGTTCTAATGTGTGGCATAGGGTCATGATGCTAGCAGCCTGGTCTCCCCGTGAGGCAGCACTATAACGCCGACATGGGTACGCACTGTCACAAGTCGGTAATGTAGCCGTCCTACTAGGCCTATGGCCTCAGACGTTGGTAGGACGTAAAAGTAAAACCCCAGCGGTACCCACCGTAACATGACCATAGATGTTGCAAGGACATACAACCCCAGCAAACAAACACCAACCAAGCTCCACATCGGCCAATGACTGATTACTGAGTGATAATTCAACCAAAGTTAATAAATTAACCATGAATATATTATGGTCTTGTAATATGACCTACATGCACTTACACTCGCTAATCGTATGCCACATAGCATTAAGCTGACTTAGTTTGCAGTCTCTGAACTGAGATGTTATTTTCTTCTTTAAAATAAAAAGTATTATATAACTAAGTAACCAACACAATCATGTTTACTGTACAGAAACTGTTTTTCCGGAGTTAGCATGCTCCACTTTGTATACTATGTTGCGTGAACTTTAACCTCTCTCAAGTCTGTGTCTCGTCATGTCGTCTGCCAAGTGAATCCCTACCTGGTTAGTCTACTTCTTCTGTGTGTACAACCTGACATGTGGCTAAAGGGCCTGTCACACTATGGCGGATTGAGCAATGGACAGAAACGGACAAAGAATATTCTAGTCTGGTGTTATTCGGACTAGAAATGTATCGATTATGTAACGGATGGGTAACGGGCGGTAGCGGATGGTAATGGTTGATAACGTATCTAATGATCAATGGACAATTCAGAATACAAAAAGAACTATAATGAATGGCAACGGACGTGTAATGGATTTGTAACAGACGGGAATGGACAGAAACAGACGGGAACGGATGGGGACGGACGGGGAATGGACGTGGAATGGACGGTAACAGATAATACCCGCATAGGTCAGTCCGGCGCAATCCGTTAGAAGTTTTGTGCATGCTCAAAACTTGCAACGATTCGGGCCGGATATCAACGGATATGCAACGGATATGCAACGGATATGCAAGAGACACAAACCAGACTTTGCCGGATATCAACGGACTTTGTTTGGTTTCTTTCCATTTCCCCAATCTGGTGATTGTAAGGTATGTAAGTATACGAACACCCCCCCCCCCCCACCAACACGGCGTGACGTCATGACTGTCGAACCAATAAAGTTAGTTACATTACAGAATCCACTGTGTCGATACATCTTTACATGGTGTCAGATGTTAAAGACGAACTATGGCACTTCACGGGTTGAAACCTCCAGGAAATCTGAACCTGGACGAGAAGATGGCGGTCAATTGGCGATGCTGGATGCAGGCATATGAAATATACGCTGTGGCCGCAGGTATATCGACGAAGACGGAAAGGATTCAATGCTGCGTCTTCCTCCATGTCGCAGGGGTGGAGGCGCAGAAAGTGCATAGGACGTTTGCACTCGACGGACCAGACAAAGACAAAATAGCTCCCTTGATCGACGCGTTTACCAGGTACTGTGAAGGGAAGACAAATATAACGGTCGTTCGATACGAATTCTATTCTTTTAATCAGGGTGACCAGAACATGGATTCTTTTATTAGGGAGCTCAAGCACAGAGTACAATACTGTTGTTATGAACAATTGGAAGCTTCTTTACTGTGCGATAGAATCGTATGCGGTGTGACAGATGATACCTTGAGAAACAGATTGTTACAGATGCCTGATCTCAAGTTGGAGGAATGCATACAACTATGTCGACTAAGTGAGATCAAATCGACACAAGTCAAGCAGAGGGAATCACATCAGGTCGATGCTGTAAATACGGGATATAATCGGGGACAACGGTCGTCGGGTGGAACGTCTCCCTGGTTACGGCGGCCCAGCGGTCGAGGTAAGATGCAACAAGCAAGTCGAGGCGCGGGGAACAAGTGTAGTCAATGTGGCTATACGCACGCGTCAGGGACATGTCCGGCTCGAGGAAAGGAATGTCTGGGATGTCGAAAGATTGTTCATTTCGTAAGGATGTGCCGGATGCAACAAGATCCAGGAAGGAATGCGGCTATCTACGAAATTGATGTGAAGGATGACGCCATCGACAATCAGGAGGAGAACAGTTACGAATATAATGTGAATGGAGACCTATTTGTGGGCACAATAGGTGCTAGTGACAGTAAAGACAAAGATTTGTGGTACACTAGTTTTTGTGTCGATGGCCTGAATATCCGTTTTAAATTGGATACAGGATCAGAGGCGAATATTTTACCCTTAAAGATATACACTAAGATAAATACAGCATGTTTAAGTCCATCGGTGTGTCACTTAGTGACATATGGTGGACACAGGATACGCCCCCATGGGGAGGTATCCCTTAATGTCGAGGGTCACATAATTAAATTTCAGGTAACGGATGCCGGGTGCGCAATACTGGGGAAGCAGTCGTGTGTCCAATTAGGCTTGCTGGCACGCTTGGATGTCATCGACGCGATCGACGATCATACTGTCGCAAACGAATTGGTAAGACAATATTCG
Source organism: Branchipolynoe longqiensis (assembly GCA_030323885.1). Classification (NCBI taxonomy): domain Eukaryota; kingdom Metazoa; phylum Annelida; class Polychaeta; order Phyllodocida; family Polynoidae; genus Branchipolynoe; species Branchipolynoe longqiensis. The sequence continues at coordinate 25,452,474 of CM059202.1, read as the reverse complement.
CATGTGTTTCAGGGTTTAGGGCTAATCAAAGTTAACGCTAAGATTCACATTGATAATAATGTATGCCCTGTAATCGACCCTCCACGTCGAGTGCCTTTAGCCATTGTAAATGATGTGAAAGTGGAATTAAAAAGAATGTTAGACTTAGGAGTCATAATACAACAGGACGAACCTACCCCTTGGGTTAACTCTGTAACTATAGTACGTAAACCTGGAAAGCTAAGAATATGCCTAGACCCTACTAAATTAAATAAAGCTATACTAAGAGGCCCATACCCAGTAAGAACTATAGAAGAGGTAGTAGCAACGTTACATGGTGCCAAATATTTGTCAGTGCTTGACGCAAACAGCGGGTATTGGCAAATCGAACTGGACGACAGTAGTTCTAAGTTATGCACATTCAACACCCCATGGGGCAGGTTCAGGTTCACTCGACTCCCTTTTGGAATCAAAACAGCCGGGGACATCTTCATCCAGGAGATGAATGGCATTCTGATGGATCTCCCTGGGGTACAGGTCATCACAGATGATATTTTGGTGCACGGAGCAACAATTCATGAACATAACTTACGACTAGAGGCTGTTCTGAAGCGAGCTAATCAAGTGAACCTGAAACTGAACCCGAAGAAGTCGAAAATATGTAAGACAGTTGTTAACTATGTAGGACATGTTATAACGTCGGACGGTATAAAACCTAATATAGATAGAATAGAGGCAATTGTCGACATGCCAAGCCCTTCAGACAAACCAGCGTTACAACGGTTCTTAGGGATGATTGGTTATGTACACAAATTCATCCCCAACATGGCACATATTACAAGTCCATTAAGACAAGTCCTAAAAAAAGATGTGGCTTGGCATTGGGAAACAGACCAGGCACTAGCTTTCGAGAAATTGAAATATTTATTAACTAATGCACCGGTATTAAGGTATTTCAGTGGTAGAGAACATATTGTTCTGCAAGTCGATGCATCCAAGTTTGGATTGGGTGCTACCTTGTTCCAGAATAAGTTACCAGTGGCAATGGCATCAAAAGCACTAGACAACACCCAAATTAGTTACGCAGTGATAGAGAAGGAATTATTAGCCATTTGTTTCGGTTGTAAAAAGTTTCATGATTATATTTATGGTAACGAAATCACAGTAATAACAGATCATAAACCCTTAGTAGCGATAATGATGAAACCTGTGCATTCCCTATCGGCAAGGATGCAACGAATGCGTACGAGGCTTCAGAACTACAATATTGAGGTACAATACTTGAAGGGTACTGAATTATTCTTTGCAGATACCCTGTTGAGAGCCCACACGTCGAGTATAAACCCTGACAACCTTTACGATCGGGATTTATCCATAGCCTCAATTGGGATTGATCCGGACGTAATCCAAGCCGTTAAGCGTGAAACAATGTTGGATTCGACATTAAAAAGAGTTGTTGAATTAGCGCTACATGGATGGCCTATGGAGGGAAAGGCCCTCGACTCAGATGTTCAGTTGTTTTTCAGATTTAAGGATGACATAACTGTGTTCGACGGAATTCTATTGAAAGGCTCACAAATAATTATCCCTAAATCCATGCAATCGGATATGTTAACAAAGTTACATGAGGCTCACTTAAGGATAGTAAAAAGCAAACAATTGGCGAGGGACACGGTATTCTGGCCGGGATTAATGGGGTCATTAGAAGACAAAGTATCACGGTGTGCTGTTTGTCAAGAGTGTCGAAAAATGCCAGCAAAAGAACCATTAATTAGCCATGTTATAACCGATATACCATATAATAAAATCGGAGTTGATTTGTTTCATGTTGGAGATAAGGAATATATGATAATTGTGGACTATTACTCTAAATTCCCAGAAGTACTTGAATTAACAGAAACGACCAGTAGAGCTGTTATTTTGGCCCTAAAACAAACATTTAGTAGATACGGCATTCCAAAGCATGTAGTGTCAGACAACGGGCCCCAATTTGCGAGCAGGGAATTTCGTGAATTTGCTGTACATTATGGATTTAAATCAATATTTACTAATCCAATGAACGCACAAAGCAATGGACAGAGTGAACGCGCCGTCCAAACGTTCAAACACATGATAAAAAAATGTAACAAGGACGGGACAGATATTAACATAGCGATGCTTAACTATCGAAACACAACATTAGAAGGAGTGGGAGCATCCCCAGCTCAAATGCTTATGTCGAGACGTTTAAGGTCTCGTATCCCAGTATTAGATAACACTCTTAAATCGATGATAGAACCATCTAAATCCAAACAACTAACACGTAGACAAATCACCCAAAAGATGTATTTTGACAAACGTGCAGGTCGAGAACAATCATTATTACAAGTAAGTGACAAAATAAGATACAGAAATTATAATAACGAGTGGGAAGTAGGCCATGTCGTAGAAACAGATGAAATGCGGAAAAGGGATTATAAGATACGTAATAACAAGGGGAACATATTGAGAAGAAATAGACGATTTCTTTTCAAATGTCCGCAGGCACAGGTGATAGAACAAACAAAAACAAAAGGACAAATAACACCCACATTACACTCACCTTACATTACGCGATATGGTAGGATCAGCATGCCTCCAAAACGTTTTGAGACGAAGCCCACGAGGTAAAACAGTACACTAGGTCAAACAATGATTTGTCACGCCAATAAAACTGTAAGAAGAGACATGTACGCGTACAAGAATAATATGACGTGACGCTTCGTCTAATAGGTCAAATAAAGAAGGTGAACAATATGGTTCAAGTAAGAATGGACGTTTACCAATGTCGCTCGTACATGTACGTTCATCGGAACGAACGTATAGTAAAACGCAAAACATCGGCCATAATAATTGTATGTATTGATATGTATGTATTTATTGAATAAGTCAGTTGTTAAATACAGATAAATATAAGCAAATGTAACCGATAAATACAAGAAATGTTAACCGATAAATGTAAAGTCATGGCAACGTTGCACACCAAGAGTATATCATATAAGTACAATGAACAATTACCTGATTAATCATTACTTATTATTAAGAGGGGGAGATGTAAGGTATGTAAGTATACGAACACCCCCCCCCCCACCAACACGGCGTGACGTCATGACTGTCGAACCAATAAAGTTAGTTACATTACAGAATCCACTGTGTCGATACATCTTTACAGTGATGTGTGACAGAGCCTTTAGACCAACTTATTTCAAACTTCGGCAGTGCAATCTAATTCAGCACGAGACATTTAATATACATGTATAATCGGTAGAGCGCGGGCCTTGCATGCGGAAGGTCTGGAGTTCAGTTCCGGGTCGAGTCAAACCAGTGACTTTAAAATTGATATGTGTCGCTTCCTAACCTGGTACTCGGCATTAATAGGATAGGGCAAGGATTGGTTAGCTCAGTGTCAGGATAATGTGACTATATATATAATTATATCTAGTCATCTATAATTATCTATAATTATATATAACTAAATAAAATTATATAGAATTATATATAACTATATAGAATTATATATATAATTTTATATATATATATATATATATATATATATATACATATATTTTAATAGGGAAAGGGGCAGTGGAATGAGAGATCAATTTCCGCAATTGAAAAAACCAGTGCTTAATCAACTAATGTCTAAACATTAAATACAAAAAAAAAGATTAAAAAAAGATTTCTCGCATCTGCACATTGCTTTTGTGTCAGAAGAAACCAACAACCATAGTTAATACACCTAGTAGATGGGTTATGGTTAGTGTTCTGTGGATTATATTTAATTATTTCTTTATTTACAGTGCTTTTAGAAGCACTGTTCGAAGACCCACGGTGACACAAATATGTTGAGCTGAGGTTGAATGTTTGCCAGTTTTGCTTGCTTTGAGGGTTTGAGGGTTTGAAAAACACCCACACTTGTCACTCTTCCCTCTGGCCATCCATTGTGTTGTAGGAGCATTCTGGGTCTAGTCCCAGCAGCATTTGAACATGTGAAACTGTTGTTTTCACCACTTCAGTGGTGTTTTGAGTTAACTCGGTGAAAATAAAAACTAATTGCCTCATGGTCTTGATTATGTAATAAATAGCTGGATGAGATGTGGTTTGTTTGGGTTTTGCGTCCTGGCAACATCTCTGGTCATCGGCATTATTAGGATAGGACAAGGACTGGTTGACTCAGTGTCAGGATAATGTGACTGAGTGGGATATTAGGTCATTTAATGCCGAGCGCCAGGCTAGGTTTTGTTTGTTTGTTTATTGTTGTTTTACGTCCTAGTAACATATAAGGTCATAGCAGGACGGGTACGGACTTGGTGACAGTGCGCACTGATGGGAACTTCATACTGCTGCCCCACTGGGATACCAGTCTGCCAACACCATGACCCGATATCGCACTCAGTCACATTATCCTGACACTGAGCCAACCAGTCCTTGCTCACCAGTCCTTCCTCTATCCTAATAATGCCGAGCGTGTGGCTAGGAAGCAACAAGTATCAATTTTTAAGTTATTGATTTGACTCGACCAGGATTCGAACCTACGATCCCACGGTCTACCAACACGGGAGACGGACGCTCTAAAGCCTGGTACACACCTCTCCCGTATACGATTCACGCACTAAAACTGCACTGCCCGACGCGGCGCGACCCATCACAACCCGACCCGTCCCGTTTCCCGACTAAGTTTTAGTCGGTTTCAGTCTTTAGGTGTGTGACCCCCCTCCCATTTCAATCCGACCAGTCCCGTTTCCCGACTAAAAACTGCCTGATTCATTTTTCGAATCCTGTACAGACCTCCCGTATAAGACCTAAAACTGAGTTTTATACGCGAATTGCATGGCTCAGGTGTGTTAGGGGGTCACACACCTAAAGACTGAAACCGACTAAAACTCAAACTTTATTCACGAAACGGGCAGTTTTAGGTTTTATACGGGAGGTGTGTGCCGGCCTTTACTCCCTCATCCATCCCGTCTGCTTAGGTAGTGACAAGTATACATTTTGTAGGTAATTGGTTTGACTCGACTAGGATTCGAACTCCCAACCTTCTGCATGGGAAGCCTGTGCTCTACCGATTCGGCCACCAAGTCCAGTAGTTGGAAAGGTGGGGAGCGGGGGCTTAAATAGGTCTGGTATAGGCCGCTGAGATTGGAGTTGTACTCCAACAAATTTTCTCCAAAAACCTTTGCTTTGTTTTTCAGTTTTTCAGTTCCTAACATGTGGAGGGAGAGTGCTGAGGTCAATTGCTCCAACTGTCCATGCGACGGGGCTGCTAGACAACCTTATATTTTTTTTAAGTGTCGGAAGGCTGGATTAGGGAAATAACCACATTAATTTGCAAGCTAAAGTACTAAATGTATAGTTCAAAGTGAACTATAATAGACCGCTATTTTGGGGTGAATAATTTAATAAATCATGTAAATGATGAAAGCATCAATTTTTCGAAACCAAAACACTTATACAGATTTGATTTTGCATACCCAGCTTAGATACTTGTGCACTTATTAAGCATGTCAATATTTTGACATACTTGCCGAAATCAATTGGGCATGTTTTCACTTGAAGGAGCTCCAAAGTTAGTCAAGTAAAATCAAAGTTACTTCAAGCTAAAGAAAGGTAGATTATAACTATAAACCTAATGCATTTATCTAAAGAATATTGACAGAAATATAAAACCATTGGACTATGCAAATTTAAGCATTTGTTGCTGTATAGATGGGAATACTAATATGTTAGGCCTACTGCTTAAGCCTATGGTATCATAGTTTTTATGTGCACACCAAAAATTGATTTCGCATGTTTGCACTTCATATATCTCCAAAGTCAATCATTTAAAACAATGTTACTTCAAACTAAAGTAGTAGACCGACCTAATATAAACTGGCACAAACTCAAAACTATTGGAATAGGCTGTGCAACGTTAATGTATTGTTCTTATTTCACCTGTACAATTAGAGTACCATATATATAGTCCAACGTTGTTGTTTTTTATCTTCTGCTCATTTCTAAAATAAAAGTATTAGGTTGATTGTTATAATCGACATTACTTTAGCTTAAACAGTTAAAGTAACTTCTATTTTAGCTAAATGGCTAACTTCCCAGTCAACAATTTGAGGTCACCATGACATCGCAGTGATATCACACAAACCTCATGGAGAGGTCACATGTGAGGTCACAGTGACCTCAAATTGAAGCATTACATTGACCTCAGAGTGACCTCACACTGTGACATCACAATAAGCTCACACAATTCTCACACTGTGACATCACAATAACCTCACACAATTCTCACACCGTGACATTACAATAACCTCACACAACACGGACCAAGGACTCTAACGTACACGAGTCATTGGGATCTACGAAACCCAGAGGCGCAATGAAAGTAAAGGGCGTTCTCGGAGCGTCTGAGGCAGGATCCGCGCACGACACCCCGGCCGCGTCAAAATGGTCGGGGGTGCGTCGCGCGCGGTGCTCTGCCGGCCAGTGTCGACCGCCACGTCGGTGAGGCAGAGCAGGAGAGTGCATGTTGGGAAATCGATCGTCAAACTTGGGTATAGGGGCGAAAGACTAATCAAACCATCTCGTAGGTGGTTCCCTCAGGATAGCTGGCACTCATAGTTGCAGTTTCAACCAGTAAAGCGAATGATTAGAGCCCCATCCGACACCGGCGCCTGCCCTGTCGGCACCGGCCCAGCCTTTGGAGCAGCTCACCTTCATCCATGCTGACGGCGAGCCCACCCACCGTAGCACCCACCCCCGCCCATCCGGTGTCATGGTATAAAACCCCGGCCCGATCGCAGCCCCTGCCGTGGCTTCTGCGCATGCGCAGAGTTTGTAAACAGGCGCAGATCGGCTGCAGAACGAATACACACTGCCAGTGTCTATTAAAGATTAATAGAAATGCACAACCCTAACCGTATAAATTTAATATAATCTATCCGTCGAATATGTTTTCTATATGTGTACCAAGCAGATTGTTTCTAAGTGGTGTAGCTTTAGAGATATTTCACTTTTTCTGTATGAAGATTGCACTGACACTCAGAATATCCCAACTTTCACTATTATCTCTGTTTTTAATACTTTCAGCAAAAATTGCTTTTAGGTTACATTAAATACTTCAGATCTTCCTCTTCAATCGCGCATTAAGATATTTTTAATCGATCCAATGAAAGCTTTTAAATTTATTTTACAAAAATAAATGCTTAGTCAACTGTCTTCACGGCAGGGGCTGCGATCGGGCCGGGGGTTTTATACCACGACACCGGGCCTTAACCACCATCCCGCGCCCCCCTCCCGCCCCCCCCCCCCCCCCCCCCCCCCCCCCCCCCTGATGCCGCCTATGATGAAGACAGCCACTGGTTCGCCCGTGGTTATGTCACACCACCACCCCCTCCACCCACGCCCTCATTTCGCCACACCCTCAGATGCCACCGCCCCCTCAAATGCCGCCGCCCACCACCACCCCCGTTCACCCATCGCCTCCCTCCTCCCTACCCGCCGGTCACGCGATTCCGGGAGACGCCACTCAAGCCACCCCTTATCACTGTGTGATACCTCACAGTGTGACGTCATTGTGACATTGATGTGATATCACAGTGATGGCATCATAGTATGAGATGTATGTGACATCACTGTGATACTGTCGTGACCTCACGTGTTAACTGCGTTTGCAGATATTTGATGTGCAAATAGGTCAAATTAATGTTGGCAAGACCATCAACATTCTGAGACCATAAGGTTTCGGTGATAACAAGTTCTATTAGTATGACATGGACTTTGTGTCCTCTTTTATGCAGTAGCACATACTTAATAAAGGCAATTAGTAGCTAAGTTGGACATGTAGGACCTGGAGAAACACTATAAATGCAGCCATGAATGTGCACTGTCACAAGTCGATATCAATCAATTCAATTCTTTTATTTTAACTCTCTGCAAGGTATGTTTACAATAAATTGAGGTGATACAATAAATGCATACAAATTCCTTACAGACAGAAAGGATCCCAGAAAAGCGATGCTTATCTAGCTGGTCTCCATCATGTGAATGAATAAGTGATGACAATAACAAATTATTAAACCTAAGCTACATTTTTAACTAATGATTATGATGAGCTACTGATGCGTCTCTTCACAGTTAGTAAGAAACAAAGTAATGATAGGAATATTATATGGATATTGTGTCATGGATTCATGTACTTACATGCAGTATCAGTAGTTATTTTGCATGTATGTTAATAGGGGTATTATATATATTCTTTACTGGTAATCGATTTAGTATGCATTGAGATAGCTTATCTTTAGTTTTTTACAGAAGTTTTTCAAAGTTTGAAGGTTTCTAATCTCTACTGGTATTGAGTTCCAGATATTGGTTCCTTGGTTTTCAGTTGTTATTTTGCCATATTTGTTTCTAGTGTGTTTGTGATGTATGTTATTTATCTGTCGTGTGTTATGGGAATGGACCTGATTGTTTTCTTTGAAGAGATTATCAAATATTTCAGGGAGGAGGCCATTCTTTTGCTTGTAAACAAATTTTGCAATGTATATTTTATAAATGTCAGTTACCATAAGTAAGTCCAGGTCTTTATGAAGTGATTTAGTTGGGGTGAGATAGTCTTTGCTATACAGTATTTTCAAGGCTCTGTTTTGTTGTGTCTGTATCTTTTTTAGGGTTGATGATTTGGCTCTCCCATACACCTCTATACCATACTGGATTTTGGAGTAAACGTATGCATAGTATAGTAATTTTTTATTTTCCTCATGTACCCGTCGTCTGATTATTTTAAATGAGTTAGCCGTTTTAATTATTGAATTATTTAAGTCATCAATATGTTCATCCCAGTTGAGGTTCTCATCTAGAATTATACCTAGGTATTTCACAGAAGGGACTCTCTTTATTGTGTTATTGTTTATCTTTATGTTGTTTAGGTAATCAGGAATGGTTGTACTTCTGCTTTTAAATATTGTGTAGCATGTTTTGTTCAGGTTTACTGTTAATTTGTTATCATTGCACCATGTAAATATGTCTGAAAGGAATGTTTTAATTGAATGTTTTAGTTGTTTGGGTGAATTTGAGGTTATGAAGCCGTTGGTATCATCTGCAAATAACCTTGTCCTGATAATTATGACCTTAGATGTTGATAGGACGTAACAACCGAACAAACAAGTCTTTTGTCATGATCTGGCGACCTAGAGCTACTCACGCTATTCACGCGTGACCTAATTCGGCATCAGAACTAGTCTGAGTAAGCGTCGGTATTGGAAATGTCCATAAGACACTACTGTGTGCCGATGGGTATGAACTACTACACAAATTAAAGGAGTAAAATTTGAAGATATTAACTTTTAGAAGTATCATATTCATTTTTGCTTACCTTTTTCTATTTATTGGTCAATTTTCAAGAAGATTTTCTTAGTGAAGTTGGGTGATATATTGTATGAAATAAGTTATGTTAGTTTTAGCAAATTCATATCAATGAGTGATATTAGGAGTATTTCTCATAGTCATAACTGCAGTGCTTATGTTGTTACTCCCACAACACTGTCTCCAGGACAGGTTCCTAAGCAACCAATTAGAATAAGTGTTGGGAAGCTGGGTTGATATATCCACATCATTTTGCCATCTAATATCATTAAAATATTATACAAGATCATAATTATAAATGCTCATCTATCATAGCCCCTAATTTCAAAATATGTGTGTGCCGCAGTGATATATAGTCCGAAAAAGATTGTTTTATAAACCTTTTGAACACTACTCAGTTCACAAAAGTATTAGTTCAGCAGTTTGCCACTATGCGCCGCCAGCGACCTCTGCGCAGGACCCAAGCAGAGGCTCACAGACGGCGCCTAGCGGAAAGCATGGGAACTGGAACACCGGACTAGTCTACGGCTACACTTTAGTTATGATCTGCCATCTATCGGCATCCATATATACTAATTATCTCCAATAACATATCTATTATACCGCTTAGAAAACATTTACAAGTAATTTATGGCGCGAATACACGTACAATAAGTAACATCACAGACATAATCTTTGAACGTTAATATTCTAAAGCTGGAAACCTCGCACTATATTCTCCATGCTCGACAACATACTGACGAAAAACATTACGTGCGACACGAATGGCGGCAGGTCATCCTCCGGAGCCTGATCACTACTAATTGTAAAACAATTGCATTAATGCAGTTTCAGTCGTTTCTGCAGACACGTTTATGTAATATCAACAACACACAGTGCATGTATGGTATATTTATTGTTTTAAATCTAGTAGAAAGCCTCTGTGCATTGATAATCCTGACATAGTCCCGCATCGTGTAGAAATCTGAATCGGCATGTGACGTGGCCGCAGCCATCTTCCCCAACAAGTCTGGCGTACAACGGAACTGGAGAATAAGTTTACGTGTACAAACTGAAAGCTTCAACATGGTAAGTTATCATTATCACACTGAGATCAAAGTGGATTACATGAAAGCAGCACCTTTTAAATCCAGCTCGTCGTCATTGGTTGCTTTGTGAGCCAAACCCATTGACAATGTGACATTGCCACGAAAATGGTGTTTACGTTATACGTATGGTATGATAATGATCATTGCCACAAAATTTGACAAATAGTAATACAATCATTGATATTCATATTGACATTCAAAATTGCCACTTCTGTTGACATCAGATCAGGTTGTCGCTAGTATTAATTAATTCAATAATACCTAATTCCTGGAAGCATCGTATAGTTAAAGGGGCCAGATATACTATAGACTATAGTATAGGTCGCTGCCGCTGGCGACGGGAACCGTACTCCGACAAATGCTCTCCAAGCACAACCTTATTTGGTTTTATGTTTAAAGAACCAAATATGTGTGGGGAGAGTAGGAGACCCACTTCACCACCAGAAGTGGGTCAGTTCTGAGGCTGGGACCAGCTGGCAGCTGTTGTTTTAAAAATGGCTGGGTCACAGTGGGTGAGTGGAGATAAGGGAGAGTAAAGGGGCTGTCACATTAGGGTTTTTTGCGGGAGCGTATGGCGGCATAAGCGCGTTACGTCATATTCGTCGGCATACGCCGTATACGCTACTCATACGCTACTCATACGCCGCCAGATGCCGGCGTATGTGAAGCGTATGAGGCATACGCCGCCATACGCTTTCATAAATCCGTCCGTCCAAATTTTTTTGTGCATGCTAAAAAAAACCTGACCTATGAGGGCGTATGGCCCATACTGTCAAAAAATGTCACAGCACGCTCCCATACGCTCCTCGTAGGTTCCACATACGCTCAAAACCACCCGAAAGGTCACCAAATGTCATCATAGGCCGGCACGCGCAGGACCTACGTAGGTTTTCAATACGCTCCCGCCATACGCCGTAATGTGATAGGGCCTTAAAACATACATATGTACGTACGTATGGTTTTTTTGTTGTTGTTTTACTTCCTAGCAACATCTAAGGTCATATCAGGACGGGTACCGACTTGTGACAGTGCAACAAGTATCAATTTTAAAGTCATTGGTTTGACTCGACCAGGATTCGAGTTAGACTTTAGAGCGTCCGTCTCCCGTGTTGGTAGATCGTGGGGTGGTGAGTTTGAATCCTGGTTGAGTCAAACCAATGACTTTAAAATTGATACTTGTTGCTTCCTAGTCTGGCACTTGGCATTATTAGGATAGGACAAGGACTGGTTGGCTCAGTGTCAGGATAATCATAATGCGACTGAGTGGGATATCAGGTCATGGTGCTGGTGGCCTGGTATTCCAGTGGGGCAGCATGATAAAGTTGCCATGAGTGCGCACTGTCACAAGTCGGTACCTGTCCTGATATGACATTAGATGTTGCTAGCACGTAAAACAACAACAAACAAAGCAAACACATACACACACACGTTTTATATGTGATGTCCTATACACAAATAGCCTGAACTGAGAGTAGTGATTATGTGTGGTCTCTGTGGCCTAGTGGTTAGAGTGTAGGACTTGTGATCAGAAGTTGTTTGGTTGTGTAGGTTCAAACCCCATCCACAGCAGAACTTTTTTTATATTCAACAACAAATAAACGTTTTTCATCTATATCTGTTTCTCATTGAATTATGCAATGTAATTGTACTAACATATATTTCACATTACACAAATATATTTCCTCATTGCACTTCTCTAAAGAAGAAAATACCTCAGTATTACCCTCATCTAGGTCACTCTCCTGTACACCACCAAGTGGAACAGTTCAGTACTAAGCATGCACCACCCCTGTGGCACACATCTGAACTATTTCCGAGTTCGTTTGTTTTCCACGCGGCGGATATCTGGCCACTTTAAACTTAAAGGTATTGCTATCGCTATGTGTCCAGTGTAAATATTCCTATGGCTATATAATAATAAAGTATAATATGAATTAGATACAAGATTCACCCCCTACTGCTGCAGTAGGGGTGCAAACCAACCCTATGTAAAAGCTGTCGAAAAAACGGGTCAATGAAATGAGAGCCTAATTTCACAATGTAAGAAGCAACAATATAGGATGTCATCAACCGGATGCGCGGCCATTGTGGCGATATCAGACAGTAAACAACCCATAGAGTTTGCCTGTACGCACAGTTTTTTTGGTTTTTTTGTTGGTCCATTAGTTGTTTAAGCAGGGGAAATTTCAGTCATAGACGACTGGTCTTCCTCATTCCACTGCTGGTCGATAGAAAGCCCGAGCCTACACTTTTACCGACCCAAGGGATTTTTAACCTCCCACACCATATAGACATGGTATGAGAGCAACCGGCCTTTGATGACGCTGTAAGTTATACACAGCAGTGGAAATCCAAATTGGCAGAGCTGGGGGCACGGGGAATCGAACCGCCGACCCTCAGATTAGGAGTCTGACCTAGAAAAAAGTCAGACACTCTAACCACTCCGCCACAGAGAACGCCACAACTTATTGGTTCAAAACGTCTATTTCATTCAAAATTAATAGAAATCCAGAACCCTAACCGTATAAATTTAATATAATCTATTCGTTGAATATGTTTTCTATATGTGTACCAAGCGATTTGTTTTTAGGCGGTATGGTTTTAGAGATATTTCACTTTTTCTGTATGAAGATTGCTCCCGACCATTCGCAATGCATCGAGTTTGCCGGTGACACTGGCAGTGTGTAGTGGTTCTGCAGCTGAGCTGAGCTTGTTTACAACCTCTGCGCATGCGCAGAAGCCACGACAGGGGCTGCGATCAGGCAGGGGTTGTATACCATGACACCGGTACGCGCAGTGCAAAACGTCAGTTTTATTCAAAATTAAAAGAAATCCAGAACCCTAACCGTATCAATTTAATATAATCTATTTGGTAAACATGTTTTCTATATGTATTCCAATCAGTTTGTTTCTAGGTGTTGTAATTTTAGAGATATTTAACTTTTTCTGTCTGAAGATTGCTCTCTGCCATTGACAATGCATTGAGTATGCCGGTACGCGCAGTACAAAACGTCAGTTTTATTCAAATTTATAGAAATCCAGAACCCTAACCGTATAAATTTAATATAATCTTATTGGTAAACATGTTTTCTATATGTGTACCAACCGATTTGTTTCTAGGTGGATTAGTTTGATAGATATTTCACTTTTTCTTTATGAAGATTGCTCATAGCCATTGAGTTTGCAGTGTGACAGTGTGTTATTATTGTGGTTACTATCGCCACAATGGCCGCACTTCCGGTTTGCGTGACGTCAGTGCATACCCTATATTATTCTTTACATCTGTCTTATTATTAGCCCGCTACCTTTGAGTTGAAAAATATAATATAATATTTAGTTTAATAAGATTTAAAAGTGAAATCGATGGCGTTCTGTGGCCGCCATCTTGTCTTTTTGCATTCTCTCCCATTTCACCAACTCTGTGCCTATATAAATATCCATTTGATACTGGAGGCAGACATTCTACTCCCTGTTCCATACTAAAGCTATTTTCGCCCGTATTTAGACTACGTTGTCCTTCACCCGTGTACTACAAGTACCGGGTGAATCTTTTATCTAAATATGAATAAGCAATGCTTAGGACCGACCCACCGATATAACTACAGCAAAGTACTTTATGATTTTTTTTTACTCGACTCGCGGTGTTCGATTTGAGATCCTATCCACTCGGGTGACCTGAATACGGCCGTCGTTTCCGCGGAGTAAACTTATTAATATTTCATTTGTGCACCCATGTTTATGCCAAATTGTTATTTATTTCTTTTAATTTTGAATAAAATCTAAGTTTTGAACTGCACATATCGGCAAATTCTATGGCAGCGGGCATTTGTTTTGATATATTATTAACCAATAGCTGACCCCAAATACCGTCAATTTGACTTAATGCCTTGACAGGGCCGCTGCAGAGTAGCACGGAGGAACACGTCAGCATCATTAAGGCGTTAGGCCAATTGCTGTCGCCCACCCTGCTTGCTGCGTTGTGTAGCTTGACAAACTATTTCCGTTTCCGTTTGCTGGATTTTGATTATTCCATTATTCAACACGAGTTTACAAATGGCGGCGCCCATAGAGGCCTATTTCCGTTACCGGTTGTTGGATTTTGGCGAAATCCTCTGTGGGTATTGTTTACTTTATGTATATCTATCTATAGACTATACACATGTTAGTCATTAGCCTCCCCGTGGGTGGGTCGGTATTAGTATAATATGAATAAGCAATGCTTAGAACCGACCCCCCGATATAACTACAGCAAAGTATTTTTTTTTTTTTACTCCACTCGCAGTGTTCCATTTGAAATTCTAGCAACATGGGTGACCCGAGTCACGGTCGTGATAATCGAATACGGCCATCATTTCCGAGGAATAAACTACTAAGTAACTAATATTTCATTTGTGTATCCATGTTTATGGCAAATTGTTCTTTATTTCTTATAATTTTGAATAAAATCAAAGTTTTGAACTGTGCGTATCGGCAAATTCTATGGCAGCAGGCATTTGTTTTGATATATTATTAACCAATCGCTGACCCCGAATACCGTCAATTGGGCCTATGGTATGGATTGCCACTGCAGAGTAGTTCGGAGGAACACATACACTGGTCCCAGTGAAATCATCACACCATATATGGAAGATCTGTAGTGAGGGACCAGTGTAGTTGTTCCGCGACTTGGCTTGTGCTACTCTGCGGCGGATTCGATTTGAAATTCCATCAACTCGAGTGACCCGAATACGGCCGTCGTTTCCTCAGAGTAAACTATTAATATTTCATTTGTGCATCCATGTTTATGCCAAATTGTTATTTATTTCTTTTAATTTTGAATAAAATCTAAGTTTTGAACTGTGCGTATCAGCAAATTCTATGGTAGCGGGCATTTGTTTTGACCAATTGCTGTCGTCCACCATGTGTGCTGCGCGTAGCAAAGCTTGACGAGCGGTTTCCGTTTGCTGGATTTTTGCTTGGATGTTATTCAACACCAGTTTACAAATGGCGGCACCCATAGAGGGCTATTTCCGTTTGCTGGATTTTGGTGAATTCATGTTCCCACCTCTATGAGTACAGGTATTGTTTAAGCATATTTGCTATATATGTACACATGTTAGTCATTAGCCTCCCCGTGGGTGGGTCGGTATAATAGTATATTGCCATTATTGGTCGTTCTCAGAAACTGTACCACTTGGACTTGGTCTTGACTCTTCAATCTCTTGGACTTGGGTTGGGGTAGTCTTTTTGAAATTTGTATTTCAAAGCAACTGTTCATTGCAATATCAATATTTTGATTTCATGTTGTAGCCAATTGATGTGAGAGATAATAAAGATAAAATTCAGTGCCCATATAATTATTGTGTATTATGACATTTATGTACATTATTGGGATGGATGTGACTGAATCAGTAGAGCATTATGCCACCAATTTGTGACATTGTGATTGTCAACATGATTGAAAATAGAGTGCAACAAACTTAATGAAAACTGCTGAACAAGATATTTCATTCCAAATGGTCATATTCAACATCCTCCTTAGGCTTAGTTGGAGAAATAAAAAATAAGGAAATAATTAACCATTTCTGGAGTCATTTATATGATTAGCAGAGTAACATTTTGATTTCACTTGGCCACACTGTCACTGTGAAACTACCCATCAAGCACTGAGTATAAACACAACACGGGAATTACTTTCACTATTTAGCCCATGCCACATTGACCTGATTATGGTATAGTTAGAGTTAAATCCTGAAGTTCCCTCTGGACAGTGAAATTTGAGCTCAATGTCTGTAAAATAGTTGATTCCCATTCGGAATGTTACCATGCTAATTCAAAATCACACCAAGTTAATTCAGAATAGAATAGTGGCCTACTTTCATGTGAATCACTATGCACAAACTGCGGGAAAGGCAAATGAGCAATAGTGAGCAGTTCATCACATCCGTTATTTGGTCAAAGTGTGATTTTCTATTTCGTTTCTTCTGTGTTGCATATGTTTGTATGTTATTAATTGTTAATAGGTTCTCCAAATTGATTCTTTTCTTTTCATGAAGTTAATTTGCAAATGGTACAGTTAGAAAGATCTTATCATTCTGATTACAAATATATCAAATAAAGGTAAATTGGGTTTTTAATCATTAAGTAATGAATTTCTTAATATCTAAACCATTTTGAGTTTTTGGTACTGATATCACGGTTTTGTTACACAGTTTATGAGAACAACCCATATCGAAGTATTGTTCAAGTAATGTTCGTTCCAACTTCCACTGGCACTGGTGTCATTACTACATTTCATTTATAAATACTAGAGTCTAGACTGATTAGTAAAAACTAATTTAGTTTGTTCACGGTGACGATGTAGTGTCAGTGTACTGCTAGTGTAGCTAAACGAGTAATCCCTAGACCTCGGCTAGTGTTAGTAACAGTAGGGGGGGGTGATTATTTGATCTAGGACTAGGTGCAGTGTCCCAGTGATTATGCTCCAAGTAAAGAGGCTACAAACGTTTAGCAGCATTTGAGATGTGGACTTATCGAAGGATGATGAAAATATCATGGACAAAGAAGATCACCAACAAAGAAGTTCTCAGAAAAATTAAAAATAAGAAAAGCTTGTTTGCCACTATACAGACAATGAAACTGATTTATTTTGGCCACATCATTCGTCAGAGTTCAATATACCGTACATTGTTGGAAGGGAAGGTGAATGGCAGCAGAGGGAGAGGGAGACCAAGAACATCATGGTTTACAAATATTTCACAGTGGACAGGCTTGAATTATTCAGTCTATCAGAACAGCACACCATCGGGACAAGTGGAGAACCATTGCATCCAACCCTCGAATAGAGGACGGAACTATTGATTGATTTACAGAGGCTCAGAGCCATTCACTGATTCAGTATTCTTTCACTTTCAGGCTTTTGTAATATTATTATTTAGTTTGGAAGTGTATACTGGCACAGTACATTATCACTTAAACAAATTCAAGCTGCATAGTCCATTGAAAACGTCTTGTTATGCCAAAGCCCTGTTATGGCTTTGACAGGCTTGCCAAAACTAATTTGACATGTTTGCATTCCAAATATCTCAAAACATTGACATTTATAATAGGTACCCCAAACACAGGCTGATTACTTGTTGAATATGCCAAATTTGTCAAAAAATGATCCACTTCAAGTTCAACACCCTGGCAAAACAAACCACAAAGGATTTTTACAAATGTATTACAGCAGAAACAACCTTTGTTCTCTTACCTTTAACCTGGTCTTGGATTCATTTTATTATTCAAATAAATAAGCCTGATATAGCTAAATAAAAACTACCACCAACTCCCAGTTTTCACTCTCAAACCATGGTAATTCCCAGGTGGAGATGTGTCATGGTATCCCTAGTAGAATTAGCTAGTGTACATCCAATTTGTGCAACAACGCCATTTGTTGATCAAAGTACCCAGGAAAAAGGTACTAATACCCCTAGATAGGTGAGATTCCGAGCTTTTCATTCATATAAAACTGTATATATTTTAATTTTTAGAGAAAATGCAAATAAAATGATTGAAATTTGAAGCTACAAAAATTTCCATTTCAAGTGCTATTTTCTACTGAAAATATAATTTTAAAACCCTTAATAGTTGGTATTGAATTAAAGAGAATTTAATTCCCTGTCCAATCATAATTACCAGCGCTCATGCTAACCTATGGCGCTCATGCGCACAGCGATTTAATGACTAAAAATTGGGGGGTATTTAAAAAAAATATATTCTAATTTAAAAAAAAAAAAGATTTGGGGGGTACATTAGTAGGTTAATCAGGAGAACTGGTCTTCCTCATTCCACTGCTCATTGCCCTAGTTTTAATTTTGGGAGCTATACAAAATGTTATCTTTTTAGCTTTGAGCAGGACCGATAGAGTAACAACCTAAAAACGTCCATATCTTCCTTAATATTAGATCAATTTTGACAAATGAAATGTCATTTTCTTTCAAATTCAATATCCTAACAAGTGAAATCCATTAAATCAAGCTCAAACCTGTTTTTAAAAATCACTTGGGATACCTATGTGGTAGTAGTACTTATTACCTGACTGGCCATGTGCAAGGATTTTTGCTACTTTTGAAGAAATATATAAAATCATTGTAAAATTAAAATAATTCACATCTATCAAAGTATATTATATAGATTATGATGTAAATAGAAGGAGCATATTGAGGATAATACAATCTCCAGATTTCATGGAATTATCTTGTACATGTGTTTTTCTGTGCATTTTAAAATTGGGCATTTTTTGTCAGATTTGATCACAATCATTATAAAATTAAATTAAATAGAAAGAGCATATTGACGATAATAAAGCCTGAAGATTTCATGCAATTATCTTGTACGGGTGATTTTCTGTGTCATTTTAAACTTGCTCAAAATTGGGCAATTTGCCAGATTTGATCCTAATCATTGTAAAATAATTCACATATATCAAAGTGTATTTGATATAATTGAAATAGTAAGAAGATATTGAGCCTAATAAAGCCTGAAAATTTCATGCAAGTATCTGGTACGGGTGATTTTCTGTGTCATTTAAAACTTTCTCTTTTTTTTTTACCAGATTTTATCACTTGCCAAATTGAGCTCTGGGGCATTTTGGACCTATTTCTATCAACTTTTCCCAATCGTATGCAGTCCTGAAAAAAAATTGAGGTGACAAGACTCACCTATAGGTCAGGGAGAAATAAGAATAATCCATCTGGGGTGCATATTTTTTCCACAAGCGCACCTCTAAATGTGCTCCACAGCTAAATTTGAAAAATGGTGAGTTATGGGAAATTGTAGTTTTTAGCATTTTTGAAGATCCATATCTTGAAATGTAACCATCTCATACCCCTAGATCTCTATATTCTCTTTATACAGGCCATGAAATCACCATAAAAAACATTAGAAGTGAGATAAGGTGACTAGTTTTAATTTGGGGGACCATCAAAAATGCTATCTTTTTAGGTTCGGATGGGCCCAATTAAGTAACAGCCTAAAAATGCCCATATCTTCCTTAATATTAGAGCAATTTTGATAAATGAAGTATCATTTTGTTTCAAATTAAGCATACTAACAGATGAAATCCATTAAATTAAGCTCAGACCTGTTTTTTAAAATCACTTGGGATACCTATTTATAATAAAATTTACTTCGAACTAAAGAAAGATAGATCATAACAATCAATTTAATGTATTTATCTCAGAAAAAAATGAGAAAAACTAAAAAACCATCGGACTATGCAACTTTAATGGTGGGGAAATGTTATTTAGTTATTACAGCGTCCTAATATTATGTTTATCATTACCCTTATTATTTGTTAGGAACACTGACTTTTGCTATCATTTGACACAGATCTACCATTTTGGAATTTTGTGTAGATTTCAATGTAGGCACGTGAATGTGATTGATAAGACTGATAGAATAGATACCACTAGCTTTTCGCTGTGAATATGGCCATTACTACCGACACACGGTTCAAACATCGGCAATCAATCGACCTTTATATGTGTGCTTTGTTTTCTCATTAGGTACTGTTAGCGGCAGCTGTATGCAACAAGGCCGGAAAGGGTAAGTCATTCACTGCGCTGTCCCATATTTATTTGTTTCGTGGTGGCACAACTTACTACAAAAGTGGGCCTACCCTAATCCCCAAAAGAAAAATATTCATGTTTCCGGTTGCTGGGGAACATTTTTTGGGGTCGGTAGGTAGGTTTTAAATTTATTTTTTTAATAAATTGTTTGTTAAACCACACACTGCAAGAACTGCACTTTCAGTTCTCAAAACTGAAATTTACACCGGGGTCACCTAATATAGTAAGTACTTCTCAAGCTCTGTGTGATCATGATCATGCTGTCGGTCGTGATGCGACAAAGACTGCTTTCATTACTTGACTGCCGCTCTCCATTTAGCACTCTGCTGTGAGAGTTGCGTACATTTCATGAAAGCTGCCTGCAAAAGTGTTGAAGTGCTGCTGGCTTTTGCAAGTTACCAGCGGCACTCTCTCAGGGAGCAAATAGAGGTTTCACACCGGCAAGAACATGTCAAGACAGGCGCAAAACTGTTTGTCCCTGCAGTGGCTGGTCGGGAGATGTTGGGGAGTTCCATACATCAACTGCCCTTAATGCTGCCACAGTGACATGGTTTTCTGTGTAGGGTTTGCTCCCTTAGCCTTCGGTTCTGTCAAGAACCAGTACCACAAGGCAGTGGTTTACAACTCTGCAAGGCAGGGGCGTCAAACTCCCTGAGGTATTGCTATACCTGCAATACCTGCAATACCTGCAAGCTCTGTGTAGATGAGTAATATATAAACCATTCATACAACTTACAAGAGCTGTTGGGGCATGTTTTTTTCTCTCTGTGTTTGTCTCGTTTTGCTTTAAACCAATATCACGTCTTAAGATAAGAGTGATTTAACAAAATCATTCTCAGAGCGGAAAATTGTTTGGGGAGGGGGGGTTTCTAATGGTTGGTCGGGAACCGGAAACGTTAATTTTTTACGGCCTAATTTAATTAAATTACTGGACCAGACTGGATGGCCGAATGAGTTAGAGCATCGTCTCCCGTGCTGGTAGATCGTGGGTTGTAGGTTCGAACCCTGGTCGAGTCAAACCAATGACTTACAAATTTATAATTGTCACTTCCTAGCCAGGCGCTCGGCATTAGTAGGACAGGGCAAGGACTGGTGTGCTCAGTGTCAGGATAATGTGACTGAGTGGGCTACCAGGTCATGATGCCAGCGGCCTGGTTTCCTAGTGGGACAGCACTATAAAGTTGCCATGATTGTGCACTATCACACAAGTCGGTACCCGTCCTGATATGATCTTAGATGTTGCTAGGACGTAAAACAAACAGACAAACAATTAAATTACCTTTGAAAACAAATAAAGTACATGTTTATGCACTGTATTCTCATACCCGGCGTTCACATGCATCACGAAAAGTCTTAAATATTCTTGAATTCAGATGTTTCCTTCGAATAGCATCATGTATTCTTGAATTTAATTGAATGTTTTTTAATCTGGTGACCAACTTTGTGCCTGAACCCTGGTTATAACTTCGAAGTTAGCTATAACATGTCACATAATCTTTGAGATGAATTAGTTTTTAAACAAATTCCTGTCAGGTACTGTTGTGGAATTGTTTTTCTAGCATTACATACCTTTAAGTAGGTTGTATACAATTTTGATCAAAGTGTTCTGTGTCTCCTTGAAAATGTTCTTGAACCTGGTGGCCAACCTTTCGTATAAACTCTTTCACACTGTCGTCTAACAATAACAGCCAACTAGCATGCTAGAACCCACAACTCTCGCCTTCACCATAGAGTCCCGTTCTAGAATCATTCAATACCATGTGATGCATATTCACCGAGTGCATAATACTTTTTATCGAACTGGAATTGTATGCAGTTCCTATTACAACTAATAGTCCATTCATATTATGCTTCTATTATCGAACAGGCTTTTCATGTGGTTATTATTGCAACTGATATTTTCATTTATGTACCAACAAATTGTACTCTGGCGCTGACAAAAGACATTATTCACTGAATATACACATTTAATATTAAAAAAATGGCAACTTTATAGTGCTTCACCAGAGCTAGAGGGGATGGTGGAATGAGTTCAGCGTCCGTCTCCCGCTTTGGTAGATTGTGGGATTCGAACCTTGCTCGAGTCAATCCAATGACTTAAAAATTTATACTTGTCGCTTCCTAGCCAGGTGCTCAGCATTATTAGGATAGTGCAGGGACTGGTTGGCACAGTGTCAGGATAATGTGACTGAGTGGGATATCAGGTCATGGTGCTGGTGGCCTGGTCTCTAAGTGGGGCAGCACTATGAAGTCGCCAGTAGTGTGCACTGTCAGCGCCACAATTCATTACCTCTCTTGATATGACCGTAGATGTTGCTAGGATGTAAAATAACAACAAACCAAATTCCACTCACGTCAGTCAGTGGGCAGGTTCGATCCAGTACATAATTATCCAATAGCCCACTCATTGTGTATTTGTATATATATATATATATTCAATCATGTCATGGTGCCACATGTAATCGAATTGTCGAAAGTCGTGTGGGCCTTCAAATCATGCACGTAGCCATGATCTGTTTTGCTTTGAACTGGCAGCCATCATCTCACGTCAGTTCGTTGAGATGACGCGCTCTCGCATTGAGGGCCTACTGGCTGCCTTCCCAAAGTTGATGAACACCGGGAAGCAGCACACATTCGTAGAGACGGAGTCGGTGCGCTATGTCTACCAGCCGCAGGAGAAGCTCTACATGCTCCTCATAACCACCAAGGCGTCTAACATCCTGGAGGACCTGGAGACGCTTCGACTGTTCGCACGTGTTGTAAGTTGGGTTATCACACCCTCACCTCAATTTATATTTTCTTTAATAAATTTGTGCGAAGGTGTATTTATGCTGCCCATAATGGTTTAAGTCTAATGACTTATTTTGCCATAAGCCAATACCATCCTGCACCACGGAGCTCTGTCAGCATAGGCCAATGCCATACTGCACCACGCTCATGATGGATGAAACCTGACTTCCGGGAATCTTTCGCTATTCCTTGACAGTGTTAATTAAGTCTACAGGAGAAAATCCGCGTTTTCGCGGAAATTCACCAGTGATTTTTAATAATAATAATTACTAGGATTAATTGATATAAATAATGTTGCCTCAATAATAGTAACGGAGCATAATGCCCATAATGGTTAGGACTAATGACTTGTTTCTGCCGCCAGGCAATGAATAATAGTCTCGTGGTTCCCCTTGTTTTGCCATAAACCAATGCCATACTTCACCACGCTTATGATTGATGAAACCTGACTTCCGGGAATATTTCGCTATTGGAACGTGACGGGGGGGGGGGGTATTAATTAAGTCTACGGGAGAAAATCCGCGTTTTTGTGGAAATTCGCCATTTTTTTATTAATTTGTTAAAATTGTTATTGAGGCGGTATTTATACTGTCCATAGCATATAAGCCCGGGTACCCAGGCTTGTTTTCAATGCTGGCCAGTTGTAGTGTTGGTGTTATCTTACCACACAGTAGCTGCTGATAAGTTATTTGATTGCCTGCATTTAAGTAGCAGATAGATATTTGGTTGGTATGGTTAGTACTAGTAGCCCATGTTATTTTTTTTTGGATTTTCTTGGTATATATGTATTTTATTTTGTTCTACTCTTCCTACTAGACTAGCCTATTCCTATTTACATATCATAGGCTCGTATGTAGCTGTGTGGTGTGTTATCTGGCTATTCTTGGCATGGTTACCTTCCATTCGGCGTCCCGCTGGTGGGCCGTTACATATCACATGCCCCTTTGCTGTACAGCTTAGCGGGGGTTTCCTAGCCTAATTTGCACAGATATTTTTTGTAAGTTTTTAGGTCAGGTCAGGAGTAGGATTAATTAATATAAATAATGTTGCCTCAATAATATTAACGGAGCAACGTTATTTACAGATAACATTACCATAGATTTACGCTATTTTTGCCGGAGACCACTTTCAAGGGTGAAAGTTCTCCGCGATATCCAGGATTTCCGTGATTTACAAAATGCCCTGGAATATAACAATTGCTTAGTTTGAATCCCATTCTTATATGACCATAAATGTTTCTAGAAAGCAAGAGTTAGGTATGAGCGATAACGTAGTCACGACAAGGATAATTGAAACCTGACTTTCAGCATTTTTCTGTGGTTCCCTAACACTGCTCTGTCGATGTGTGAAAACACATGTTTTCACATAAATTTGTCGTCGGTCTAATAATCTCGGTTTGATTTACGCTTTTTTTGCCGAAGGGCACTTAATCCCTGCACTTCCATCCTTGTCTTATACTCGGGGTCAGGTGGAGCGGGACATAAACCTGTGAAGGTGTGGGTCATCTAATCGATCCTGCTCCGTGGACCCATTTGCAATTTGGGCTATTTTCTGTTTGAACCAGTGGTCCACAATTGGTTCATCAAAGGCTGTAATATGTGCTGTCCTGTCTGTGGGAAAGTGCATATTAAAGACCCCTTGCTGCTTATCATAAAGATTAGCCTATGTGGTGGCAGCAGGTTTTCTCCAAAGAAATATGTCAGACGTCCAATAGCCGATGATAAAAATCAATGTGCTCTAGAGACGTCGTTAAAAAACAAAGAAGCTTTTCTTTTATACTCGGTGTGACCTTTCTGTGTTTGAATTACTCAGGTGCCAGAGTACTGTAAAGTGATGGAAGAGGCAGAGATCATCGAGCAGGCTTTTCCACTCATCTTTGCGTTCGATGAGATTGTCGCGCTTGGTTATCGTGAGAATGTAAATCTGGCACAGATCCGCACTTTCACCGAAATGGATTCCCACGAAGAGAAAGTCTACCAAGCTGTTAGACAGGTAGGTTTGATTTAATTCTTATTTGGTTCGCTTTTGGGGTCTGGTAACTTCATGAAGAGGGCTTTTGTATGAACCATGGTTTTATAACTTAAAGTTGCATAGTCCGATGGTTTTGAATTTCTGTATTTTTTCTAGATCACTAGTATCTACTTTGCATTAGTTCAAAGTTACTTTTATTTTAAATGGTAAACTTTTGAGATATTTTGAGTGCAAACATGCAAAATTAGTTTTGGCAAGCATGCCAAAACTCCGACACCATAGAATTCTGCAGTAACAGGTTCTGGTAAATTGACTCAGTATTGCCTTCTACGCAGAAACAAATGCTTAAAGCTGCATAGTCTGATGATGAAGACATACAATTTTCAAAACCAAAACAATTATCTAGATTTGATTCTACATATCTAACTTAGTTGCTGGTGCACTTATTAAACATTTGTTGTCACACATAAGGGGATACTGAGTCGATTAAAAGAACCTGTTACTGCAGAAGAAGCCTATGGTGATAGAGTTTTGGCAAGCTTGCCAAAATTAATTTAGTATGTTTCCATTTCAAATATCTCAAAAGTTGGCGATTTAAAATAAAAGTTACTTCAAACCAAAGTAAGGTAGATTATACTGAACAACCTAATATGTTTATCTCAGAAAATGCGAGAAACTCAAAACCATCGGACTATGCAACTTTAATAAGTGCATCAGTGTCTAAGTTAGATATGTAGAATCAAATCTAGATAATTGGTTTGGTTTTGAAAATTTGATATTTCATCGGACTATGCAGCTTTAAGTATAATGCCACATTATATTTCAGATGAAATTGTTTTTTTATGAAATTCCTTTCAGTTACTTTTGTGGAATTGTTTCCCCAATATTATATACTTTTGAGTAGATTGTATACAATGTTTGTACCAAGATGTTACGGGGCTCATTTAAAGTGTTTTTATACGTTATTGAATCTTTTGTCCCATTTTTTTGTATGAACCCTGCTTCTAACATATTGTGAATAAACAAGCAAGAAATTATTACTAAAACTAAATTAAAAAGATTTGAATCAAATTGGACTAGTGCTGCCCAGCGCTGAAAACAAGTATTAATACACTTATCTGTTATGAGCAGGGTAAATAAATTCATCACAACAAATTTTAAAAAAAAAGGCGCAATGTAACCGAACCAGAACAGAGCTGCAAGCAATTTCTGATGATACTAATACTCTCAGTCTATGGTTACTTCTGCGAACCAGGCAATGCGCATGTGCAGGAAATCTGCGATGTCAACAATAACACGCAACCTGTCATATAACATCAGTCATGTCTTTATCGTATGATGATTAGGACGGGGTGGGAAACCTAACACTAACATGGTTCAGATTGTGAAAACCGTCAATATTTATGAACCGTACCTTGCACTACAATGTGGTACCGTCTGCATTTCAGACGCAAGAGAAAGAAGCGAAAGAACACATGCGGCGGATGGCGAAGGAACTGCAGCAGGCGAAGACCCGGCCGGGCGGCAAGCGGATGTCCGGCATTGGTGGTGGTGGCATGGGCCGACAGGACAGCCCTTTGATGGATTCATTGCCCACTGATATCCCGAAGAGTGCCTATACTGCACCCAGGTACTGCGGTTAAGTTCCCTAACCGGAAGTGGACTTAGCAGCTGGCTGCCCTGAACATATCGCCAAATTGGCTCAGCTCTCTCTCCTCTCCTCTCCTCTTCTCTCCTCTCCTCTCCTCTCCTCTCCTCTCCTCTCCTCTCCTCTCCTGGGGCTGGAACACATTAACCACTTGCAATATCTAATATGTGTATGCAATTTTATTTTATTCTTATCATGTAACAACAGAGTGGGTTGTTAGTGCCACAATGAAAAAGAAAAAGCAAGTACATGCTTAGAACTATTATGTAATGAGGTGTAAAACAGCAACTAAGCAAACATTTCGAGTAAAAGTGAAATAGCTGTAATTAGATGTCGCTGACACCCAATATTTGACTGCCTAAATTAATGAAACCTCAAACTGAACGTTATGTATTAATTGGCTTCGTTTGTTTTCTTTGTTATTGATACTGAAATAATAAAGGCGTTCGATATCATTTCTAGCAAACCCTCCGCTTCGGGTCGCGCCATGCAATTGAGATCTAAAACGAAAGATGTTGAGTCGTTTGTGGATCAACTGAAGTCTGAGGGAGAGCGTAAGTATAATTCGTTGCGATTTAGCGTTTTTTGTTTATTTATTGTTTTACATCCTAGCAACATCTAAGGTCATATCAGGACAGGTACCGACTTGTGACAGTGTGCACTCATGGCAACTTTATAGTGCTGCCTCACTGGGATACCAGGCCACCAGCACCATGACCTGATATTGCACTCAGTCACATTATCCTGACAGCCAACAAGTCCTTGCCCTATCCTAATAATGCCGAGCACCTGGCTAGGAAGCGGCAAGTATCAATTTTTAAGTCATTGGTTTGACTCGACCAGGTCTCGAATCCACGATCTACCAACATGGAGACGGACGCTCTAACTCATTCGGCCATCCCGTCTGGTCGATTTAGCAACTTGTTTATAACGCGCTTTGTTGGTGTCTATGTGATTGTTGGTTCATGTCAGATTTGGTTTAGTCAAAGGAAAGATTATTTTCATTAAGAACTTTCCACTAATATTTTATGGCGGTAGGAGTGATAGTAACAACAGCAGCAATTGTCGCTGTAGCTGATGCAGTATCGGTTGATTCTCTCTTTCGGGTTGGTGATATACAACCACAGTATATGATTTAACCACTAGTGTACTTTCCTGCCCACTGTGTCTTGATGCAAATACCTTGCACTATGTTGAATACCTATGCTGTATAGTGTACAGCATAGCTCCTCCACTTTCAATGTTCAGAATGGGGTGTGCTGCACACAGTGTAGCACATTCCACTTCCCCATCGCCATGTACAAACCAAATGTGATCGCTCCAACGGCTGGAAGACCAGTGCCTCAGCGCTGACAAAATATGTTTTCAGCCGAATAAAATATTTACCCCCCCAAAAAATTACTTATTCCTGGTCATTTTGTATTCTGCGGTAGACAATGTCAGATGCAATGTCTGAGACCCATTGAGCACACTTCTTTAAAGTTTGAAATATCAGTGGCAAGACGAACCAGTCGATTGCCAATTAATACCCTGGCCCTCTGCCCCCCTTATTTGGGTCATCTGGCGTATGACGGGAGGTCACGTGGTGCTGCCTGTTGTTTATGTTGATAGCCCTCTCCCGTGTCCACCAATCAGGACAGTTACTGAGTGGCACGATGTGGTTACCGGCCACGTGATGGCTGCTTATAAAACACTTGAGTGGGCAGTTGCTATGGTAACCGAGCTGTCAATCATTAACTGTGCTGATTTTGGCTATTTGAATTTAAATTGTAGAGAACTGATTTTTTAACCATCAGGCAGCATATTACATCTAAACACAGCTATTTGTATGTATTAAATGTTCATAAGGACGAATAACCAACTGGTTCTAAGGTCATTTTCCATATAGATGACCGGACGCGGTGGCCGAATCAGTAGAGTTCAGGCTTCCCATGTGGAAGGTCGGGAGTTTGATTCCAGGTCGAGTCAAACCAATGAATTTCGAAATCGATACTTGTCGCCTCCTACCCTGGCACTCGGCATTAATCAGGTCATGGTGTCGGCTGCCTGATCTCCCAATGGGGCAGCACTATAAAGTCGCCATGAGTGTGCACTGTCACAAGTCGGTATGACCTTAGATGTTGCCAGGACCTAAAACTCAAACAATCAAGCTAATTAACACATTATTTTGCATCATATTAATCTGAACAAGTACCAAAGCATGCGGTTTTCTTTCATGCTGCGCTAAATTGACATTGGTTACACATGCTATTAATAGATCCTATCAGAACGACCACTAAATGAGCTTTAATTTGGTTTATGATAGACGTATATTTTAAACAAAATCAAATTATGCCAAACCAAAAAAAAGCACACCATGTTTCTTTCAGTTTTGAAGTCAAATTTTGCAAAGTAAATAAACAAATCTTAAAATGTGAATATTTTGAAAAGTAAGCAAGATAGAACCTTTCTGTTTTTCGTGTGTTGTTCTGCATTTAACTAGCACTGTGTGATTAACCTTAATTAACTGCCCAGTTTAAAGATCTAAAAAATGACTGCCGGTACCTACTGATAACATGAGAATTTATATTTGACATTTTCCTCAGATGTATCCAGTTCTATCAAGTCATTGAAGCCTAACGCTGTCACCAAGGCCTCTACACCACCAAGCAACCAGGAAAGGTACCGTATATGTCCCAATAGACGCGAACTGTGCGAGTGCAGACACATGGATGTGCATCTATTCAAAGTTAAAAGAATTTCATGGATTTGTTTTTGTCATGCCTCTGAAATAAAGTGGGATTGCCTTATTTTATGTGCATTCAGTCTGAATATGATCGTAAATTTGTGATTGCTTTCAATCTTGAAATTGGGGGTGTGCTTCTATTGGGTAGCGTGCTTCTATTGGGACATATACGGTAAGTGCTTTGTACAAAGTCACGCAGGGATGAACGATCTCTGCGATTTCGCGGATTTCCGTGGGTTTTTTAATATTCCCCGATTAAAGTTGCATAGTTTGATGGCGTTAGAATTTTCGCTTTATTTAAACAACACTTTTTTGTAGATAAAAGATTAAAATGATCATCATAACCTACTAATCATTAGTCCAGAGTAATTCTGATGAAAATTTGTTAATTTCGGGCCAATTTGAGCTGAAAGAACCCAATATAATTTCGGCAAGCTTTCCAACACTTCTTGCTATTGACATCTCGCCAATGACTTACAAAATTGATACGCGTCCCTCCATATCCTGACACTCAGCAATACTAGGACACGGCAAGGATTGGTTGAATGAGTATCACAGGGATGCCAGTCTTCCACTAATTAATGGAATTCCAATAATTTCCAAATTTCTCCTTTTTTTTAAATTTAACAATTTATTT
Source organism: Branchipolynoe longqiensis (assembly GCA_030323885.1). Taxonomy (NCBI): domain Eukaryota; kingdom Metazoa; phylum Annelida; class Polychaeta; order Phyllodocida; family Polynoidae; genus Branchipolynoe; species Branchipolynoe longqiensis. The sequence goes on along the minus strand of CM059202.1, from coordinate 25,422,674 downwards.
TACAATTTTAGACAATTTGGGATGACTTAGATTTTTTTAATTGTCCAATTTCCATGCATATCCATTACTATCGATTTTTTTGAATTTCCATTATTGTTTTAGATAATTTCGGACGATTTTATTTTTTATTTTTTTGAGATAGACAATTTTCCACTAATTTCCAGTAGAGATTTCTACACAGACACAATCGTTTAATGTGTGTTTTTAGGTGTGCGCAACACTTTTCGTGTTTTCCACTAATTTCATCAACCCCAACTGGCATCCCTGGTATCAGGATAATATGATTGAGTGAGATATCGGATCATGGTGTTAGTGGATTGGTCTCCCAGTGGGGCAGCACTATAAAGTTGTCAGGAGTGCAGTCATAAGTCGATCCCTATCTTGATATGACCATAGATGTTGCTAGGACGTAAAATTCCAACAAATAACTCACAAGTTGCCACTTTGGCATCAGCTGTTTCAAAGACATTGGGCAAGTGAATAAAAAGCGACTTAGCACATTTAAATGAAGCTAAAAATTAAAATGCCTTTTCTAACTTGTATCCCCACAGTGTTCACATTAAGGTCGAAGAGAAGATTACACTTACGGCTGGGAGGGATGGTGGACTCGAGAACTTTGAAATTCACGGGATGTCAACAATCAAGATCAGTGATGATAAGTGCAGTCGCATCAAGGTTCAAATTGGGAACCGTGACAACAAGGGCATCCAACTACAGGTCAGTGCGGTGATCGAAGCCTCTTGGAAATTCTTGAATTTGCCACACTCATGTGTTGTTATTTGAGAGTGGATCGCTGACAACGAAATTATGTATGGTAGCAAGATATAGTGAATAGAATCAATAAAGCTGGAATACTATTCAACATGAAGATGAATGCCAGGAAGACCAAAACAATGGTTATAAGTAAAAAGACAGATAAACCAAATGTCAATATAACCATAGATGGCACAAACATAGAACAAGTATCCGAATTCATATATCTCGGACAAAAGATTACAAATGATGGGAGATGTGAGGAAGAAATTAAAAGAAGGATAACAATAGCCCGAACAACATTCTCCAAAATGAATAGAGTGTTAACATCAAGTAAGATATTAATACAAACAAGGAAGCGTATTCTTCAGTGTTATGTGTGGTCTACTCTAATGTATGGGGCAGAGACATGGACAATCTCGACCAGACGGGGTGGCCGAGTGGGTTGGAGCGTCCGTCTCCCGTGCTGGTAGATCGTGGGTTCGAGTCCCGGTCGAGTCAAACCAATGACTTTAAAATTGATACTTGTCGCTTCCTAGCCAGGCGCTCGGCATTATTAGGATAGGGCAAGGACTGGTGTGCTCAGTGTCAGGATAATGTGACTGAGTGGGATATCAGGTCATGGTGCCGGCGGCCTGGTTTCCCAGTGGGACAGCACTATAAAGTCGCCATGAGTGCACACTGTCACAAGTCGGTACCCGTCCTGATATGACCTTAGATGTTGCTAGGACGTAAAACAACAACAAACAAACAAACATCTAAGAAAATGTACAAACGTTTAGCAGCATTTGAGATGTGGACTTATTGAAGGATGATGAAAATATCATGGACAAAGAAGATCACCAACAAAGAAGTTCTCAGAAAAATTAAAAATAAGAAAAGCTTGTTTGCCACTATACAGACAAAGAAACTTATTTATTTTGGCCACATCATTCGTCAGAGTTCAATATACCGTACATTGTTGGAAGGGAAGGTGAATGGCAGCAGAGGGAGAGGGAGACCAAGAACATCATGGTTTACAAATATTTCACAGTGGACAGGCTTGAATTATTCAGTCTATCAGAACAGCACAACATCGGGACAAGTGGAGAACCATTGCATCCAACCCTCGACTAGAGGATGGAACTATTGATTGATTGATGAAGTATTTATATAAATATTATTATGGAACCGTCTCTATTAATTGCTTATGTACTGGACTGGAACCTGCAACTCCCAAGCTTGCGCACTGGGTGGTCGTGGCAGGGTTGTTACAAGAACCTAGTAACTTCTGACCTGCCCGAAAGCGGGTTAAGGGAGTGCTACCCCTATCTTCCAACCATCATCTACCTGTCTCAAAGCAGTGGTCCACAACTGGTTCATCAAAGGCTGTGGTATGTGCTGTCCTGTCTGTTGGAAAGTGCATATAAAAGACCCCTTGCGACTTATCGGAAAGAGTAGGCAATGTGGCAGCAGCAGGTTTCCTCCCAAAGAAATATGTTTGATGTCCAATAGCCGATGATAAAAATCAATGTGCTCTAGAGGCGTCGTTAAATAAAACAAGCTTTACTTGACTTTTCTACTCATCTCGACGTGGTTGGTCCGAACCCCTAGTTAAATCTTTGATTAATTCATTCCATGGGTAATTGACCAATTGATGCTTTACACGCTTGAAATAACAATTTTATTTAGTGTTCGATAGCTTAATATTCTCTTCCCTAACATGAGATAGTCTCTTCCGTAATATGAGCCTGGTGGGATTTTCTTTCGACAAGAATATGTCGTTGCAATTTGGCTTATGCAATAAACATGGCAATTCATGATGATTTTTTTTATTGCCAGCGAAGTACATGTGGTGAGGCTTTGCATTCACATATATCCGCTCTGACTATCTCTTGCAGCCGCATCCAAATGTTGACAAGAAGCTGTTCCTGAATGAAGGTACCATTCAGCTGAAGGTGCCTTCGAAGCCGTTCCCATTGAACCAAGATGCCGGCATTCTTCGATGGCGCTTCCAAACTCAGGACGAGACTTACGTACCACTCTCCAGTAAGTATGGACCGCAGTTGCTTGAGAGTTCTATAAAATAGGCACCCAGCCGGGAGTGCGCTGTGTCGTAGTGGCATGGTATCCCAACATGGCAGTACTATCAGTGTTCTCGCGGATCCTTAAAAAGTTGATGAGTCAATTTTCAAGGCCTTGAAAAGTCGTAAATATGGTAACTTTTTCAGTGAGCAGTCTTAAAAGGTCTTAAATTGGATTTGGCCACTATAATATTTTTTCAAGATGTTTTACCAGCTATCTTCACAAAGCACAAAACCTAGGCCAGCGAAGTGATCATCCGCATAGAGATCCATGGATTGCATCACCTCACTCATATCTGTTAATATTTTATTAAATATGTATGTTACATTTGCCGCGAAAATAGGTCTTAACTTGTATTAAAAATTCGTATTAAAAAGTCTTCAATGTAATTGGCTGATAGGTGCAGAAACCATGACTATACGCACTGTAACACTACGATACCTGTCTTTATATGACTTCAACTGGTTGCTAAGACACAAACTCACTCGCTTACTCACTCACCGAAATGGGTGACAACACAAAGAAAGTGATATTCATTCATTCCTCATGGAATTACTGTTGAGATCCGGTCTCACGCAGCAGCCTTTTTTCAAGCCACTACACTTGTCATCCTTGTAGAATATGCCATTTTCCTTTATTGTTAATTGACCGGGCGCGGTGGCCGAATCGGTAGAGCGCGGGCCTCACTTGCGGGAGATGGGAAGTTATGTTTCCGGTCGATTCAAATCAATGATTTATAGTTTGTTTGTTGTTGTTTCAAGTCCTAGCAACATCTAAGGTCATATCAGGATGGGTACCCACTTGTGACGGTGCACACTCATGGTGACTTTATAGTGCTGCCCCACTGGGAGACCAGACCGCCAGTACCATGACCTGATATCCCACTATATCACATTATCCTGACACTGAGCCAACCAGTCCTTGCCATATCCTAATAATGCCGAGTGCCTGGCTAGGAAGCGAAATATCAATTTTAAATTCATTTGTTTGACTCTGCCAGGCTTCGAACCCACTATCCCATGGTCTCCCAACACGGGAGACTGATGCTCTAACTCATATGGCCATTCCGTCTGATTTATCAAAATTGGTACTTGTCGTTTTCTAGCCTTGCTCTGGCATTAATAGGATAGGGCAAGGACTAATAAGCTCAGTGTCAGGATAATGTGACTGAGTGGGATATAACGAGTCATGGTGCTGGTAGCCTGGTCTCTCAGGGGGGGCAGCACTATAAAGTTGCTATGAGTGTGCACTGTCACAAGTCGGTGCCCATCTGATATGACTTCATATGTTGCCAAGACATAAAACTCCAACAAACAAACAAAGAATCTTGTTAATCGTATATCATTAAAACTTGCATCTTGTCTGCACATTAAGGTTCTTTATCACGCAGTCCTTGATGACTTAACCAGGCGGAATTGGGGAATGAGTTGAGCGCCCGTCTCCTGTTTTGGGAGATCGGGGAATCCGAAACCATGGGTTTGTGGGTTCGAACCCTGGTCAAGTCAAACCAATGACTTAAAAATTGATACTTGTCACTTCCTAGCCAGGTGCTCGGCATTATTAGGAGAGGATGTTGTTTTATGTCCCAGCAACATCTAAGGTCATATCAGGACGGGGGGGTCATGGTTCTGGCGGCTTGGTCTCCCAGTGGGGCAGCGCTATAAAGTCACCATAAGTGCGCACTGTCACAAGTCAGTACCTGTCCTGATATGACCTTAGATGTTGCTCGGACGTAAAACAACCAATACACTCGATGACTTGGGAGCTCGGGTCAAATAACGTGCGGAGCCACGTATTTGACATGCAGTGAATAAAGAACTGTGTTTCAGTGACGCATCCATCAATTTAAGACGAATAACATTTTTAATTGGTCTGGGAAGCAAATAGAAATAACCCTGAAAAAAGTAATATTAAAGCCATGAGGTATAAACTAAAAAATTGTAAAAGGAGAAAAAATGAGTCATGAACAAGTATGCCATCTAGGCACATTGTTTGTAATTACAATCTATTTGGTGCGGACTAACAAATTTCCATCAGTCGGCTTTCTCTGGCACGTCGCCTGATTAACTGCTGGTCGCCACTGCCAGTGCAAAGCACACTTCACTCCCCGGCTAGCTAGCAACTCACACAAACTCACCAACCCACCCGTGTAACTATGTTTGACCCTTCTAGGGCTTTGCTTGGGCTCTCGGCCCGCTCCTGTGATTATGACCGAATAAAGACAGTGTTTACCTGCACCTGTCTTTTCTTTGGTGTTTCTTATGTTGAATCGACATTTAACCTACGCCTGTCTTTTCTTTGGTGTTTCTTATGTTGAATTGACATTTAACCTACGCCTGTCTTTTCTTTGGTGTTTCTTATGTTGAATCGACATTTAACCTACGCCTGTCTTTTCTTTGGTGTTTCTTATGTTGAATTGACATTTAACCTACGCCTGTCTTTTCTTTGGTGTTTCTTATGTTGAATTGACATTTAACCTACACCTGTCTTTTCTTTGGTGTTTCTTATGTTGAATTGACATTTGACCTACGCCTGTCTTTTCTTTGGTGTTTCTTATGTTGAATCGACATTTAACCTACGCCTCTCTTTTCTTTGGTGTTTCTTATGTTGAATTGACATTTAACCTACGCCTCTCTTTTCTTTGGTGTTTCTTATGTTGAATTGACATTTAACCTATGCCTGTCTTTTCTTTGGTGTTTCTTATGTTAAATTGACATTTAACCTACGCCTGTCTTTTCTTTGGTGTTTCTTATGTTGAATTGACAGTTAACCTACGCCTGTCTTTTCTTTGGTGTTTCTTATGTTGAATTGACATTTAACCTACGCCTGTCTTTTCTTTGTTGTTTCTTATGTTGAATTGACATTTAACCTACACCTGTCTTTTCTTTGGTGTTTCTTATGTTGAATTGACATTCAACCTATGCCTGTCTTTTCTTTGTTGTTTCTTATGTTGAATTGACATTTAACCTGCACCTATCTTTTCTTTGTTATTCTTTATGCCGAATCGATATACGAGTGCATGCGTATTTAGCCAGGGTTTGCACAGATCCCCGAAAACCCTTGAAACCCAGTGAATTTCGAAATAACATTCAAGTGTACCTGAAACCCCTTGAATATCGCCTATTTTCACATGAAACCTGTGAACATGTAAGTTTCCAGTGAGCCTCGCCTATTATGCTGTAAGTGTAAAACTTGTCACGGAAAATTATTGTGTTACTTAATTATAGGGTAAACTAAAACATGTTACTGAGAAAACATTGAAAAAACTTGCATCTTGTGGTACATTTTGAACACGCGGTAAAACTCATTGAAAAAGGTTTGTCCCCAAAACCCTTTAATTTCATTTTCAAATGTTTGATTTAACTGATTAATTGCAAAAATCACCGACTGTAACTTATTTTTGGTTTCTTCGCAGTCAATTGTTGGCCAAATGAGACCGGGCAGGGATGTGATGTGAATATCGAGTATGACCTGGAGCGACCGCAACTTGAACTGCATGACGTTGTCATCACGATACCGCTACCGTAAGTTCAAATGGTTTGCTTCCGCCATTTTGTAACCTGCGTGGGTAGATTATCTGCTTATAAAGACTTTAAACACAATTAGTGGCGGGCCATTTTCAAGAATGGAAGACCTTTGTGTTTTCAGATGTCCGCAGATTTTCTTATTTCATTCTAAAATATTTTTATAGTTGCATAACCCAATGAAATCATCAAATATCACAGTTACTGAAGATGCTTGCTTGTCTCTGGGTTGGAGAATATCTGGAAGGCGACTGCAGTGGTGGGCCTCAAGTGGCGAGATGTCGTAGTGAATTGTGAGATCCATGTATGCATTGATCTGATAGCTGTGGGTGAATACGCCAGTCAAGCGTTCATTGAGACCTATTCGCTAGTACACATTAGCAAGTAATATAACACGTTGCCAAGTGAGAAAAATCATGTGTCATTTGTGTTTATATAAGGGATGGAAAATCTCCACGATTTCCGCGATTTTTTATATTCAAACATTAACGTTCACAAAATGCCATGAATATATGTAGATATATGACAGCAATTCGTCATTCCGAATCCCCTTCTCATATGACCTTAGATACTAGGACATAAAACCCAATCAAACTGAAAAGCAAGTAATGGGTGTGGAGAGAGGAAAGGAGGGGGGGGGATTTGCAGCATGGGTGATAATAGAGTCAAAAGAAGGACAGTGGCACACACTCCAAGGAGAGCATGTACTGACTGATCAGTGGAATGGAGCTAGGATAGTGCTAGGAGAGTACCGTACCAAACGTGACTTCCGAGAATTTCCCCGCAATTCCCTGACAGTGTTAAGCTTATGGGAGAAAATCTGCGTTTTCGCGGAAATTCGCTGTGTCAGCAACAACGGGTGATATCACGGCAAAAAAGCTACTGGGATCTTTCTTTAAATAATGTTGCTCCAATAATAATATAGTGTAATAGTCTGCACTGACCTCTCAGGCAAGTAACCACATAGACATGTAAGCGTGGGTAGTATGGTGATATCAGGGAGCCTGGGTGGTGTAATGGTTAGCACACTGGCCCGGAATGCAAAGAAATGTGGGTTCGAGTACCACTCTATGCGCAATATTTCTCGTTTTCATCACCCCCACAACAATATTATTCTAGTAATTATTATTAAATGAAGCGAAACCGTCTTAATGCTGTGTCATTCACTGCGAAAAGCTAGTAGTATCTATTTTTTCACTGTGAACATGGCCCTTCTTTTAATAATAATAATTACTAGGATAGTGTGCTATTAGAACAACATTACTTACAGATAACCTCACCATATATTTCCGGTTTTTTTTGGCTGGAGACCACTTTCATCCATGGTGTGTTAGTTTCGAAAGTTTGACGCTTTCATTGGACTTGGCGGTTTTAACTTCAGGTGGCAACACTAGTACTTGTAATAAAGAATAGACGAGATCACGGTTCCGAGTGCGCAGGCGCTGAAAACGGCATTGGCAGCAAACCAAAGGTGTACAGCCATTGAGTTTGCCGATATGCGTAGGACAAAACTTCCATTTTATTCAAAATTAATAGAAATACATAATTTGGCACAAAAATGGACGGAAGGATGCAATATAATAATATAATGAATATGTTTAAGCCACAACTATCCACAATTAAGCATTTTGAGCTAAGAAACAATACAATTTCACTCACTTTACAGGCTGATGTTTACATCACCATTCATTAGCCATAAGTAATTCTTGTTCTAAATATTAAAATGTCAAATGTGTCAACAAAAACTTGTTTCAAAGAAATATATAACCAATATCTGATTAAACCTACTCATTTTCTATTTCTACATATGTTATGAACCATAGGATATAAATAAAAACATGAATAAAATAAGTAAAACTGACTGGCTATGGCTCTAACACTAGTCTGAGTGCCCAGATTTGTCTAAATCTAAATGCACATGGCATAAGATGTGCTGATTATATTGATGTAAATGCAATGCTGGATAAAAGATTAATATCTTAATTTATTATATATATTTTTTAATTAGTGTTCTATGTTTCAAACAAGAGCTGAGATGAGCTGAAACCAGCACATTTCATAACTGCACCCAGTGTATTTGCCATGTGCTTCTCGCGGGTTTGTTTTGCTCTGACACATCCCACAATGCACCGCGAAGCTGGAATGGTGATGTAGTCTATTCCGCGAGATGGCACTCATATCGTCCCTATCAAGTAATCTGCTTACGCTTGATGCATTTTTCTCCCTCCAGATCTGGCGTTGGTGCACCTGTTGTGTCAGACTGCGAAGGCGAGTATTACCACGACCCGCGCAAGAACACTCTTGAGTGGAAACTACCGATTGTCGATGAGTCCAATAAGACGGGTTCGATGGAATTCTCAATCAATGGCTGTCCTGATGATTTCTTCCCAGTTTCCGTCACCTTCATCTCCAAAAAGTCTTACTGTGAAATTGAGGTGAGAAACCTGCTTTATTTCTGTCTTTTTTCAAATAAAATGTTTAAGAGAAAGTATTGAATCTTTTAAATATACGCAAACAATTTTACATTGGTAACTAATGACATTGAGCTGTGTTATTTGAAACTTAGAATAGTTAGTTAGCGGTAATTGCTTAACGCCATGCCAGCAGCAAAGGCCATAATCACTGGAAGAAGTGCTAAAATCTTATTCTGTCATATTATTATCGGGCCATCACTTTTACACGGAATGTAAAAGCACACAATGAATTATGTGTCGTGACACTTTTTAAGGTTAAAAGCTCACAATTACACACACAAATTTGAGGACAGGTAGAAATTCTAGATAAAAGTTGAAACGGTTTTGTTCTTCCTGAATTGGTGAAAATTGTTTTAATGAACTATATGAGGTGGTGTAGTACTGCTGCCCTCAAGAATGAAACTTATATATAATGAAGTAATGTAATTTGACGAACAAAGTGTACTGCAGAAAGAATATGGGTCCACTGGTCCCTCAGCTCGGACTGAGTTTGAGAATCTGTGCATGTAAGCACATCACAGCTTCAGCTTAGATGCCAGAATGTAAAAAAAAAAAAAAAAAAAAAAAGAGTTGAGACCATATATATGGGTCGTTCTCAGAAACTGTGTACCACTTGAGGTAGTCTACTAGAAATGCATATTTCAAAGAAACCCTTTATTGGAGTGTCAATATTTAGATTTCATCAGTTAGCCAAATAATGTGGGAGATAGTTTAGATCAAAAGTAAATGTTAATATTGTGTATTATGTATCTTATTGGGATGGATGTAGCTAAATACATAGAAAATTACATCACTAATTTGTGACATTGTCAACAGCATTGAAAATAAAGTGTCACAAACTTAATGAAAACCTCTGAACAACAGCTCATTTCACTTCAAATGGTCATATACAATGTCTTCATTAAGTTGAAGACATTTATTTCTAAAAAAAAAATTTAAATGATGAAATAGTTAACATTTTCTGGAGTCATTAACATCGTAACATTTCGTTTCCACTTGCAAATACTATGAAACTCTGTATCAAACACTGAGTACAGATACAGTACAGGAATTATTTTCACCATTTGACACTATGCATGGACCCAGTTATGGTATAGTAAAAGATAAATCCTGAAATTGCCCCATAACATTGAAATTTGAGCCGAACATTTGTGTAAAATTGTTTGTTTCCACTTTGTTACTCTGCTAATCCGTTACTCTGCTAATATTTTCTTGCTTTTCTCTTTAATATTCACAAATAAGACAAAACCATAGCAATGAGGTTTCAAATTATTATTACTACTGTTTATAAAGCAAGTGGCATGTGAAATGTCCTAAAAATGTCAAGTTTTGTGTGGAAAATATTTGATTTTGGAGTCAGATTGGTTTCCATGCTATACTGCTATTTATTGGGTGTGAGCATCATTTGACCTACTTAAAAATGCCAGAATATGTTTATTTTCAATTATTCAGATGCAAAAGGACATACACATTGAGGAAACTTGCTTATAGGACTTTGGCAGCATTTTGATTTTCTGGTACTGATGTCACACTATTGGTACACAACTTCTGAGAACGACCCATATATACGTGAATATAAGTCAACTTCAAGTATAAGTCGAGGGGTATTTCTGAAGGAAATATCTGGAATTAAGCCTAACCCGATTATAGGTGTCTACCAACTTAAGTTTTGTTGATTTTGTATAAAATAAGCGTATAAAACATTTTTATTAAACTTTTGATCACTTTTCGAAATGAAATGGTATCCATTGTATTGATGTGATGACTGTCTTTCGTTCTTAAATCGTGTGAGTCATATGTGATAGTGGACAGAAGAAAAAGATTTGTTACATTTATTTTTGTCTGTCAGAAAGGGCTCCTATGCCGGGGGGTGGTGGGGGGGTATCGCTAGTATACGACTACCTCAGAATAGGAGATTTTTGTGTGTGGTAAATTTGCTTGACTTATATTCGAGTATATACGGTACGTAAAATAGTATTTTATTTAATGTAAAATATTTGCCGGAACAATTTCACTGCAATCTGCATTAGAAACACATGTACAGCAAGAACTCGACCAAATTTGGTCATCAGGAGGCATGTCGCTGTGCAAGTTTAACATATAGAGTTGAATCTGTAGAGAGCAGGCCTTGCACACAGAAGATCGGGAGTTTGGTTCCTGGTCGAGTCAAACCAATGACTTATAAAATTGATACTTGTGTCTTCCTAGCCTGATGCTCGGCATTAATAGGATATGGCAAGGACTGGTTAGGTCAGTGTCAGGATAATGTGACTGAGTGGGATATCGGGTCATGGTGCTGGCGGCCTGATTTCGCAGTGGGGCAGCACTATAAAGTTGCCATCAGTGTGCACTGTCACAAGTCGGTACCCGTCCTGATATGACCTTAGATCTAGATAACTGTTTTGCTTTAGAAAATTTGATCTTTTATCGAACTATTCAACTTTAATTAAGTCTTTTTGGTTGTGGGTATTTTTCTCTTTCAGATTGCTGAGGTACGACAGCTATCTGACGAAACGCCTGTCAAGTTCTCAAGTGAGGTCCTCTTATACGTAGACAAGTATGAGATCGTCTAGACCCGCCATGTGCTGATAGCTACATTCTGAACTAATATAGATGCAGCCTCTTATTTCCGAAGGAGCGCCACCGCACACCGCCAGCAGCAATTACTGCAAGCCCATTGGATGAAAGCGATCACGTGATTGGTGGGAGCCAATCAGCAGTGTTCAGTGATAATTTACATATTGGACCCAATACTGGCAGTGTCCCCTGATTGTGGCGTAATGCGGTGGGGTTGAGGATGCCCCCACTGGGGCTATGACGTCATGTGGCAGGGGAATCCTTGTGTGAGTGGATGTGAGTGAGAGGTGGGGGAATAGGAAGATGGGGTGGGTGGAGAGTGGAGGTGGGGTAGTCCTTCAGTGTATTATGTTTGGGGGCATATTACTGGCAACACTCACAGATGACCTTGTTACTTCAAACCAGCGAAACAAAAGGGATTATTGCTTCAAACTGCTGGGACAAAAAGTGTTTATTGTGTCAAACCCACATCGCAAAAGAGACTGTTACTTCAAGCCCATGTGACGAAAAGGAAATTGTTACTTCAAACCTGTTGGACAAAAGGCACTTTATTTCAAACTGCGTAACAAGAGATTTGTTACTTCAAACCAATAGGACAAAAGATCCTCATTTCTTCAAATCCATGTGACAAAAGAGGCTTGTTACTTCAAAACAACAGGACAGAAGGCACTTTGCTTCAAACCCACATGAGGCTTGTTACTTCAAACCTGTGGGACAAAAGGACTTTATTTCAAATATGTATGACAATTGAAACTTGTTACTTCAAACCCATGTGAGTAAAAGGAAATTGTTACTTCAAACCTGTGGAACAAAAGGGACTTTATTTCAAACTGACCTAACAAAAAAGACTTTCTTCAAAGCAACAGGACAAAAGAGGCTTGTTACTTCAAAAGACACTTTTTAATTTCAAACCTGTGTGACAAAAGAGACTTGTTACTTCAAACCAACAGGACAAAATGGAATTTAGTCAAACCACTGAGACATAAGGGACTTACATATTTGTTAAAACTACCAGGACATGTGCTACTTATTTGTTTAAACTCGTGTAGTGGTCCTCACTGACCTCCCAGGCAAGGAGCCGTATAGACAGGTAGGTGTGGATAGTGTGGTGACATCAGGGAACCTAGGTGGTTTAATGGTTATCCCACTGGCCCGGAATGCAAAGAGATGTGGGTTCGAGTCCCGGTCTAGGTGCAATATTTCCCATTTTCATCATCCCCATGACAATAGTATGGCAATTGGGGCTTATTTGGTAAAACCACTGGGACCAAAGAATTATAATTAGTGGGCAAACCCGCCCTCCCTTATTTTTTAAATTTTTAACCAATTAGAGACTAAAGGGCCTTGGAAGGACAATATGGACTTCTTCAAATCATCGGAACAAAAGGACTTAATTTGTTTTATTATAGATTATTGAAAGGGTGGATATCTTGTTCGCTAATTCATTTTCACCGTGAATGTTAATTACAATCTTCATTCCAGGTTACCTCTGCTAATTGTTGCGGTCCATTTAGGAGGTGTCGGCTGCAGGTGATTGGCGAATGTGCTCACAAGCCGGATGGAACTCCTTCCAGGGTGGTAACGCTAGAAGGATAGATCGTTAAGTGACGTCATGAAAGCGCAATAATTGGCCATTTTGAAAGCGTGATAATTGTCCGCTATCTGTGGTTGCACTAACAAGTGTTACATACATAGCTATGGCATGACAACAATGGCCATACTCACGTGCTTGCAGATACTGCCTTGAGCAGGTGTCTCATTGATTTGCATGCAGTTGTGGCTGCCATGGTCTTCTCTAGTAAGCACAGCGACATGGGCCTTGAATCTTGAGGGTCTCGAGGTTGCCCCTATCATCGCTCATTATCATCACTCAATATGGCGGCCATATTTTCGGTTTGCACGCTGGGAGAGCCACAAACAGCCTCGCTTTGCCATGCTTATATATAAAATCCTTGGTGGTATGGTGTGTTGTTCGTAAGAAGTGCTTTCTGAGTTGGATCACAAAACACACTACTTGCCAATATGGGCATTCCTAGTTCCGCTGGTCCGTCCCAAAATATTGAAGCTCAGCCCGCTGGGTCGCAACGCCGGCTTACACAGCGGAAGGTGGTGAATACACATACACAAAGTTGTATTTTATCGAATGTAAATATTTGCTCAGACAATTTCACTGCAGTTTACATTTGAAACAAATGTATGGCAAGAAGCTGACCAAGTTTAGTCAGCGGGAGGCCTGTGGTTATCGGTGCAGTGTGAGTTGGGTCTATTATGGCGAAGGATAGGGCTGGGTGGTACACCAGCCCCGCCTACCGCTATGTAAGCTGTAGCTGTTACTCGACATGCTGTGTGGCAGCTTCTATCCTCCGTACGGAACCATTGGAACTTGGAACGTTCATTGGGGTCTGTATAGCTGGAACAAATGATCAAGTCAGGTGCGTAAAGTTTAAACCACACAGAGCATGATATATATTCGGTCCGCAAAGCTGACACCCACAAAACTCCTATAGTTGAGTCCATAACGCTGACGCCACACTTAAATGCATTGGTTTATGCATCGCGTTGAAAAATAAATTAGTCCCTGGATTCGTGAATCTGAAAATGAACGCTGTGTTTTATCAGCAACATTTTCAAGATTGAACAAAAGCACACTGCCTGTATCTGTAGTTGTTTATCTCATTCCACCACATATGTAGACAATCAAACAAAAATAGTGTGGTATGGACGGTGTGTTTTCGGCTTATCGCATATCACTCTGATGCAAGCGGATTTGGCAATCAGGATGTGTTCATCAATGACTCGCCATTGTCTTGTCTCAGGAAATGAGGTTTGACTTTGGGTAGTCTTCCAGTAGGTAATTATACCTGAGAAATATGGAATGCGAAGAAATGGCCTAATGTTTATAGAAATAAGGCTGCTAAAAGAGAACAATAAAAAAGTGTCTTGAAAATGTGGTCGGTGGATGCTCGAAGAACATTCCGGAAGTAAAATACAGAGAATTCACCAGAATGTGTTAATGCTCATAGACAAAGTAATTTATATTTACATTTAAAAACCAAAAAAAGAATGTTATCGTTCCTTTTACTCATCCTCTTTCGCTTGACGTTTCCTTGTAAAAATGAATAGACAAATAAAAGGAATGGCCAGTTGATTTGGCGAAAGAACGACAAGGAGGCGGTAGTGCCGGTAAATAAGAGTTTATTAGAGACAAAGAGACGAGCCCTATAAGGGCGAAGAGACAAAAGGAAATGACAAGTAGACGGGTGGGTAGGGATTAAGTCATGGTGCGTCTCCAGTTAACTGGGGACTTAGGCAAGTGTCCAGTTGGAGGGTTGCCCTGTGGAGTGGCGGGAAATGTGGCAGCCAATCAGAGGAGTTGGCAAGCCATGCGAACCATGGCGGTGTTGCCGGGGTGTAGTTTGGCAGTGGCGCTTAACGTTCCATGCCGAATCCGAGGCAATTCTATGAATTGCAAGCAAAGCAATGTTTAGAATTGTGACTTTATGATGTTTTAAATTCTCAGGTCACCGGGAATGGAATGAAAATGGTCATATACCCCATCACACATCTCTACTCTCCCTATCACCCTAACGCTCACCTCAACCTACTCCCCTGCAGAACAAAATTGGGAAATAACAGAGTTAATGTGGTGGGGCAGATGTATAAATATTTTCAAGTGGACGAAGTGTTTATAAAATCCTGGCCCAGAATATTGACGTATGCGGGTTTTCTTATTCGTTTTTTTCTATTTGGTGAAATGGTCTGTGTTATTTAATGAGGGCCCTGTGTGTGTCGGTTTGTCAGTCGCTGTATGTTATATAACCCCGGCCCGTTGTTCTGGCCTCAAACCTTGTACAGATAAACTAATGTTGCGAATCCCTAACCGTTGGCCATGGAGCCTCCGTTTGGGTGCTTTCATGTATTAATCGTAGATGTCATCAAAAGTTTTCAACATTTTCATGATTGTACAAATTGTACAAAGCGTATAACTGGGGTAACATGGGAGGGGTGGGAGGGGGGGGGGGTCTCTGTCTGCTTTTTTGTTTAACGACCCCCCAGCATCAAAAGTAGACATCGGCTATTGGGGGTCATACAGTGGTTAAACATATCTGACTAACAAATTACATTTCAAACAGGTAAAATAGAACCCAGAAATGTATGTCAAAAGAGGGGGGCCGGAGGGTATCCCGTCAAGTACAACTTTTATCGTTTAATAAAATGTTGATATCCTTTTGGTGAACTTTTTTGTGTGTGAACATTTGATTGAACTGGGGAATTTTTCAATCACAGTCTTCCTCATTCCAGTGCTCATTGCCCTGTCCTAGTAATGCCGAATGCCAGGTTAGGTAGCAACAAGTATCAATTTTTAAGTAATCAGGTTTGACTTGACCAGGGTTTGAACTTGGGGTTCGAATCCCATGACCTATCAAAATGGGACATGGGCACTCAACTCATTCGACCACTCCCTCTGTGTCTGGTAAAATGTGTACTATGTTTAGGGGGGGGGGGGGGGCTAGAGGGGGCTCGGGAAAAGTAGTACTCTTTGTACTACCTTGAAAATGTTGAAAACTGGGTGATCCCATAAATATATATATATAGTCCTAATATATATCTACTAACGTTATTACTACAGATGGGATGATTGCTTCGAAGTCTACCATAAAAGTTTGAATCTTATTCAACAAGTCGTTCCCCCACTCCCTCCATATCTGCGAACCATCAAAGACTGATTTAGCTGTCAAAAGGTGTAAACTATGGACTAGTCGTACTAGATCTGTATTCGCGACAAGTATTCGCCAGCACACCTGCATGAACTCTTCATCTAAATATGACATGACTACAGTGACAGATTGAGGCTGAAATTGTGACCCAATGAGAAATTGTGCGCCAATGTATATCTTATTCAACAAGTCGCTCCCCGACTCCGCTACTCCCTCCATATCTGCGAACCATTAAAGACCGATTTGCACCAGACGGGATGGCCGAATGAGTTGAACGTCCATCTCCCGTTGAGATCAGGGGATCCGAACCCATGGGTTTGTGGATTCGAACCCTGGTCAAGTCAAAGCAATGACTTTAAAATTGATACTTGTTACTTCCTAGCCTGGCACTCGCCATTAATAGGATAGGGCCAGGACTGGTTAGCTGAGTGTCAGGATAATGTGACTGAGACAGGTCATGGTGCCAGCGGCCTGATTTCCCAGCGGGGCAATACTATAAAGTCGCCATGAGTGCACACTTTCACAAGTCGCTACCTGTCCTGATGTGACCTTAGATTTTGGTAGGACGTAAAACAACAAACAAACAAAATGAAAGACCGATTTAGCTATTAAAAGATGTAAACTATGGACCACTGGGACTAGACCTGTACTCACGACAAGTATTCGCCTTTGCATGAAATGACTTGACATTGGCAAATTGCATTCGTTGATTTACAATTTCAGCCTCAGTGTTGTTCCTACACAAGTTCTGGCATTCTCTTATTTACAATTAACCACTATTACAAAATAGAATTTGTATTTATTGGGGATTGTGTCTAGTATCACAAAGTAATAAATTTACAATTTGACTAATTCTGTGATTTTTTTAATACAATAAGTGGCCCCTCCCACTTGTTGCTCTAATTTGATGGTTTGAGTCCATTACCTGGTTTATTTTCTCCTGATGTGACCTTAGATGTTGCCCGGACGTAAAACCCCAATAAACAAATTAATTCTGACAATTTTCTAATTTGTCTGCATTGGATTTTCTAAATTGAAGGTGGCGCATTGCGGAAGAAAATATTGATGGTTCCTTTAGTCCCGTCCTGATATGACCTTAGATGTTGCTAGGACTCCATTAACCAAACAATCCTTTATAACGCAGCAGACCTATATTTGGGTATATAGACAGAATTTATTCGAACCAGATGCGGTGGCCGAATCGGTTAGAGCACAGGTTTTCACATGTGGAAGATCGAGAGTTTGAATCCCAGCTGAGTCAAGTCAGTGAGTTACAAAATTGATACTTGTCACCACCTAGCCTGGCGCTCGGCATTACTAGGATAGGGCAAAGACTGGTTATCATAGTATCAGGATAATGAATGGGAAATCAGGTCATGGTGTCGGCGACATGGTCTCCCAGTGGGACAGCACTATAAAGTCACTATTGACAAGATGTTGCTAGGACGTAAAGCCCCAACAAATGAATTTATTCAAAGCTGTGCTTGAGATTTTTGCGAGTATAGTTCTGGTACCTCCAGATTGAGTCACGCCCCTTTAGAGAGAACAATGCTTCAGGAAGTGGGAGAAGTTATATTTATTCATGCAAATTAACTAATGTTTGAATGAAAGCAATGTAATGTTTAAAGTAATTTCTGGTTTTTGCCAATTGTGTTTTTTAATTTGTTTATTTTGTTGTTTATTTTAAAGTTGCATAGTCCGATGGTTGAGAATTTCGGTATTTTTTCTGAGAAAAATATATTAGATCGATCACTTTACATTAGTTCAAAGTTGCTTATTTTAAATGGTAAACTTTTGAGATATTTTGAGTGCAAACATGTAAGATTAGTTTTGGCAAGCTTGCCAAAACTCTGATGCCATAGACTTCTGCAGTAACGGGTTCTGTTAAATTGACTCAGTATTGCCTTCTACGCAGAAACAAATGCTTAATAAGTGCATGAGTATCTAAGTTAGATATGTTAAATCGAATCTAGATATTTGGTTTGGTTTTGAAAATTTGATATTTCATCGGACTATGCAGCTATTCATCCTGATCATTGCTCCTTCTCCTTAAATACAAAATCAATCTTCACTTTTTTTCCCCTTTAAAACAAAAAAATTATTGAACCGAGCGACTTCATTAATAGAACAAAATGAATAACTAAGACAAATAATTAGATTTCTATTTGGTGAAAAAATATCCAGAAAATATAAATGAAGCTATTTACTTTTTCAACATGCATCCATAATGGTGATTATTATAAATAATTAATTAAATAAAGCAAAAGATAAACCAGTGTAGAATATGAATATATTTCAGTGAGCCGAATATTCCCCTGTGATATATGAATGAATATCTATATATATCTATTCTCCGTCACCTTGAACTCAATGTATAATCCAATAAAAACAAATCTTTCCAAACCAAAACACTTTGCCTAGATTTGATGCCACAAATTGAACTTATGTACTGGTGCATTTTTCGCAGATTGGTGTTCCTGTGCTATGCGAAAATTGTAGTCAAAGGCAATGTCCAGCATTTTGGTGTGTGCACTGTAATTTAGCATGTTTTCAATTCTAAATTTTTTTTAAACATTTTAAAATTTATAAAAATCTCTTCAAAGTAGATTTTAATGAACAACTTTGAATCTTTCTTTTTCCTTAAAGAAATAATGTAATGCTCAAAATTATTTAACTTTAAATTAATTTTTTAGATTTATTGTTGGTGGTAAGAGGATGGTTACGCGGGGGTTTGCTTGTTGGTATTTGTAGAATAACTACATGTAATGGTTGATGGTGAGGAAATATGTACAGATCGCCTTGCATATGAAAGGGAACCGGGTACACATACGTTTAATAAACTTGCGAAATGTACAAAGCATATCACAGGATGAATTTTGTCTTACTTTGTCCTCTTTGACCAGACCTGCATGTTGGCCCGAGGCTAACATGGGTAATTCGCGCGAGGCTGGTCTATTTTTAGCTTTCTTCGCTTGCCTCTCTCCAACTGTAGTCACTCTGCTTTCGACACGCCCACTGTGCACTTCGATTTCCTGCTCCCTATCAACTAGATATGCCGCCGGTACGTAAGAGAGAGGCCGCCTGCAGCTTGCCCAACGACATCAGCCGTCAAGGCAGGCAAGGCTGTCGTGTGACCCGAGTAGGAACATTGATTCCGAGAATTTGTCTTCCTCTGGCAAATCTAGGAGTGCAATTTCTCGCGCTTCTACGAATGTGGAGTCGGAGCTGGATATAATTAAGAGGCTCAGGAAGGAAAACGAGAAACTCACCTTGGCGCTGAAGGCTAGAAATTCGCCCTCTTCCGTCGCGCCAGTAGCTTCTACCACTGGGTCGCTGCCATGCCCCTTTCCGTTTCCGTGACACCGCTTCATACTACGCCTCGCCATAGACCTCGTAGGCCTGGCCGTACACCGGCGCGCCTGTCGCCGTCTCCACCACCTCCCCGTCGTGTAGTCCGTGTCCCTATCCTCGGCTAGAGGCAGTTGTCCGTGCAACACCCGGTATCAAGAGACTGAAAGGTACGACATTGCTTCCCCATAACTTCATAACTAGAGGGGACCGTTGTATGGTGAAGCAACTTGGGCGGAGTATTTCTCTGCGCTAAGGCAGCTAGCGGCACATCCAGACTTTCCGGAGGAGTGGTGGCCACCACTGCTTAAACATGAGTTGGAGCTGTCAAACATGGCGATAGTCTGGGACTGGGCAACTTGTCATCGCTGGTCCAAGCGCGTATTTCAAATGGTGGAGGACGGGAGGTTAAAGCACGGGTGGTTGGATCATTCCGCCATTTCTGGTATACAGTGTGACGTCTGCGGTGAAGCGAACCGTCATTCGCCCTGGTGGAGTCTCGTCCCGCTGCAGCTGCGGGTGCCCCTCCCATGGCTCAGCCAGTGAACGCTAGGGACGAATACAACAAGGATGTAGACGGCAAGGTGTGCTTCAACTGGAACCAGGGCCGCCCCTGTGGTTTTGACGCGTCACACGGCACTCTTCCAGAGCGGCTGGCTCATGTCTGCGCGTACCGCACGTACAGGTTTAGGCGCTCTCTTCCCCATAAGGAGCAGGACTGCTTAAAAAAGAGGAGGGCGTCTGACAAAAAGATCGCTGATGCATCTCAGACGCAGCCAGAAGTAAGTAAGGGCCGGCTCATGCCGCGCTCCAACCCTAGTGAACACTGTGCTTTGCCTGTAGTAATTGTCGTGAACCCTGAACAAAACAAAAACATTGATCAGCTGGGTGCTGGTTTGGTGACCCACTCTTCCCCTCTGGCCTGTGACGAAGCTGATTCCAGTAAACAACATTCCATGCATTTGCCGGCTCGGGTCGGTCAGGCGTGCTCTGAGCATGCGCACCCCACTCCCCCGTGCCCGCTGGGCCCCAGTCAGAGCGTGGTGGTCGGCTCGTCATGCACTGGTGAACTAAACAAGTTCGCCAAGCCCCCCCCCCCCCCCCCCCCCCTGAGCGGTCGGCATGCCTTAGCTGCTATATGCCGATTGGTCCCCTACCCAGACACTCCGCCCCACCCCCTCCGTACACACTCCACTTGGCTCAGCTGTTAGTAGCATGCTGGTATCGGTGCTACTCAACCCTCCTACCCTGACACACCTTCCCACTACTGAGCTGGACTTGAGTCTTCCCGAGGTGGTCTTTGACTGGTTTGATAATACTACTGATGATTTACTTGTACTGCCGCATGTTTCACTTGCTCGTATGTTCACCCCGCCCCCTTCTCCAAGATTGTTTAGTGAGTCACTGGCCTCATTCTGGCCGATTGCTCGTGTTGACTTGTGGAAAAACTTTGATAGCTACTTGTATATTTATGATGTTGTTCGTGAAACGGCCTTGCCAAATTTCTTAGCCGCTAGGGTTCCGGTCCCCTCAGGTTTAATTATCTCGAAGTGGCGCATACTGTTAGTAGACTTCCCAGATACTGCCATGGTTGATCACCTGGAATTTGGGTGGCCGTTAGATTATACGCGTAGTTTTCCTCCCTCTCCTACTCTGGTGAATCATTCACCGGCAGCTGATCTCGATCTCCATATTCGTGCATCTGTAGATAAAGAACTCAGTTTTCAAGCGATGCTCGGCCCCTTTTCAGATCCCCATTTTTTAACCTTGGTTTGGACCAGACGGGATGGCCGAATGAGTTAGAGCGTCCGTCTCCCATGCTGGTAGATCGTGGGTTCGAGTCCCGGTCGAGTCAAACCAATGACTTTAAAATTGATACTTGTCGCTTCCTAGCCAGGCGCTCGGCATTATTAGGATAGGGCAAGGACTGGTGTGCTCAGCGTCAGGATAATGTGACTGAGTGGGATACCAGGTCATGGTGCTGGCGGCCTGGTTTCCCAGTGGGACAGCACTATAAAGTCGCCATGAGTGCGCACTGTCACAAGTTGGTACCCGTCCTGATATGACCTTAGATGTTGCTAGGACGGAAAACAACAACAAACAAACAAACTGAACCTTGGTTTCAAGTTAGCCCTATGATGATCCACCCTAAGAAAGATTCACACTTGAGGCGGGTCATCATCGATCTTAGCTTTCCTCCCGGGAAAAGTGTTAATGCAGGCATTGTTAAGGCTTAGGTAATCCCTTTAATTTTACGCTTCCCTCGGTGAATACGCTTGCCAACAGACTGATCCTTCTCGGCCCTAATGCTTGGCTAGGGTCTGCGGATCTGGCCCGGGCATATCGTCAGTTGAGGATCTGCCCCCTCTCCGCCCCGCTACTAGGGATTATCCTGAAGAACCTTTTCGCTTTGTTATCTCGACGATTTCGTCGGGGTAGAATCCTCCTTTGATAAAGCGTGTGAGGCCTACGCCAGACTCAGAACCTTGGCAGACTTCTTGGGGCTTCAGCTGGCCGATGAGAAGTGCTTTCCTCCCACAAACTCGTTAACTTGGCTCGGGTTTACGATAGATACGGTTACTATGACAGTTTCCCTACCAGAGGAAAAAGTAAGCAAGATTCTGCTCGAATTTAGTAAGTGGGAGTCAAAAACGCGGGTGGGTCGGAAGCAGCTCCAGAGTATTGCATGGAAAATCAACCATCTCGCTAAATGTATTAAGCCTGCAAGCAGATTCACGAATAGGGTACTAGCAGCCCTCAGAGCAACTCCCCCCGCTGGCCGCATTCCCCTTTAATCCTGATCTGTTGAAGGATGTCGACTGATTTCGGAAATTTGCAGCCTCCTTTAATGCAAAAGTCTTGCTTCCTCGTCAGCCGCGTGAATCGTGGGTAATCGAGTGCGATTCCACGTTGATTGCAGCGGGAGCTTTTTCCCCTCATAATTTCTATTCTGCACAATTCTCCCCAGAAATCCTGCTACAAATGAAAACCATTGCCCAACTTGAAGCATTTAACCTCGTGCAAGCAGTGACTTCCCTTATGCCGCCCGACCCGCATAACTTTGTTGTAGTAGTTAATACTGATAACCAGGCCTCCCAGCAGGTCTTGTCATCCGGTAGGGGAAAAGACCCGATACTCTGTGCATGTGCCCGGCAACTATGGTTGCTGGCAGCACGTAACAATTCTGAGCTAGAAATAAACTATAAGCCAGGTTCAGAATTGATTCTAGCCGATGCGCTGAGCAGATCTGATTCTTCCCTTAAGGAGAAAGCACGTCAGTTATGTATTTCACGTAACCTTAAAGAGATAGCAGTGCATTTCGCATTAGACCTGTTAGATTTCAGTCTGTAATGCTTGAGCTTGTCTACCCTGGAAGATAGTACGTTGTTTACCTCTATCTTCCATGCTGCACAGTAAATCACCGCCGACGACTCCTAAAGATCTACCAAGCCGGCCTAGCCCCCCGAACATGGATTAACAAGGGTGCCCATCTCCGCTGCTACTTACGGTTTGCGGCTGCTGATCTCTTCTCCCCACATATGCCACGCCTCTATGATCTGATGTCTTTCCTCCTCCACTTGGCCTCTTTCCTCCACTCTCCTGGAGCTGCCTTGAATTATTATAGTTCCGTGAAGCTCTGGGTCTCTGCTTGCCCGGGGGATCACTCAGTCTTCGCTGAACCCTGAAGATCCTGCCTTCCTGCTTCCATCAGGCAAGCCCCTGTCCGCCAAGCTACTGCTCAAGACGCTACGGGAAGTATCGCTGACCCCTCGGCCCTCCAAACGCCTCGTCACTCTCCATAGCCTTCGTAGAGGGGCAGCTCAGGCCTGTGCCTCGGCTGGTCTGCCTCTCCCTGCACTCTTTATGTCTGCTGGGACCTGGAAGAGTCGAGCTCTGCACGCCTACCTCTCCCACCTTGAAGTAACCGATGCTCCATCAGTGCTCGCTCAATTGTTGGGTGGGCGCTGATCTTCACGTACCTGCACATTACCCTGATTCATGAACTGTTGTCTGGTTGCGCATTTCATTCAGCGCCTGATTCTGGCCCTGGTCGCCCACGATACTGTTTGATAGACCGACCTTTGGTTCCTGACTTGTTTTATTAAATCTACTGAAATCGCTCTGGCCTCTATCTCTTTCTTTCTGTTTCTTTCTGCAGCCGAGTGTAGCGAATTACTGCTGAATGTGTAAGAGCACAGGCTTTCCCCATGGAAGGTCGGGCATTCAAAAATCGGCTGAGTCAAACCAATGACTTACTAAATTTATACTTGTTGCTTCCTAGCCTGACCCTCG
Source organism: Branchipolynoe longqiensis (assembly GCA_030323885.1). NCBI lineage: Eukaryota > Metazoa > Annelida > Polychaeta > Phyllodocida > Polynoidae > Branchipolynoe > Branchipolynoe longqiensis. The sequence continues at coordinate 25,398,923 of CM059202.1, read as the reverse complement.
ACATTATTAGGATAGGACAAGGACTGGTTGGCTCATTATCAGGATAATGTGACTGAGTGGGAAATATCAATGTTCTTCGCAAGCCAAATACTGTTCCAACGGGGGTGTAGGATGGTGATAAGACATGTTCGGATTGTTTTCGAGTTCTCGTGTCGTTCAGAATTGATCAATGTTTTTATGTTAGGATTACGGGGGGGAACCTAATCCTAGCATTTGTTAGGATTGTGCAAACCTTTCACTTTTTTTAATTATTTTTTTTTACCTTTCCAGGTGATACTCATTTTTGTTCGCTCAGATATGTGTCACTTTTGTGACGTGGGAACCAAAAGTGAAAACATCCCAAATAATAGGAGGATCCATGTTCATGTGAAGGTTTACATGTTGTGCATATTATGTCAGTTGGAAATTCTTTTTCTTCAAATTTAGATTTTTATACAAATTGAAAAAAACCCATTAAAATTAACCGTATAACCTCATTTTAACATACATCAAATTGAAAAAAAACCATTAAAATTAACCGTATAACCTCATTTTAACATACATCAATGAGATTATTTTAAGATATATCCATAACATTATTTTATAGGCCCTGTCACTATGACACATCTCGCAAGCGCGCCGCCAACGCGTAAAATCACTTTTTTACGTCGAGATGCATCAAACTTTTCGGCGTGGGGGGAAAAGTTGGACGTTAGTGCAACATAGTGGACATAAGTGTAGCATCAGTCCGACGTTGTGGGGGTGGGGGGGGAGGGTTAGATGTATGGCGTCTGCAAAATTTCACATTTGCACAAAATCATATAAGCATAATTTGGATATATTTTATGGGATAGATTAAATAAATATGTGCAGCATTGCTACCATACAGAGCAACAACTATTTGACTTGCAACCTCCCAAAAACGAAGGCAAAATCATTAACAATATAACGTGGAAACCAAATACATGGATGTGGTAAACAGTTTCTAAGAACGAATGACCCATATATTAAAGAAAGAACAAAGCCACAACAATCTCACATATCTTACAAAAACTTGTTTATTCGTCATATAAAACCTACTCATCAATAAATGTCTACCCAGAACTTATAAATGTGGCGTGATGTCATAATAGTGATGCGACATGACGTCATCACATCCGGGGTAACCTGGGCTGGGTAAAAGTTTACCCAGCATGCATTGTAGGACTCTTGTCAGGGAACCTGTGTGCAGGGCACCTCTTGAACACAAAGTAGACAATCTTGACACATTTTAAGCAATATATATATATGTATATATAATATTCATGTGCATTTTCTGTTGAATGTTTCTGACAAGGAGACAGTTCAGCAGTTCAGGTGTCACTGACCTCTTCCTTCAAGGTCATTTTGCTGCGAGCCATTGCGCCTTGTCAAGCGTCTGCCTAATAATTGTAAACAATTTAGCGCAATATTCAAGCATGCATTTCCCAATGTGGGGGTTTGAGGCCCGATATCAACTCATGTCCCATAATGCCTTGCGTAATGCTCTAGAATAGGCCACTTCCGGTCCGGTATCATTCACACAGCGGGTTTTGTTGGTACATATGTGTTCTTGCTGAGATTGGAATGCAAATTCATACCTAACCTTGAATTCTTTTATGGTACAATTCTTGACTGAAACAACTGGCTAGCCATAGTTAGCGCTTCGATAACAACTTGCATTATTTTTGTTTAGTGGTGTTTTTTTTGTTATCCGTTTAACAAATTTATTTGGACTACTCTGTCCCTCATGGTGCTCTAACGGATATATAGCGGTGTCCTATAGCAAAAGAGCAGACTTGGTTGAAATACAATATATTAGATTAATTACATAATTATAGGAATGCATATATTTGTAGCCCTTTGAAAGTTTAAGGCATTTAATAAGCGCCCTGTGTGTGTGTATAAATATATATATATATATATATAAATGAATTTAATTATAAATAATTCATACATACACACAAACTTGATTAAATGCCTTTAAATTTTCAAATTACAGCAGGGTTGGTTTAGTAGAAGGTAATTATCCATTTGCTTCAGAAATTAAATTTTTTTTAAAGAAGAAATTACCCTACCCAGCTAGCAGAGATACACTGATACAACATTGTTTACCTGTGTCAGTTAACATTGTTTACCTCTCAGCTGCCGATAATCTCTTCGATACGATTGTGTCCATTGGTAAAGTGCTGGGATGACATCGGAACCAGGAGATGAACACCATTGTGAATTTGCTATCAAACTGATAGTTCATAATAAGCAAAAATTGAACAAAGAGCAAGCAATAACATCCACTTCATAACCGTGAATGTGATACATAATTAAGGAAGGGTAATATCCCTACCAGGATCAGAAATCCTGGTATCATTCACCAACTTATTAATTTTTGTTAAAATGTCGGAATGACTGATCATTTTGACATCTGGTGTTTTCAACCGACACATCAGACACCTGGCTCACAAGTCCGACAAAAGCCGACGTCGCTTTGCTACCTGGGTAGATCTGACAGGGTGTATATTTTAGGGTTTTTTCTAACCCGGTGGCTGATTGGTTTCTCGGCACCCACATGTTTGCTTTTGTCGGGTGGTCCTCTCCAGCATGAGATAGCAACACCTGGTAAGAAGGGACACTGAGGTGGGTGGGGGGGGGGAACAAATAAAAGTGTGTGTGTGTGCAACATTATGGTAGAGAAATACAGGTAAACAAATAATGGTTTTGACTAGTCAATGACTATAGTCATGGCAATGTTATACTCAATGTTATCAGTTAAAATTGCATAGTCCAATAGTTTTTTGTTTCTTCAATTTAACAACAAAATAGATTATAACAATCAATCTATTTATCATAATTTTAGTTTGAAGTTAAGTTTGATTTTACGTTGTTAACTTTTGGAGATATATGTGAAGTGAAATCATGCGCAATTAATTTTGGCATGCACATACAAATTCAGACGCCATAAGGATTCAGTCTTAACATATTCAATTAAATTGACTTAACAATGTTCCCTTCTATGCTGCAACAAATGTTTCATAAAATTTACCAATATATGAGTTTGATATGTGAAGAGTTCTTGCGCAAAACCCCGTAAACGCAAATCCAAAAATTGTGATAAACATTGGAAGCAAACCTACAGAAACTTTATCTGTTTACATTCCTACTTTTTTTAGCATTGCTCCATAATCATGCCGTCACAACAAAAGTAGAATTAGCCAGAATTAAAATTAATTTCAGGTCAAAATCTGTTATTTTAATTGCAATTTTGGATTGGCGTTTACGGGGATTTGCGCCTGAACTCTTCATGTAGAAGCAAACCTAGATAATGGTTTTGGTTTAGACATGTTGACGCTTTTATCGGACTGTGCAGCTTTAAGGACCACTGCTGACTTATTGCATAATGTTAATGACTATTATATTCAATGACTATAGTAACAAAGTGTAGTTAATGATAATAGTAATTGAAATCAACGATAATAATAAGTATCATTACCACCAAAGTAGCAGCATCATCATCTTACTGATCACTGCCGATAGTTAATAGTATCACTATCAATGACAATAGGTATCGACAATACAATCAGATACTATAAGCACTGATTAACAGCCAGCAATTACGCATAATGCAGTCGGTAGCCATGACAACATTGACCCTGTGGTTAATGCAGTAGCCATGGTAATGTTGATATTGTGCTTAATGCAGTAACCATAGTAAGATTGGCCTTGTGCTTAATGCAGTAACCATGGTGACAATGACCATATGGTTAATGCAGTGGCCATAGCAATATTGACCTTGTGGTTAATGCAGAAGCCATGGTAACATTGACCTTCTGGCTAATGCAGAAGCCATGGTAACATTGACCTTCTGGATAATGCAGAAGCCATGGTAACATTGACCTTCTGGCTAATGCAGTAGCCATGGTAACATTGACCTTCTGGCTAATGCAGAAGCCATGGTAACATTGACCTTCTGGCTAATGCAGTAGCCATGGTAACATTGACCTTATGGTTAATGCAGTAGTCTTGACAATATTGACCTTGTGGTTAATGTGGTAGCCATGTTAACATTGACCTCATGGTCAATGCACTGACCACAGCAACATTGACTTTTGATGTTTAAAGTTGCATAGTCCGATGGCGTTTGAATTTTTGCCTTATTTTATTTTTAGATAAATAGATGAAATTTATCATTATAATTTACTTATCATTAGGCTGCAGTAATTCTGATTAAAACTTGCTAATTTCGGAGTTATCTGAGCTGAAAGAACTCAAAATAATTTGAGCAAGCTTTAAAAACTCCTCACTATTCAAATCTCGCGTTGACCACGTGATGTGGAATGGCCTAATACAGCTTGGTTGGAATGAGGGCAAGGCTAATGAGGCCACGCAATTTACCTAAATAATTAATTAATTCCCCCCTCAATGGCTGTCTCAAAGTAGATGTCCAAAGGGATGGGGTAATAAATTCACCGATTATTCTGTCCATGCTGTCCCAAAACATTAGCATATATATAATCAAATGTAGGAAAGTGTTCTGGTTTTGAAAAAAATATCTTCATCGGACCATACAGCTTTAACCATTTCCATTCAAACACATTTGGGCGCCATCTAGCAAAACTTTCATTAACTAGTGGCGCCATCGTGTGGTGCTGCGTAATCCGCTAGGTGGCAGCAGGAAAGGGTGAAGAGTCGCCGTAGTTTGTGTATGCATGAGCTTGGCCTAACCGGATGCTTTGTTTAATGGTCGATGCCACAGACTATCAGGAACCTAAGACTGCACTCCAACAAATGCTCTTCTTTTACAACTCGGCGTAAATTCTTGGCTTATATTTAACTGAATATATATACCTTGTGAGTGTCATGAAGGGATTTACACCTTTTTTTTTTAATTGCAAATTTTATGGTTGATTCATTGCAGACTGGGTGGGATGGCTGAATGAGTTGAGCGCCCGCTTCTGCCATGATGTGTGGCAGATCATGGGGTTCGAATCAATGACATAACAAATTGAGACATGTCGCGACCCAGACTGGCATTTTAGCATTACTAAGATAATACAAGGAGCAATGGAAGGAGTAAGACCAATTGTCTGCGATTGAAATTTTGAACGCATAATCAATGAATGGAATGAAAAGATATTTGTAGAAGTTTTACTTTTGTTGTAATAATAGGTCCATCTACACACCTCCCGTATACGATTCACGCCCTAAAACTGACTGTGCTTCACAACCTGATCCATCCTGTTTCGCGACGTAAAACTAGCCGATTCATATTTCGAATGTCTTGCAATTTGAGTTTTAAGCCCTAAAACTGAGTTTTAAGTCGCGAATCGCAAGGCTCTTGTATGCTTGGGGGTCGCACACCTAACGACTAAAACTCAAACTTAGTCGCGAAATGGGCAGTTTTAGGTTGTATACGGGAGGTGTGTACCGGGCATAAGCAATTTCAATGTTATCAGCAGTAATCTATTATTGATTATCGAAATCCCTCTCCAGCTATGTCATTCTCCGGGCGCATATCTGGTTATGTAGACAGTGGCCCGGATAGGATGGCCCAATGAGTTGAGAACTCGTTTCCTGCATGGCAGGTCGTGGTTAGAAAAACTAGCCGAGTCAAAACAATGACTTGAAAAATTAACATCTGTCGCTACCGAGCCTGGCACTTGGCAGCTACTGGGATAGGGCACAGAACAGTGGAATGAGGCAGACTCAAATGAGGAAGACCGATTGTCTGTGATTGGAAAAAATCCTGCGCTTTAATCAATAAATGTAACAACAAAAACCAAACTCAGGTGTGAAGTGGTACTGGGGGAGCATTTGTCGGAATACAATTCTGGTCCCGCTAGTTTAAAACATAGACCATACAAGCCAACAGGCAACCTTTATGTATTCAAGCCCCGTCCTGATATGACCTTAAAAAAAGAATGTTGCTAGGTCGTAAAACAACAACAAACAAAAAAACAAACATGTATTCAAGGACCGTGTTTGGTGAAGGGTGGGGTAGTGGTTGGTAGGTGGGTGTGTGGGAGGTAGGGAGGCTGAGTGGGGGGGGGGTGTGGATATGTACAGTTATGTATATGGGTCATGATCACGAAAAGAGGCCAATTGGGGGAAGTTGTCGGCATCGATCATTGGATGTCGGCGTCGATCGTCATAATTATAATTTAGCATTGACAGAGGTATTGGAAAGTCCTTAAATTTATCCTGAATGTAAAAGTAGAGAAAATACAGCAACCTTATTTGTTTCTAGGATAATCTAATATAAAACAAAGTAATGCACTACACTTTAAGAATTGCGACGCCGACATCTGTTAAAGTTGTCGGCGTCGATCTTTGGATGTCGGCGACGATCGTCATAATTATAGTTTAGCATTGAAAGAGCTGTTGCAAAGTCCTTAAATTTATCCTGAATGTAAAGGTAGAGAAAATCCAACAACCTTATTTGTTTCTAGGATAAATTAATATAAAACAAAGAAATGCACTACACTTTAAGAATTGCGATGCCGACATCTTAAATAAACCACCAATTGGCCCATTTTTGTGAGGCTGACTCATATATATATATATTATGTACACATACATGTACATATGTATGTATACAATTATGTACATATATACATGTACATACATATATACATATGTACAAATGAAAAGTTCAGGCACAAAACTCTGTAAACGCCAATCCAAATATTGGGATAAACATTGGAATCAAACCTACAACAAGATTGGCGTTTTTTACGGGGTTTTGTTTCTGAACTCTTCAAATACACATGTGTGTATATGTACATATATGTGTATATATTCATATATATGTGTACATATTGTGTAAATATGTGTATGGGGGGGGGGGGTGAGTGGTGGCGGGGGTGATGTACAGATTGTAGGGTGAGTGCGAGGGGTAGGGGGAAGGCTTGAATTCTCTATACAAGTTGAATGTACAGATTGTAAGGTGTGAGGGGAGGGGGGGGGGGGGGGTGAGGGGAAGGTTTGAAGTATCTATACATGTTGAATGTACAGATTGCATTCCTAGTATTCAGACATTTTTTAAAGTCATGCATACACCAACCGACACTGCATTGCTCTCTAAATGTTGGGTATTTGATGACGTTTTGCACACGTCACACACACACATGGAACTCACAGAACATTCGTGATTGTCTGTTTATGGGAAAGCCACATAAACCCAATCACACGTTGGGGGTGGTTGGGTAGTACTACTAGTTGTTGTAGTTGTAGTTGTAGTAGAACCGAGCTGTAGTCGTTAGTTGTTGCTCTTGCAACATCCAACATTTTTGAACCCGACTGAAAGTCATCATGAAGCCACACACACACACACCTCCGATATCCGCGTCCCATAAACACCAGTCACCTCAGTTCATTGAGTAACAACGGGTCCGCGTAACCGACCACATACGGAATGAACAGTAGTAATCACCCAATAACGCAACAGTTTGCATCCCTGTGAAATATTGTCTACTCAGACTTTTGTTTTTCTTTTCCTTTTCCCTCCGACGAGTCTGCTGACAAGATTTTGCGGAAAATGAGTCCATTAAACGAGGTAATGGACGCCCACAGTTTGCTTTTATGCGGGAATGAAATAAATGCTTAAGTGGGGGGGGGGGGGGGGGGGGGGGGGTAGGTATCCGCAAAAGGTTTCAAAGTATTTATGAGTAAAAAATAAAGAAATTATGTATATTACACACATGTACATATGTATAATATGTATGTATGTATATATATATATATATATATATTTGCATATGTACATATATAAGCACAGATATACTCATAATTTACCCATTTAAGTACATAATTGTATATGTATATGCATGGATATATGTCAATACATATGTACATCTATATGCATATGCATACACATGCATTTACATATGTATGTATATATGTACATATATCTCTACATATTTACATATATGTGTATGTATTTACATATATTTGTATATTATGTACATATGTGTGTGTATATATGTGTACTTGTAAGCACATATATGTACACATATGTATATATATATACATATATGTATGTATTTATGTCAATAGACATATATGTATATACACATATATGTACATATATATATATGCATATATGTGTGCGTTTATAGATGTACATATATATATATATACATATATATATAGGCAATTTCCTTATATGTGAAACACGGCTGTATAATTTCTCATTTTCTGAATTCCTGTCAGAGTAATTATCGTAATTACACGAATTATCAACATATGTACACCACCAGCATCCCCACGTCCAGGACACTATATCTATAGATAAAAACAGATGCTGGCTTGACGTAAAAACTTGAACACGGATCATTCCCGGGTGGCCTGTGATACCACGTGACCTGAAACATCACGTGACCACAGCGATAACCAGGACGCTACTTCGGAGAGCGTCCGAATGGCGGAAGAAACCGAGAATTCAACAATCAACCAATCAATCAATCCACCAACCACGCAGTTTCAAATATACCTCATTGCTTTACAATTTGCTGATATTTGTTAATAACTACAATTTGAAAACTTTTTTTTTTTTTTTTTTTTTACACTTTTTTTCTTTTTCGCTCCCTTTCTCTCTCTCCCTCTCTCTCTCTCTTTTTAAATATTCTATTTCTCTTCCTTTCTCGCCCTCTTTCTTCGCTTGTTCAATAATGTAACAACAATAACAACATCAACAATTGTTTTCAGCTTCAACACTCTTCGCCCCCATTATCCTGTTACTCATGTTGGTGACAGCTAGAACCTTTTGCAAATAGAGTCAGATGAACTCAGTACGTGAGTGAATTTATGGGGAGTTCAGTAATAAAACCACAATGAAGCTAAGAAGTAGTACATCTCACAAAGTAAAATACTAAAGTCCCCCTCGAATAATCTTATCCCTTTTCCTTCTGATAATTGTTGTATATTCGCTCGGTTTTCATTTATTTCGTTCATCTGACTAATCTCCTTTGATGGATTGCTCAATACAAGGCGAACAATGAATTAGGTAGGAGAAGGATGAGGGGGGGGGGGGGAGGTTACTATAGTCATCGCACTAAGAAGTGCTACTCTTACTTAGGAAAAGCGCTGACCTACTTAAAGTTACATAGTCCGATGAGTTGATTTTGTGAGTTGCTGAAATATTTCTGAGATAAATATATTAAATTGCTCGCTATGCATAGTACAGTCTACTTGACATTAGTTTGAAGTAACAAACTTTGATTACAAATAAACTTTGGAGATACTAAAGAGAAAGAAAACATGGCAAATTAAATTTTGTGTGCATGCATCAAAATGCTGGACAACAGGCTTCAACAGTGACAGGTTCTGTTAATTTGACTTAGTATCTATTCCCTTCAATGCAACGATAATAATAAGGGCACCGGTATCTAAGTTGGATATCTAGGATCAAGCCTCACTTTTCTCAAATTAATTTAGGATACTTTCATCGGATTATGCAGCTTTAATTCAGCTGCAAGTGAAAACAGCTTGAGCAAAAATAAATCCTCAAAATGATGGAACTTAAGTATTGTTTATATATATATTTGGGGGGGGGGGGGGTCTTTTCAGCAATTATTTCAAGTATCTTCATTTATTGTCGGACTTTATAATATATATATTATATATATATATATATATATATATATATAATAATATATGCATATGTGTGTGAGGGGGTTATTTCAAGGATGAATCAAAGGATTCAAAACAGACAGTTTTCTTTCTGCGACACACAAAGAGATAACATCGTCCTGATATGACCCTAGATGTTGCTAGGACCTAAAATCCCAACAATTACAGCAAAAGGACATGACAGAATGCAGACACATTGCCACATTTTTGTCACCAGCAAAGTTGATCCCACCACCTTAACTTTTAGCTTCAAATGGACACGTTTAAGTTTAAATTTAAATTTATTTTTAATATAAAATTTAAAGCCCCCAACAAAACCACCATCCACTCCGATTTCCCACCCACTAATAGTAAAACCTGGCTGACCAATGTGGCAATGCATTTAAAAAATAAGCAGAAGAATAAAAGATGCACACACCCACCCTCACACACATACACACACAGCAAAATCAACCATGTGTCTTAATTTAAATAGGAAGGGCAAAAAAAACCACCCAATGTCTGTTTACCAAAATTTAAATAAAATAGCCTATCATGACAGTTCTTGGGGGGTGGCAGAGGAGTTGAGAGGGAGGGATTTAATTAGGCCAATTAATTAATCAATTAATCGGTTACTCTCCCCCCTCCCCCTTTTCCCTGATTCCTAATACACCTATACTAGAAGGTTGTGACTGTAGTGCCACTGACACAGAAAATTCATGCTCAATATAAAACAGCCAGTAATCATGGATTGTGAGCATGTGAAATGGCTTAGATGTAGTGAACTCGATGAAATCTTTGAACTTAGGTTGCGCATGTACGATACCAGTTATTGTCATAATAGTTGTCATTTTCTCAGTACCAGTAGGAGGGCGCATTGCATCTCACCCCCCTCTCTCTCTCCTCTCTTTCTCCCCTTCTCCCTCTTTCTTTCTCCCCTTCTTTCTCTTTGAGATTTTTTTTTTGGCCGGCACACTGGGCCGCTTGTCTCACACTGGTAGGGTGAACAACTCTTGTGGAAATAGGTCTGTGTCTTACATGATATTTAATCACACATAATCAAATATTGCCATATTTGTGATGTATAGTGAGTATGAAGGCGTGGAAGGGAATGTTGCATATATTATCACCCTTATGTTGGGTACTACTTTATGGGTGACCCCTTTTCACAGTTGGGCCAGGTGGCGCCACCACCCCAATCCTACCAGTGGCGCAAAATACTGTCACTCGTACACTGGAATTCATATAAATATTCATATAAATATTCATATAAATATATGTGTATATATATATACACATCTATATGTATATATACATGTATATATATACATAAACATGCATATATGTACTTATAAACGTATGGATAAGGAACTATGTTTATGTATTTAAATATATATATATATATATATATATATGTGATGCATATGTTATAATGTAAATATAGTTCAGCGATAGATCGCCACCTGATTCATCTGGAGAGATATCGTTGCAACATTCGTCTCAATGACATGACTGAAAAGCATATAACCACTTCATAATTGTACACAATGTCTTGGTCCACATATAAATAAATCCGCTGCAAAATGAAGGATCACACCTCAACAACAGGTGACCTTTTATTTAATGGATTAGCTACTTTTTTGTTGTTAATCACCTATTTTCTAGAGAAATTTCCTATCATGTTTGAGAAGACCCATTTTCCACCAAAGTTGCCCCTATATCCTCACCATTATCATCACCATCATCATCGTCATCGTTGTCATCATCACGATCATCACCGCCATCATAATCACCAGCATCATATATATTATCATTATTGTCATTACCATAACCAGTATTATCAATTATTATTGTACACGCAAATTCACACTTCCATAAAACACATGTAATAATAACATTTGCTCCAGCCCTTTAGACAACTCGAACAATGCGGGGGGGGGGGGGGGCACTTCTCATAGAACCACTAAGAGCTGTACAGAGGGGGGGGGGGGGGTCAATACAGTGAAAGAAATCGTGGTGTTTTTTTTAGTGTTTTTTTTCCTTTTCTTTTTGTACAAAGAGGTTTTTTTTTGTGTTTTTGTTTGTTCTCATGTAACATGTAGTATTATTAGTATTATTATGTAACACCTGATGAAAAGTTTTCATTGACTTTCTGCTAGTTGAATCTACAATGATGAAAAGCCAGCGACTGGCCGAATTGTATGAGGTGGTTCGCTTCACCGACAACAGAGGGCAGCACTGCACTTCAGTTTTTAGTTCAGTTTGCTAACATTGGCCATAGGTGGCGCCACATTCCCGCGCGGGGGAGAAGGGGAGGGGGGGGGGGGGGGGAAGCAGCCATCACCGTCGCCACTGAAGTGTCAAAGCGGCGTTGCAATCATATCCCCACGCGGAGCGTCCATGACCTTGACCTCAGCACAGAGAGTCCTTGACCTTGACCTGAGGATTGTTTGTTTTGTTATGTTTTTGTTTTATAATTATTTGTTAGGATTGACCCGTACTTGGCGAGTCACAGCTATTCCTCCACACCATCCCACACCCCACACACAGGATGAGGATGGCTTTGCTTTCTCTGTTTGTTGGATTCACTCACGCAATGATGCTACACAGGGTAAGTTCAATCTCTTCCATTACCGTACTATGCATATTTTTTTCTCTCACCTATACATACATATGTATGCATACATAATATATCAGTACCTATATATAACCCGTTTCCTATAATATATATATATAATATAACCAAGACCCCACACATCTCCCTCCCTACCCAGCCTCTCCCTGCCCCTCCCCTCCGCCCCCCCCCCTCCACGGCCGACGCCCATCCTCCAATCCCTTGATGACGTCATAGTTTGGCTGATTAGGCCATCACCACACAATATGTACAACAGGTAGACTTTTGTACACCCCACTTTGAGTCTTGTCTCTTGCCAGGTTACATACATCGTCATACCTTTCTTTCGCTTCGCTCCAGTGACTCTACCGCATCATATATGCGTGCCCCTGTTGCTGTCGTTGGTGACTTCCCATGGGTGGAATGGTGAGTGGAACTAGGTCATCGAGTGGGGTGGGGGCCCCTGGGGCGGAGTGAGGGGGGGCTGCGTTCTTAGCCGACCAGACTCGAACTCTCCAGTTGTGGCAGTCATAGATGTCACTTCTGGGGGCATGGTCTGGTGACTGGGGACTGGTGACACTGGTGACCCTTCAGTGACAGCTCAGCTGTCAGACACAGACAGGTGGCGCTTCTGTCCGAATTTGGTCGATGCCGTGGGCAGCGACCTCCCATAACGTGGACACCACCATTTTGTGACGTCAGGGCTGCAGCGCACATCTTTCACGGTAGTTTCCCCCCATCTCCGCGGTCCCTTCTGCTCTCCTATTGCCACCACGGTTCAAAATCATGGCAACGTGGGAAGAACGCGGATGTCCAGAACACGTTGCAAGCACTTGACATTTCGATCAATTTTCAATGACCGACCGCCATGCAGTCAGTCACCAGGCAAAGCAGGTTTCCAAAATGCTGCACCTGGAAGAAAAGTGAAGTGAGACAATGTCCACATAATTGTCTCTCCCTCCACAAGTCGGCTGTCCCAATTCTGTTGCCATGGCAACACAGGTCATTCCGGCCGGTCTGCATCCACGTCCACCAGTGCCCCCCCCCCCCCCCCCCCCCCACTCCTCCATCACACACCCAAAAATTATCTTTGTCTCCGACATTTTTCTCCATCCCTAGTAGCTCATGTGGTATGGTCTTCCCTTTGACATAACTACCCCATCATCCATTCTTGCTCCCCCCCCCCACACGCAGCCTACACCCCTCTCCCATCCCTCCACCCACACATACAACCCCTTCCACAATACCCCACCACCGCAGTGTACTCCACGCTGTCATCATTCGGGGATGCGCCTGCGCGACCCTACCCATCCTTCGCCGCTCCGCTTCTATTTGCCATCAGCCATGTCAACAATGCATGCTGGTTTCTCAATGCACTTAGGCACTTCGTTATTGTTCAGCATAGAATACCAATTGCCCGCACCCATACAAAAACGAATGGGCTGGCGCTAATCAATTCAGCGCTTGCGGAGAGGTTAATTTATTATTAATGTCAGCTACGTAATTCCCTAGTGCATAGTCAGCATCTACTTCCATAGGGAGAAGGAGCTTCAGTCAGAGCGATGGCCTTACCCCGCTTTCCCCCACTCCGGTGCAACATCGCCTCATAGAAGGCCTCCATGAGAATATCATTCACGACTTCGCTCCGATTGGGGGTGTTCGGGTGGGGTGTCCAGGGCGAAGGAGGTGGTAAACTGGCATCTCATGCGACAACATGGAAGCCAATCACTTAGAAATGTTCTGGTGCAAAGACGCAGTCAGTTCAAGTATACCATGATATGCCAGCTTACTGTGCAGATAGATACTCTGCATTTGTTTTAGTGCGAAGACCTTTGGTTAACTCTGTTGTGTTGACTCCAAGAGGCATAGGTAGTCTCAGGTACATGTCCACCACTTTCGACTCAGCAGTGGGTGGCGAGGAGAGGGGTGGGGCCGGGGGTTGGGTGAGGATGAAGAAGATCATATTCACTAATCACACACAAATCTGATGAGCACCAGCCATTAACTTCGTTTTGCTTCCCCCAATTTCATCAACACGCAATTGTGGCTTTCGTCAATCGTATCTGGGTCAACCACCAGCGAGCTTCCGTTGATTCACTAGTGTCGCCGAGACCTGCCAACACCAGACTGGAATATCGCTGGCAGATGCCTAAGTTTAATCCAAGCAGTTCCAATTGATGCGAGGTGAGGCGAGGCAAGGCGAGATGAGGTGAAGTGAGGTGAGGCGGTGTGACTAGTCATGGGCCATAGAGAGCATACTTGGCTTGAATAATGAGAGACACAATCCTTACAATGTCTAACCACCAAAGCAGAGTTGCCATGCTGGTCACAGATGTGGATTGACTGACGCTCGAGCAATGTGGCTGATGCGGAAGAAGTCAGCCACTGGAGAACCTTGACTAGATTGGAGACGCATGTATGGGGGATGGAAGCGATGTGTGATGTGAAATGAAAATGGTTGGATGAGAAAATCAGTTTGATGTTGTCACCCCCCTACCCAGCCTAGCCTGGTCTGGCCTAGTCTGGCGTGGTAGGATAATAAGTCTCGTTTTACTATCATCATCAACATCATCATCATTGTTATCAAACCTGTCAAGTAGCACTTCAGGAAGGCGCTGACAATGATTGATGGTTGCTCCGAAAGACTTCAACAGGCACCAAAGAAGGATCAAAGAGGCATCTACGAGGCATCAAAGAGGCATCAACAGGTAGGAAGAGAACACCTATGGTTCGTTCCGAATCTCGCTGATGCGTGAGTTGGGTCTCTGTCCATACGTCTTCTACTCACACATGCGCAAGAGCAGGACTTCCCTTTTGATCGCATCTGAAGAAGACTATTCTATCCCTCCCTACTCTGCCACTTGCATGCCATCTTTTTCCTCCTCCTCCTTCGCCTCATCTTCCTTCTTCTTCACCACCTTCTCTTTCTGTTTTGCCTCCTCCTTCACCTCCTTCTTTCACCTCCTTCTTTCTCCCCTCCTTCACCTCCTCTTCCTTCATTGCTTCCTCATCTTCCTCTTCCTTGCCAGAACAGAACAATCCTGCTCTGAACAGTGGTTACCGGTGTGTGAAGGCGCTTCCCAGTCATAAGACTCCTCTATTTCGAAGAACGGCTGGGCACATCATCTTTTTCTTTGTTCTTCACTTGTTTTGTCCATGGTTCCGGCCGAGTGCATGTGTACCGTCCACTGGTTATATAAGTGTGTGTTTGCGCAAACATGACATAGTAGAAAGTTGCAACTGTTGCAAATGTGGTGCTTCAGGGGCGGGGTGGAATAGGGGTGGGGTGGGAGAGACCGCTTTGGGAGGCGGTGCGGGGCAAGTACCACCATTTGTCAGAATTTCAGGGTTGGGAACAGGCTGCATATGGCTGTTCACTGTCCCACTTGGCAGAGTTATTGCAGCATGCTTAACTAGGTCACAGGTTTAGCGTCTCTTATACGGCTTCCTCAGCAATTCCCGATGTCATCTTTGTGAGGTCTGAAAGAGTCACATATTGGAAGATTATTATTAGCATTACATGGCACAGCTATTGCATACAACATAGAGCTTATTATGATTACAATATTTAACTATTGTACATAACACAAAGCTGTTATATATGCGATATTTAGTAATTGATTATACCATGATATTATACCACTTGGTAGATTTGCGTATTAAATACAGCATGAAGCTTAAAATAAGTGTGAACAAATAATTCACTATTATATATAGCATGAAGCTATTATATGTCTAAATAAACGGCTGTTATGAATCGCTATTAGGCATATATATAACAAGAAGCTTAATATAAGGGTAAACATATAACTGTTATATATACCATGATTCAGTATTATATATAACATGAAGTTATTTTAGTTGTAAACATAGTCATTATATATAGCATGATTCGCTATTATATATAACATGAAATTATTATATATTTAAATGCATAGCCCTTATATATAGCATTATATAGAAAGCTATTATAGATGTAAATATATAGTCATTATGTATAACATGAACCACTATTATATATAAGTTATAACATGAAGTTATTATAAGTCAAAATATATAGTTGTTATATATAGCATGAATCACTATTAAATATAAAGCTATTATATGTGTAAATATAAGGAGTTCAGGCACAAAAGCCGATAGTCATCGATCCAATAATTGAGATAAACATTGGAGTTAAACCTTGAAGAGGTTCATTGCTCCATAACTATTTCATCACAAGAAAAGTGGAATTAGTGAGAATTAAGATTAGCCTCAGGTAAAAATCTTTTATTTTAATTCAATTTTTGGATTGGCGTTTAAAGGGATTTGCACCTGAACTCTTTGTATATAGTCGTTATGAACCACTAATATATATATAACATGAAGCTATTATAGTTGTAAATATATAGTTGTTATTTGTTGTTCTGACATAACATGTGTCCTGTTATCGATACCTCAGACAACTCTACAACCAGGCCATTGTTGACCTAACATAGCAGGTGTCTTGTCATTGGAGTGGCAATACAGTGAAACAAAGACAGCTTGTATATGACAGAGGTCATTGAGTACAAGTGCTACTGTAATTGGTGCTTGTGTCACGTGACTCTGTTGTAGCAATTCAATGCCTGGACCATTAGGCCAAATTCTTAACCGATGAATGGACAGCAGGGTTTGACTGTATTTCCCACCCACTCAAGCCTGTAGCACCACCTATCGGAAGCGTGGGAGGCAGTAACCTAAGCCTCAGGGGGTAACAACATAAAACGGCTCTAACAATAGGTGCGTTCCGAGTTCCGCTGGTCTTTTAGGAAGGACTTAAGCTGTGGCCCAGTGTGCTGATTCACAGCTTCAGCTCACACGCCCGAGGGTGGTGGGAGGCGATGAATGCAAAGTGGTATTTTATCTAATGTAAAATATTTACCGGGACAATTTCACAGTAATCTCCATTAGAAACAAAATGTATGGCTGGAACCCTGCCAAGTTTGGTCATTACGAGGCTTGTGGTTATTGGTGCAAAGCGAGTTTAAAGTGATGGGCCTATAGCGAAGGTTGAGATGGGAGGGACATCAACACCAAACTTCTGGTGTGTATGCACGCTAAGGGTGTGACCCAGCATGCCGGGTCACAGCTTCAGTCTGACCTGAGGGACCAGCGGAACTTGGGAGATACCCATATTTCTAGCATAACGACACATAGCAAATGTCCAGTGCGAGACATTTGCAGAAGGAAAGACAGGAAATGGAAAAAGAAAAGCAAACCAGAAATGCTGCGAAGAGATCACTGCAAACTGAAACACGCCGAGTCAGCAGAAATATTTGCTGGCTTTACTCACTCACACAGGGCATGCATCGTAACTGCCAGCAATTTAACAACTTTATTTATTTATTTGATTACATTTGTTGATTAAGCTGGGGAAATTTCAATCGTGAACAATTTGGTCTTCCTCATTCCACTGCTTCTCGCCCTATCCTAGTCACACCAAGCGCCAAGCTAGGAAGTGAAAAGTATGAATTTTTAAGTCATTGGTTTGACTCGGCCATGGGTTCAAATCCCATGATAACCTGCCACACGGGTAGCGGACACTGTTCTCATTTGGCCATCCCATCTGGTTTGGAGGAAGATTTGTGAAGATTTGCATGGCAAAGATTGTCAAAGATTTCAAAATTACTGTTTGTGTTCATCGAACCAAACACCTGATGGCTTCTTTCATCCCTGTATGGTAAGCGTGCATACTTGCCTGACATTTCTATGTTAAAAAGCATCGCATGAATAAATACTTTTTGCAATTAATAAAAAAAAAACACCAAAATCAAACACGCCCACATACAAAACCAACAAGAAGAGGAAGAAGAAAGAAAATAAAACTAAGAAAAGAAACATCATATAATCGAAAACAACAAAATTGGAAACTCCCCGGTGTTACACCGAACAAGTTTACAGAAATTATTCATAAAGGAAATCAATTCGTATGGATTATGACCACTAGTGCACAGCGGTGAAAAGAAGTGCATGAACTTAGCCATTATGAGTAGAATAAACAAACAATCACTAAAAAAAAAAAAAGAAAGCGAAACAAACATTAACTAGGTCAATCGCCTCTGAGCCTCTGCACCTTGCAGTCTGGCTGCAGATCCATTGACGACAACATACAGTGAAACTAACCGTTAGGCCACCAATAACCAGCCAGCATATTGCTTAGACATATTATCGAAACATATGATTTTTACCTACACATAGGCGTATGCTATAGTCTGAGTGGATGGCGTGGTATGATTTCAAATGGGGCCAACAAAAATCACTCAACCCACCCATAGGACTATGCCTATGCCACATGAGTATGCATAGAAAAAGCCACAAATTTCCAATTTGTTGGTATCATACGCATGCTGAGATGTTTCAATTCTAGCTATGGAGCTATCTTCTGGTAAGTTCCATAATGGTACTGGTGCCATTCAACGGAGTAACAAAACAACCCGGTATCGAAGCAATGCTTGTGTGTAGCAGCAGCAATTTTGCTGAGTCATCACCAACACAGCAGTTAATCAGGTCAATGGTCACATGACCAAAGCTAAGACAATCAGGTAACCGCATATATATATAGGGCCTACACACACCAACAAAAAAAAAGACAAGACAATAGCCCCCCACAAATCTAAGCAAAAAAAACAAACCCAGCAAAGTTAAGCGACTCAGGTTATTGCAATGACAAAAATGAATACTAGTAGTAACTATTAAAACAAACAAAAAGTATTTAAAAAAAAGTTTAACAAAAGTTTAAAAAAAAGTCTTTAAAAAAAGCACACCTTTAAAAACTTGTATCTTCCCATATAGTGTCCGGCGTGTTAACTGCTCGGAGAGGTCCAGTAGGTGAGAGTGGAGGATGGAGATGGGGAAGAGATGGATGGCAGCCGAGGATGCGATGAAAAGAGCACAATGACACAGATATAGATATGTACAATACACACACACACGGTGTGTCCACCTTTCATTGTCTGTTACTGCTGCACAGGTGGGAACAAAGACGGGGCAGCGGGACAGATAAGAAGCGTCACCTCAACACGATGAGAGATAGCATTTGGGCAAAGTCCAAGTTGCTTCATGTATGCATACTACTTGACCAATCTTCATTCTTTATAGTGCTGCACCACTGAAATACCATGCTGCTTCATGGATGTATAATAATTTACTCCCCTCCCTTCTTCACACTGCTAGGTTAATGAGCTGTCATGCTGCTGGCATGCATTATAATTGATATAATTTACTCCTCTTTTCCCTTATAGTGCTGCCTCACTGAGCTACCATGCTGCTAGCATGCATTATAATTGACTCAACCTAATTTCTTTATAGTGCTGCCTCACTGAGTCACCATGCTGCTAGTATGTATAATAAACTACTCCTCCTTTCCCTTCATAGTGCTGCCTCACTGAGGTACCATGCTGCTAGCATGCATTATAATTTACTCCCCTCATTTCTTTATAGTGCTGCCTCACTGAGTTACTTTACTGTTAGCATCCATTATAATTTACTTCCCTCCTTTCTTTATAGTGTTGCCTGACTGAGTTACCATGCTGTAAGCATGCATAATCTACTCCTCCTTTTCCTTTATAGTGCTGCCTCACTGAGTTTCCATGCTCTTGTATAATTATTTAAACCCCACAACCCCCCTCCCTACTCCTTCCCCCCTTCTCAACACTCCCTCCCCCTGCTCCCTCCTCACCTCATGCAATTTCCCCTCTTCTATCCCCCCCCCGCTCACCCCCACACTTACTCACTCACCCTGACATTGCGCCAACCACCCCTTTCCCTATCTTGGCATTTCCTATCAGCAGGCAAGGTAGCGACAAATATAAATCTGATATATCCTAATTGTAACCTGACTGGGGATAGAAGCACTCACATGCGAAGGGGACATCCGAACAACCCGCCTCTTTCCCCCCAGATCAGTCCATAGCAGAATATAGTTGCAGCCGGTTCTGGTAGGTGGCGGCACCCACCCAGGCAGCATTAGCTCTAATACTGGCACAATGACATATGCATCACATAAGCAACTGTCCTTTAAGCAAGTACCTCTTCTAGATCAGTGTCCTGCATTGTTCGCACCTGTGTCGCCATCTATGTGGTAAGGAAGCATTCATAGCAGACAACCGCATATAACACGAAGCGCAAAACATTCATGGCTATGACTGTTGCAAGCACTTGACAATTGAATGTCAGCCATATTCTATGGGATAAACTTTAAATTTGAAATGTGGTCGGTGCAGAAATGTTCAAATTTGGTGTATTTAGCCTAAGTATATCCAAAGATGTGATTTATATTAGCTATATTATATATAGATATGATATATATATATATATATCTGATATATATAGATATGATATTTCGATAGTGTATCATATATTTAGAATATTCCTCTATGTATGATATGTCTGTATATCTCATTTATCTCGGTATCTATACCGATAAAGGTGACAAATATATTATGATATACTGACATATAATCGAATACATATTCCATATATGGTATATGCAACATCTGTGAAATATGATATGTATGATACATATATACATATATATAGATATACCTAATATATGTGGCATACCTGATATACAATATATACATGAAATATACGAGGTATATGAAATATATGAAATATATATAATATCTATGATATATAATATAAATATATATGCTACATATATAATATATATGCTATATATGATATAGCTGATATAATCTGACATATATAATAGATATGTTATATACACACATGCAATATGTGTTCTGTATGCTATATCCGACATATGTGTTACATATCGGACATATATAATATATATATATATATATATCTGATATGCATATGGTGCATTTGATATATATTTGATATATATTTGATATATACCGACCAGATATGCTATTTCCGAAATTTGATATATCTATGTGATATATATATATGACATATATATATATATATATGACATATATGATAGGTCTATGGGATTTTGCAGTATGGCAGTATTAAGAGAATCTTGATTGACCAAATGGGATTTTTGCGCTTCGCTTCATGCCACGTCTGAATGCTGCTTCACCGATGACCAGTTGCATTTTGGCTTTCAACACATAACCACTGGTGCCTGGTGTGAGCAGTAGCTATAGAAGACAATGTGGCTTCCTAACCAATGCAACATACCAGGTAATGAGTGGACATTGTGTTATACAAAAAAAAAAGAGAAAAAAAAGAAGGAATTCTCCTAACACACCCCGACACACACACAGAATACAGTACAATTTATTCAACAATGGCTGCCTGGGGCTCAGTTCCCGCTCCCTCCACGCGCATACAACTTTAATACACCACTTAGTACAATGTAAATAACCATATATATACGTTATATATATATAAATATGTTATGAATATATATATATATATATATATAGATATGTATATATATAGATATGTATATGGGGAATAAAAACAGTGCAACTTAAAAATTGTGATCAAATACTGTGACACTGAAAATGAAAGGCCACTGCAGGCATTATAATACAGACACAAATCGGGAGAGCATCCTGGATTTAATCACTTATCTGTGTCGATTTAGAACATGTACGTTGTAGTAATCTATTTATGTATTAATAAATATAATTTCAGTGATATTTGGCTAAAAAAAAAGAAAGAAGAAAACTTTTCAAAAAAAGATTTTTTTTCTCCAAGCCATTCAAAAGCGGGTGTTCATTGCTTGACGTCACATACCACATGGTTTTGTTGTTAATTTAGGTATCCATATTTGGATGGCACGCTAATGGTTGGACAGGATGCCGAATGTGTTATAGCGTCCATCTCACGTGTTGGTAGATCATAGGATCGTGCATTCGAATCCTGGTCGAGTCAAACCAATGACTTAAAAATTGATACTTGTCGCTTCCTAGCCAGGCGCTCGGCGTTATTAAGATAGGGCAAGGAGCAGTGGAATGAGGAAGACCAATCGTCCATGATTGAGATTTCCCCTGCTTAAACAACTAATGTATAAAAAAAAATGACAACTGAAGCAATGCTACTTGAAATGCATCAATTTGAAAATAAGTTCTGTGATTTTTACTTCAATAAATGAATAAATGTTTAGTTTCATTTCTTTTAAACTACTAATTTTTGCAATAAGGTTTTCGTGACATGTCGTTGATGCTAGAAGACGGTTAAGTGTAGATGAAAGATTCACCCCGTACTGTATCTATGCTGTACAGTAAGGTTGAAGAACAACCCATTAGAAAAAATGGGGAAAGGCTGGGTAAATGAAATGAGCATATCAATTCTTAATTTAAGAAGCAAAATATGAAGAGCTCAGGCACAAAACCCTGTAAACGCCAATCCAAAAATGCAGTTTAAATAAAATATTGTTATCTGAAAATAATTTTTATTCTAACTAATTCCACTTTTCTTATGTTGACATAATTATGGATCAATGAACAAAAGAGAGGAATGTAAAAAAAAAAACTTGTTGAAGGTTTGATTCTGATGTTAATATCAATTTTTGGATTGACTCCTAATTCCGAATTGTGATTGATCCGGCGGGAAGCCCGAGACGCCCCCTATCAGGCCCTCTCCGAACCTCCCCTCATTCCCGCCCTTTCCTGTGACCTGCATTGGGGCTTCATATCCTCACGTCAATGGATTTTACATGGTTTTGCGCCTGAACTCTTCATATATTCTATACATTCGTCTTTAAATTTACACACTACTTTCGTTTTGAAAAATATAACAAAACATGTAGCTTAATGGACTTTAAAAATCAAATCGGCAGCATTTTGAGCTCGCCATCTTGTTTTTTGGCAATCTCTCCCATTCCACCAACTCTGCGCCAGTGGAGATAGAGGCTGCACATTGGACCCACCATCCCCAGTTTTAGCTGAAAAGCGTACAAACCCTTTAAAGGGCAATAATCAGCTACTTTAAATTTTGCATAGATCTGGAATGATAGAAATGTAGAATAACCGCCCGAAGAATGGATTACTATTTGACTGTCTACATTGGTTAAAACATACCATCAGATTGGCGGAGTAAATAAAGGTCACATGGTTTTGCGACATCAAATCAAATCCTCAATAGCTCGCTCATTTAATATTCTTAAATTCCATGAGCACTCTCAAAATAGGGCATGCCAGATAAGATAACAGTAGGTGGCACTCTTTGTGTACTATCAGTCCATATTGGTTCAGTCGGAATCATTGTTCTATATTTATATATGCTATGCTAACCAAAATTGTGCTAAATATTGTCGCATGTATCTAAGATGGCATAATTAAACTTACTTTGATCAGATGTACCTTAAGAATCAGAAGAAAGGGTTTTGTTTATTGTTGCCAGTTTCCCCTTTTCCGCTGAATGATAGGAATTGCATTGAGATGCAGAGTAGTCTGGTCCCCTGGTCTCCTCCACCAATGGGGGTCCCTGTTAGCATGGTCCCCTGGCCTTATCAATACAATAGTACACAAAGTGGCACTTAGCGTTATCTCAGGCGGCTGGCAAGCCCTATTTAGCTCGCTCATTTAATATTCTCAAATCACAAGAACACTCTCCGAATTGCGTCGATGCACTTCTGTGATTGAATCACCTGGAGACAACCACATCAGCCAGTTTTGTTATTTCTTGCACAGTATTTGATCTGAAATCAAAATCATTTGATAAAAAGACAAAATATTATAGGACAAAAAATGAGCATGCCTTCATCACCAGGAATCTTTCTTCTAACTCTTTTTGAATTATTCCTTTTCTTTCTTCCTAAATGTGGCCAGATTGTGAGAAGAAAACACTGTATATATGGAATTCGGTTGATATATACAGTTCTGGTTTAGTTAGCAAATATATTTATATATATTATATATATATATACATATATATATATAAATCGATAAAAAAGGAATATTGAGCCGGAAGAAAAAAATAGAAAAATAGAAGAAAAATTCTCGGCAACAGAGTACTCATTTACTAAAAAAAGAACACCCTAAAAATGATTCAAAATACAATTTTTTTTTTGGCATCTCTGGCTAAAACCCAACATAATTAATTACACACATCTATTATAAACATAATACAACATTCACAGTTCTTTTTGTAATGGGGAATGAGGTTTAATTAATTCATGACATAATTTAACGCTAGACCATGCAGGGCAGTTTTTGATTCTGGTATTTTTTAGTTTGGTATTTTGACATTTGGTATTGTGATATTGGTATCTTGATTTTGGTATTTTGATTTTGGTATTTTGATTTTGGTATTTTGATTTTGGTATTTTGATTTAGGTATTTTCATTAGTTATTACAAATTTTGAATTTTGTTTTTAGATAGGTCTTTCGTTTTACTGTATACACACATGTTTGTTTGGTTTATATTGTTTGCTTTTAATAATACGAAGATGATAGGTACACTTATGCCATGGACATTTCTGATAGTTGTTGGTAGGGTTGGTTGTAAAGAGGTGGTCGTGGTGGCAAGGCTGTTTGTTAAGAGGTGGTGGTTGGTATTTGTTGGGGTTTTAAGTACTGACACAATCTAATGTCATATCAGGTTGGGCACCGACTTGTGACAGTGCGCACTCATGACAACTTTATAGTGCTGCCCCACTGAGAGACCAGGCCACAGAGCACCATGACCTGATATCCCATCAGTCACATTATCCTGATACTGAGCTAACCAGTCCTTGCCCTATCCTATTAATGCCGAGCACCTGGCTAGGAAGCGACAAGCATACATTTTTGGGGATTGGGGAGGTGGGAGGTTGGAGGTGAGGGTGAAGTGGGAGGTGGGGGGAAATGGGAGGTGGAGGTCAGGGGCGGTGGTGGAAGTGGGGCGGTGGTGGAAGTGGGGCGGTGGTGGAAGTGGGGCAGTGGTGGAAGTGGGGCGGTGGTGGAAGTGGGGCGGTGGTGGAAGTGGGGCGGTGGTGGAAGTGGGGAGGTGGTGGAAGTGGGGCGGTGGTGGAAGTGGGGCGGTGGTGGAAGTGGAGAGGTGGGTTGCGGGGAGGTGGAAAGTGGGAGGTGGAAAGTGGGGAGGTGGTGGAAAGTGGGGAGGTGGTGGAAGTGGGGAGGTGGGAGGTGGGTTCCGGGAAGGTGGGAGGTGGGGAGGTGTGGAGATGGGTAGGTGGGTTGGTGGGAGGTGGAAAGTGGGGAGGTGGAAAGTGGGGAGGCGGTGGAAGTGGGGAGGTTGGAGGTGGGGAGATGTGGAGATGGGTAGGTGGGTAGGTGGGTTGGTGGGAGGTGGAAAGTGGGGAGATGGAAAGTGGGGAGGACAGAAATGGAAGTGGGGAGGTGGGAGGAATTATTAAAATGAGTAAAAACCTTTCGAAAACCTTTGTAAAGATGAGTATCAATGAGCTTGCCAAATGATGTAGTGTTAATTCCCTGGTATGACAATGCAGTACCATTATTGCCAGCACCATGACCCGATATCTCCCACAGTCACATTATCCTGATACTGTGCTAACCACTCGTTACCCTATCCTATTACTGTCGAGTGCGAGGCTAGGTAGTGAAAAGTATAAATTTTGGTAAGTCATTGGTTTGACTCGGCCAGGGTTTGACACAGCGACCTTCTACATGGGGAAGCCAGCCGGTGGTCTTACTAATTCTGCCGCTGCATCAGGTACAAATAAAACAAAACTGGAGCAAGCCTCATTGTACGGGACAATGTCTGTTTCCGGTGTGGCGGTTTCAGCTCACTCTCAGTTTCAGCCATGCGCATAGACTCAAACTCAAGGCATTGTCAATGGTCGAGAGTCACTAACCTTATAAATTTAATATAATGTTTTTGGTAAAGATGTTTTCTATATGTGTACCAAGTGATTTGTTTCTAGGTGGTGTGGTTTTAGAGATATATAACTTTTCCTGGATTTTCTGTATGAAGATTGCTCACCACCATTGACAATGCCTTGAGTTCGATGGTACGCGCAGTGCAAAACATTAGTTTTATTAAAAATTAATAGAAATCAAGAACCATACCCTTATAAATGTAATATAATCTTTTTGGTAAAGATGTATTCTATATGTGTACCAAGCGATTTGTTAATAGGTGGTGTGATTTTGGAGATATTTCACTTTTTCTGTATTTTCTGTATCAAGATTGCTCAGACCATTGACAATGCCTTGAGTTTGAGTCTATGCGCACGGCTGAAACTGACAGTGAGCTCAAACCCACTACACCGGACTGGACATGATGGCCGAATCGGTAGAGCGCGGGCCTCGAGTGTGGGAGATCGGGAGTTTGGTTCCCGGTCGATTCAAACCAATGACTTATCAAATTGATATGTGTCGCTTCCTAGCCTGGCACTCAACATTAATAGGATAGGGCAAGGACTGGTTAGCTCAGTGTGAGGATAATATGACTGAGTGGAATATCAAATCATGCTGCCGGCGGCCTGGTTTCCCAGTCAGGTAGCACTATAAAAGTCGCCATGAGTGCGCTCTGTCACAGGTCGGTACCTGTCCTGATATGACCTTACATGTTGCTAGGACGAAAAACAACAACCAAAAACAAGTGTTTCCAGATCATTGTGGCACTTGTTGCATCTACGATTCACATTGTCGGCCATGACTGGTCGCTAAATGACCTCAATCATGTTTGACCTAATTTGACCTAATTTGACTCGAGCCCCCCCTCCACCCTGTGTGATAGTGGGGCTTGTTACTGACTACCGCTTGATGTAAATGGGTAATTGAGCGACACGAGACCAGATCAATATATAGTGGCAGTTTTCTTTTTCTTTTGTGTCATTACAGTAGTGAGTCATAGTGTTTGAGGTTAAGAGTTTGAGGTTTCCAGGCACTTAACCCTAACATGAGTCTAGTTCTTAGTAGTTGAGTTGGGTGGGATGGTGAATTTTGAGCTAGGGAAGTACATGTCCGATCGATTGAAATGCTCTGGTCGAAGTGAGCTTTGAAAGCTTTTACGTCACGAATAGTTCTGCCTTTTACTCTAGGTGGCACGTAGAATGGTGGCCATTTACTTAGTTAGATTTTATGTTGGTAGGGGGCGCCAATGATAGCGTCCATAGTAATGAATGCTGGTCAGCACACTCAATTACCCATGTTGGCAATCAACATGGACAATGGTAGCAAGGTGAGATAATTTATTGCGGCGTAACAGAACCAAGCTTGTTTGTTGTTGTTCTACATCCTAGCAACATCTAAGGTCATATCAGGATGGGTACCGACTTGTGACAGTGCGCACTCATGGAAAACAGGCCACCAGCCCCTTGACCTGATATCCCACTCAGTCACATTATCCTGACACTTAACCAACCAGTTGTTGCCCTATCCTATTAATGCCGAGCACCTGGCTAGGAAGCGACAAGTATACATTCTTAAGTCATTGGTTTGACTCGACCAGGGTTCGAACCCACACACTCATGGGTTTGGATCCCCCGATCTCCCAAAACAGGGGATGGACGCTTAGCTCATTCAGCCACCCCGTCTGGTCGGGAGAACCATGTCACAGGTAATGATCACTTAAACAGTATCTAATAGCTTCAAAATTCATAATTTTAAAGAGTGGCCATCTTTGCCAACCTGATTCAGTGATTCGCTATGCAATAGTGGCACCACCCAACGGATAAAACCATTAGGATTCTAGTCTGGAATGGCAGCGATATGGGTTCGAAATCCAAAAACCTAGAAAAACCTTTTGTTTGTAAAATTCCTCTCTCCCCATGACATTATCGTAATTTTAAGAATTATTATTACATTCATTGATTAAGCAGAGGAAATTTCAATCGCGGACAATTTGGTATCCCTCATTCCATTGCTCCTTTCCCTATCATAGTAATGCTGAGCATCAGGCGATGCAATGACCATCAGCTGATCAGAATAACATTCACTGTGGTGATATACAATACCATGCTTAACTGAACAGTGATATAATTTCTTTTGATATTTATTATTATTAATTTTTTTTTATGAGGGGAAAAGGAGTTAGCAATGCCCAGCCAAGCACACTAAAACACAACACTTTAAAATTCAACGGCTATCTTAAACACAATTTTGAGATTTGGAAGTTAGCAGAATGAGCCCATTTGCAGATCATAGGATTCAAAACCAATGGCGTAAAAATGCATACTTGCCGCTACCTAACCTTGAACTCGGCATTACTGGGATAGGGCAAGGAGGGAAGGCCAATTGTTCACAATAACAATTTCCCTGGCTTAATCAATAAATATTAAAGAAAAAGACAGAGGAATTTATTAATTAATTATTGGTTAATTTATTAATTAATTATTGATTAACTGCTTAATCCAATACAGCACTCCATTCATTGTCCTGGAAATATGCAAGTATCCCAACACTTAGCTAATTTCTTTCACACCTGACACCAGATGCGGTGGCCAAATCAATAGAGCGCAGGCTTCCTATGCGGAAGATCGGGAGTTTGAAAGCCAGCCGAGCCAAACCAATGACTTACAAAATCAATACTTGTTGTTACCTAGCCTGGCGTTCGGCATTATTAGGATAGGGCCAGGACTGGTTGGCTCGGTATCAAGATAATGTGACTGAGTGGGAAAGTAGGACATGGTGCTGGTGGCCTGATTTCTCAGTGGGGCAACACTATAAAGTGTGCCATGAAGGTGCACTGTCACAAGTCGGTTCCCATCCTGAGGTGATCATAAATTTACCAGGATATAAAACTCCAACAATCAAACAATCTATACACATGACAACTGGAAAGCCAATGGTTTCAACAACACAAAGACCAACCAACAACTAAATGTTGCAAGCCAGACATTATAACCTAGATACCACGTGTAGGGGAATTTAAAAAAAAAACACATTGAAATTATTTTTGTTTTAAATCACCCTAAAACCAAAATAAACCTCAAGTGATCGGCTCATTTTAATTGACAGCAATCATATCATTCGCTTGTTTTGTTTTTGTTTTCTAACCATAAGAAAATGTGTTCAACAAAAAACTGTGGAAAGCTAAACAAAGATGGATGCCTTGAAGCCTAATACAATGCATGTTTTCTACGAAAGCCTAAGTCTAACTGCTTTTTGTTGTTGGAAACATAGCACATTGATTAGGCTTAAGCCATGGTGTAACGCCATCTACTACAATTGAAATGAACACCGGAAGTGGTGGTGGTGGTGGTGGTGGGTGTGGTGGTGGGTGTGGGGGTGGTGGGGTTGGTGGAGGAGAGTGAGAGTTAGAGGGGGGAGCGGTTTGGTGAGGCTTGATGGTCCTCCTGTGAGAGAGTACATGATATCAACCAGAATTAAGTCTAAACTTGAATAGAAGAGAGCACGTCGCTTGCCAAACATGTTGCTACGTATTAGTAATGTTATTATTATTATTGCTATTATTATAATTATTAAATGCCTAGGCAATGTAGATTACAGGTTTGTTGTAATGATGCCAAGCAAATTGATGGTGTAGTTTTATTGTTATAATTAAATGCCTAAGTAATGTAGACTAAAGGTTTGTCTACTTGGATGGCAGGCAGGTTTGTATATAATTTCTATCGATATTATAAAATGTCTAAGTAATGTAAACAACATGCCTACTGTAATGGTGCCAAACATGTTACTATGTACTATTATTATTGCTATTATTATAATTATTAAAAGTCTGAACAGTGTAGATAAAAGGTTTGTTGCTATGATGCCAAGCATATTACTATTGTAGTATTATTGTTATTATTAAATGGTTAAATAATGTAGATATCGGGTTTGTTGCTATGATGCCAAGCAAATTGCTGGTGTAGTATTATTGTTATTATTAAAAGTTTGAACAATGTAGATAACAGGTTTGTTGCTATGATGCCAAGCATATTGCTATTGTCATCATCATCATCATGCTGTCGGTCGCGATGCGACAAAGACTGCTTTCATTACCTGACTGCCGCTCTCTTTTGTGCGGTTGTAAATTTCATGAAAGCTGCCTGCAAATGTGTTGCAGTGCTGCTGGCTTTTGCAAGTTACCAGCGGCACTCTCTCAGGGATCCTGTTCTCACTGGCTCACCCTATCTTCTGTTTTATATGCTATCTTGTATGATGCTTGACTTTCAAGTGATGTGCTCTCCTCCTCTCATTGTTATTATTAAATGGTTAAATAATGTAGATAACGGGTTTGTTGTAATGATGCCAAGAAAATTGCTGGTGTAGTAATATTGTTAGTATTAAATGCCTAAGTAATGTACTACGTAGATTAAAGGTTTGTCTGCTCGGACGTCAAACAAGTTTGTATATAATTTGTATTGTTATTATTAAATGTCTAAGTAATGTATACAACATGCAGGCTGTAATGGTGGCAAGCATGTCGGTATGTACTATTATTATCATTATTCTTAAATACCTAAGCAATGTAGATAACATGTCTGTTGCTATGATACCAGCAAGGTGTTTTTTATTATTGTTGTTATTCATAAATACCTAAGCAATGTAGATAACATGTCTGTTGCTATGATACCAGCAAGGTGTTATTTATTATTATTGTTATTCATAAATACCTAAGCAATGTAGATAACATGTCTGATGCTATGATACCAGCAAGGTGTTATTTATTATTATTGTTATTAAATACCTAAGCAATGTAGATAACATGTCTGTTGCTATGATACCAGCAAGGTGTTATTTATTATTATTATTGTTATTCTTAAATACCTAAGCAATGTAGATAACATGTCTGTTGCTATGATACCAGCAAGGTGTTATTTATTATTATTGTTATTAAATACCTAAGCAATGGAAATAACATGTCTGTTGCTATGATACCAGCAAGGTGTTATTTATTATTATTGTTATTAAATACCTAAGCAATGTAGATAACATGTCTGTTGCTATGATACCAGCAAGGTGTTATTTATTACCTAGCTAATGAAGATAGCATATCTGCTGCTATCATGCCAAGCATGCTCACCCTTTCGACACCTCCCTGTCTGTGTGGCTCATTGCCAGATAGGTCAGTGTAAATTACTACACTGTACATACAAAATGGCGCTGCGATCTGTGGCCCCTAAGTTTCACTTTTTGGGCTCTTTAAAAAAATATATTTAACATTTTGTATACTTTTCTTTTGCTACATTCATTGATGACGGAGGAAATTTCAATCACACACAATTGGTCTTTCTCATTCTTTGAATGCTTTTTAGTCTATCCTAGTAATTCCAAGTGCCAGGCTACGTAACAAGTATAAATCGTTATGTCATAGTTTGACTCGCCCAGGGTTTCAACCCTACGGGTTCAGATCCTATGACTTGCCACACAGAAAGCAGTTGCTCAACTCATTCGGGCTTCCTGCATGGTTGTTTGAAGACCTATTGCTGGAGTACAGTTGGTTGGTCGTTGGAGTTTTACATTCTGGCAACATCTAATGTAATAACGGGTACAGACTTATGACAGTGCGCACTCATGGTGACTTTATAGTTCTGCCCCACTGGGAGACCATGCCACCAGCACCATGACCTGATATCCCACCCAGTCACATTTTCCGGATGCTGAGCCAACCAGTTCTTGCCCTATCCTAATAATGCCGAGCCCCTGGCTAGGAAGCGACAAGTATTAATTTCTAAGGCATTGGATTGACTAGACCAGGTTCTTTTGAATCCCATAATCTACCAAACTGGGAGACAGACGCTCAACTCATTCGGCCATCCCATCTGGTCACTGGTTTGTAGGGATGAAGTAGGGTTCGGTTCGGTAGAGGTCGGGGTAGGGTGACCAAAATAGGTACCTCATGTACCTAATCAAAATCAATGAGTCTGCACAAAACATTAGGTTCACACTGAGCAATTAAAAGGATTCAATATGGACTAGGATGACAAGTTCTGCACTGTGGCACATTCTCCCCAGCAGATTGTTACATAATGCTGCCATTATCATGTTGGATACACAGATTCTTGTATGATCACCTGACCTTGAACATCGACAGTACTTGGATGGGAGACAACCTGGGAATACATGGTGCCGTAGATATCTTGATACAGGCTTATATCCTACCAAATGAGGAGTGCATAAGTAAATAGTTGAGTCTCATCAGTACTTGGATGGGTGACTACCTGGGAATATGAGGCCCTTGTCAAGTCAAACCAATGACTTAGCAATTTATACTTGTTGCTTCCTAACCAGGCGCTCAGCATTATTATGATAGGGCAAGGACTTGTTGGCTCAGTGTCAGGATAATGTAACTGAGTGGGATATTGGGTCATGGTGCTGGCGGGTGGTCTCCCAGTGGGGTGGCACTATTAAGGCACCATGAGTGTGCACTGTCACAAGTCGATACCCATCCCGATATGACCTTAGATATTGCCAGGACGTAAAACCCCAACAATCAACCAACATAAACCATTGGCGTTGGAATATTTTTTTCATGACTTTTTAATATAATGAAATATGGTAATGGTTAAATGGTGACGTGCCAACTAAAAACATTCCACAATAATTTGTGCATGCACACCAGTTGAAGGCCAAGTGTACTGCACCATTGATGCATTAAATAGGTCACTGTGACACCTGTGAAAGTTGGTGAGCTTTGATGTTTAGTTCCAAAGTGTACATGACGAATGAGTGCACCCTGATCTAAGATGGATTTTAAGGATCAAACCTAGTGTTGCTTTCATTGAGTTATGCAACCTTTGGTTGGTTGTTGGGTTTTTATGTCCTAGCAACATTTAAGATCATATAAGTACAGGTATGACTTGTAACAGTGCGCACTCATGCACATTTATAGTGCTGCCCCACTGGGAAATCAGGGTGCTGCCACCATGTCCTGGTATCCCACTCAATCACATTATCCTGACGCTGAGCTAACCAATCCTTGCCCTATCCTATTAATGCCAAGCTCCAGCCTAGGAAGCGACAAGTATAAATTTGATAAGTCATTGGTTTGACTCAACCGGGAACCAAACTCCCGACCTCCTACATGGGATGACCACACTCTACTGTAAGTTGCTGAATAGTTGTATATGTAGGTAAATTGGGGTGTGCCTATTCTAAATTTAAAAGCATCGTCTACAAGAAACCATCTGCTTTTACATGTAAAAGCGATGGTTTGAACAAAAAACAAACATTTCTCGCCGTGAATATGGCCTATGCCGCCGACACGGCGTAAAACAACCACCAATCAATCAATCATCAACAAGAAACCAGATGTGATAAGCCAATTGAGTTGAGCACCCACCTTCCGCATGGCCAGCTGTGAGGAGTGAACTCTGCGGCCATGTGAAAAGCAATGATTTAATAAATTGATACTTGCCTCTACATAGCCTGGCGCTCAGCATAGTATGATAGGGAAGGAGCAACAAAATGAGGAAGACCAATTGTGTCTGTGATTGAAATTTTCAATTTCCTTTGCTTAATCAATGAATATAATTATTGTTTTAAAGTGTCGCAAAAACCACCAACACTAAAGGCATTGTTAGGGATACTGTTGCAGTAGGAAGAGGCTTGCAAATGGAAAACATTGTGCCCTAGTGTGGGTCTCCAACCCACGTTTCTACCATTCAGGGGCTAGTGTCTTAGCCATTAGGCTACCTAGGCTGTTCGATGCAATGAACCTATCCATGCCTACCTGTGCATTTGTCATTTCACTTGGGGAGGTCGGTGCACCTCACAACAGTCATGCAATGAGTTGAGCAGATCTTTTGTGGAGTTTGTTTTGTTGTTGTGGGTGTGTCTTTGCTGTTGGTGTTGCGTTGTAAAGCTTGTATTGTGTGCAGTAGGTTGTATGTTTTGCCAATGGTCATTTCGTGGAAATGTGGGGAAAGAGAGAAAGTGGAAAAGGATGAGAGGAGGAGGGCACACCACTTGAAAGTCAAGCATCATACAAGATAGCATATCAAACAGAAGATAGGGTGAGCCAGTGAGAACAGGGTGAATTGTGGGAAGACTTTCGGTAGGGGAAGGAGGGACAGGGAAGAGGGAGGAGGGGGAGGGAGAGAGGGGGGAAGGAGAGAGGGGGAAGGAGGGAGGAGGGAGAGAGGGGGAAGGAGGGAGGAGGGAGAGGGGGGAAGGAGGAGGGAGCGAGGAGGGGAGGGAGGAGGGGAGGGGGGAGGGGAGGAGAGGGGAGGGTG
Source organism: Branchipolynoe longqiensis (assembly GCA_030323885.1). Taxonomy (NCBI): domain Eukaryota; kingdom Metazoa; phylum Annelida; class Polychaeta; order Phyllodocida; family Polynoidae; genus Branchipolynoe; species Branchipolynoe longqiensis. The sequence goes on along the minus strand of CM059202.1, from coordinate 25,364,682 downwards.
TAGGGTGGAAAGAAGGGTGTAGAATGGAGATAGGAGGGTGTCGGGTGAATAGGGAGGGTGGAGGGTGAAGGCGAGAGTGGGGAGAGGAGAGAGGAGAGAAGAGAGAGGAGACAGGAGAGAGGAGAGAACAGAGAATAAAGAGGAGAGAGGAGAGAGGGAGAGGAGAGAGGAGGAGTAAAAGGTGAATGGAATTACGGAAAAGATTTGAGGTGGAATGAATGCAGTTATTCAGGGAATGAGAGCACAGGATTGGGGGAGGCAGCAATGATTGAGGCACGTTAAGGGAACTCTGACCAAATTGAACTAAAGTTTCAGAAGAAATATTTTTTTTAAAGAGAGAAATTCGGCCAAATCAACAAAATAAAACCCAACGAACAAAAACTGTCAGAACAGGGAAGTCTAGCTTAAAATTCCTTCACCAAGGAAAATTGACCAACCATGAAAACCCCAAAATAATTCGAACTGGAATTATGAAATACCCGATTATCCGGATATATATATGTCTATATATATATATTTACATCTATATATAGACATATGTTTAATTACTAAATATACATAGAATACATTTGAATAGCTCTTTTCTTTAAAAAAACGCGATAAACACAACCCCATCCAAACAACCCACCAAAGGTTCAGTAACTGAATACCATCAAAGATTGCATATCTTGCCCAATTGCGAAATCTCCCATTAGTCTAAGAAACCTAATATCGTCCTTAATGTATAGCCTTATATGCTGTATTTAAAATAAACAAAAGAAAAAGTCAAGAAGTATATTATTGGTATAATTAGAATGTATTTATCACGCTTTTAGAAAAGAGTTCTTCATTCATAGTTATATAAATATACACCTATTAAATACGTCAATGCACATAAATCTATGAATTAAATATATACATATATATATATATATTTAGATAAATATACAGAGAAAATACATAAAAATATGTATATATTTATCAAATATAGATGCATGTATATTTATATGTATATTCATATCTAAATACAAATGCGTATAGATCCATATGTAGGTATATTGTATATGCATAGATGTAAATTAATATGTATATTTATATGTAAATACCTATGCATATTAATCCATATGTACATATATCTATATGCATATATATATATATATATATATATATATATATAGATAAATATGTACATTCCTATGCAAATACATATGAATATATATAAATATGTACATTCCAATGCAAATACATATGAATATATATAAATATTATATTCCTATGTAATTACAAACGCATATAAATCCATAAGTATGTATATCTATATGCATAAATATAAATACATATCTAACACATATCTACATATATATATATACTTATATGGAGATACATCTATATGTGTGGGGACATATATTATAAGGGGACAGAGGGGATAATAGACCAAATTATATAATATGACCTAGGCCAAATTAGGTAGTCGACGGGCTTGTCTGAATTACGGTTTATATTTTCCCCCAAAGCTATATACCTTTTTTTAACCATCCTTACCCCCCATCCCTCTCTCCAGCACCCACCTCCCCCAAGCCCCCTCCCCCTCCAATCCCCCACCTACAAAACCATCCAACACCCCAAGCTGATTTCCCTCTTCTACTCCTGGCGCTCCCTGATTTGGACCTCAAATCCCAAAAGTTTCACCTTTGTGCCAGATGACTCAATAGTTCAAACTGAAAGTTGCACGCGTGTCTGCCACCTGGCGGTGGAGGCGGGAGGGCTCTGACTTCCGGTCTTAAAGCACACGCATCTGATTCTAATGCCGGGCTCTGATTTGATCAACTGGCCGAATATAATGGCAGTTGTCCATGAACTGTCCTGCATGTGTGCTTATTTATTATATGTACTGTATAATATATATATATATATATATATATATATATATAAGCAGAGAACTATTACATATAATATAAATTACATACACTATATATATGTAATTCATATACTACATATATCATATTTAATGTAATATATAATATGTTCAATGTATATAATATATACATAATATATATACAAATATATACAATATACAATTTATATCATATATACTATATAACTATATCATCCATAATACATATAAACATATACATCATATATGTATGATATTGATGATACACTATATATTACGTATAATAGATAATATATTGCAGATATCATATGCATTATAGAGTCTCTGATTTTTTTTCGAGGTCGGACTCCTAATCTGAAGGTTGGTGGTTCGATTCCCTGTGCCCCCAACTCTGCCAATTTGGATTTCCACCGCTGTGTATAACTTACAGCATCATCAAAGGCTGGTTGCTCTCATACCATGTCTATGTGGTGTGGGAGGTTAAAAATCCCTTGGGTCGGTAAAAGTGTAGACTCAGGCTTTCTATTGACAAACTGTCTAATGGTGAAAACAAGTCTATTCAGACTTATCCATTACAGGCAGTATAAATCTTCAAGAAAAAAAAAAAAATATATATATAAGTATACCACCCGCCACCAACCTCACCCTCACCTGTAAAGAATGACTGACCACCATCATTTCCAAACCAGCCCTCCTCCTTCAGCTCTAACCGCCACTTCCAACCCAACCGCTACCTTCCGCCCCCCCCCCCCCCCCCACCCCCCACCCCCCCCACACACACACCACACACACTCACTGGCCTTATCTTGCACGCTATTCCCCCCTCCCACCCAACCCCCATCACAAATATATATATATTTATTTTAAATTTAGGGTTTTCAAATCAGCCCGTAGACTACCAACATCGGGGAGTCCGTAGGTTTAGAATCGGGGAGGGGAAAGGGGGCAGGGGCTGGGGGGGTGGGGGCAGATTGGGGGGGCGGGGCTGGGGGAGATGAAAGAGATCATAGTTACCTAATAGTAGCTAGGGGATCGGGGTCAGGGCGGGGTGGGTTGGGGGTGGGGGGAGATGAAACAGATCATAGTTACCTAATAGTACCTAAATAGGTGTTTCTTTCACTTTTTTCTTCTTGGTGTTGGGTTGAATAGGGAGTTGATTAAGGTGGTTTTCCGTTATGGTAAGAGGCTCTGGGGTCTCGGAGCCCTGTGAACAGGTGTGGCCTGCAGGGACAGACAGACAGACAGACGCGCAATGCCGTTAGCCCGGCACCTCGGTGGGTCACCATTATTATTATCGTCATAAGTGTCTTACAGTCCATATAATTTATCTGAATTGTAGTGAGATTAAATTTGTAATATATAATATATATAATATATATAATATACATAGTATATAATATATATATAATATATGATATGTATATTATATAATATATAATATATAGAATATATATAGAATATATATATAATATATAATTTATATATAGTATATATAATATATAATATAATTATATATAATATACATTATATAATAATATATGTAACATATATAACATATATAATATATATTTATACTCTTTATATATGTGTATAAAAAAACTATTCAAAAACTATTAAAAACCCACCTGCAACAATCCCTAATGATAAAAGAAAGGCATTACAAGAGTTTCATCAATAGCTCATATATCATTACTGATACACTTACTGTAATATATTATAGAATATTTTCAACGGATTAATGTTATTTCCTTTCTCCCTTAGTTCTTTGTTTATTTCTTTCTATGTCTTGAACCCATTAATGTGGTGCTAAGATTATGAAAGTTAGCATTTGACATATACACATACATATCACACAAAAAGAGAGCTACATCAATATATATATAAAGCATTGGTTAGTGTGTCAAAGTTAATGAGAGTTAAATAATTAATTAAGCAAACAAATTTAATTCTTAATATTTACTTCTTACTTTGCAATGCATTGTTTCCAGTTATTTCTCTACCTCTTAATTGCGCAATAATAATAATAACAATAACAACAACATACACTAAATCATCAGGATTCTGCCTTACACTGTCAGTAGAAACCTACTTGCAAAATTCCACCTAATATTACGTGGGGTCACTAAGATGTTAGCTAGTTAATGACTTAATTAATTAATTAATTAATTAAAGCTAGTGATCTCCAGTTTTAATGGATATACTGCTCTTATTTCACATTTATCAATTATGTCAGTCCATTACGAACAGTAGTATAATATGTACAGCTAGTGATCTCCAGTTTTAATGGATATACTGCTCTTATTTCACATTATCAATTACGTCAGTCCATTACGAACAGTAGTATAATATGTACAGCTAGTGATCTCCAGTTTTAATGGATATACTGCTCTTATTTCACATTATCAATTACATCAGTCCATTACGAACAGTAGTATAATATGTACAGCTAGTGATCTCCAGTTTTAATGGATATACTGCTCTTATTTCACATTATCAATTACGTCAGTCCATTACGAACAGTAGTATAATATGCACAGCGGAACTGCATGCAAGAGTAGACATGTTCTATGGTGGGTGCGAATGTGTTCAAGACTATACAACTGATGACTGAACTAGGTATCCAGCCCACATGTCCCCACCAGTAGCAGCCAATGGACAGAGAAAATAAAAGACTAGGTGTTTTTTTTTCTTCTCTTCGTCTCCTCCTTCTATTTTTTTCCTTTAACAAGTTGGGACAGACATGAGAGGGCACCAGAAACTCAAAGAAGTATGCAGATAGCATTCAGTGAAACACATGAACGGATAAAAAAAAATCACAAAGAATATCAAACAAGTCATGACGTAGCAAGGGCATAAATGAGATCCTTATTGAAGGTTAATAAAGAAATACATCTAAACAAAGCCTAAAAACCAAAATGTCATAATGTTAATTTAAAAGAAAAGATACTTGATTTATGTTATATATATAAATAAATAATTTAAAATAATTTAAATGAAAAGTAATTGAGATTTTCTCTTGTTTTAATTATTATTTGAACTGTACCATTTTCTTTGACAGATAGGAAGTGCTATTTTTGATATATAAATAAATCATTAATTAAACATAATTTAAATGGGAATTAAATCGATTTTCTATTGCTTTTATTATCACCCGAAGGCTGCTAGACCATTCAATTTTCTTTTAGCCGATGGTAAGTATTATTTACATATATATATAAATGATTAATTAATTTAAAACAATTTTAATAGGAATTAGATTTTCATTTCGCCTTAATTTAATTATCAATTGACGACTCCTATATCCAGGAATTATTGTTCTGACAGATGGGAAGTGGGTAGGGAGTGTGTAAGTCGTCACTATTTTCACTTAGAAACACTGAAGCCCAAACCCCCAAAAAACCCGATAAGTCCTGTGCTAGCCAGACCCTTGATTAGTCCAGATAATAAACAGCAAATTGCCATTGGACATTTTGCTTCCGTTCAATTTGAGTTAGTTACCTCATGAAGTGTTGTGATTATTCTGACAACGATTAGGTCCCTGTGATTTAATTCGATACTTTCAGGTACACACTGCCTAACTAGATTACATCCATTCAGAATACTAATACAGACACGCCCTCTGGTATCAGAATACAGCAAAGCAGGCGGCCATCTTGGTTCTGTTAGTGTGCGCACGGTTAGCATTATGGAGGTGGGGAGTAGGAGTAGGAGCTCTCTACTGTGGAGGTGAGGGTGGGGAACGAAGGGAAGGAGATCTCCTATAGGAAGGCGAGGAGGAAGACTGGAGACTGAGAAAGGAAGGGGAGGAGTTCTCCAATGTGCATGTGGCAGTGACGAAGGGAGGGAAGGAGCTCTCCTGGGTGGAGGTTGATGAGTAGGAGGCGATAAGCTCTCCTGATTGGATGTGGACGGGGAGCAGGCGAGGTGAGGAACTCTCCTGTGTGGAGGTAAGGGGTGAAGAACAAAGAGGAGACACTCTCCTGTGTGGAGGTTGACAGCGAGGAAGGAAGGGGAGGAGAGGTGGAAGTTGGAAAGGTGAGAGGACGAGCTTTCCTGTGTGGAGATGGAAAGTGAGAGGGGAGCGGAGGAGATCTCCTGTGTGGAGGTAAAGGATAATGGGGGATAAGAGCTCTCCTGTGTGGAGGTAGTGGATAAGTGGAGGGACGGAGCTTTCTTGTGTGGAGGTAGATGATGAGTGGAGGGGAGGAGCTCTCCTGTGTGGAGGTAGAGGATAAGTGGAGGAGAGGCGCTCTCCTGTGTGGAGGTATAGGATAAGTGGAGGGGAGGAGCTCTCCTGTGTGGAGGTAGAGGATAAGTGGAGGGAAGGAGCTCTCCTGTGTGGAGGTATAGGATAAGTGGAGGGGAGGAGCTCTCCTGTGTGGAGGTATAGGATAAGTAGAGGGGAGGCGCTCTCCTGTGTGGAGGTATAGGATAAGGGGACGGGAGGAGCTCTCCTGTGTGGAGGTAGAGTATAAGTGGAGGGAAGGAGCTCTGCTGTGTGAAGGTATAGGATAACTGGAGGGATGCGCTCTCCTGTGTGGAGGTATAGGATAGGTGGACGTGAGGAGCTCTCCTGTGTGGAGGTATAGGATAACTGTGTGGAGGTAGAGGATAAGTGGAAGGGAGGAGCTCTCCTGTGTGCAGGTAATGGATAAGTGTAGGGCAGGAGCTCTCCTGAGGTGGAGGTATTGGATGAGTGGAGGGGAGGAGCTCTCCTGGGTGGAGGTATAGGATAAGTGGAGGGGAGGAGCTCTCCTGTGTGGATGTGTATACCCCCTGTGTGGAGGTAGTGGATAAGTGGACGGGAGGAGCTCTCCTGTGTAGAGGTAGGGGATAAGTGGAGGGGAGGAGCTCTCATGTGTGGAGGTAGAGGATAAGTGGATGGGAGGAGCTCTCCTTTGTGGAGGTATAGGATAAGTGGAGGGGGGGAGCTCTCCTGTGTGCAGGTAGTGGATAAGTGTAGGGCAGGAGCTCTCCTGTGGTGGAGGTATTGGATGAGTGGAGGGGAGGAGCTCTCCTGGGTGGAGGTATAGGATAAGTGGAGGGGAGGAGCTCTCCTGTGTGGAGGTATAGGATCAGTGGAGGGGAGGAGCTCTCCTCTGTGGAGGTAGAGGAATGTGGAGGGGAGGAGCCTTCCTGTGAGGAGGTAGAGGATGAGTGGAGAGGAGGAGTTCTCCTGTGTGGAGGTATAGGATAAGTGGAGGGGAGGATCTCTCCTGTATGGAGGTAGAGGATAAGTGGAGAACAAGCTCTCCTGTGTGGAGGGAGGGTTGGATGGTAGGATAGGATGGTAGGAGCTCTCATGTGTGGAGGTATAGGATAAGTAGAGGGGAGGCACTATCCTGTGTGGAGGTATTGGATCATTGGAGGGGAGGAGCTCTCCTGTGTGAGGGTAGAGGATAAGTGGAGGGGAGGTGCTCTCCTGTGTGGAGGTAGAGGATAAGTTGAGGGGAGGAGCTCTCCTGTGTGGAGGTAGAGGATAAGAGGACGGGAGGAGCTCTCGTGTGTGGAGGCATAGGATGAGTGGAGGGGAGGAGCCTCCTGTGTGGAGGTATAGGATAACTGGAGGGGAGGAGCTCTCCTGTGTGTAGGTAGAGGATAAGTGGAGGGGAGGAGCTCTCCTGTGTGGAGGTATAGGATGAATGGAGTGGAGGAGCTCTCCTGTGTGGACATAGAGGATAAGTGGAGGGGAGGACCTTTCCTGTGTGGAGGTAGATGATAAGTGGACGAGAGGAGCTCTCTTGTGTGGAGGTTTAGGATAAGTGGAGGGGAGGAGCTCTCCTGTGTGGAGGTAGAGGACAAGTGGAGGGGAGAAGCTCTCCTTTGTGGAGGTAGAGGACAAGTGGAGGGGAGGAGCTCTCCTCTGTGGAGCTACAGGATAAGTGGACAGGAGGAGCTTTCCTGTGTGAAGGTAGAGGATGAGTGGAGGGGAGGAGATCTCCTGTGTGGAGGTATAGGATAACTGGAGGAGAGAAGTTCTCCTGTGTGGAGGTATAGGATAAGTGGAGGGGAGGGGAGGAGCTCGCCTGTGTGGAGGTATATGATGTGTGGAGGGGAGGAGCTCTCCTGTGTGGATGTATTGGATGAGTGGAGCGGAGGACCTCTCCTGTGTGGACGTAGCAGATAAGTGGAGGGGACGAGCTCTCCAATGTGGAGGTAGAGGATAAGTGGAGGGGAGGAGCTCTCCTGTGTGGAGGTAGAGGATAAGTGGAGGGGAGGAGCTCTCCTGTGTGGAGGTAGAGGATAAGTGGAGGGGAGGAGCTCTCCTGTGTGGAGGTAGAGGATAAGTGGAGGGGAGGAGCTCTCCTGTGTGGAGGTAGAGGATAAGTGGAGGGGAGGAGCTCTCCTGTGTGGAGGGAGGTAATAAGTGGAGGGGAGGAGCTCTCCTGTGTGGAGGTAGAGTATAAGTGGAGGGGAGGAGCTCTCCTGTGTGGAGGTAGAGGATAAGTGGAGGGGAGGAGCTCTCCTGTGGGGAGGTAGAGGATAAGTGGAGGGGAGGAGCTCTCCTGTGTAGAGGTAAGGGATAAGTGGAGGGGAGGAGCTGTCATGTGCGGAGGTAGAGGAAATGTGGAGGGGAGGAGCTTTCCTGTGTGGAGGGAGGTAATAAGTGGAGGGGAGGAGCTCTCCTCTGTGGAGGTAGAGGATAAGTGGAGGGGAGGAGCTCTCATGTGTGGAAGTATAGGATAAGAGGAGGGGAGGAGCTGTCATGTGTGGAGGTAGAGGAAATGTGGAGGGGAGGTGCTCTCCTGTGTGGAGTGAGGTAATAAGTGGAGGGGAGGAGCTCTCCTGTGTGGAAGTATAGGATAAGAGGAGGGGAGGAGCTGTCATGTGTGGAGGTAGAGGAAATGTGGAGGGGAGGAGCTCTCCTGTGTGGAGGGAGGTAATAAGTGGAGGGGAGGAGCTCTCCTGTGTGGAAGTATAGGATAAGAGGAGGGGAGGAGCTGTCATGTGTGGAAGTATAGGAAATGTGCAGTGGAGGAGCTCTCCTGTGTGGAGGGAGGTAATAAGTGGAGGGGAGGAGCTCTCCTGTGTGGAGGTAGAGGATAAGAGGAAGGGAGGAACTCTCCTGCGTGGAGCAAGAGGCAATGAGAATGGAGGACCTGTTCTGTGCGGAGGGACATGGTGAACGGGAAGCTGAAACTCTTTTCTCTGGAAGTAGAGAGTGAAGGGAAGGTGGAACTCTTTTGTGTGGAGGTATATGACGTGCGGAGGGTAGGAACTCTCCTGAGTAGAGGTAGAGAAGGAGGGGAAAAGCAAGTCAAAGTGAAATTACTCCTGAGTGACCTTAGTTTGTGTGACACACGGTTTTAAGTATTAGAAGGATCCATCTAACCTTGACATATTCAGCTCTTTATTATTGCTAATTCGAAGTACACCTTTCCTCTCTTGTCATATATAAATAATTAAATGTTTATTAACAAAGAAAGCATTTGAATGCCCTCACTATAGGAAGGAATCTCTTTCTGTTCGGTTAATTCTCCCCACCCCCTATTGCACACATCATAATAATACGTTCTACTTTATTATTTGGATTTTGAATAATATTAAAATAGACTTACTACTACTGCTGTTCTATGGTTTACATGCGTTATTTAAAGGAAGGGTTCAGGTGTAAAACAACTGACAAATTCTATCCGGGCCAAAATGAAAGCATGACTACCACGTTTGAGCTGATTCTGCCCATATTCCTATAATTCAAGCTGCTTTTTTGTTTTGTTCGCAGAATCTGCCACGGCCCCTATATTATGCCCTATTTAATTTGAAATTGATAGATTTTAACTGGAAATCACAACAATAAATTCTATTTGACAGAAAACAACTAAAATGGATTTGTCGGTTTTTGCGCCTAGACCCTTCAAAATGCTCATATCAATTATCAGGCGGGATGGCCGAATGAGTTAGAGCATCCGTCTCCCGTATCGGTAGCTCATGTGATCGTGGGTTCGAATCCTGGTCGAGTCAAACCAATGACTTAAAAATGTATACTTGTCACTTCCCAGCCAGACACTCGGCATTATTAGGATAGGGCAAGGAGAAGTGGAATGAGGAAGACCAGTCATCTGCGACTGAAATTTCCCCTGCTTAATCAACTAATGTACACACACAAAAAAAAGGATATATATCCATTAGTCAAATTTGGGGATATGGACGGTTAAATCTAACCATGACATTGCTAAGGTTATGAAAACCATTGACATTTATGTCCCTTAGTAAATATAAGTGAATCTGAGTGAAAAAATATGAAAACCTGACAAGTCTCTCAAGGGTGTATGTAACACAACAAGCCTCATTTGATGTGAACTCATCAACTCATTAAAGTTACATAGTCCGATGGTTTTGAGTTTCTGTCATTTTCTGAGATAAATATATTAGGTTGATCATTATAATCTACTTTACTTTAGTTTGAAGTAACTTTTATTTTAAATGGCAAACTTTTGAGATATTTGAAGTTCAAGCATACACAATTAATTTGTGCAAGCACGCCAAAACTCTTACACCATAGGCTTCTGCACTAACATGTTCTATTAAATTGGCTTTGGTACTCCGTTCTATATGGTGACAAACATTTGATAAGTGGAATATGACTGCTTTACTTTTTGAAAATTTGATGTTTTCATCAGACTATGTAGCTTTAAGTAAAATAGTTGAAAGTGTAGCAAGCATTTAACGCAACAAGTATTACATGAATGAAATGATTGCCTTCTTGGAATATTTTAATATCCCTCTCAATGCCATGAGATTATTGGAGCTGATTTGTTTGTTTGACAATACGCGTATTCCGAGTTACCATCTGCTGGTCCCTGAGGAAGGATTGAAGCCGCCACTCAGTGTGCTTACACACCGGAAGTTGAGGTTGATGTCTCTCCCATCCCTATCCATCACTATAGGCCCTATATGTTAAACTCACTTTTCACCGATAACTACATACCTCCTGATGGCCAAACATGGTATGGTTATTGCCAGACATTTGTTTTCAATGTAGATTGCAGTGAAATTGTTGTAACAAATATTTTACGTTAAAATAAAATCCCACTTTCTATATGTGTGTTCGCCAGTCCGCCCACCCTCTGACACCCCAACAACTGAGTGCCGACCCTGGTCAGACGAGCACTCACCTAGTTAGTAACCATAGTAACCTCCCATCCATCCCTATGTGCAGGCAGCGAGGCCTACTCATGTCCCACCAGGGGCCACACACTTATCCTCTACCTGCAGACAGGAGAGCTCCTCTGCGGTGTATGCTCCTGCGTCTGACATGTCAAGTGCACCAGTGTTCTGCATCGATGCAGTATGCTTCATCCCCACCCTCGCAGGACAGGCGCCTGATTAGTGGCCTCCAGTGTCTGGTGTGTACACTGGATCAGTGTTCTAGATTAATGCAGTGTGCTTCATCCCCACCCTGGCAGGGCCAGGAGCCTGGTTAGTGGCCTCCTGTGTCTGGTGTGCAAACTGCATCAGTGTTCTGGATTAATGCAGTGTGTTAGATCCCCAACATAGCGAGGCCAGGAGCCTGATTAGTGGCCTCCTGTGTCTGGTCTGTACATTGCACCAGTGTTCTGGTTCGATGCAGTGTGCTTCATCCCCACCCTAGCAGGTCCAGGATCCTGATTACTGGCCTCCTGTGTCTGGTGTGTACACTGCACCAGTGTTCTCGATTAATGCAGTGTGCTTCGTACCCACCCTAGCAGGCCAGGAACCTGATTAGTGGCCTGCTGTGTCTGGTGTGTACACTGCACCAGTGTTCTGGATTAATGCAGTGTGCTTCATCCCCACCCTAGCAGGCCAGGAGACTGGTTAGTGGCCTCCTGTGTCTGGTGTGTACACTGCACCAGTGTTCTCGATTAATACAGTATGCTTCATACCCACCATAGCAGGCCAGGAACCTGATTAGTGGCCTGCTGTGTCTGGTGTGTACACTGCACCAGTGTTCTGGATTAATGCAGTGTGCTTCATCCTCACCCTAGCAGGCCAGGAGACTGGTTAGTGGCCTCCTGTGTCTGGTGTGTACACTGCACCAGTGTTCTGGATCAATGCAGTGTGCTTCATCGCACCCTAGCAGGCCAGGAGCTGATTAGTGGCCTCCTGTGTGTGGTGTGTACACATCACCAGTTTTCTGGATCGATGCAGTGTGCTTCAGGCCCACCCTAACAGGGCCAGGAGCCTGATTAGCTGCTCCTATGTCTGGTGTGTACACAGGACCAGTGTTCTGAATCAATGTAGTGTGCTTTCATCCCCACCATAGCGGGGCCAGGAGCCTGATTAGTGGCCTGCTGGGTTCCAGCTTCGGTATCTCGGAAGACTCGTATTGATTGACCTAAATAGTTAATCTGTGTACAAGTTCAGGGTAGGATATCCAATGCAAATAGATGCAATATTCGATCGGTGTTAAAAGAGTGCACACAAACAAAACAAAAATAAATAATCAACAAATAGTAATCGATATGGAAAGAAAACTTAATATGTACATTAAAAATGTGATGCCATAGCGTATAAGGATTCTCATTTTGGAATTGGGTAACATAAAAGGAATATTGAAAATGGTAGAAAACCTCTAATTGGAAATGGGTACGTTAATTTTGTTTAGAAGGAAATTGTATTAAAAAGCACTTATAAAATTACAGAAAAAAAGTGACCCTACACTTTACATACAACCCACCCACACACCCACAAACCTACATAAATAAGAGGGCTCCCATCCTACCAGGCCAAATGAAAGTACTTAGGTGTTGGTTTGCTTCTTATATACCAATTTGAAATCTGGTCCTGCAACTCAGCCGTCGTAAGTAATACCAAAGACAAGGTACATCACTCAGCGCTTTCCTGTGAAATACAGCAATCAATGTAATTGGAAGGTCTCCTTGCCCAGCCTGACTGCTGTACCATTGAACCAACGGGACAGGTCCCCTAGCCCACCCTTACTGCTGTGCCGGCAAAGACAATGTACAATAATTATAGTGTATTATCCCATAATATTAATAATGAAAACAATATTATTGTATAGTAAAGTTCAAACATACATTAAGCACTTTAATCTGTGCCATACATTCATAAAATTTGTGAGTAAGTCAGAGTAAGAAAACTACTACTACACCTGATCAAAGACAATGCACCTTGTTTGCCACTGCATGATTATTTAAGAAATTCCTATATAAAAGAGCTGAGGGGCGCGTCTGGTCATACATTGTCTTTGGTAATACTGAGAGGTTGGGGATGAGAGGGGGGGGGTGGAGGGAGGAGAGGGGTGGGGGGAGGTAGGTGTGGAGGGAATCATCTAGAACATGCGCATTTATCGATGACCTACTTACAACGTGCTGCATGCCTATGCATATATGGCTTTCGGCAACGACATGTTTCATGCCTATACCTCCATAGTTTTAGCTTTCTGCAATGATATGCTGATTGCTTCAATGGTGGCTTTTGGCAATGACATGCTTCCTGCCTACACCTCTGATCTTTATCTTATGGCAACGACATGCCACTAGTCTACACCTCCAGAATGGCTTTCGGCCATGACATGCCTCAGGCCTACACCTCCGACTTATTGCTTTCGACAAGGACATGGTGCTTGTCTACAGTCCTGGAGGTAACCTTTGGCAACAACATGCTACTTGTCTATACCTGCAATAATAGTGGCTTTCAGCAACGACATGCTGCTTGTCTAGACCTCCAGTGATTGATTTTGGGAACAACATTCTACACACCTGCCTATAACTCAGCTTTAGGTAGCGAGAAGAGGCTTGTCTCCACCATTGGAGTCAGCTTTCGGAAAGAACATGTTGCTTGCCTACTTCTCCAGTTCTTAACTTTCAGCAATGAGATGTTGCTTGCTAAAACCTTCTGGCAGGGGATTTTGCCTTTTGGCTTCTGGCAATGACATGCTGTTTGTCTAGACATTAGACGGAGATGAGTTTTGTTTGCTTCAGACTCACCAACATGCAACATGTCGTCTCAGTATGTCCACTATCTGGCTGAGGACTATTAACTGGCAGCATCGATGTAGCCAATATATACATATATATGTGATATATAATATATGTATATAATATACATAATATATATATAATATATATGTATAATATATAATATATATAACATGTATAATATGTATAATATATAATACACATATATATAATATGTACATATAATATATATCATATATAATGTATATAATATATAAAATACATATAATATACTTAACATACATAATATATATATATATATGTAATATACTATATATATACTATATATATAATATAATACAGGTATATAATATATATGTTATATATAATATGTATGTATACATAATATCTATATATAATATACATAATACATACACATATAATATATATATATATAATAATATATATATAATACATATTGGACTTATATATGCATACATCCATATATAATGCATATATACATTATATTGCACGGAGGAGGAGGCTGAAGGTCATGTGATCACCTGAGATTCGCGAGGAGACCAGACAGACAAGACGGTCGCAGACAGAGAGACAAATATAGGTGGCGCTGGAGATCACAGAGGGAGGAGCATGTTGGAGGAAGATGAGGCAAGTTTCAAATTGACACACACAAAATAAAAAATAAAAATAGTGATATATATATATATCAGAAAAAAAACCAATAAAAAATATATGTGTATTGAAAATAATTGGAAAACCGAGACAGGAGGCAGCATTGGGTGAATTCAAGAAGGAAGGGTGGTGGGGTAAGGGGGGAGTGGAAAGGGAGAGGAGAGGGAGGGTGAAGGTGAGGGGAGTGGGAAAGGAGAGGGGATGGGGAGAGGGGCGGGGGAGGGAGATGGGGAGGAGTCTATTCAAATAGGAGTTGTAGTGACGTCTTTAGTTTCTGGAAAAGTGGCTGCATAATCATATATATAATATATATAATATATAAATATATATTATATATATGATATATAATATATGTAATATATAAAATATATATGTGATATATATGTAATATAATATATATAATATGTAATATATATTATATATAATATATAAAATATATCTATAAATAATATAAATAATATATATAATATATATAATATATAGTATACATAAAATACATAATACATGACATATATATAATATATATACTATATAATGTAAATAATATAAATATAATATATATATAATATACCATATATATAATATATATAATATACATATAATATATATATAATATGTATAATATATATAATATATATAATATATATAATATATGTAATATATATAATATATATAATATATATAATATATATAATATATATAATATGTATAATATATGTAATATATATAATATATATAATATATATAATATATATATAATATGTATAATATATATAATATATATAATATATGTAATATATATAATATATATAATATATATATAATATATTATATATATAGACATAATATATGATCCTAAAGCACAAACAATTATTATGGCAAGCACACCAGATTGTGTAGTCGAAACCATGTTGTGACCCAATTCTCCCAATGATCACGTGAGAATCAAGGAGGTCATGTGCACTGGCATCGGACGGCCATTGGCTTTGTTCACATATTTCAGTGTGTAGTAGCATAATCCTGGGGCACCACAATAAATGGAACTAGGGCAAAACTGACGAGAGCTCATGAGAAAGATCTAATATTTGAAAGGCTCATTTGATGCATGGCTTCCTCGGGGGTGTTTGTACACTGGCATGTTCTAATAAATTGACATAACATTCTTTCTATGCAATGCTAAGATGATTACTGAGTGATTCGCATGGGTAGTTTAATCAGATAAATAGAGTTAAATCCAAACAAGTGCTTTGGTTTTGAAAATGTTATGGGTTCATAAAAAATACGCAACCATATGGTTCATGAAGCCAACTGGTGTCGCTTATGGAAAACAAAAATGAAGATGTTGAAACCACCAGATGGACGGTTGATGCTGACTCACTCTGGATTGTGGTTGAAAGGCTGTTCATTAAATCAGCACACATGGTTCTTTCGCTGAAATGAACGGAGCCCGCTTTGTGATAAATTTCCAACACTACTACTAACTTGGCCCAGGACCGGGATAACTGGAGAGCCCTTGTTCATGGCCTATGCCCAAAGTTGGGTGGTAGGCGTAAGTAAGTAAGTAACTACTCCGCTAATGCTGATCCAATGCACCCCCCTAATTGCAGCCTTGTGTTTACATATTGTAATAAATGCTATTCATGGAGGCACTATTATATAACTTTGACATCGCTTGTCCTATGACCATATGTATGTATGCATGTGCAATGCTTACATATAAATGTATACACACAGGAGCATATCTGCTACTAGGCGGAGTGGTTAGAGTGTCTTACTTTTTTCTAGGTCAGCCTCCTAATCTGAAGGTCGATGGTTCGATTCCCTGTGCCCCCACCTCTGGCAATTTGGATTTCCACTGCTGTGTTTAACTTACAGTGTCATCAAAGGCCAGTTGCTCTCACACCATGTCTATGTGGTGTGGGAGGTTAAAAATCCCCTGGGTCGGTAAAAGTGCAGGCCCGGGCTTTCTATCGACAAACTGTCTAATGGTGAAAACAAGTCTATTCAGACTTATCCATGATAGGCAGTATACATCTTCAAGAGGTAAATATTTCAATTGCAGATTTGTTGTGATGATGTATTTAGCATGAGTATGAACTTAAATTGAATGTAACGCTGGTTGCTCGGCTGGAAGGTCACCCCTTGGGGAAGACATATAATGACTTACTGTATGTTTGTGGTTGAATAAAACTCAACTAAACTCAATAATAATAAATTGTATAAACATTAATCCCTCCTCCACCATCTTCCAATCCACTTGCTTTGAAAATGAAGACCAGCTGCCAAACTAACTCTCCAACACAAACCAGATACCAGCTGTCAGAGCAAGTAATCGTTTAAGTGTGCTCGCCTTTTAATAAATAATATCCAATGTAAAAGTAACGAACAACAACTTGTTACAAAAGCATTGCTTCTATGTCACATGACGAGCGCATGATTCATCCTCAATAGTAGCGAAATAACGCTAACAAAACCTGTCGCTGATAAGTTTACACTGGACTGTGCCCAAATATATACACTCAGTTGTTGTCTATTTTATCCAATGCCATATTGTGCTAAAACTGGATGAACCAACTGACGCTCATCTAGTCATTGTTCATGTTGTGTGCAACATGGGTAATTAAATTTGGGAGGCTGATCAAATTCTCATTACTATGGATGCGCTTTGGCACCACCTACCAATATATAGCTGAAAACTTAAGCGGTCGCTGATTGCCCCACCACCTAGCGTAATGCTTAACTACATACAGACTAACTTGGTCGTAATCACTTCATCCATTGCATTTCAAATGACAAGACGTATATCGTACAGCAGCCTAAATTTGCCGTCCCACCCACTCCAGCTGCATAAAGACTATCTTAATAGGGTTAAGTGTCTTGGAGCCTCAAACTCATTGAACCATAATGACTCTTGTAACGTAAAGAAGAAAAATTAAAATGCCACTATATGTACTTGTCGGTCTTGTGTCGTTTAATTATCTCTATGCTTCAGACTCTTCTGTCTGGTTGATCATAGTTAATCCATCATTCAACATTTAAACCCGGGTTGTATATAGGACATACTGTGGTTATATTGTACAGCTGCTTCCAATGGCTTCTACTGATAAGTGAAACTCCATTAAATCAACATTACTAAAAGCTATTCATTACATAGCCTTTCCTTTATTCTCCCACATACCAACAACAAAGCTATATTATTTTATGATCTTAGTCCTTATTAGTGTGATGAACTGGTTTCTGCTCTTCCTGCGGGGAATAAGGGCTGACGCAGTTGCTTCAAACCTTGGGGCCCGCATCTAGTTTATACCATACAGGTTAGCATAGAAGTGACCTGCGATGGTCTAGATGGGTCGTGGGTAGCCTCCCACAGGGGGAGGGGGGTGGCCGCTAGCCATAAGTGGAATTGTCCACTGTAGCGACTGTTCTTGTTAGTGTGCTGCCACCTGCTGGTACTTCATACCTGTAAGGGTTAGCGTAATTGACACCTCCACCATGTGGTAGTTGGTCTCATTATGGACTACTACAGGCCTCAGTTATCAAGCTAAATACCTATATTTCCACTACATCAATGCCAATGCTTTTAAGATAATAAAGAATTCCAATCATTAGATACATGTTTAACCAGTTTTTTTATAATCATGTTTAAAAGTGATGGATAGATTCTTTTCCTCAAATTAAAATCGAAGTGACAATGAATTCTACTCACTTTTTGCCCTGAATATCGCCATTACTACTCAGACGGTATAAAGTAATTAATCATGTTGCCGGTAACATGCGTAATTCAAAAGCTTGACTACAGGCCTGATATGCTGAATAACTATAGAGACAGTTCCTAGTGCGCGTCGCTAGGGGCGAAAGGTGACTTCCTGTAGAAGATTCAAAGCATAATTTCATTCACTACCTGTACTTCAACGACGACGGATCGCTGACCATAAATACTGGAATTTCTTCTATGATTGACAAGATGTCTCGATCAGGTCGGATGCGAAGTGAGGTCGGGAAGTATTCAAAGGCTCTGCTGAAATCTATGGAGTTATCAGCGGATTCGGCATCTACTTCAACATGTCGGAGGTCGTTGGGTAGGCCAGCGTCATCATCGCGTATCCGGATGACAGATCTGCAGTCATCTCCAATTGTGGTACCATCTGTGTCGGATCAAGGGACGTTGTTGGAGGAAATATCCCGTCTCCTTGATGCCAAGTTAGCTGCGTCGCAGGAGCCAATACTGGCCAGGATTATCTCACTGGAGGAGGATTCCATTGTACGTTCTGCATCCATGAATCAATCAGCTAGCGGCCATGTTGTGCATCTTGATGACGTGGTCGAGGAAGATGGTGTAACGGTTCTGCACACAAGGACGGCGACCCCGGTGCAGCTGGCACCGACGTGTAGTCATGTGGATTCAAGACACTGTCCAACTGCGGATAAAGGTAATAAAACAACTGTTCTGTCGGCTGGTTGTTGTGCGTGTAACAGTACTGTAAAGAGGTCGGCATGCGACCAGTCCTTTAGTGACGATGCATCGGATAGTGAGGACGAAGTCATGCGTGAACTGATTCGTCGTGCTGGTAAAAAGGCTAAAATGTCGGGTAAATTGAAATTGTTGCCTCATAAGTATGTTATCAGGAATGAAAAGAAGGGCAAGGTCGCGCAAGGCGAGGCAAAGTGGTTTGAGTATTTAACGGCGATACGGCGTATGATGAAGCGTGGTGATGTGCCAATAACTTGGGTGCCGCATCTTGGAAATCACATTGACTCTATCCTGGATTTAGCTCACCATTATACGTGGCAGACATGCCTGGATTACAGTGAAAAGGTGTTTTCCATGATTGCTGACAGACGTCTTCCTGATGCTTGGGATAATGAAGCAAAAATAATTGATGTGCGTCGTGATGTTTGTGGACTGGGTACTCGCGCGGAGACGTCATCTGATAAGTCTGCGCGAGATATCAGTAAATCGGACTATCGTAGAGGAGTGGACCCGCGCCCATGTATCATATGGAATAAGGGTAACTCGTGTGGTTTTGATGGTGATCACGGTGAGGGCAGTAGTCGGTTTCTGCACATCTGTTCGTATTGCGCATACAAACTACGCCGAAGGCATGCGCATAAGGAATCGGACTGTAAAACCAAGTTACGTGCTAAAGAGGTCGCTGTTGCTGGAGAGGATCGTCCCAAGAATTTTTGAGTGACAGCTGGCAAGGAGCTGATACTGCTGAAGATGTTGTGCGCATAGCTGTGAGGCGAGATGTTCATCGTACGGCAGACTCTCCAGATGGCAGCACCTTCAATTCTCCTGGCATCTTCTCAAGGGACCAGTACAATATTCAGGTCGGTGTTGTTGATTTGTCATTGTCAATTCCCTCACCCATCTTGCCTCTAATACCCTCATTGTCTATTTCCACCAGTAGCCCGTCACATGAGTTAATTGCTCCTGTCCTTGATACTGTAATATCTGTTGTAGAATTGTCAGGATGTGTCCCTGATACTTCTCCGCCATGCACTGCTTGTGATTCATCTTCCGATATAGTTATTGGACGTAGTACGTCGTGTCCTAGGCTTTGCAGGAAACGTAGGTCTCCAAGTAGTTTATTGAAAAGTGTCGATAATAAGATTCAGAGGCTGGGTATGGGTCTGCATGCTGGTATTCCTAAATTTAGTTGTGGGCCGACTAATGTATTTAAATGGTTTAATTCGTCGCTGAGGAGGCGCGTAAATAGGGTGGAATATAATGACAGTGAGGGTGTTAATGAGGTTATGACATTGGGTGGGGTTGACGGACAAACACCACCGACTGATGATCTGTACTTGGTTGGCTTCCAAGATCGCGATTGTCATGACGGAGCTACTACATCGAGGTCTCTGTCACGTAGACTTGATGTCTCGTCGTCGATGGTTAATTCACTTCTTCATCATAATAGTCCAAATTGTCAACAGGACAGCACTACTGCTACATACACTGATGATATATCTACTGATGACGTTGAGTCTTCCTGCACATTGAATGAACATACTGCTTGTCAGTCTTGTGGTTCCAACACCACCGGTAGAAACTGTGTTTTTTCTGCCATGGATAGCTCTGTGCGTCCAGTAATACATACTGCTAGTCCTGTCACTAGTCTAGTTAATTATTCTTCTTCTGTTCATAGCCAATGCCCTGCACCTGTGTTGCATGCCCCTTTGTTGCCGTTGCATGTTGCCGATAATTTGAGTGTTCAGGGTGGGCGGACTGTGGATCCTATCTCTATTAGTACTTCGGGTGTTAAACACCCCCTTTGTGTTGACAAGAACACCGGCTCTGGCTGTGTTTCGGGTGCCTGGGGGCCCCCGCTGGTCCCACCAAACTATTTAGTGACTAACACGAGGCAGACTATAGGTAGAGTCAGCCCGGCTAAGAAATTGCCCCCTGTTAGCGTTAAACCAATTGCGTTACAGTTAGATGTTTCTGGAGTTAGTTTGTTGAAAAATAAATCCCTCGTGGTAGAGTTAGATGGCCCTATGCAGTTTACGGTTAACGACGTGAAGTTGACCGATGATGTTTGTTCAGACATACCGAATTTTTGCGAAAAATCACCATTAGAGTATAAACCATATGTTCTTAAGTACTGGCCAGATTTGACCAATAACTGTCAATTGTTTTTGAATTATGCATCTATTTATGCAGCAGTGCGTGCGACTGGTCTTCCAAATTATTTACAGGCCAGGGTGCCAGTCCCTTCAGGTCTAATTATCCATAAATGGAAAGAGCTTTTGGTGGGTTATTATGACTATGAAATAATACAATATTTAGAATTTGGATGGCCATCTAATTTTACAGGTGATTTTGTTCCTACAGCTTCTCTTAAAAATCATACATGTGACGAGAAAGATTTATTTTGGATTGACAGATACGTATCTACTGAATTGTCCCACCATGCTATGTTGGGACCATTTGATGACTTGCCTTTTGTCCCGTGGGCACAGATTAGTCCTATTATGACCCGTCCAAAAAAGAATACTGATGAGCGTAGGATCATAGTAGATTTGAGCTATCCTAGAGGTCAGGGTGTTAATGCGGGAATAATTAAGGGTTTTTATCAGGGTAGACGTTATAAGTATAATTTGCCGACCATTATGACATTAGCAAAGGAGGTAACCAAATTGGGGAAAGGTTGTTTCATCTGGTCGATTGATCTCGCAAGGGCGTACAGACAATTAAGAACCTGCCCCTTGAGTGTACCGCTGTTTGGTATCATGGTTAGGGGTCGATACTATTTTGACACGGCTCCGCCGTTTGGATGTCGGACATCCAGTATGGCTTGTGCCCGCACAACAGCTGCTGTCGTGCACTTGATGAGACAACAAGGGTTTTTTGGCTTGTGTTACTTAGATGATTTCATAGGGGTAGAGGGGACTCTTGAAAAAGCACAAGCGGCATATAATTTTATTTTAGGCTTAACGAGTACCCTGGGTTTACAGCTCGCTCTTAAAAAATGTACTCCTCCTGTTCAAAAACTTGTGTGGTTAGGATATGAGATTTCTTCTAATGATATGATACTCCGGATTCCTGATGATAAATTATTGGATATTTTATTAGAATGTCGGAAATGGGTTGCGGGGAGGTCGGTAACACGTAAAAATGTGCAGCGACTGGTTGGTCGGTTACAGTTTATTTCGAAGTGTGTGTTACCATCTCGGATCTTTATGAATCGAATTTTGGATTTTTTGAGATCCTGTCCATTTGTAGGCAAAATTACGGTTACACAGGATTTAATTAGGGATATTGCATGGTTCTTGCGCTTTGCAGAAGGGTCGAATAGGCTAGTCTTGCTTCGTCATTCACCTGCCAAAAGATGGGTCATCGAGTGTGACTCGTCACTCTTAGGGGGAGGGGCATTCAGTAGCACTCATTTCTTCTCCACTAAATATTCCTCTGATTTTCTTGAAAATAACTTTCACATAGCCCAATTGGAGGCTTTAAACTTAATAATGGCACTTAAATATTTGTCCCCGCCTGATCCTCATAATTATCTGATTGTGATAAATACAGATAATATGGCGTCGCAACAGGTGTTATCTTCTGGTGCTGGGAAGGACCCAGTCTTGTGTGCATGTGCACGTGAGATTTGGCGCTTTGCGGCGTTAAATAATTGTGAAGTGCAAGTGATCCACAAGCCTGGTAAAGACCTGGTGCTGGCAGATGCCCTCAGTCGGCTGTTCATTGAAGAGAAATTTCAGATCGTTGCTGACAGATTATGTCGTGAAAAGCTGTTGTCAGAAGTGCATGTTTCTCATCACGTAGATGTCCTTGATTTGTACTTATGAGTTGCTGCTAGTTGTTAATCTTTTTTCTTGGCTTTATCAACTTGCAGCAAAAAATCGCGCAGTAGTGAATAGGCTTAGCGTGTATTTTACAGCGGGCCTAGCAGAAGGGACGTGGAGAAATAAGAGGGTACAATTTAGGGAATATTTGAAGTTTTGTAGTAAAAATAATGATGACCCTAAAAAACCCAAGCTTAAAACGGTAATGTTATATTCGTTATATTTAAATGATAAATTAAGAACTGGAGGGGCCATACGGAATTATATGAGTGGAGCAAGAACGTGGGTGAGATTATTAAGAGGCAATACGTCAGCTTTTGATTGTTATCCAATGTCAGTAATAAAATGTGGCATGTGTAAATTAAAGAACAATGTTGTAAATAGAGCGTTCCCGTTGAAAATCGAGCATATTAAAATAATAGTTGTAAAATTCATGAAAATTGGTAATGATGGATTGGTGTTGATTGCTGCATTAATTATAGGTTACTTATGTTTATTAAGACAATCCAACTTGTTCTATTCCGAGGTAACGGGGGATGACGGTCACATGATGCTCGGAGGCGATATCAAGACGCACGACACACACCTTACAATTACGGTCAGGTCTACTAAAACTACCAGTAGACCAAGGGATGCCTACAAAGTTGCCTTGCCACGGGTCCGAGGCTCTGATCTCTGCCCAGTTCAGGCGTGGAAAAGGTACGCCCGACAGTTCCCCGTACACGAGGGCGCCCCAGCATTCGTGATGGCGAACGGGGCCCCTCTGACTGCTCGACTCTTCACAAAGTGCATGCATGTTGCGCTAAAATCAGCTGGACTTCCATGGTGGCCATTGGTCTCTGGACATAGTCTACGTCGAGGAGGTGCACAAGCGTACGCAAAAATAGGGATGTCTCTGGACTGTATAAGAACACTGGGATGCTGGAAATCCGATAGTGTTTTTGACTATGTGAATAAAATGTAGTCAGGAAGGTACCATCAGCTCTCTCGTCCCAACTTGGCTGAGAGCTCATGGTCCCATTAATTACCCTATGGGAAACTGATAATGTGTGTGATGAAAGTCAAATGTGTGTGTGAGCCGGCTGTGAGATGAAAGTGTGACCGTGATCTGCCCGGAGCTGCTGCCTCATGTCTTCAATTTGTCAAGCATCATCAAAGAATCCTGCATTCTAGTTGAATTACCTTAAATAATGCAACAAATATCCATCAGAATTAATACCTGCACATAAGTAACAACTTATAAAAACTACACATCAATTGACTCTCTGTCCTGCACATAAGTAATGATATTAAATAAATCGAGAGTCAGATCTGACCTGCACATAAGTAATGATAATAATAAATCTAGAGTCAGACTGTACTGTCTGAGAAACGTTAGAGTAGTTAAAAGCTAATAGTCTCAATTGTACTATTGAGAGAAGCTTATGGAGTCATGTCTTGAGCAGTATCAGGTTATAAGGCTGTGTGCAGATTTATTAAGCCTGATTAATAAATTTATTAGCCCGATTTCCGTGTCTGGTTTTGAATTAATCATGTTGCCGGTAACATGCGTAATTCAAAAGCTTGACTACAGGCCTGATATGCTGAATAACTATAGAGACAGTTCCTAGTGCGCGTCGCTAGGGGCGAAAGGTGACTTCCTGTAGAAGATTCAAAGCATAATTTCATTCACTACCTGTACTTCAACGACGACGGATCGCTGACCATAAATACTGGAATTTCTTACCATCCCACCCTCCCCAGCTTCCTCTTACACCTGCTGTGAACCTTGGCTGAGAGCTCATGGTCCCATTAATTACCCTATGGGAAACTGATAATGTGTGTGATGAAAGTCAAATGTGTGTGTGAGCCGGCTGTGAGATGAAAGTGTGACCGTGATCTGCCCGGAGCTGCTGCCTCATGTCTTCAATTTGTCAAGCATCATCAAAGAATCCTGCATTCTAGTTGAATTACCTTAAATAATGCAACAAATATCCATCAGAATTAATACCTGCACATAAGTAACAACTTATAAAAACTACACATCAATTGACTCTCTGTCCTGCACATAAGTAATGATATTAAATAAATCGAGAGTCAGATCTGACCTGCACATAAGTAATGATAATAAATAAATCTAGAGTCAGACTGTACTGTCTGAGAAACGTTAGAGTAGTTAAAAGCTAATAGTCTCAATTGTACTATTGAGAGAAGCTTATGGAGTCATGTCTTGAGCAGTATCAGGTTATAAGGCTGTGTGCAGATTTATTAAGCCTGATTAATAAATTTATTAGCCCGATTTCCGTGTCTGGTTTTGAATTACCATTGAATGAATGAATCAATCATCTTTATATTAGAGAAGACTCAGATGGGAAGTAATTAGAGCTGGATACTGTGAGCACTGTGCTACTGCATCCTCTATGGTCATAATACATCCCAATATGCATATGTTACCAATACATCTTTTTAAATTAAAAATAAATCTAACTTAAATTAAAAGAAAACTCATAATGGTAATCTAACCCCCATTAATGGCTAATTCCATTATCACATTTTTGTTGTTGTGTACATTAGTTGGTTTTCATAACCTTAGCAATGTCATGGTTAGATTTAACCGTCCATATCCCCAAATTTGACTGATGGATATATATCCTTTTTTTTGTGTGTGTACATTAGTTGATTAAGCAGGGGAAATTTCAGTCGCAGACGACTGGTCTTCCTCATTCCACTGCCCCTTGCCCTATCCTAATAATGCCGAGTGTCTGGCTAGGAAGTGACAAATATCAATTTTTAAGTCATTGGTTTGACTCGACCAGGATTCGAACCCACGATCTACCAACACGGGAGATGGACGCTCTAACTCATTCGGCCATCCTGTCTGGTTGGCACTGTTTGAATAACTGTTTGAAAAATAAGGCACTGTTTGAATAACTCAAACCTGGGAAGAGTAGTAGTAATACCACTCATTAGAGTCCCTTTGAAATTGATACCAGAACGAGGCTTACACCTAAACAAACTCAGTGTTAATGTTGATATAGTGTTTGAGATGCCGGTAACCAGAATCAGTTGGCATAGATTTTACAGTGACGCCTGAATGCTTGTTTGCAATTCAGCAAATTGCGTTTGATTCAGCATGGAATGACAAGCACCTCCGCCTGACTCTATGCAGAACCACCCCTCCTGGGTCGCATAGCCTGCCACTTCCTGATTGGCTGCCAGCTTTTCTGCTGTTCTGCCCATCCTTACACCCCCAATGGACACTGCTTCCAGTTCCTGGCCAACTGGCAGTCCGCACAAATTTACCGCCCACCCGCTTGTCTATTATTACATCCCGTTGTCACATCGCCATCATAATGATCATCTCAGGTCTCTCCTGTGTTGTCTCAATAAACATTGTTTACCTACAATACATTCATTCTTCACCAAATCAGATTACATTGGTGTTTGTATATACTGCTATTTTATTATACAGCTATATTATTATACAAGATTACACCATATTATTACAATGATGTATGTAGATGCATTTCTCCTTAAGTTCTATTCTTTACATTTCGATATTCTCTGTTATTTTGATATTCTTCGTTAAAACTTGCATGGACCTCAACTTGTCTATGTACAAGGGACATTGGCTGAAATAAAATAATCTATATATAATACTAAACGGTGGTTAAGTCTTAGGATCGTTCTGATCACTACTCCTCTGTTAATCAGTGCTGCCAACACGCATCATCATACTACACCGATGCTTCGCCATGGATGGGTTGTTAATGGCATGTTTT
The DNA here is from genome assembly GCA_030323885.1 of Branchipolynoe longqiensis. Lineage (NCBI taxonomy): Eukaryota > Metazoa > Annelida > Polychaeta > Phyllodocida > Polynoidae > Branchipolynoe > Branchipolynoe longqiensis. The sequence continues at coordinate 25,338,154 of CM059202.1, read as the reverse complement.
TTGTGCCTACCGTACACATTTCATAGTAATTTTGATGGTTCTTTTACTAACTTTGGTCACTTCGATCAAAGTGGCATCCATTTTGAGTCACGTAACCGCAAATATTGTTAACCCTGCCATTAGACAGAACCACCAACATGGTTTACCTGATAATGGTACAGATGGATTCCACCAAATGGCCGCAACATATCATAATGGGACCATGCATGAGTCTGGAATATGTACACAGTCTCTGAATACTAGTCAGAGCCCATGAATATATATATATATATATAATGACACAATATTGGTCCAGGGATTGATATAGAGCCTAGCATGGGTTTAATAAAATGCAGTGCTGTAGTCACTTGCTTGCAGGGCCAGCTTCGTTCTGGGTCAAGCATTTCAAACATGGATATAATAATATGAGTCGTGAATGGCGTCATGAATTATTACTAGGAGGTGAATTAACGGGGACATAGTGTAGAGGTATAGAACTGAATTAACCATCTAACTGGGGAACTCTAAACCTACCTCACAGTCCACCAGTCTGAATTGAATTTTATTTTTATTTTACTGTAAAATATGGTAAGGTGTTTTTGTTTGGCCTCCCCCAAGGTGGTGATCTTCCTGTTATCAACACAATAAGTGGGGTTCTCTGTGGCGGAGTGGTTAGAGTGTCTGAGCTTTTTCTAGGTCAGACTCCTAATCTGAGGGTCGGCGGTTCGATTCCCCGTGCCCCCAGCTCTGCCAATTTTGATTTCCACCGCTGTGTATAACTTACAGCGTCATCAAAGGCCGGTTGCTCTCATACCATGTCTATGTGGTGTGGGAGGTTAAAAATCCCTTGGGTCGGTAAAAGTGTAGGCTCAGACTTTCTATCGACCAGCAGTGGAATGAGGAAGACCAGTCATCTATGACTGAAATTTCCCCTGCTTGACCAACAAAAAAAAAAGTGATGTCTGGTGCATTTAAGCCACATACCATCAGAGGAGGTAGATAAGGTACTCTAACAAAATAGCTGATGTAGTCTCTATTAATAAACACCAAGAGCAGCATCTGTAGCATTCAACAGTGGATATAGGAAGAGATAAGCCTGCCCTAAATTAAATTGCAGCTTTCTAATCTTCCTACATATTGATATTCTGATATACAACCCTGGGGCCGTATGCACGAATCGGGGTTAGGGCCGTAACCGCGGCTAGGCTAGCTCCACAGGCTAAATGTGAGTAATTGCATAGGGATTTCTCACATTTAGCCATGTGGAGCTAGCCTAGCCGCGGTTACGGCCCTAACCCCGATTCGTGCATACGGCCCTGCAGACCTATTAGACAATTCCTGATCATGGACTATAAAGAAGGAACAACACACCACATGCCTCAACACACCACACACACCACATCAACACCACACATTCATAGATGAAACACATTGACCACGTAACACCCATGTGCACACCACCCATTAACGACAACACACCACATGCCTCAACACACCACACACACCACATCAACACCACACATTCATAGATGAAACACATTGACCACGTAACACCCATGTGCACACCACACATTAATGACAACACACCACATGCACCCACACACCACATCAAGCACCGCACATTCATAGACCTCACACATTGACCATGGACCCCCCATGTGCACACCACACATTGACGGCAACACACCACATGCCACACACACCACATCAAACACTACACATTCATAGACCACACACATTGCACACATAACACCCATACACACCACACATTAACAACAACACACCACATGCACCCACACACCACACCAAACACCACACATTCAAAGACCACACTTAACACCCGTGCACATACCACACATCAGCTGCTACTGACTGACAAAGCACCCGGCACAGGTCCCGATTATGACCTAAGATATTGCTAGGACATAAATACCGACTCAATATAATTTACTTAATGCGCCTTCTAGAAGGAATTGGGGCTCCAACCCGATATCGAGCAATAACGGATTAATATACTTTTTATTATAATTATATACACATTTGTCTGTGGATGGCAACAATGTATTACAAGATCTAAACCGCTAGGTGGCCATATATATTGTTAGTTGTTGGAGGAGTGTTACGTCCTGGCAACATTTAAGGTGCTAACACCTCCTTGCCCTATCCTAGTAATGCCGAGCGCCAGGCTAGGTAGTGACAAGTATCAATTTTGTAAGTCATTGGTTTGACTCAAGATCTCCCACACAGGAGGCCTGTGCTCTATCGATTCGGCCACCGCGCCTGGTACCATATATATACTTGACGCCTCGGTTTCGACTGAGTGCCTATACAGAGTCGGTGAGTAATGGATGACTGTGACTATCGCTCCCCTGAGAACTACATGGGCACGCCGCACATCGTAGCGTGGGTCCAGCGAAGGTCGTTATTCTGGCAGGTGGTTTGCGGGCCGACATTTGTGGCACACTGGTGACTGAAGCTGCAGTTTCTTTCCAGTCGATAGTACCATGTGGTGCTGCGTTCCCAGAACTGATCCTCCAAGAAACTATGGCCTCATATTCAGGTCAACATTTTGATGATATTGAACTCCAAAAATACATCATATTAACTAGCTTTGTTTTATTTTTCACAGACCCGACACTTCTCTATCACTGTGTAAAATGGCTAAAGCTCGAATCTGTGGTTGTGTAGGCAGGCTATGGTGAAATCAATACAGACAAAGAGAAAGGAAGAGTATAAAGTGTAAAGATGAAGAGAGAGTCAAGCCCTCTGGTATATTATTTATATGGTTACATGGGTTCACAAGCATTCTTGGCCCTACCAATAAGTCATTGCTTTGACTCGACCAGGATATCAAACTCCTGATCTTCCCACACGGGAAGCCTGCGCTCTACCGATTCGGCTACCGTGTCCGGCGGATGCTTATTATATAAATGCAGTGACATTTTGAAAGAGGAATGAGTCGAGACGATGGGCTGCCTCTCATAAATCCAGACAAAATGGCCGCCGTCATTGAGACGGAACGCTGTCTTTCCGACGCAGACGACTTTGCGCGAGAAGCCAATTTCCCGCGCTTAATGAAGCAAAGCTGCCGGCCGTTAGTTCAGCCGACTGCCGCTAGGCGGGGGGCGGGGCCGGAAGTGGGCACGGTTTTGGCGCCATTGGATCGCCAGCATGCACAGTATGCGGGCTGGTGTTGTCTTGCTTGCTATCTAGCTAAATGTCATCTGCGTGTTCGACTAGCAGACAACATTTAGTGGGTTTGTTTGTTTATTGTTTGTTCTAAAAGCCAGCAGCACTTCAACACTTTTGCAGGCAGCTTTCATGGAAAGACATTAAGACCGACTCATGGACATCATTCTTACAGCAGAGAGCTAAATGGAGAGCGGCAGTCAAGTAATGAAAGCAGTCTTTGTCGCATCGCGACCGACAGCGTGATGATGATGATGATGATGTTGTTTTATGTCCTAGCACCATCTAAGGCATATCAGGACGGGTACAGACTTGTAACAACCCGCATTCTTGGTGAATCTATAGTGCTGCCCCACTAAGAGAACAGGCAGTCAGCACCATGACCTGATATCCCACTCAGTCACATTATCCTGACAGTGAGCTAACCAGTCATTGCCCTATCCTAATAATCCTGAGCGCCTGGCTAGGAAATGGCAAGTGCCAATTTTTAAGTCATTAGTTTGACTCAACCAGGATTCAAACCCAAAAACCAATGGGTTCGGATCCCCCGATCTCCGAAAACAGGAGATGGACGCTCAACTCATTTGGCCATTCCGTCTGGTCACATTTAGTGAGTATTATATAAGTCTGCATGCACGGTTTCAAACTGATTTGTTTGCTTGCTTGTTGGGGTTGTCTTACGTCCTAGTAACATCTAAGGTCATAAAGCTGACATGTTGGGGGTTAAAATCTGATATTTGGGGTATCGAAGCCGACATTTTGGAATAAATAAAGCTGACATTACAGCTAATAAAGCTGACATGTTGGATTGTTACAGTTGACTTTTTTTGTTAATCTATCATTTTGGGTATTAATGCTGACATTTTGCATCTTCAAAGCTGGTGTGTTTAAACCTGACATTTTGGGGCACTTATAGTTGATATGTTGGTGGTCTAAAGGTGAGATGTTGGATTTTAAAGCTGACAATTTGGGGTTTTAAAGCTGACATTTTGGGTTTCAAAAGCTGACATTTCTGGGCTTTAAAGCTGACATTTGCAATTTTTAAAGCTGACAATTTGGGCTATCATAGTTGACATTCCAATGGTTCAAAACTTACATTGGGGGATATAAAGTTGGTATTTTTGTTGTAAAGCTGACAATTGAGTCTTTAAAGCTGACCTTTTTGGGGTTTTAAAAATAACACAATTCTGGATTTAAAGCTGACATTTTGAATTTTGTAAGGTGACATTTTTGGGATTTAACGCTGACAATTGGTGGTTTCAAGGTGACATTTTGGTATGAATAAAGCACACATTCTTTTGAATAAATAAATCTCACATTTGGGCTATTGATGCGCGAAAAGGAAGAGAGGAGGCGGGGGTGGAAATAAAAGGTTTTTATTTTCGCCTCAGACAAGCATACAGGGCATACAGGGTAAACGAGGAGTAGAGGTAAATATTGAACAATGTGATAAAAATAAGGAATCTCATGAGGAGCGGAGTAAAAATAGAAAAACAGAGATCAAGTGTCAGTGGAGTGAGGGGGTGCCGAGGAGCCCTCCACCGCTGGAAGAGAAGGTAGGAGGAGTGTAGGGTGGGTGGGTGGTGAAAAGGGTAGAGCTGGGAGACGGCAGGAGGGCGAGTGCCTGAGGGAGGCCGGGGGGGCGGCCTTATAAGGGGAGAGGGAGGGGCGACAGCAGGTGAGTGTGAAAGCTGCCGGCCCGGGGGAGGGCGAGAGGTGGCGAGCAGCGGCGTCGGGTGAGGCGTGAGCGCCGCGCGACGCGGAGGGCGGGGGAGGGGGCGGCGCGCCGCGCCGTCTGCCGAGGTGAGAAAGCAGCGCGACAGCGCGGGGCGGGGGGAGGGTCTCTTCCTCTCCTCGCATCAAACGTAATGCTTCGCATTACGACCGATGCGCGAAAAGGAAGAGAGGAGGCGGGGGTGGAAATAAAAGGTTTTTATTTTCGCCTCAGACAAGCATACAGGGCATACAGGGTAAACGAGGAGTAGAGGTAAATATTGAACAATGTGATAAAAATAAGGAATCTCATGAGGAGCGGAGTAAAAATAGAAAAACAGAGATCAAGTGTCAGTGGAGTGAGGGGGTGCCGAGGAGCCCTCCACCAAAAGGCGGAGAGGGCTCGCGGCGCGCCCGAGGCGGAGGAGGTGGGGTGGGCCGGCCGAGAGGAGGGCCGCGTCGGGGGTCAGGCTCCCTCTCGGGGCGGGGAGTGTCCGGGGCCTGCGTCGACAGGGAGCGTGGCCAAAAAGGGGGAGGCCCGCTCCTTGGCGGGATCCGGTGAGGAGGTCCGACGAGGGTCGAGCAGGGGGGCAGCGAAGTCCTCGGGGCTGGGTGGGGTGGTGGTCGGGGTCTGGGCGGCGGTGCTGTTGAAGGCGGTGTCGTGAGGATCGGCGGCAGAGGGTTCCTCCTGAGGCTGGGCTGGGATGTGGTCCGAGGCGTGATGCCCGAGGTGATGATCCCCGGCTGGGACTGGGCGGCGCTGCGATCGGTGGTCGCTGGGAGGTTGTCGGTGGGAGTTGCGGGGCTGTCGGCAGTGGTGAGGGTGAGGCGCCGGAGGGGGCCCCCCGGGCCGGCCGGGGGGAGGCCGGCGGATCAAAAATCCGCCGAGGTGGCGGGGGGGGGTCTGGCGCTCACGGGTCTGTTTTGTGATGCAGTCGGCCTCGCTGTGCATGGTTAGGAGGCGCCTCACATTGGCGCAGTATGCGCAGACGTGACGGCGCCTGTCCCCCGCCTCACCGTGGGCCTCCCCGAGGCGGGCCCGATCGCACGAGGCGGGGGCGCGGTTCCAGGCCGGGCAGGGGGCCCCGTGGGCGTCCCTGTCGTAGGTGGCGCGGGCGTCAGCTTGGGGTCGGGGGAGGTGGGCGCCTCGGTGGAGAGGGTCGGGTAGGCGGGCAGGGGCGGCGGTGGCTTGCTCCTCGGGCATGGCGAGGCAGTCTAGTCTCATGAGGTTGAGCGCTACCGGGTCGTGCCAGCCCTGGGGGAGGGTTCCGTCCGCGATCGCGGTAAACACGGTCTCTGAGTACCGGCGGACGGTCGCCCAGGGGTACACGAGGTTATCCCGGCAGACTGCTAGGTGGTGGTGGTGGAGTCCCTGGGCGGAGTGGGCGGGGAAGTCGGGGTGGTCGATGAGGGTGAGGAGGGCGAGGGTATACTCGTCCTTTGTCGCCTCCCCCCTCTTCACCGGCTTCCTCTCGGCCCCTTGTTTCACCAGGTCCGAGGGGAAGATGTAGTTGGCCGGGATCCCTTGGCGCCTCACGGAGTGGCGCGCCTCGGCGGATGCTAATATGTCCCGGACGGCGTCGGCCGCGGAGGCGGGGCTGTGGCGGATGGCCTCCTCGGGGTATGCCGGCGAGGTGGCGGGTGGTGGTTGACTGGAGAGGTGACGGTACCTCTCGTACTCCGGGTGCGCGGCCCCGGGGAGGGACGCCTGAGGCGGCGGCGGGGGCCGGGCTGTAGTGGCGGTAGGCGCCTGAGGCGTCGGGGCGGCCTGGCGCCTTGGGGGAGATGAGCGGATCCCCGGGCGGGGCCCCCCGGTCTCCAGGGAGTCGATCCGGGCGTGGAGGTCGGCCGTCGCCTGGCGCGCCTCGGCGGCGGAGTGCTGCTGGTCGAGCTGGATACGCTGGAGTGCCTCCAGCAGTGTCGACATCTCGGGGCCCGAGGTGCGGCCCGAGGGCGCCGCGGGGGACGCCGGGGCGTAGGCCGGGGACTCGCCTGGGCCGGGTGCTGGAGAGGGCCCCGGGGTGCGGGGGGCGGCCCGGGATCCCTTCCGGCCACGTCCTTTTCCTTGAGGCATACTGAGGCTGAGCTGGAGCAGAGATCCGAGGTGGAGGAGCCAAGACTTGAAAAAGGGTAGAGCTGGGAGACGGCAGGAGGGCGAGTGCCTGAGGGAGGCCGGGGGGCGGCCTTATAAGGGGAGAGGGAGGGGCGACAGCAGGTGAGTGTGAAAGCTGCCGGCCCGGGGGAGGGCGAGAGGTGGCGAGCAGCGGCGTCGGGTGAGGCGTGAGCGCCGCGCGACGCGGAGGGCGGGGGAGGGGGCGGCGCGCCGCGCCGTCTGCCGAGGTGAGAAAGCAGCGCGACAGCGCGGGGCGGGGGGAGGGTCTCTTCCTCTCCTCGCATCAAACGTAATGCTTCGCATTACGACCAATCCTGACCTGTTGGATTGTTAAAGCTTACATTTTGGATTTTGAAAGCTGGCATTTTGGGGCTATTAAAGCTGACACCTTTGATTCTTAAAGTTGAGATATTGGATTTGTAAAGCTGACTTTTTGGTTTTTAAAGCTGACATGTTGGATTTTTAAAGCTGACATTTTGGGTGTACAAGCTGACAAGTTTGATTTTTTTAAAGCTGACATATTGGGTTTTAAAGCTGATATATTGGGTTTTAAAGCTGACATTTCTGGGATTTTAAAGCTGACACTTCAATTATTTGTATTTGACGGGTTTAAAACTGATGTTAGGGGGATATAAAGCTGATATTTTGGCAGATAAAGCTGACATTTCTGGTGTTTTAAAGCTGACATATTGGGGTTTTAAAAGCTGACATATTTGATTTTAAAATCTGACACATTGGAATTAAAAGCTGCCATTTTGGGGCTTTTAAAAGTGACATTTTTGGTTTCAAAACTGACCTTTTGCATTTTTTAAGCTGATATGTTGGATTGTTAAAGCTGACATTTTTGGGGTAGTAAAGCTAACATTTTGGATCTTTAAACATGTTTTAACTAAAGCTGACACTATGGGGGTTTAAAGCTGACATTTGGCTGGTTTAAAGCTGACATTTAGAGGGTTAATAGCTGACTTTAGGGCATATAACGCTGATATTCAGGGGATATAAAGCTGAGATTGTTACATGTGTTATCTTTGAGGTTTTAAAGTTGACATCTTGGATCTTAGAGCTGACATTTTGGATTTTTAAAGCTTGTATCCTTAAAGCTGAAGTGCTGGATTATTAAAGCTGAACTTTTGGGTGGTTTAAAGCGGACATGTCATATTATTAAAGCTGACCTGTTCGATTATTAAAGGTGACACGTTGGATTTTTAAAGCTGACATATTGCAGTGTTAAAGCTGACCCCTTGGAGGGTTTAATTAAAGCTGACCTATTGGAATATTAAGGCTGACCTATTGGATTGTTAAAGCTGACCTTTTGGGGGTTTTAAAGCTGACATATTGGCTTTTTAAAGCTGACATATTGGAGTTTTAAAGGTGACATGTTGGATTATTAAAGCTGACATATTGGATGGTTAAAACTCACCTTTAGGGTGTTTTAAAGCTGCGATGTTGGATTAATGAAGCTGATAATTCTTTTAATACTTTTTTTTGGTACATTAGTTGTCTAAGCAGGGGAAATTTCAGTCGCAGACGACTGGTGTTCCACTGTTCCTTGCCTATCCTATTAATGCCCAGCGTCTGACTAGGAAGCAACAAGTATCAATTTGTAAGTCATTGGTTTGAGTCGACCAGGATTCGAACCAACACGGGAGACATACTCTCTAACTCATTCGGCCATCCCGGCTGATATGTGGAATTATTAAAGCTGACATTGGATTTTTAAAGCTAACCTTTTGGCTAGTTTTAAAGCTCACATGTTGCATTTTTAAAGTTGACTTTTTGGGTGTTTTACAGCCACCATTTTGGATATCTAAAGCTGACATATTGACTTGTTAAAGCTGACTTGTTGGGTGTTTTAAACCTGACATGTTGGCTTATTAAGGCTGACATATTGGATATTTAAAGCTGACATATTGGATTGTTAAAGTTGAACTTTTGGGTGTTTTAAAGGTGACATGTTGGATTTTTAAAGCTGCCATATTGGATTTTGAAAGCTGACATATTGCATTGTTAAAGCTGACCTTTTGGGTGTTTTAAAATTGATATTTAGGGTCTCAGAGCTGACATTTTGAATCTTGAAAGCTGCATGTTTAACCATGGCAATTTGGGGGTTTAAGCGGATATTTCTGGCATTTTAAAGCGGACATTTCAGATTTCTAAATCTGGCATTTTGTGGGTTTAAGCTGACATTTGGAGGGTTCAAAGCTGACCTTTTGATGGTTTAAAGCTGATATGTTGGCACTTTACTGCTGACATGCTGATATTTTGGGGATATACAGACACATGTGTATTCTATGATAGATCATCTGATATTCTCCAGTTGGATTAACCAAAACAAAAAGGATAACACACTTTTTTATGTTATCCCAATGATTACTGACAAATATCTTCCTGACTAACCTACCCAACCAATGCTAGCTAACGTGCATCTAGCTAAACCCACTATGAGTAGGAAATATTGCGCCTAGAGCGGGACTCAAATCCACATCTCTTTGCATTCCGGGCCAGTGTGCTAACCGTTACACCACATAGGCGTCCTGATCTGTAGACCATACCTAAAGGCTCAGTCACACCTTACCGGATTGTGGTACCGGATAGAAAACGGACACTGTCCGGTGAAATACGGCAATGTATGGTTTATATATGGTATGCATCTGGTGTGTCCGTTCTCTGTCCGGTGGTGTCTGATGTCAAGTTTTGAACATGCACAAAACTTGTACCGGACACCACCGGACTGACTGGTACGGTTGGTGTCCGTTTTAAGTCTGTGTAGTGGTCTGCACTGACCTCTCAGGCAAGTAACCACATAGACAGGTAGGCGTGGGGAGTGTGTTGATATCAGGGAGCCTAGGTGGTGTAATGGTTAGCACACTGGCCCGGAATGCAAAGAGATGTGGGTTCGAGTCCCACTCTAGGCACAGAATTTCCCATTTTCATCACCTCCACAACACTGGTTGCCGTGATCAGGATCCTGTACAAGCTTTGTGCTGTATGGCTGTTGAACCTACCCTGTGTATGTATGTGTTAGTGCATTGCCTGTATGTATGTAATTGTAAGCATTACAAGACTTACAATTCCAGGGGACGAGTGTAGTGGTCTGCACTGACCTCTCAGGCAAGTAACCACATAGACAGGTAGGCGTGGGGAGTGTGTTGATATCAGGGAGCCTAGGTGGTGTAATGGTTAGCACACTGGCCCGGAATGCAAAGAGATGTGGGTTCGAGTCCCGCTCTAGGCACAGTATTTCCCATTTTCATCACCCCCACGATATCTGTTTAGTCCATTTTGTCTGGTTCATGTCCGTTACCCATCTGTTACGTCTCCGGTTTGCTTCCTGCATAGTCAGTTGATGGTGTTGCGGGAATTCAGTCAGTATATGTTTCCTGCGGGTCCATGACAGTCCGGTACATGTCTGGTTGATATTCGGTCCATCCGTTTGACATTCAGTTGTTGTCCGGTTATCATCTGGTTATCGTCCGGTGGATATCTGTTCATGTCCGTTTCATGTCCATTTCATATCCATTCGTCCAGCATCCATTGACCCGATAGCGCAACATTTCGAGGCATTTTGATACATTTTGATACATTTTAATACATTTTTATGCCGAACACCACCGGACTAGAAAATTCTTTGTCCGGTTTATGTCCGTTGCTCAACCCGGTAAGGTCTGACAGGCACTTAAAGCAGCTGTCCACCCTCCAGACCCCTCCATGCACCTCCCCCCCTCCCCCCCCCCCATCTTTCTCCCCCTCAGCATCAACCCCCCTCTCACCCGCGACCCTGCTTCTGGGTTGCCATAACCACGGTGAGACTGTTTTGTGCGCGAGTGCCACGTTGCGAATCTGGACCACTCACCTCGCTCTCCATTCGTCACTCTCCACTCGCACATGTCAGATCGGGAGATCGGGAGTTTGGTTCCCGGTCGAGTCAAGCCAATGACACTTGATACTTGTCGCTTCCCAGCCTGGCACTCGGCATAAAAAGGATAGGGCAAGGGTTAGCTCAGTTTCAGGATAATGTGACTGAGTGGGATATTGGGTCATAGTGCTGGCAGGTTGATTTCCCAGTGGGGCAGCACTATAAAGTCGCCATCAAGGTGCACTGTCACAAATTGGTCCCCTTTCTGATATTACCTTGGATGTTGCCAGGACGTAAAACAACCAGGACGTAAAACAACCAACCACCAATCAACCTCTCCACTTGGACACGTCACTCTCCACTCGCACCAGTCAGTCTCCACTCGCACACCTCGCGCTCCAGTCGCTCACCTCACTCTCCAATTGCACACCTCACTCTCCACTCGCACACGTCACTCTTCACTCTCACACCTCACTCTCCAATCGCACACCTCACTGGCCACTCCCACACATCAATCTCCACTCGCCTATGTCGCTCTTCACTCGCACAGCTCACTCTCCACTCGCCCACGTCACTCTCCAATCGCCCACGTCACACACCACTCTCGCACACGTCACTCTCCAATCGCCCACGTCACTCACCAGTCGCACACGTCACTCTCCAATCGCACACCTCACTCTCCACCCTCCACTCGCTCCCATCACTCTCCACTCGCCCACGGTCACTCTCCACTCGTACACCTCACTCTCCACTCGCCTACGTCAATCTCCACACACTCATGTCACTCTCCAGTCGCACCCGTCACTCATCACTCGACCACATCACATCCCACTCGCACCTCTAACTCTCCACTCGCACACCTCACTCTCCAGTCGCACACCTCACTCTCCACTCGCTCACGTCACTATCCACTTGACCACGTCACTCTCCAGTCACAGGCCGCCACCAAGGTTGCTTTCTTTACAAACGACCCGTCACCATTGAATCCGGGTCACATGATCTCAGATCCGATCACGTGACCGCCGGCGACCCTACCCGACACTCCCTTCCCCTCCCCCCTCCTCCCACCCACCCGAAACCAGCTGAACTCAGTAAGTCTGTCACCACAGTTGTGCCTAGTATAGACACGTGGTATTGCCTGGTATGTTTTTGTAATTATAAGCTGCTGTCTGCTCATTTATATGTAATATAATGAAGCTATGGGATTATAAACACGGTCTATATTCACATGCAGACCTGCATATACTGGTAATGGGCCTATAGTTCCCATATCAGCCACGCTGTCGCCAGCTGTAGGTGAGCAATTTCTCCCAGCTGGAAATATATCTTATATAATGATATCTGTGATATAATACAAATAATTGTTCGTATCTGATGTGATACATGTGATATTTCATATGTAATATCAAATATGTGATAGCTCATATGTGATATAATATATCTGATATAACATTCATGATATAATATATGTGATAGAGAGAGTATGATATTTCAAATGTGATATGTAATATGTGATATTTAATATGTGATATTTCATATGTGATATTTCATATGTGATTTTGCATATGTATTATTTCATATATGAAGTAATCATATGTGATAACAAATAGCGTGTATTATGTCTGATATAATATATGTGCTATATCATATATTATATAATATAATATATGTGATATAAATAATATCATAATATAAATATAAATACCGCAAAGAAGTACTGGTTCCATCCTTTTTTTCTTGAAGATTGAAGATGTATACCGCCTATCATGAATAACTCTGAATAGACTTGTTTTCACCATTAGACAGTTTGTCGATAGAAAGCCTGAGCCTACACTTTTACCGACCCATGGGATTGTTAACCTCCCACACCACACAGACATGGTATGAAAGCAATGCTGTAAGTTATACACAGCAGTGGAAATCCAAATTGGCAGGGGTGGGGGTAGAGGGAATCGAACCACTGACCTTCAGATTAGGAGTCTGACCTCAACAAAACTCAGACACTAACCACTCTGCTACACCACAGATCCTAGCCCACAACTCTCACAACACTTCTGCATCCCCACTATGCCGTATTGCGTCAGTGTTTGCCGATGTATATGATTTTGCGTCAACATGTTGGTGTACGCTAGTGTACGTTTGTGTACTTTGGTGTACACTGAGACAAATTACAGGTATGTTATGGGTACGTTTGGCATAAGTAGTATTCGTTAAAGCCAACTGGTGTACACTGAGATAAGTTATAGGTATGTTTGGCATACGTCGTATTTTTGAGCATGTTCAAAATTCCACAGTATGAGAGCGTATGTCGGCATATGCTGACGCAATACGGCAAAGTGTGACGGGGCCTTAAATATAATGTAACCAGGCTTGACTTATGTCTACAATCATTATGTCACAAGAACCGGGCACGCTGGCCGAATCGGTAGAGCGCGGGCCTCGCGGGCGGAAGGTCGGGAGTTCGGTTCCCGGTCGAGTCAAGCCAATGACTTATAAAATTGATACTTATCACTTGCTAGCCTGATGCTTGGCATTAATAGGATAGAGCCAGGACTGGTTGGGTTGGTGTCAGGATAATGTGACTGAGTGGGATATCAGGTTATGCTTCTGCCAGCCTGGTCTCCCTGTCTGACAGCACTTCAAAGTTGCCATGAGTGCGCACTGTCACAAGTCAGTACCTGCTCTGATATGACCTTAGATATTGCCAGGACATAAAACTCCAACAACCATCCAATCATGTCGCGAGCCACTCAGTAATGTCAGTAAGAGCGATCAAGAACAACTCGGCTCGACATGTGTGTGTTTTATTTTTGTTGGGGTTTTACATCCTGGCAACATCTAATGTTGTATCAGGACGCATACCGACTTGTGACAGTGCGCAATTATGGCAACTGTATTGTGCTGTCCCACTGGAAGACCAGGCTACTGGAACCATGACCCAATGTCACAGACAGTCCCGTTAACCAGATACCGAGCTAACCAGTCCTTGCCTTATCCTATTAATGCCGAGCCCCAGGTTAATTAGCGACAAGTATCAATTTTGTAAGTTGTTGGTTTGACTCAACCAGGATTCAAACTCCTGACCTTCCACATGGGAAGCATGTGCACTTAGCAATTCGGCCACCGCATCCGGTGGCTCAGCATGCGACTACCGACTAAATTGTGAGGATGTCGTGAGCGACTTGTCAGGTCGGCATGTGTCTGACCACCGTCACGACTAACCAACACCACCTTAGGGCGATAATATGTGTATTTACAAATTTTAAAGCCAGCCATTCTATGTAGTCAAAAACAAATTGAAGTGTGTTTTATCCAATAACCAGATTAGTATTGAAGTAAAATCAACCTGGCTATTCCAATATCACTTTTACCAACCCGGCAGGTGATTGGATGGTGTAATATGTTATTGACATTATTTAATCGGTGGACTTGGCTGGAGTTCGGCAAGTCCAGGAGGGCAGTGAAGAACAGGGAAAATGGAGAAAGGCGATTGATAAAAGTCACCCGTGGTGACTCAATGACCTTCGTGGTTAAAAGCCCAGTCACACCTCACCGGATTGCGGGAAATGGACAGAAAACGAACGATGTCCGGTTTGTGTCCGTACAAGTTTTGAACATGCACAAAACTAGGAACGGATGCCTCCGGATTGACGTCTACGGTTCTTGTCCAGTTTGATTTTATTTCGTCTATTGGCTCTCCGTTCATGTCCATTTCCTGTCCGTTTCCTGTCCGTTTCATGTCCGTTTCATGTCCGTTTCATGTCCGTTTCATGTCCGTTTCATGTCCGTTCGTCCAGCGGCCATTTACCCGATAGCGCAACATTTTCACACATTTTAATACATTTTGATACTTATCGCCACCGGACTAGACAATTCTGTCCGTTGCTCAATCCGGTGAGGTGTGACTGGGCCTTAAAGGGATTGATGATGATGATGATGATGATGGTTGTTTTTTGTTTTGTTTATATCTTAGCAACATCGAAGGTTATATCAGGACGGCGTGATGATTAATTGGTTGTTGGAGTTCTGGCAACATCTAAGGTCATATCATGACGGGGCGATGATGATGGTGATGTTTGTTTGTGTTGTTTTACGTCTTATCAACATTGAATGTCATATCAGGACGCCTATGTTGATGATTTGTTGGTTGTTGGAGTTTTACATCCTGGCAACATCTAAGGTGATATCAGGATGGGGCGATGATGATGATGATGATGTTTGTTTGTTTGTGTTGTTTCACGTCTTACCAACATCGAATGTCATATCAGGACGGCTAAGTTGATGATTGGTTGGTTGTTGGAGTTTTACGTCCTGGCAACATCTAAGGTCGTACCTGATGATGATAGTATTTAATGAATGCTAAATCATCTGAGGTCACTTGCAATGCATGACTCTAGTCAGGAATGTCTCTTTGGTACTTAATGATTGGGGTTTTAGTTCCTGGGAAGAGCAGGAATGGAACCTTTCTTTGTTAACTGGTTAATTATGTACTAACTTAAAGACTTCAGCTGAAGGGAGGCATGTTTGTTGATTGATTGAGTCATTTTGGAGCAAGAACCATATTCATAGGGTAAAGTTAGTGTTATTTATTCCGTTAGTTTCGCTAACCACATTTCTATTACTACATTGAAAAATTGAAATTTACATCGTGTAAAGTTAGCGTTATTTATTCTGTTAGTTTCGCTAACCACATTTTGATTACTACATGAAACATTGAAATTTAAATTGTGTAAAATTAGGGTTATTTTTCCGTTAGTTTCGCTAACCACATTTCTCTTCCTACATTGAAAAATTGAAATTTACATCGTGTAAAGTTAGTGTTATTTATTCCGTTAGTTTCGCTAACCACATTTCTATTACTACATTGAAAAATTGAAATTTACATCGTGTAAAGTTACTGTTATTTATTCCGTTAGTTTTGGTAACCACATTTCTCTTCCTACATTGAAAAATTGAAATTTACATAGTATAAAGTTAGTGTTATTTATTCCGTTTGTTTTGCTAACCACATTTCTCTTCCTACATTGAAAAATTGAAATTTAGATAGTGTAAAGTTAGTGTTATTTATTCCGTTTGTTTTGCTAACCACATTTCTATTACTACATGAAAAATTTAAATTTATATTGTGTAAAGTTAGTGTTATTTATTCCGTTAGTTTCGCTAACCACATTTCTATTACTACATTGAAACATTGAAATTTAAATTGTGTAAAATTAGGGTTATTTATTCTGTTAGTTTCGCTAACCACATTTCTATTACTACATTGAAACATTGAAATTTAAATTGTGTAAAATTAGGGTTATTTATTCCGTTAGTTTCGCTAACCACATTTCTATTACTACATTGAAACATTGAAATTTAAATTGTGTAAAATTAGGGTTATTTATTCTGTTAGTTTCGCTAACCACATTTCTATTACTCATCAAACTTTGAAATTATCGTGTAAAGTTAGTGTTATTTATTCCGTTAGTTTCGCTAACCACATTTCTCTTCCTACATTGAAAAATTGAAATTGAAATCGTGTAAAGTTAGTGTTATTTATTCCGTTAGTTTTGCTAACCACATTTCTATTACTACATGAAAAATTGAAATTTACATCGTGTACAGTTAGTGTTATTTATTCCGTTAGTTTCGCTAACCACCTTTCCAATTCTACATTGACATTTACATGGAAACCATCAAGGGTCAGATTTGTGTCAAATGAGAGACATTAATTTTTTTAGTTATCTCCGATCCAAGTTTGAAGTGGTTAATTTTGTGTCAAATTACAGCATTACAACAAAATTGTAACTCATTAAACATAGCTGAATTTACCGGAATTAATAAAAAAATGTTTTGTTGTTCTTAGGAATAATTGGACTGTGGAAGAGAAGAATCAAGCCTGGAATATTTAATTAAGAATATATTTGAAGAAACAAAATAAAACAGTGTTTCATGTCAGTAACCCACCTGGCGCGGTCGCCTAATCGGTAGAGCGCGGGCTTCCCCTGTGGATGGTCAGCAGTTCAATTCCCGGTCGAGTCAAACCGATGACTTACAAAATTGATGCTTGTCGCTTCCTAGCTTGGCACTCTGCATTAATAGGATATGCCAAGGACTGGATGGCTCAGTGTCAGGATAATATGACTGAGTCAGATAGCGGGTCATTGTGCTGGCGGCCTGGTTTCCCAGTGGGGCTGCCATGAGTGCGCACTGTCATAAGTTGGTCCCCATCCTGACATGACCTTAGATTTGTCCAGGACGTACAACTCCAACAACCAACCAACCATGTCAGTAACCCAAAGCAGGACAACCTGAATTGAGCCAAGCTCTCCGGCCATTCATATATATAGGCTACATTATGTCGTGGGCAGTTGATGAAAATGGGAAATATTGCGCATAGAGCGGGAATCGAACCCAAATCTCTTGCATTCCGGGCCAGTGTGCTAAGCATTAGACCACCTAGGTTCCCTCATGTCACCATCCTACCCACACCTACCTGTCTATGCGGCTCGTTGCCTGGGAGGTAAGTGCAGACTACTACACTCGTCCCCCTGAAATTGTAAGTCTTTTAAATAGTCATTTGATGCTTACAAGTACATACATACAGGATAATGTACTTACATATATACAGACACAGGGTAGGTTCAACAATGATGTAGCTTGTCCAGGATTATGTCCTTCCAACATCTAAGGTCATATCAGGATGGGTACTGACTTGTGACAGTGTGCACTCATGGTGCCTTTATAGTGCTGCCCTACTGGGAGACCAGGCCACCGGCACGCTGATATCCCACTCAGTCCCAGTATCCTGACACTGAGCTAACCAGTCCTTGCCCCATCATATTAATATTGAGTGCCAGGCTAGGAAGCGACAACTATCAATTTTATAAGTCACTGGTTTGACTCAACTGGGAACCGAACTCCCGATCTCCCGCACGCGAGGCCTGCGCTCTACCGATTCGGCCACCGCGTCTGGTGGAAGCGGTTCTTTAATAACAAAGCTAATAATGGCTTGGTATTTTTTTGGATTTTGTTTTTACATTGGATGTCGTTCTGGTGAAAAAGCAGCGTCCAAATTGGAATTGTTCTGACAGACGCCGGAGAAAGAACCTGGCTGGGGTTGGAGCACGAATTAAAACTAAATATAAATGGTCAAGTTGAAGGTAAATTGCTATATGGCGTTATTTATTAAGTCGCTTATTTGAAATTCTCCGAGCACGGCAGACTACAACATTGAATGAGCAGACGATAAATGAAGAAGCAAGAGAACAAGGAGAAGAAGAGACACAAGAGAAGAAGACAAAGGAAGAGGGGCAAGACGAGGACGAGCTGAAGAAGTAAGAGAAGGGGGAGAAGGATTGGGAGGAAAAGGAGTAGAAGCAGGAGGACGAGAAGGGATGTAAGGAGATGGAGGAGGAAGGAGAGGAGGGGAGGGGGAGAAGGAGGAGGGAAGAAGGAGGAGGAAGGAGAGCAGGCATAGGAGGGAAGAAGAGAGCAGGGGAAGGAGGAGAAGGGGGAGGACGATGAGGAAGAGGAGAAGGAGGAGAGGGAGGCAGAGGAGGAGTAGGAAAAGGAGGGGAAGTTGGAGAAGGAGGAGGACGAGAAGAAGGAGGGACATAAGGAACATTGGGAAGAGATGAAGAACATCAAGGAGAAGAAGGAGAAGAAGGAGAAGAAGGAAAAGGAGAAGAAGGAGGAAGAGTCTGACATATTTCCCCAACGTGAGATAACTGGGTTTGGTTTTACCTGGGTTCTGGTTTCCATTCTGATGATTGTGACGTCACATCTGACACGCCGACGGCCGGTGACATGCGCACGGAACACACGTCACTCGGAGAAACGCTGCGCACGCGCAATAGACACCATGGCGACGTTGTGCTACCAATGCCACCAATACTGTAATTTGCAGAGCTGCACCGGGCCCGGTGGCCGAATCTGTAGAGCACAGGCCTCGCATGCAGAAGATCGGGAATTTGGGAGTTTGGTTCCCGATCGAGTCAAACCATTGACTTAAAAATTGATACTTGTCACTTCCTAGCCTGGTGCTCGGCATTATTAGGATATGGGCAAGGACTGGTTAGCTTGGTGTCAGGATAATGTGACTGAGTGGGATATCAGCTCATGGTGCCGGCAGCCTGATTTCCCAGTGGGGCAGCACTATAAAATCGCCACTGTCACAAGTCGGTACCCATCCTGATATGACCTTAGATGTTGCTAGGATGTAAAACAACAACAAACAGTCACAGAGCTGCAACTGACCAATCAGGCATGGGGGGAGGGGGGCCTCTGACACTGACATTTCTACCGCATGTGACTCTGTGACACTCATCTGATCTGTTTGTCATGTGGTATTGTTTACATTTACATGATTATTTACATTTACATGATTATGGTTTAATAAAAAAATCTTTTAACTAATAATTGTCAGTTATTTATCACAGATAGTGCAAGTACATTTAAAAGACAGTTCTTCAATATGACTTTGGGACTTTTCATTAATAATTTATGTTGTTTATTTACTATTTTTCTGAGGTAAAAAATCCTGCAATTGAAAACCAATAGAGTAACTGTGAGATCATTAGCCTATTGGCCTATTCCTGATGCATAAGCTGTAATAACTTTGCTTCTGCTATGCCTTTGAAGTCCATGTATAGCAAGCAGCTCTGCGAATAATAATCATTCTTACGCTAATTCGCAAAGCAGAGCAGCTCTGCGAATATCCTCATCCATTTGGATTCGCCGTCTACAACCTGGTCCCCGATTGTCACCAGAATTTAATTCACTCCAGATTTACCCAAGGGGGAAATGGAACGCTGCTTTATTGTTTGGAATGTTTTCACTTTTGGCTTCCATGTCACAAAAGTGGTACCCCAGTTTAAGAGAACAACCTCATTGTAAGCATTAAGCCACTTTTGTATGTAAGCCACCATTTAAAAGACTTACATGTACAATACCAGAGGGGAGGCGCAAGTGTAGTAGTTTGCACTGACATCATAGACAGGTCAGCCTGGATAGGGTGTTGAAATCAGGGATCCTAGGTGGTGTAATGGTTAAAGGTGCATGGTCCGATGAAATATATTTTTTTCAAAACCAAAATGTAAATTTGGTTCTATATATCCAACTTAGATACTAGCGCATTAGCTAAGGATTGGGTACAGCCTATACAGAATAATCAGTCATCCCCTTGGACACTTACTTTGAGACAGGCATTATGCAGGAACACTCATTAAGCAATTAGGTCAATCTTGTGGCCTCAATAGCCATGCCCTCATTCCAAGTTCCATATGTAACCTAGTCAGGTGGTCATCGAGCGATGTCAATACGCATCATAGCTAGCAGAGGACTTTTGGGAAAGCTTTGTCGAAAGTATTTAGGGTTCTTTCAGCTCAAATTGCTTGAAAACTAGCCATTTTTTTCGTCAAAATTGATCCAGGGGTAATGATTAGTAGGTTATAAGGGATGGGTTTGATATTTGATATTTATCTTTAAAAAAACTTTGAAAAAATCAAATACCATCGGACCATGGCAACTTTAAAGATTGCAAGAGATGTACAGGTGATGGACAGGTAAGAAAGATGGAGTGGGGCCAGGTTTCATCGCACCACTGACTGGTGGCTTACAAGAGACGAAGTCTAAATAAATAAATGGAACAGATACGTTGTGGTTGCTTTTCTTTTTATTTGTTCAAATTTTATTCCAATTGAATAAGACCTTTTTTGCCACTAAGGTGCTGGTCCTTCCGGCCTTAACAATTATAGTGCATATGAACTATTTATGGGTGAGATGATGAGATGGTATGAACAATAAGGACAATAGTATGGTTTAAAAAGCAGCATTACAAATATAGTGGGAATCTTATTTTGCACCATTTAGACTGGAGAATAGCCATTTTAGCTTTAGACTATATCAGTGATTTGATGATCATACCTGTGAGGAAACCATAATATAATGGGCCATTGCACTTGCCTGCACAGGATAGTCATGGATTTTGGAATTAATGGAAAATAATGGGTTGCACAACTCACATTTAAATTGTCTTCCTCAACTATATCCTTTGTTGGTCAGTATATGTTTTATTGGTTTAATCAGGTGTTATAGGCTGGTGTGGTATACTTTTGGTAATGGTTTATTTCTTTGACTCTTTTTGCCAGAGGGGGGAATTCAGAGAGGGAGACGGACGGGAAGTGGGTTGGGGACGGTTTTGTTGGAGTTTTACATCCTGGCAACCATGTCCGGAGTCAGAATCCGCACGGTACGGACTTGGGGAAGTGCGCACTCAATCAATCAATCAATGTTCCGTCTCTACCGAGTTGGATGCAATGGTTCTCCCACTTGTCCCGATGTTGTGCTGTTCTGATAGACTGTGAATAATTCAAGCCTGTCCCACTGTGAAATATTTTGTAAACCCATGATGTTTCTTGGTCTCCCTCCCCCTCTCCCTCTGCTGCCATTCACCTTCCCTTCCAACAAATGTACGCGTTTATTGACACTCTGATCGAATGATGTGGGCCAGAAATAAATAAAGTTTTCTTTCTCTGTACTAGTGGCAAACAAGCTTTCTCTATTTTTAATTTTGTCTGAGAACTTCTTTGGTTGGTGATCTTCTGTTGTCCCAGATATTTTCATCATCCTTCGATAAGACCACATACACTCAGATGCTAGCTAGAACGTTTGTAAAACATTTTCCTTTAGAGATTGTCCCATGAGTCTCCAAGAACTCCATAAGCATATAGAGTAGACCACCAAACGCCTCATAACACTGAAGAAAGAACGCTTACCCCTTGTTTTGTATATAATCTCTTAACTGGGAAGTTGTAACCACCCCTTCCTATGTCCATTTTTGGAGAAATGCCAACACTCCCATGGGCCGACTATAATAAGTGGCCATACGCCCACACTTGGGAATTACCAGGGCCCACCCTGCAACCATGACCATTGAATAAGCCCACATCCGTCACATGAATCCCCAGGACCCATTTTGAGCTTAAACCAGTCCCCCCCCTAGTTTAGTTTTTGTATAAAAATATTAATTTAGAAACTAAGGTTTCTTTTTAATAAATTAGCTCCGCCCCCGAGGGTAGTTTACCCTGTTGGCTCCTCGTTCCTGAAAAAATTTTTGAACCTCGCAACAAGGTGGGCGACACAGGCACAAACCCTCCAACAAAACAAGCAAGCAACATAATTGATGCCAATTAATTTGACAACGGAATAATTGCTTTTCATCAAACACAAACCTAGAAATAGCCACTGAAGCAAGCAGTCAAATTAAGCTCTTTATATCATATTTAGAATGGACTCTAATATTTATATTTAATTAGAAAATAATATCCGGTAACCAACAGCGATTGGATTGTCCGTGTAGATTTTGCCTGGTTTACTGGTGTGTGTCGCTGGGACGCGTGGCCCATCGCATGTGGATAAGGTTTCATCCCGGCGTCGATCCTTCAGAGTCGAATCTGAAGAACGGGAGTTGTCAACATGTTTCCTTGGAGAGATTAGTCAACCAGTTATCTGCTATTGCTACTGCGGTGAAGCCCCCCCCCCCCCCCCACCCTCTCCCCACCTCCTCCTCCCTCCCCCTCCCATCTCTCCCCGAAGCCACTCCCCTCCCTTCTCCCTCCCCCTCTCCCCCGCCCCCGACACCCCCTCCCCATCCTCCCCCCCTCCCTTCCCCTTCCCTCCCCCTCTCTCCGCCTCCCCTTCCCCCCCTTCGTACTCCTCCCCTCCCCCCCCTCTCCCCCTCCCCACCCCCCTCCCCCCCTTTCCCTACCCCCTCCCCCCCCCCTACGACTCCCCTCCCCCATCTCCCGTTCCCCTTTCCTCACCTCCCCCCCCCACCCCCCTCCCCTCTCCCTCGCCCTACTCCCCCTCCCCCCTCTCTCCCCCTCCCTCGTCCCTCTCCCTCTCACACCTCCCCTCTCCCCTCCCCCTTCCCCCATCTCCCCATCTTCCCCCCGTCTCCACCACCTCCTCTCCTCCCTCCACTCCCCCCTCCCCCCTCCCCCTCTCTCTCCCCCTCTCCCCCACCCCCTCACCCTCCCTCCTCCCCCTCCTCCCCCCTTCCCCCTCTCCTCCCTCCCCCGTCCCTCGCCTCCCCTCTCCCCCTCCTCCCCCCCTCCCCCCCTCCCCTCTCACTCCCCCTCCTCCTCCCCTCCCCACTCCTCCCCCTCCCCCTCCCCCCCCTCCTCTCCCCTCCCCCCTCTCTCCCCCCCTCTCCCCCTCCCCCTCTCTCTCTCCCTCCCCTCCCCCCTCCCCCCCTCCCCCCTCCTCCCCCCTCCCCTCCTCCCTCCCCCCTCTCCCCCTCCCCCGATCCCTCCCTACCCCTTGACCCCTACCACTCCTCTTCCGCCCGACCCCGACCCCCCTCTCCCACCCCCACCCCACACCCACAACCCCTCTCCCATCCCCCCTCATCCAAAACAAAGTACATGACCCACATACTGATCAGCATGCTACCAGTACATTCTGTACATGACAACCATCTTATTTTCCACCAAATTAAAAACCAACGATATATTTGAGAGCGATCCTGTGTGGCTGTTTAGAGGCAATGCAAAATCAGGCAAGCGAAACCCAACATTGCGCAGCGTCAGTGATGCGTATCGGTTGTTAGTTTTGTCTCGGTTATGAATTATTACAAAAATAAGCTATTGGTGGTCTCATTATTTATATCCACATAATCAATTATATAGAACATATATATGTACCATATAATGTAAGCGGTAATGCAAGAGGAAAACTCCAGGTGGCGCCAGGACTGTAGTTCATCTTTATTATTTATATTCACATAATGTATTATATTACATATATATATCAAATATATATGGCGAAGAAATATAAGATACTTAGTCCAATATGCCATACAAAACCCATATAGTTGGCAATTGGAAATCACAGTTACACTTATGAATTCAATAATAAATATAATTTGATCAAAGACGCAAAAATATAAATATACCTGGGAACAATTTAACTTACATAGATTGGTAAAGACACTTTTTGAGAGTACATTAAATGTTTGACCATTATGTCAAAATATAAATATACCTGCGGGTAATTGGGACGTAGACAGATTACCAAAGAGAGTTAATACAATTTTACCAATATATGTGGTATGCAGGTATTGCAGGTATAGCAATACCTCAGGGAGTTTGACGCCCCTGCCCTGCAGAGTTGTAGACCACTGCCTTGTGGTACAGGTTCTTGACAGAACCGAAGGCTAAGGGAGCAAACCCTAAACAGAAAACCATGTCACTGTGGCAGCATTAAGGGCGGTTGATGTATGGAACTCCCAACATCTCCCGACTAGCCACTGCAGGGACAAATCGTTTTGCGCCTGTCTTGACATGTTCCTGCCGGTGTGAAACCTCTATTTGCTCCCCGAAAGAGTGCCACTGGTAACTTGCAAAAGCCAACAGCACTTCAACACTTTTGCAGGCAGCTTTCATGAAATGTTCTATTCTCAACTGTCTTCTGGTTACAGAAAGAGAGGGCGCCCTCATCTCTGGTTCAAGGATACCATCAAGAGAAACCTGAAGCTGAGAGACATTAAGACCGACTCATGGATGCAACTCTCACAGCAGAGAGCTAAATCGAGAGTGGCAGTCAAGTAATGAAAGCAGTCTTTGTCGCATCGCGACCAACAGCATGATGATGATGACCAATATATTGTACATGTTACACCGTAACATGAATAATTCGTCACAACAACTGATCTCTGGTATAACCATGTAATGTAACATAGTTCTTGCCCAGAACCAGTTAACGCTATCTATACTGGTATTATGTCAGAAATATAATCTTGCTCCCCTATCCATAGTAACTAACGTTGAAACCATAGAAACAATCTCAGCCTGGCTAGAAGATGGCTAATCCCTCAGTCCTGCTAGACCTAAAGTAACCCTTACCGGGAACCGACTAGCATCAGTTATCCTAGCAACGCGTCACAAAATACAAGATACCTCAGTATCCGTAGTAACTTAACGGAGTCACCGTAATAACAATTACAAATTTCATAGTAACGTAGTCGATATGGTATTCCCCCAGTATCGGTTAGTCAGTTATACGCTCAAGCTCAAACAAATAACACTAAACAGTCAACTGACAGAGAATTCCATAACATATAAGGGTGGTTCTCTGAAGCTGGGTAGCACTTTTATGACATGGAAGCGAATACTGAAAGGATCCCAAATAATAGCACAGAACATTACGAATAATAACAGCATCCATATTCCCATGAAGCTTTACATGCTGTGCATGTGTCAGAGTTGAAAAAAAAACCATTTCATTTTTGAATTTCATCTTATAATGAATAACGATAGGAAAATATGTTGTATGTAACTATGAAATTAAACAAACATCCATAACATCATTGTTAACATACACAGCACATTCAAATTAGATTTCTTTGATTACAGTTAAGCAAACAAAATGATGTCTTGACAGAAAAAAGTTGAAACGAAGTTGAACAAAATAAGTTTGTGTAAATTGTAGTGTAAATGTGTAAAATTTCATATTTTGACTTTAGCACAGAATCATATAAAGAAACTTTTGATATTTTTTGTGGGATAGATTAAATACATATAGTATTGCTAATATACTTAATAACAAAAGGCAACAATAATTATTTGACTCGCTATTAAAAAAAGAAAGAATGTATTATGTCCTACGTAACATGGATACCAAATATGTGGTACCCATGTTCAGAGAACGACCCACAGGTGGACATCGAATATACCCATACCAAATGCAGTTTGCAAATGGACGTCAGTTAGTCCTATCAATTCAATAATAAATATAATTTGGTGGAAGACGCAAATATATAAATATACCTTGTTGTAATATGGACGTGGACAGATTACCAAAGAAAGTTAATACATTTTGACCAATAAGTCATACAGACACATAACATATACAGTTAGCAATTGGATATTATAGTAATTCCCATGAATTCAATAATAAATCAAATTTGGTGGAAGTCGCGAAAATATAAATGTACCTGGGGGAAATTTGAACGCATGCAGATTGGCTGGGGATGTCCCATGGGAAACATCCCACCCGATCCCAGATCCCCCATTCTCAACACACCCCTAAGACCCCTAAGAAACCCGCCCCCTACAATGATATTTTCGCGGTCGACAACAAACAAAAATTTCGTGTATTATTAAAGTGGGCACATTGTATATTTTAGTATTACGTTATATTTTAGTGTGGAATTAGTTGTTTTTTTGGCAAGGGGGGTGGGGGGTAAGTAATGTTTTGGAAAATGAATCGTCAAAGTTAAATTCGCCCCCTCCCCCCTCAAAAAAGCGAAAATGAAATTTAAGGATAAATTTCCTCCCTGAAGAAGCAATCAAAGATGTCGGACGATGACTGGGTTGTGGAAGGGGTGGTGGGGAGGTGGGGGTGGGGAGGTCGTGAGGTGGTGGGGTTGGAGGGGGAGGTGGGGGATGTTGGTGTGTGTGGGAGGAGGCAGGTGGGAAGTGTGGGGGTGGGTGGGGGTGGTCGGGGACTGGACATGGAGGAGGTGGAGGATTGGTGTGTTTAGGAGGGGGTGGAGGGAGGTGTGTGTGCGTGGGGGGGGGCATGGGAGGGGGCAGGTGGAGGTGTGGGTGTATATGGGAGGGGGGCGTGTGTGAAGGTGGGAGTGGGCTGAGGAAGGAGGCGGTATAGATGTTCGTGTGGTGTGTGTGGGGGGGGGGGCGAGGGACGAGGTAACGTGGAGTTGTGTGGGGGTTGAGGGGGGGGGTGAAGCACACTGGTCACGTGACACATTGTGAGAGGTCACGTGGGGTAATGTGGGGTGAGCGGATACGGATAGCAAAGGTAGGAGGGAGTGGGAAGGGAAGGGAAGGGGACGGGGAGGAGGGGACGGAGGAGGTGAGGGTGGGACGGAGACGGTGGGAAGGGAGGGGGGGGGGGGAGGGTGGAGGGGAGGGTGGAAGAGGGGAAGGGGAGGAAGTAAGGGGAGGGAGGACTGGATGGGTAGGGAGGGTGGGAAGGTGAGAGAGAGGGTTGGGAGGGAAGGGGTGAGGGAGGGTGGTAAGAGGGGAAGAGGGGAGGAAGTAAGGGGAGGGAGGACTGGATCGGGTGGGAGGGTGGGAAGGTGAGAGAGGGTTGGAGGGAGGGAAGGATTGGGGAGGAAAATAGGAGGGGAGTGGGAGGGAGGGGCAGTGGAGTACGCACAGCGAGGGTGGGAGTGGGAGGGAGGGTGGAAAAGGGAGGGAGGTAGGGGAGAGGGTGGGTGGAGAGAGGTTGGGAGGGGAGGGAGGATGGGAAAGGGAGGAGAGGGAGGGAGGATGTGAAGGTGAAAGAAGGTGGGAGGGAGGGGGGAGGAAGGGATGGGGGAGGAATGAATGGGGGTGATGGGAGGGGGAGGGAGGATGGCAGATGGGAGGGGGATGGAGGGGATGGAGGGAGGAGGTTGTTGTTGTTGTTTGTTGTTTTACATCCTAGCAACATCTAAGGTCATATCAGGACGGGTACCGACTTGCAACAGTGCGCACTCATGTCGACTTTATAGTGCTGCCCCACTGGGATACCAGGCCACCAGCATCATGACCTGATATCCCACTAGTGACATTATCCTGACACTGAGCCAACCAATCCTTGCCCTGCCCTAATAATGTCGGGCGCCAGGCTAGGAAGCGACACATATCAATTTTTAAGTCATTGGTTTGACCCGACCAGGATACAAACCCACAAAGGCATGGGTTGTGATCTCCCGATATCCCAAAACAGGAGACGGATGCTCAACTCATTCGGCCATCCCGTCTTGTCGGAGGGAGGAGGAGGGATGGAGGAAGGGCGAGGGTGGAAGAGGAGGGAGGATGAGGGAGGATGTGAAGGTGAAAGAGGTTGGGAGGGAGGGAGGGGGAAGGGGGACGAAGGGACGGTGAGGAAAGGAGGGAGTGTGAGGGAAGAAGGGAGGGTAAGGAAAGATATGACCGGGAGGGAGGATGGGAGAGGGGAGGGGCAGGGAAGGAGGATGGCAGAGGGGAGGGACAGGGAGGGGGGATGGCAGAGGGGATGACTGATGGACGGGTAGAGTGGGAGAGGGAGAATGGGATTGTGTGGGAGGGTGGGAGGGGGACGATGGATTGTAGGGGGAGTGAGGGAGGGTGCAGCTGAAAAATGGGTCACTAAACTAGGTCATTCCCATGGGAACACACCTTTAGCTCGCTGCGTCCCGCCTGACCCTGCTGACCCTTCTGACCTACCTGACCCCTTACTTGACCTAGTGACCGATGCGGCAATAGTCACAGTGCAAATTCCATAGGGTAGCCTCACATTGTTATGGACGGAAATAGGTGAAGCCGCATATGCTATAAAAGAATCAATTTGTGAAAACTAAGGCTATTATTTAGATTTGATACTTAGATAGTGATGCACTTATTAAGCATTTGAGGAGTTCAGGCGCAAAACCCTGTAAACAACAATCCGAAAACTGAGATAAACATTGGACTAAAAACCTTCAAAATGTTCATTTTTTACATTTCTATTTTATTGTTCATTACTCCATAGCCATTTCGTCACAAGAAATGTGGAATTAGGGAAAATTAATATTAGGTACATTTAGACAAATTTAATTCAAGTTTTGGACTTGCGTTTACATCTCCACCTCTACACAACCTCTACTCCAACCTTCCACCATCCACCCCTTCTCCCCACAGCGACCCCCGTCCCCCACTACCAGGCTGCTTCCCTCCTACCCTCTCCCGGCCCCCTGCCCCCGCCCCCACCGTGGCGCCTTGATTGGCTGTCGCCCCCTCTGGTGGTGGCGCCTCGCGGACTGGTTCATGCCACTCTGTAAGGTTTCTAGTCACGTGATGCTGGCGATAATGGGGGGAGGGGATGCTGAGAGAGCTGCGGTACTGTGGCACTGCGCATGCGCCACCAGCAAAGGATTTTGCGCCGCTAATTCTCTACTGACCATGCACCAGCCATATTGGACCGGTTCTCACCATTGGACCAGTAGTCATGTTGGACCGGTAGTTATCGTTGGACCAATAATTATTGATCGATAACCCGTGATATGTCATTCTTATTTTACGTTACATTCATTGATTAAACATAGGAAATTTCAATCGCAGAAATGTTATATTCCTCATTCCACCGACCGTAACAATGCATAGAGCACCAGGCTAGGTAGCGACAAGTATAGAATCTTTGGGGCATCGCTTATTGTCGGTCTGGGGTTTCAAAAGTATAACCTGCCACATTGGATGTGAGCGCTCAACTCATTCCGCCATCCCAGATGGAGCGACTGCCCAATAGTATTTGTTTGCTACCTACTACAACAACCCCAGTTTTATAGTGCCGCCATTACTTATATTTTGTGCCCGGGGAGTGTAAGGGGGGTTGATGGGGTTGATAGTGAATTCCTGAAGGCAGGTGGCGCCACCGTTAGATTATGGAACTAGGTTAGATAAGCTTGCATGCGTAAGTGGTACAGCAATACGATGTGGTGTAGAATAGTAGTTTATATTCAAATCGTGCACTATCAGACTATATAGCATATAGAACATGGACTGGAGAGAATGACACCATAGCAATGTCATCATATTGCAGTGGGACTTGCAAGCACATATCAGTAATCAATTATACTGTACTCTACCATTGGATTGGTTACCTGGTTTTTGGAGTTTTACGTCCTGGCAACATATCAGGATGGATACCGACTTGTGACAGTGTGCTCTCATGGCGACTTTATAGTGCTGCCCCCCACGGGGAAATCAGGCCGCCAGGTGTCACAGTTTAAAGGGTTACCCGGTTTAAAACGGAGCTTTGCACTGTGCGCATGTGCATACATTTCTGCCTGATTGAGATTGTATCCATGTTTACTAACTTGTTAATTGCTTCTTAACTTGTTAGTGCAGAGGATAATATATACAATCAAGCACAAAATAATCACTACGGTGAAGGAATCCTTGCTTGTCTCCCCCTAGAATTCGAGAGAGCTCCTCCACAGACAGAAACAAGCCAGAAATTCAGACAAGATTTCAGGCTTGCCATTCGAGTTTGACGCATGCGCATTGCGAAAAGCCCCATTTAAAGCAGGTACCTTTTTAAACTGCGACACCGGCACCATGACCTGATATCCCACTCAGTCACATTATCCTGACACTTGCCCTATCCTGTTAATGCGGAGCGCCTGGCTAGGAAGCGATAAGTATCAATTTGATAAATCATTGGTTTGACTCGACCGGGAACCGAACTCCCAACCTCCCACACGCGAGGCCCGCGCTCTACTGATTCGGCCACTGCGGCCGGTTCTGCCCATTGGACCAACGAATATATCAATTGTAAGGATACATAGTTTATTTTCAGTGATTTCAGCTTTGAACATTGTATTTTAAGTGCATGCCCTTAACAGTTATGAGCAGAATAAACTAACAATGACAACAACAACAATTGTAGTTGTTTGTTGAGTAGCTAAATTCATACCGGAAACGGTGGCCAAATCGGTAGAGCGCAGGCTCTATGTGCAGAAGGTTCGAGGTTTGAAACCCAGCCACGTCAAACCAATGACTTACAAAATTGAAACTGGTCGCTACCCAGCCTGACACTCGACATGACTAGGAGAGGGCAAGGACGCGTTAGCTCCATATCAGGATAATGTGACTGTGTGGGAATTCTGTTCAGGGTGCCGGTGGGCTGGTCTCCCAGTGGGGCAACACTATAAATTCACAATGACTGCACACTGTCACAAGTCGATACCCGTCCTGGTAGACCCTAGATGTTGTTAGGATTTAACACAACAAGCAAACAAATGTAAGGAAATAATATCGACTTGAACAATGGCCAAAATATTAGTGCTTGGGCATTCTGACAAAAGAATGATTATGCATTTAGATAAATACTGATGTGATGTATAGCGTATTATGCGAGTATAAAGATATGACAGGGAATATTACCAGAGAGCTTGTATATAGATGAGAGGGACAACTCCCGCGAAAATCGGTAACACAGACTACAGTGGCGCTCCTGGTGGTTATTGTTGAACAAGCTTTGAGTTTGACGGTACATGCAGTGCAAAACATTAGTTTTATTCAAAATTAATAGAAATGCAGAAGCCTAACCTTATCAATTTAATATAAACCTTTTGGTAAACATGTTTTCTATATGTGTTCCAAGCGGTTTGTGTCTAGGTCATGTGGTTTTAGAGATATTTCACTTTCTCTGTATGAAGATTGCTCACCGCCATTGACAATGCCTTGAGTTTGCCATACATGTAGTGCAAAACGTGTATTTTATTCAAAATTAATAGAAATACAGAACCCTAGCCATATGAATTTAATATAGTCTCATCGTTAAATATGTTTTCTATATGTGTTCCAAACAGTTTGTTTCTATGTGGTGTAGTTTTAGAGATATTTCACTTTTTCTGTATGAAGATTGCACAAGACCATTGACAATGCCTTGAGTTTGCTGGTACACGAAAACTGTTCAACAACCACCACTTGGAGCGCCACAGTCGGCAGCTGTTACACGGTCTAGTATGACAGTTGTCCCTCTCATCTATATACACACTCTCTGATATTACTTATTATTATTGTTATAATCCATAAGATGCAACACTGTACCGATGGTGACATCTGTAGCCACCTCTCCTCAACTGGATGTTGACCAGTGTCAGTCGCGCCGAAGTATTTTTCTACCCAACCCACTACGTTATCGCCTCTCTTCTTATTGTACTGCAGCTAGATTTATATATATATATATATATATATATATATATATATATATATGTGCTCTATAATCTATTATGGGAATATAAACAAGGACATTATCACTCATCAGTTCTCTTTATATTAGTTATTACCTACTGTACTACTGTCATAGGAGTTAGTTATTACCTACTGTACTACTCCATAGGGGTTTAGATCCTGCCTCCGCCACTAGGGTGCCACCTGTGAGTGGCTCCTGGCCACCCAGATATCAGCTGCGTCTGGTCACTACCGCTGCCAGACCCGCTCGGATGGGAAATATTTGTAGACAGCATTGTTACTAATCTTATCAAATATATTATTGTGATGTGTGGTGAGGTACTGTCAGCGATTGGTCTGAACATTAATTCATGATTTCTGGTACCTGGTTCCCTTGCCTCCCACCTCTCCCCCCCCCCCGCCCACCCCCTCCCACCAACCCCATCCCCCCTCCACCCTCCCCCCTCCCCCCTCCACCCATCTTCCAACCACCCTGGCTGGAACCTGCATTAACAAATCTCGTTAATACGCCCCCTGGTGTCATCTAATAACATCATCACCATGGTGATGCATTTTCCTGATCGTCGCTTCATGACACTTCCGAATCATGTTACAAAGATTTTTGGACGCTTCGCTGTCATCGGGATGTCGGAAGTCTGCGCCAGGTCCACCTCCTCCATCATCCACTGCGCCTGCATCTGATGAAATGAGGTTCCCGTCTCCCTTCTCCAGCAGCGAAGACTTCCCTAACTTTGTTTATCGGTCTGTTTGGGGTGCGCTGAGATGTGGAGTTAGATCAAGTTGGTTGGTTGTTGGGGTTTTATATCCTGACAACTTCTAAGGTCACATCAGGACAGGTACCGACTTGTGACAGTGCACGCTCATGATTACTTTATAGTGCTGCCTCACTGGGAGACAAGGCCACTGGCACCATGACCCAATATCCCACTCAGTCACATTATCCTGACACTGAGCTAACCAGTCCTTGTCCTACCCTAATATTGCCAAGCGCCAGGCTAGGTAGTGACCAGTATAACTTTTGTAAGTCATTGGTTTGACTCAACCGCAATTCCAACTCTCGGCCTTCTGCATGAGAAGCCTGTGCGCTACCTATTCGGCCGCTGAATCAGGTGGGGGTATAGATGATTCTGTCTCTGGTCGGCCTTATATGGGCATCTCTGATTGTATGATGTCAGAATAAATTTCAAAAAGGACTTCCCATATCTCCAAAATTATTTACCGGCTCCTAGAATGCATGCAAGGGGACACTCCCACCTAACTGCTCGAGCGCCCTGTGGTCCTGGGGGGGGG
Organism: Branchipolynoe longqiensis; assembly: GCA_030323885.1. Lineage (NCBI taxonomy): Eukaryota > Metazoa > Annelida > Polychaeta > Phyllodocida > Polynoidae > Branchipolynoe > Branchipolynoe longqiensis. The sequence continues at coordinate 25,305,303 of CM059202.1, read as the reverse complement.
GGGGATCTGCAATAAAGTGGCAGACCGGAAGTACCGTGCGACCCATTATGGGATGGTCCGACGGACTCCCCATCAGGCTGAGCTTATTTATGGTGGCTAGGTGCCGGTTCAAGTGAGGAGTTATGTTTCACTGGTCCCTTACCTTAGTAATCCCATGAGCCTCAGTGGGTCGGATAACAAGCGATGGGTTTGGGGGTTCACTGGTCCCCTTGCCGCTTCTTATTACTCTGGACCCCATACATTCCTATCCCAGAAGTTTTGTTTGGTAACACTAGTTAAACTGGTCCCCTACCTTCGTATCGGAGCCAACCGGACTTGGTGGCCCAATCGGTAGAGCGTAGGCTTCCCGTGCGGAAGGTGTGAGTTCGAATCCCAGTCGAGTCAACCCAATGACTTACAAAATTTATACTTGTGTATTTAAGTATGTTAGCAATACTACATGTATTTAATCTATCCAACAGAATGTATGCATATACATATATATATATATATAGTAAGGGAGAGCACCATCTAGAATTGACAGGCAACCTATGTAATAGAAACCCTTCCGCCTGTTAAATAGATGGAGTCAAGTTTGATATCTATATATATATATATATATATATATATACATATATATATATATACAGATTCTCTCTGAAGCTATTGGCAAAGCCTCAGCTTGGAAAAGCCTCTGCTTACCCCGTATTAGACTGTGTGTGTAAGGGTCGCTGGTTCCCGCGGTACTGCAAACTGTCGTGGACCTCAGCCAACCGGACACTAGTGGACAGCGAAGCGGATCAGCGAAAGCCGCTCTTGATGTTCGACTTATGCCTGGTGGTGACCGAACCGACTACGTGACAAAAATGCTACATTGGTCAGTTTCTAACAGCAGCGGGATGGCTAACTGGTTCGGCTCTTCGCTTCGCTTGCGGTCGATTGTGTGAATGAGCTCCAGGGTGTGGGTTCATCTCCTACGTAAGTCACCACACACTGTGGCCCAATTTACTTTGCCTCAGTTTCAAGCAACTTTCATTTTAAACGGCCAACTTTGGAGATATTTGAAGTGCAAACATGCTAAATTTAATTGTGGCAAGCACGCCAAAGCTCTTGACGACATAGGCTTCAGCAGTAATAGGTTCTATTAAATTGACTCGGTCTTCTCTTCTATGTGGTAACAAATGCTTAATAAGTGCATCAGTATCTCAGTTATGTGTGTAGGGTCAAATCTAGATGATTGTTTCGGTTTTGGAAATTAGATGTTTTTATCAGACTATGCAGCTGAACTGAACACCAAACACACCGATAAATAGGACATTCTCTGAAACTGAGTACCACATTGTTGGTCTTCTTGTTACATTGTTAATGATTTTACCTTCTTTTTGTGGGGACAGTAAGTCAAATAGTTATTGTTGACTCTGTGTATTAAGTATGTTAGCAATACAACATGTATTTAATCTATCCCACACAATGTATGCAAATATGATTATATGATTTTGTGCTAAAGTGAAAATATGAAAGTGTTCATATCAACACAATACATCTACTCAAATGGTGTGTTTTTTTCCAACTTTTCTCTTGAAAGAAACAATTCTCTTGGCTTAAATGTAATTAATCAAATCTTGTTTGAATTTATTGTGTGTGCTAACATGATGTTACGGATGTTTCTTTAAATGATCTTACGGATGGATGTTACACGGTTAATTTTAAGACCTTTCTCAATTTGTATTAAATCAAAATAAAAAAGTGGAAACAAATTATTTCAAATCTGACATATGCATAACATATAAATCTTCATATGAATATGGACATGGATTCTGCTATTATTTGGAAGGTTTTCTGCTATTATTTGGAAGGATTTCACTTTTTGTTTCCATGTCACAAAAGTGGTACCCAGTTTAAGAGGATGACCCATATATTCTATATGCACTCATACCCAATACACATAGAGGAGATTTCCATGTAGCCCATCACACCGACCTGTCAATCAAACCTCCACCTGCCCACTGCTGATCTGCGGGTACATGCTACCAGAGTGAAGCTCACCATTACGAACGTCACCAGACGCGGTTGGGCCCGAATCGGTGGGAGCGCAGGCTTCCCATGTGGAAGGTCGGAGAATTTGAATCCCGGTCGAGTCAAACCAACGACTTACAGAAATAATACTTCTCGCCACCTAGCCTGGCGCTCGGCATTATTAGGAAGGGGTATGGACTGGTTTGGTCAGTTTCGTAGATAATGCGATTGAGTGGGAAATTGGGTCATGGTGCCAGCAGCCTGGTTTTCCAATGGGGCTGCACTATAAAGTTGCCATGACTGCACACTGTCACAAGCTGGTCCCCATCTTGATATGACCTTAGATGTTGCCAGGATGTACAAGTCCAATAAACACCAATAGTAACCATCACATCGTCTGGCACTTGCCCATAGCAACTGTCCAAACTATCATCTTCATTTCAGTTACTAGTGTCGTGCTGGGTGCAAACAAAGGGACGCTATATCTGAGAGCAGGACTTGAACCCACATTTCTGCCACAATTGTCCTAAATATTGTAGTAGTCTGCACTGACCTCTCAGGCATGTAACCACATAGACAGGTAGGCGTGGGTAGTGTGGTGATATCAGGCAGCCTAGGTGGTGAAACGGGTTAGCACACTGGCCCGGAATGCAAAGAGATGTGGGTTCGAGTCCCGCTCTAGGCGCAATATTTCCCATTTTCATCACTCCCCACGACACTGGTGCAGTGACCATGATCCTGTACAAGCTATGCGCTGTATGGTTGTTGAACCTACCATGTGTATGTATGTGTTAGTGCATTGCCTGTATATATGTAATTGTAAGCATTGAAAGACTTACAATTCCAGGGGGACGAGTGTAGTAGTCTGCACTGACCTCTCAGGCAAGTAACCACATAGACAGGTAGGCATGGATAGTATGGTGATATCAGGCAGCCTAGGTGGTGAAACGCGTTAGCACACTGGCCCGGAATGCAAAGAGATGTGGGTTCGAGTCCCGCTCTAGGCGCAATATCTCCCATTTTCATCACCCCCACAACAATATTATACCACATAGGCTCCCTGGTGCAACCCACTTCCTCACACCTACATGTAGTGGTAGCCTGGTGGTTGGTGTTAGGGTTGACTGGTGTGGGGAGCATGGGTTGGTTGGTTTCTGGTTGTTTTACATCCTGGCAACATCTCAGGTCATATAGCATGGGTACCGACTTGTGACAGTGTGCACTCATGGTGACTTTATAGGGCAGCCCCACTGTGAGACCAGGCCGCCAGCATCCTGAGCCGATATCCCACTCAGTCGCATTATCCTGACACCGAACTATCCAGTCCTTACCCGATCATATTAATGCCTCACGCCAGGCTAGGTAGGGACAAGTATAAATTATATAAGTCATTGGTTTGACTCGACCGGGAACCAAACTCCCTACCTTCCACATGCAAGGCCCGCGCTTTACCTATTAGGCCACCGCGCCTTGTGCTGTTCGGGATGGTTGCTGTGGTTGTTGTGATGTGCTGGTGGTGTAGGGTGGTGGGGGTGGTGTGGGGTGGTGGGGGTGGTGTGGGTGTGGAGTGTGAGTGAGGGCGGTGGGGGTGGTAGGCGTGGTGTGGGGGTAGTTTGTGTAGGCTGAGTGTATGATGAACAATGACAGCCAATTAGAGGGTTCTATCTGTGGGGGTGGCTTGTGTGGTGTGCTGGTAGTGTGGGGTGGTGTGGGGTGGTGTGGGGGTGGTGGGGGTGTGTGTGAGGGCGGTGAGGGTGGTGGGCGTGGTGTGTGGGTAGTTTGTGTAGGCTGAGTGTATGATTGCTATATGTGGGGGTGGTTGGTGTGGTGTGGGGTGGTGTGGGTGGTGTGGGGTGGTGGGGGTGGTGGGGGGTGGTGGGGGTGTGTGTAAGGGCGGTGTGGGTGGTGGGTGTGGTGTGTGGGTAGTTTGTGTAGGCTGAGTGTGAGGTTGCTATATGTCGGGGTTGTTGCTGTGGTGTGCTGGTAGTTTGGGGGTGGTCTGTGGGGGTGGTAAGGTGAGGGCGGTGTGAGTGGTGTGGGTGGTGTGGGTCGTGTGGGTGGTGGGTGGGTGGGTGTGGATGGTGTGGGTTAGTTTGTGTAGGCTGAGTGCGAGGTTGGTATATGTGGGGGTGGTTTGTGTGGTGTGCTGGTAGTGTGCTGGTAGTGTGGGGGTGATGTCTTGTGGCGTGATGTTTGTGGGGGGTGTGAGGGCGGTGTGGGTGGTGTGGGTGGTGAGTGAGTAGTCTGTGTAGGCTTAGTGTGAGGGGTGCTATCTGTGGGGGTGGTTGCTGTGGTGTGCATGTAGTGTGGGGTGATGTGCTGTGGGGGTGATGTTTGTGGGGGGTGTGAGTGCGGTGGGGGTGGTGTGGGTGGTGTGGGGGTAGTTTGTGTAGGCTGAGTGTGAGGGTGCTATATGTGGGGGTGGTTGCTGTGGTAGTGTGGGGTGGTGTGCTGTGGGGGTGATGTTTGTGGGGGGGGTGGGTGGTGTGGGTGGTGTGGGTGGTGTGGGTGGTGTGGGTGGTGTGGGTGGTGTGTGAGTAGTTTGTGTAGGCTTAGTGTGAGGTTGCTATCTGTGGGGGTGGTTGGTGCGGTGCGGTGTGCTGGTAGTGTGGGGGGGGGGGGTGTTTATGGGGACTGTGAGGGCGGTGTGAGTGGTGGGGGTTGTGTGGGTGGTGTGTGGGTAGTTTGTGTAGGCTGAGTGTGCGGTGCTATCTGTGGGGGTGGTTGCTGTGGTGCGGGGATGGTGTGGGGGTGTTGGGGCCCTCCTTCCTCCAGGGCCCTTAGGCGTCCTACATTATATCGACCCCACGTCATGGCGGAGTCCACTCCACCCTGGAGGGGCTGATGCATTGTGGGTTGTGTTGGCAGGGGACAGGAGGCACCGGGATTACTAACTAAACCATCGAACAGATGGGATGTCCAGCCGGGTGAAACAGACCTCCTCCATGTGGTTGGTCGTGGAATCGAACCCCGGCCGCGTCAAACCCGAAATTCACCAGATTTATACTTGTCACTATTTAGACTGGTGCTCGCGTTTACTAGCAGAGGCCATGGACTGGTTGGTTAAGCATCAGGATAATGTGACTGAGTGGGATATCATATCGCGCTGCGAGTGGCACATCTCTAAAGACGTACGAAGAGTTCAGACGTAATACCACATAAACGCCAATCCAAAAATGGAGAGAAACATTGGAATGAAACCTTCAAAAAGTGTATATTTTTAGATGCCTACTATTTTGTGTCTTGCTCCATAATGATGTGATTATATGAAAAGTGGAATTAGTGAGCGCTTAAGCTTATCTTCAGGTCAAAATCTTGTTATTTAAGCTCAATTTTTGGAGTGGCGTTTACATGGTTTTGCGCCTGAACTCTTCGGTTTTAACGCAATTCGATAATATTGCTATTTGCTTTTAACGAAAATACAAGTTAATTTATATTCTCCAATTTTTTTTGTTTATTCATTTGTAAATGAGGAATATGGCCTTCTCATAGGCTCGTAAATAAATGTGAACATTGCAAATCAGAAGAGGAAACAGAGATTCAAGGTTGGGCCAATTAAGCTGACAAATGGGGAGATGGACTATTGGAGAACTGTTGAACAGATGAAATGTTGGACAGATGAAATGTTGGATAGATGAACTGATGGATAGATGAATCGATGGAAAGATGAAATGTTGGACAGATGGACTGATGGATAGATGAATTTATGGATATATGAATTGATGGATAGATGACGTGAAGGATAGATGCACTGATGGATATGTGAAGTGATGGATAGATGAACTGATCGATAGATGGACTGTTTGACAGATGCACTAATGGACAGATGAACTGATGGATATATGAAGTGATGGATATATGACGTGATGGATAGATGAACTGAGGGATAGGTGAAGTGATGGTTAGACACATTGATATATAGATGAACTTATGGAATGATGAACTGATAGATAGATGAATTGATGTATAGTTGAATTGATGAATAGATGAACTGATGGATAGATGAACTGATGGACATATGAATTGAGGGGTAGATGAACTGATGGACAGATACACTGATGTATAGATGAACTGATGGAATGATGAACTGATGGATAGATGAACTGATGGACATATGAATTGAGGGGTAGATGAACTGATGGATAGATGAACTGATGTATAGCTGAACTGATGGCAGGATGAACTGATGGATAGATGAACTGATGGATCGATGAACTGATGGACATATGAAGTGATGGATAGATTTGTATGTTGTTGTGGTTTTACGTCCTAGCAACATCTAAGGTAATATCAGGATGGGGTGATGAATAGATGAATTGATGGACCAATGAAGTAATGATCAGGTGAATTGATGGGCATACAGACTATTGGATAGATGAACTACTGGGTACAAGGCCAGAGTACAAAAGGCCATAATTGACCCAAATATAGGCTTTCAACAAATTCCAAACTGAGGCTAGACCATTCTCTATTCCACAGATGCTCTGTTTACCAATATTACAAATTAAAATAATTCATTTTTGTTCTACCTTTATTACTTTTAATTTGTATTGCCTATATCATATAATTGCCAAACTCCCAATTTCCCGCACGCGCTCTACTGATTCAGCCACCCCGCCCAGTTGGTTCCTAGCTCCATTTCCTTTCCTGGCACAGTTCAAAGCACAATTAACCCGCAGCCGGAACAATCACGCCTTGGTCACGTGACCCAAACCTCGGGTTCTATTTTGAGAAATGACAAATGACAGCCAGACCGGATGGGATGGCCAAAGGAGTTGAGCATCCGTCTCCCGTTTTGGGAGAATGGGGGATCTGAAGCCATGGGTTTGTGGGTTTAAACCCGGGTCGAGTCAAGCCAATGACTTAAAAATTGGTACTAGTCGCTTCCTAGCCAGATGCTCGGTATTATTAGGATATCGCAAGGACTGGTTGGGTCAGTGTGAGGATAATGTGACTGAGTGGGATATCAGGTCATGGTGCTGGCGGCCTGATGTTTAAACAATCCGCTCGACCCTGATGTGTGCGATCAGAATGGACGATCACCAACTGTTTTTATTTGGTCTCATTTACACAATTGAATTAAATTATTAAAGTGGCTGAGTCTGTTGAATGCATTTACATTTTCTAACCAAATACACTTATCTTTATTGTATTCTAAATATCCAACTTTTGCTTCCTAGCCAGGTGCTCGGTATTATTAGGATATGGCAAGGACTGGTTGGGTCAGTATCAGGATAATGTGGCTGAGTGGGATATCAGGTCATGGTGCTGGTGTCCTGTCTTCAAGTGGGGAAGCACTATAAAGCTGCCATGAGTGTGCACTGTCACAAGTCTGGTACCCATCCTGTTTGTTTGTTTGCTTGTTGATGCTGTGTTTATACTGTCCATAGCATGTAAGCTTGAGTGCTCGGGCTTGTTTTCAATACTGGCTAGTTGTTGTAGTGGTTTAATCTTATCTTACCACCTCCTACTGTGTAGGAGGTGGTAAGATAAGATGTTTGTGTTTCTCACACAGCAGCGGGTACATGGTGATTATTTAGTATCAGGTGTTCTGATAGGCATATTGTGTTTATTTTCTGATCACCCTTGTAGTGGGTGCGAGTAATATATGAAGTATTTCTTTTGTTTTTTTGTTTTTTTTGTGTGACTACAACTTATGAACTAGCCTACTCTACATTTATAGGCTTGTACATAGTTTGTAGCTGTTTGTTAACTGGTTAGTTGCTGCATAGAATGGAACACTAAGTCAATTAATAGAACCTGTCATGGGGCTGATGAAAATTGGAAATATTGCGCCTATAGCGGGAATCGAACCCACATCTACGTTCCGGGCAAATGTGCTAACCATTACACAACCTCTCCTTGTCTGAAAGGTCAGTGTAGACTACTACACTTGTCCCCCTTGATTTGTAAATGTATTAAATTGTCATTTAATGCTTACAATTAGATACATACAAGCGATGCACTTACATATGCATGTGCATAGATAGGGTAGTTTCTACAAGTACAACCATGCAGTGTGCAACTTGTACAGAATCCTGGTCACTGCACCAGTGTTGTGGGAGGTTATGAAAATGAGAAATATTGCTCCTAGAGTTGGAATCGAACCCACATCTCTTGTATTCCACGCCAGTGTGCTAACCATTACACCCCCTTGGCTCACTGATGTCACCACCCTATCCACGCCCACCTGTCTATGTGGCTCCTTGCCTGAGGACAGTGCCGAATACTACAGAACCAGTCACCACGGAAGCCTAAGATGTCCAGCAAAATTGAAACCTTGCCGAGTTAAACCAATGACTTATAAAATTGATACCCATCGCTACCTAGTTTGGCCCTCTGTATTAACAGGATATTGCAAGGCCTTGTTTGCTTAGTATCAGGATAAGGTGACAATGGGATATTGGGTCATGGCACTAGTGGCTTGGTCTCCCACTGGGGCAGCACTATAAACTCGTCATGAGTGCGTGCAGTCACAAGTCGGTAGCCATCATGATATGCCTTCATATGTTGCAATGACATAAAACCCCCAACAATCTAACATGAAACATACTCATATGACCTGAAATGCTGCTAGTATGATAAACCCCTCAATCACTCACTGGCTGGCGTCTTCGCTTCAGGCTTTCATCCGAAGCAAAATGTCTCCGAATGTAGTGTTTGCCAAGTTCGATAACGGATGGCGGAGCAGGTTCTCGACAGCACGCTGGGTACTTAGCAGCTGGAACTGCTGAGTGCTGGCAGGCGCAGACCGCTGGACACAAGTGGGCTCTCCCCGGCTACTCTGACCTACATAATGTCGGACATCCCTCACCAGATGTACTTAAGGCAGACACAAAGCCTGCACGGTCCTACTCTCACTTTTCCTGGGTTTTTTCTGCGGGTTGAGAATTTTCTATTTGCAAAAAGGAAAGTTTGTTTTATTTAACGACGCCTCTAGAGAACATTGATTTTTAGCTTTTGGCTATTGGACATCAAGCATATGGTAGCCACATAGGCTACTCTTTCTGATAACCTTGTTTTAAAAGCTTGTTTTATTTAATGACGCCTCTAGAGCACATTGATTTTTATCATCAGCTAATGGATTTCAAACATATGGTCATTCTGACATATTTCTTTGGAGGAACCCCGCTGCCACCACATAGGCTGATAAGCAGCAAGGGGTCTTTTATATGCACTTTCCCACAGAAAAGCAGTACATACCACAGCCTTTGATGAACCAGTGGTGGACCACTGGTTGGAACGGAAAATAGCCCAAACTACAAATGTGTACAGTGCGCAGGATCGATCGGAAGACCCACATCTTCACAGGTGGACACTCTACCACCTGAGCTACGTCCGCTCCTTTCTATTTGGATATTACTTCTTTTACAAATGAGTGTAGTAGTCTGTACATGAGCCCCACTACCATGCAGTGGCGGCAGACACTACGCTGCACACCTACGCAGTTACACTGAACTGCGCTATATCGCGGCAGGCTAGCCACCGGGCAGAACCCCGAATGGGCTGCCCTTTACTGCGTGTGGCGAGCTGACCCCCCCACCCACCTATAGAGGCGACGGGGGATCTGGCGAGGGAGGGGGCGGGTCAGTTGACTGTTGACGCTGCGGAGAGCAGAGAGGTTTTGTAATAAACCAGGTTGAAGAGTACTGATCCTGAATCTTGGCGTTCTTCCGTGAGTGCGTGACGGTGTGGGGGAAGACCGTGGGCCATCACACGACTAAGGAGAATAAGTGTGTGATGCTTCAGGGAAGCATTCAAATTGTCCAGAGTTACAACAAAATGGATTCCGTAATAGAGTGCCACCCGGCAACCACCATCTTGAAATCAAACATGGCCACCAACATATTTAAATGTAGCCAATATATTCATATCTACCAGATTTAGAACTGTAAAGCAAGCATATTCACCCATGTTTTCAATATCAGCGAGTATAATGGCTGGTTAGTGCAGTATCAAGATAATGTGACTGAGTCGGATATCAGGTCATGGTGATGGCAGTGGGGCAGCACTATAAAGTCACCATGAGTGCGCAGTTTTACAAGACATACAGACATAACCTCAGATGTTGGTAGGATATAAATCCCCAACAAACAAACATGGGAACCTTTTATCTGTGCATATTTGAAAGTTGCAAAGTCCGATGAAAATATCAGATTTTCAAAATCAAAACATTTATCTAGATTTGAATCTGCATATTTGACTTAGATGCCGTGGCACTGATTAAGCATTTGTTGCCGCATTTGAAGCCTGTGGTGTCAGAATGTTGGTGTGCTTGGCAAAATTAATTGTTTGCACTTCAAATATCTCAAAGGTAAGCCATTTAAAATAAAACTTACTTTAAGCTAAAGTAACGTATATTATACCAATTAATTTAATAAATTTTTCTAAAAATGAGAGAAACTCTAAATCATCAGATTCTGCAACTTTAAAATGATATTTATATCTTTTGTCAGCGTCGGAGCACTGGTCTTCCGACCGTAAATGATACAGGTATCTAGGTATTTACACAATTATTTGTTACATGGTTTATAGAGTATATTGAAGTGTGAAGTAGATTCTGAAATTAAAGTGTACGCGATGCAATAAGTAATGAGTATGAGGTACATTAAATCATTTTACATTTACATGAAATGCTTTAGTTGTTGGTTCAGGATTTCTAATTCAGTAGGTAATAATACCTTCACTTAGTTTTATAGTTCAGTGTGATCGACTACTTTTTTTATTCATTGTGTTGTTTTGTATGCAGTCGAATTTGGTTGTTAGTTGGGGTATTTTTGTGTTAGCAGGTCAAGATGTCTTGACTATTGGTTTGTTCTGTAGTAAATAAATCAATTCATTCATTGGTGTGAGGAATGTGGAATCATGATGTTTGTGGGAAGGGACTATAGGGAGGGGGGGGCCAGCAGGCAGGACATACCGCAACTGTTTAGTGCCGCCCCACTAGGAGACCAGGCCACCAGCACCATGACCCGATATCCCACTCAGTCAATTATCCTGACACTGGGCTAACCAGTCCTTGCCCTATACTAATAATGCCGAGTGCCTGGCTAGGAAGCAAAAAGTATAAATTGTTACGTCACACCGGAATAGATTCCTCCTGTAACCGTAATGGAGGGGGGTGTGTGGAAAAAAACACTTTTAATATATTCTCTGGCGGGAATATGTTAATTGCCCACCTAAAATTAAAAATCTGACCACCCGAGCAGGTCTGGAGGCGGTAGTGATCATATGCGCGCTGATATCAGGGTGGCCAGGAGCCACTCACAGGTGGCACCCTAGTGGCAGAAGCAGGAACTAACTCCTATGACAGTAGGATATTAGGTAATAACTAATATATAGAAGAGAACTGATAAGTGGGAGTGTCCTTGTTTATATTCCCGTAATAGATTACAGAGCACATATATTTATATATATATATATGCTCTATAATCTATTATGGGAATATACTATATGTATATATATATGTGCTCTATAATCTATTATGGGTATATAAACAAGGACACTAACTCTATTCAGCTTGCTCTATTATTATATATACCATTTCTCTAGGCTCTACTGCATGCTGCATGTAGTTCCACATTCGGCCACACCGGAGCCACTAGTCATAGGCTTTGACACTTGTATGCCAGCTGTGCCTGGTCGTGATCGCCTCCAGACGCACTCGGACGGTCAATTTTAACTTTAGGTGGGCAATTAATATATTCCCACCAGATAACATACACTCTTCTATATCTGTATCATCAGGTGTTCCTCAGACGTCAGATTCCAAACTCTCGTTTGTAGAGCACTTAAGGGGGCGTTGCAGTACGCTCCCCCTATGGGAACCTTCGTTAAACAGCAAGTGTAAGTAGTACTGACAAAGAGGTCCCTTGTGCAGGGACAGTATACGCATAGGCAATGTAAGTAGTATATGAAAAAGGTGTGCTTACTCCAGGGTGGGAGACAGTGGAGCAGCGGGTTCTTGTACAGTGAACCTTCGTTAATACATACCCACTATGCTCTAATACTGTTAACTTTTGGTAATTTGGAGTCATATATTTCCAGGATGTATAGTTGCCATTGTGCAGTAAGACTTTCGTTAATCAGACCACTTTCTTCGTAGTATGTAGACCAGACGGGATGGCCAAATGAGTTAGAGCGTCTGTCTCCCGTGTTGGTAGATCGTGGGGTCCTGGCTTCGAATCCTGGTCGAGTCAAACCAATGATTTAAAAATTGATACTTGTTGCTTCCTAGCCTGGCGCTCGGCATTATTAGGGCAAGGACTGGTTGGCTCAGTGTCAGGATAATGTGACTGAGTGGGATATTGGGTCATGGTGCTGGCAGCCTGGTCTTCCAGTGGGGCAGCACTATAAAGTCACCATGAGTGTGCACTGTCACAAGTCGGTACCCATCACTGATATGAGCTTAGATCTTGCTAGGACGTAAACAAAAACACTATAAAGGTACACTGTCACAAGGCGGTACCCAGCCTGATATGACCTCATATGTTACCAGGATAGAAATCCCCAACAAACAACCCTCTTCCCAACATGTAGATTGTTAGGATACAGTCAACCACTGGTAAGTTGGACTATTGTTTTCCCGGGATGCATGTTGCCTTTGTATAGTGGTGCCTAGTTAATCTGGATCATTTTCGGCCCAGTATTTATGTTACTTTTATACAATCAACGCTCATTAATACTGGAATATTTTGTTGTATGTTGCCTTTTATAGCAAACTTCCATATATTATGGAAGGGTTTTCCCTCAGCTTATTTGTGGCTCTTGTACAATAACACCACATTAATCCGGGTGATATTTTTTCCCATGAATCGAATGACCTTAAACAAAAAAAGTACATTGAAGCGATGCTTCGAAGGAAACCGGCTGATTTTGGGTAGCCATTAATCTGGATTATTCAGTTCTCAACATATTGCCCTTGTACAGTAAACCCTTATTAATCCACACTACGTAGTTCACAACGACACCCAATTTAAGCACAGCAACATTCTCCGATAAGCGATTTAAACAATTAGACGAACAAAATCAATATGGCGGAAATCTGTTTTTTTCAATGTTTAAGTCAGATTGTGATGTATATGGAATAAACAGGGTCATATTATCACAGGTTGACTGTATGCAATAACATCTAAGTGGGTCATAGATAAGCCTGCAGCAGCTCTGACCATCTGCTGATAACCGATTGGAGATATGTTATATCTTTTTGAAAAAAGAAGAGAGAAAGCAAAGCAAGAGAGAAGTGTTTAAAGACAATTCTAGAGTCATCTTGTACATTTCTTGATGCATGCTCATCCAGTGCATAATACATATGTTGAACTGGAATTGCATGCAGTTACTATTACGACAAATAGTCAATTTATATTATGCTTCTATTATCGAACAGGTTTTTCATGTGGTTATTATTGCAACTGATATTGTCATTTATGTACCAACAAATTGTAATGAACGGCCGGAAGACCAGTGCTCTGGCGCTGACAAAAGACATTATTCGCTGAATAAAATACATTTAGTAAAAAAGAAAATAACAGTGGCAAAATTGACAGATAAGCGATTTGAAAAATTAGACGAATAAGATCAATATGGCAGAAATCTGTTTTATTGAGGTGTCAGTCAGATTCTGATATATATATGGAATAAACAGGGTTAGATTATCGCAGGTTGACTGTATGTGGTAGCATCTAAGTGGGTCATAGATAAGCCTGCAGCAGCTCTGACCACCTGCCGATAACAATACTAGCAGATGGCCCCAGCCTTCCCTCCCATAGCTTATCGTTACACCACAGTGCTACTCTGCTGCTGAGGTGGTGGATAGGGATGGGGCGTAGAGGGACCAGTGTAGTTAAGGGCCCATGTGGCCAGTGTACTCACAAACAAGTCCGCTTTTACTCACAATTCACCCACCCTGTATTCACGCATCGGGAAGGTTTTACTAATATTAACAAAGCAACCTTTTATTAATGTCATGGGTGGTGATGGTTGATTTGGATGTTAGGAGTTTTACGTCCTGGCACCATCTAAGGTCATTTCAGGACGCCTGCCGACTTGTGACAGTGCGGACTCATGGGGAGTTTATAGTGCTTCCCCATACACTTAGCCCAGGCTAGGGGGCCCTGGAGAGAGCAAACAAAGTGGGTTTGTATGCAGGTTTGTGTGTGGGTTTTCTGTGCAGGTTTGTATGTGGGTTTGTATGTGGGTTTGTATGTGGGTTTGTATGTGGGATTGAATGTAGGTTTTATGCGGGTTAATGTGGGTTTTGCATGCAGGTTTGTATGTGGGTTTGTATGTGGGTTTGTATGTGGGTTTGAATGTAGGTTTTATGAGGGTTTATATGTGGGTTTGTATGCAGGTTTGTATGAAGGTATGTTTGCAGGTTTGTATGCCACTTTGTATGTGGGTTTGTATGCGGGTGTGTATGCAGGTTTTGCATGTGGGCCTGTATACAGGTTTGCATGCCTGTTTGAATGTGGGTTGGTATTCAGGGTTTGTAATCAGATTTAATGTGGTTTTGTATGCAGGTTTATGCATGTTTGTAATTGTATGCATGTTTGCACACAGATTTGTATACAGGTTTGCATGTGTGTTTGTATGTGCATTTGTATGCTGTGGTGAATGCCGTTTGTATGTGTGTTTGTATGCAGGGATTGTAGGCATGTTTGTATGCACATTTTTATTCAGATTTGTGTGCTTATTTGTATGCGCATTTGTATGCTGGTGTGTATGCCGTTTTGTATGTGGGTTTGTATGCAGGGTGAGAGAGCTGCTATTCGCAGATGACAGTGCACTGGTTGCCCACTCTGCTGAACAGATCCAGAAAATAGTTGACGCTTTCTCTGATGCATCAAAGAAGTTCGGCCTGAAGATTAACATCAAGAAGACGGAGGTACTGTACCAACCCAACTCTACAAAAACCCGAGAGGAGGATATCATGGTTGACGGAAACGAGCTCAACTCTGTTCCGGAATTCACCTACCTCGGAAGCACTACATCAAGTGATGGATGCATTGATGCTGAAATACAGAGGCGGATGGCCAAAGCTAGCGCATCTTTCGGCCAACTATGCCAGAGACTCTGGAACAACCACCATGTGTCCAAGCGGGTTAAAGGCAAGATCTACCATGCAATCATGCTATCCACCCTACTATAGGGAGCCGAGGCCTGGACAGTGTACAGACGACAGGTGAAAAAGCTGCATGCCTTCATGATGCGACATCTGCGTTCAATCATGAGGCTAACCTGGAAGGACAAAGTGACAAATAAGGAAATACTCAAACGGACGGGGCTGCCCTCTATGGAAGATCTTCTGATCAAAAAGAATCTCCGGTGGACTGGACACCTCATGAGGATGTCATCAGACAGGCTACCAAAGCAGATCCTCTATTCTCAACTGTCTTCTGGTTACAGAAAGAGAGGGCGCCCTACTCTCCGGTTCAAGGATACCATCAAGAGAAACCTGAAGCTGAGAGACATTAAGACCGACTCATGGACATCACTCTCACAGCAGAGAGCTAAATGGAGAGCGGCAGTCAAGTAATGAAAGCAGTCTTTGTCACATCACAACTGACAGCATGATGATGATGCAGGGTGTGTATGCATGTTTGCATGCAGATTTGTATGCAAGTTTGTATGGGTGTTTGTATGTGCATTTGTATGCTGGTATGTATATAGGTTTGTATGCAGAGTTTGTATGCATGTTTGCATGCACATTTGTATACAGGTATGTACATGTGTTTTTATGTGCATGTGTATGCTGGTTTGTATGCCAGTTTGTATGTGGGTTTATGAATGTTTATATGCATGTATGCACATACATTTTTATACAGGTTTGTGTGCACGTTTGTATGCACATATGTATGCTGGTGTCTATGCTCGTGGGTATGTGGGTTTGTATTCAGGGTTTGTATGCATGTTTGCATGCACATTTGTATACAAGTTTGAATGTGTGTTTGTATGTGCATTTGTATGCTGATTTGTATGCCTGTTTGTATGTGGGTTTATGCATGTTTGTATGCATGTACAGTTTTATACACTTCTGTATGCATGTTTGTATACTCATTTGTATGCAGGTTTGTATGTAGGTTTGTATGTGGGTTTGTATGCCGGTGTGCATGCGGTTTTGTATCAGAGTTTGTGGTACCAAGCGAGTACTGCCTTCCCCATACAAAACAGCCATCCACAGCGCAGTGTTACACCGCTTCAATGGGTCCTTTCTCCCCCCCCCCCCCCCCCCCACATCCCCCCAACATAAGAATCACAAAAGGGCTCATAAGGAAGGCTCCTATTACACATCATTGTTTATACGCTCTTTGGTACTGGCCTTTCGCCCGTCCTGATATGACCTTAGATGTTGCTAGGACGTAAAACAACAACAAACAAACAAACAAACTGGCCTTTGGAGAAATCTCTCTTCTGCCATCATTTCAAGGGTGAGTATTTTTTGTTGTTCTAATGGTGAGCAATGTTTAGGAAGAGCCTCACAAGTGGATAATCATTAATTGTTCTGTCTGTCTGGCTCTTTCCCTGGTATTGTAAGTCTTTGAAATGGTTCACGTCCATAAGTCGTTCAATGCTTACAATTGCATACGTACCAGGCATTGGGCTTACACAGGGTAGGTTCAACAGAAATACAGCGCATAGCCTGTACAGGATCCTGGTCATGGCGCCAGTGTTGTTGGCGTGATGAAAATGGGAAATATTGGACCTAGAGCAGGATTCAAGCACACATCTTGCCATTCTGGGCAAGTGCACCAACCATTAGGCTATCGGGGCTTCCTGATGCGATCACCCTGTCCACCTCTTCCTGATAGCCTGGTGCTCGGCATTAATAGGATAGGATAAGGAATGGTTAGGTTAGTCTCCAGACATTCTGACTGTGTGGGATATCGGGTCATGGTTTCGGTGGCCTGGTTTCCGAGTGGGGCAGCACTATAAAGTTGCCATGAGTGCGCACTGTCACAAGTCTGTACCCGTCCTGATATGAACTTAGATATTGCTAGAATGTAAAATCCCAACAAACATGCTATTTATTTAGTTATATATATATATATGGGTCAGGTCACATAAATATCATATTGAATAGTGTCGGCGTCTACATAATGCGTATTGATCGGTGAATATAAAGCATGACATCTGAATCCTAAAATCCGAGCAGTATCTACATCCATCTATTTACTTCTAGCACCATGAATTTCATGTGACCTTAAGATTGCGACGCCGACATCTGTAACGTTTCGCGTCGATTCATTGGATGTCGACGTCGACTACCCATACCTAGCTTGACGCCTAGGCTGTGAGTTCCTTAAATCCACCCGACTGTCAAGGTAAGAAATACCAACCTGTGATGTGGCTCATGACTTGCATAGATACCAAGACTGCGCCGATGCGTCACTATCCATTCACCACTGACTGGCCGCTCCCTTCATGCAGGCTGACTCATATATATATATATATTACAGAATATCACGTATCAATAGAGGCCCAACTGTACCCCACCCCCAATAACATCTAGTCTAATATGGGTAACTTAACCGGCTTTTTTTCCTTTCCCCCCCTCCCTCTTTAAAAAAGAATTATCTCACTCTTTGTCTATTCAATTCATCTCACTGCTTTGCTCTGCATGTTATGTACATGTCTACAGTAAAACCTCTCTAAATCGACCGGCTTTAAATGGTCCATTTAATGATGTGGTTGGTTTAGGGATTTAACAAAAATGTGTACAATGGTATTGTATGGGCGATCGTTTGGGACCGAAATAAAGCGATCGATATAGAGGAGTGGTCGATCTGTGGAGGTGGTCAGTTGGAGAGGTTTCACTGTATATTGTTATAACTTTGTTTCGACTGACGCCATCAGAGTCAGAGGAATAAAACCACTTGAACAAAAGGAACATAATTAATCTATATCATATTATTAGACTCTTCCCTAAGACAAAACAGAAGACAACTATTTTATTGAGATCGATACATGTGGCTGGCCAACAACTTAGTTTACTGTTTATTATTAAGAGTCAACAATTTTAACAGGATAGGCGATAATAGGGTTAAACGGGGTGACACGCTACTAGCACTCCATTAAATAATATTAATATAATGTATTTTATATAACACATAATCAGAATAATCTATGTGATGTGTAACGCATTATGTGAATATAAACATTCAGAAGGGAATTGTTTCTAATTATTGATATTAATTGATATTACTGATATTATTTCTATTACCACTTGTTATACTCCATAAGGCTCCGTAAGGCTCCGTAAGCCTCCGTACTTGACAGGTGGTGCCACATGTGGCCCATTTTGCCTCCAACGGGTATCGACAAGAGTCAGTCGCACTAGATGATATATATATATATTATATATATATATATATATATATGTATATATATATATATATATGCATAGACAATTAGAGTACAACCTCTTTCATTTGCAGTTCAGAATAATAATCATTTTTGAATCAAAGCGCTGAAGTAGCCATTATATTCGAAGCAAGTCGAAATAGCTTGCACTCGTAGGAAAGTATGCAGGCTTGACAAGAACAGAATGGTTTCTTGTTGGCTGGGTTTTGATCGAGTGGATGGAATTAATGCGATGAGGGTGGGAATGTTCGAGGAGAATTGCAAAGCGGAAACTTGAGAAACGATGTATCACTGCGAAAGGTAAAATAGATTAACTATCCGCCATTGCTTGAATTGCGTGAAATGCATTATCTGTTTTATTACTTTGTGTTTGTAGGTTTTAAATAAATAAATAAAGAAACATCATTTCTCATCTGACTATGTGGGATATTTTATGTTTGTTGTTGGTTTTTGTTTGTTGGGGTCTTATGTCCTAGTAACCCACCACACAGGATGTCCGAATTACTTGAGCATCCGTCTCCTGTTTTTGGGAGATCGGGTAACCAAACCAATGGGTTTGTGGGTTCGAACCCTGGTCGAGTAAAACCAATGACATAAAAACATATACTTCTCGCTCGGCATTATTAGGATAGGGCAAGGACTGGTTGGCTCAGTGTCAGGATAATGCGACTGAGTGGGATATCGGGTCATGTTGCTGGTGGCCTGGTCTCACTATGGGGCAGCCATGAGTGTGCACGATCACAAGTCGGTACCCATCTTGATATGACCTTAGATGTTGATAGGACCTAACAACCCTAAAGAAAAGGTTTCGGAAGGCTGAGTTTTAGACGTAGGCCAAGTGAATTTGCAATCTAAAGTGCAATGCTTATCTATCATAGCCAGCTACTTTTGGGGTCAATAATTTCTGAAGTAATGTAGGTTAATAGACTTTTCAAGTGGAATCGGAAGCTTTCTGTGGCCACCATCTTGTTTATTCGGATTCTCTCTCAATTTCTCAACTTTACGCCAATAATTTGATAGATTAACTCTGCACACTGGAGGCATCACCTCCGAAGTCAATTCCCACTGAAGCAGTTTCTTTGCTCGGATTTAAGCAGGGTTGTCCTTAACCCTTACTCTGGATAGGGGTGGATACTTTTTTGTATCTAATAATTGAGAAATGGTTGTGGGGGAAAGGTGGATGAAGTGGTTTGATTAGTTGGTTGGTTACTTGTTGGAGTTTTGAATCCTGGCAACATCTAAGGTCGTATCAGGATGGGTAGCGACTTGTGACGGTGCATGCTCTTTGTCACTTTATAGTGCTGGCCCACTGGGAAATCCGGCCGCCAGCACCATGACCCGATATTTCAGTCAGCCACATTATCCTGACGCTCAGCCAACCAGTCCTTGTGCTATCTTAAGGTGCTGTCACATTACGACGTTTCTCGCCCACGCGCATCGACCTGTATAATTTGTTGGCAAAATGTCGGGAGACGTCTGGAAGTGTTATGCGCATGTTAGGCGCACATTGGTATTCGTTGATGGACGGCGACGGTCGACGAGGGTCGGCGGCGCCCGTCAGGGCATCGGCAAAGTTTTGTGCTTGCACAAAACTTTCGACGACTGACAACGCGCGGGTGCCAATATTATTGCGACGTCAGGAGCACGTCGAGATCGCTGGAATAACATTAGGCGAACACTAGGCAGACGCCGCGCACACGTGAGGGTCGTTCCTACACGTTGTGCCAAACTGTTGCTTTTTGTTGTTTTACATCCTAGGAACATCTAAGGTCATATCAAGACAGCGTGCCAAACTTTTACCACAACGTCGGCCGCACGCTACCAATACATTGCGCTGACGCCATTTTGCACGTTGGCAGCACACCAGCGAGATACATCGTAGTGTGACAGGGCTACTACTAATGCTGAGCGCCTGGCTAGGAAGCGACAAGTATTAATCTTTTAAGTCATTGGTTTGACTCGACCAGGGTTCGAACCCATGAGGTTTGAATCCTACGATCTTACGATCCTATGACCAAAATGGGAGATGGGTGCTCAACTTATTCGGCCATACCACGGTTTGGTTAGTAGCGCAGGGCAGTGTGGGTATTATGGCGGTTGGTGTAAGAGGTATCGTTGTGATCGTTCAGGCAGGTGGCTTGGTGTAAAGGCCCTGTCACATTACGATGTTTCTTCCGGCTTGCTGCCAACGCGCAAAATATTTGCAACCCGTCGACACAGATCCAACTTTTCGGCGTTGTGGAAGAAAGTTTTACGGGTTACAGCGTGTTAGTGGCGTGTTTTGGGCGCGCGGCCAATGGGTTTCGACATGCGGTGGAACAACATGTGAACGTCCCGCCAGCGGGTTCCCAGCGTGTTATCGGCCCGTTGTTGGCGTGCCGCCGACGCCCCGACGGCGTGGGGTAGCACGTCATTACAGTTTCGTAGAACGTCGGGTAACGTTAAGCATGCGGAAGACGCGCCAGCAACACGTCAAGACGCGCCAGCAACATGTCCAACGCGTCGAGAAACGCTGGAGCAACGCCAATAACGTGCCCACTACACGTTGATGGGAGGTCACCGACGCGCCGACGGAACGATCGCAGTTTGGCGAAAAAAATGCCAACGTTAATCGACGTTGATCAACGTCCTGCCAGCGTTCCGCCGGCGCGCCGCCAAAGGGTGTCGACGTGTTGCTACCGCGTCCATAACGCGCCCGCCAACACGCTGACGCACATTGCGGCCCGTCGAAAGTTTTGTGCAAGCACAAAACGATCGGCTCGACCCGACGCGCGCCGACGCATGCCGACGTGTCCATTCACACATTGCTATCCCTCAACGTGTACCGACGCGCTGGTAACGCGCCGGTAACGTACCAGAAGTGTACCGACCTTTCGACCAAAAAGGCAACATGTCGATGCGCGTTGGTGGGAAACGTCATAGTGTGACAGGGCCTTTAGGCAGATAAAAGATTCACCCCATAACTTGCATTAGGGCTGAATGACAACGTAGTCTAAATATGGGTGAAAATTGCTTTAGTATGGAACAGGTAGTGAAATACCTGGTTCCAGTATCCAATGACTATCTATTTTGGCACAGAGTTGGTGAAATGGGAGAGAATGTAAAAACGCAAGATTGCGACCACAAAATGCTGTCAATTCGACTTTTAAAATTAAAGTCCATTAAACTACATGTTTTATTATATTGTTCAAAACAAAAGTAGTGGGTGAATATGAAGATGTATGTGAAAAATATATAATTTGTTGTTTGAATTAAGAATGTATGTGGATTTGTATTTCATTTACCCAGCCTTTCGCCACTTTTTCTAATGTGATGTTCTTCAGCTCTACTGTACAGAACAGTACAGGGTGAATCTGTTTTCTAGGTGTTAGGGAGACGACGATCACACTCCCATTGTTACGGACACAACCCCCCCCCCCCTCCCCCCTCTATTCTATTCCTATGATGGACTAGATTTTATGGCAACAGTGTTGGACGATTTACCATGACCATGAAGGATACAAAATGATACCATAATAATGGTCTGATTTAGCACAAGATGGCGACGCAAGGCGATTTATTTGCTGACTCATGGTGTTGTGTTATTAAATGATCACGGTGTCCCAGGGTTCTAATATTTGGGTGTGGCGGTCATAAATGAATGCGCAGGGGCTGGGGCAGAGTACGGGGTGGAGGGAGAGGGGGAGAGGAGAGGAGGGGAGAGGAGAGGAGGGGGAGAGGAGAGGAGAGGAGGGGAGAGGAGAGGAGGGGCAGAGGAGAGGAGGGTGCGAGGAGAGGAGGGGAAAGGAGAGGACAGGAGGGGAGAGGAGGGTAGAGGAAGGGAGAGGAGAGGAGGGGAGGAGAGGAGGGGAGGAGACGAGGGGGAGAGGGGAGAGGTGAGGAGGGTAGAGGAGGGGGAGAGGAGAGGAGGGGAGGAGAGGAAGGAGGAGAGGAGTGGGAGGAGAGAAGGGGAGGGGAGTAGGGGGAGAGGAGGGGAGCGGAGGGTAGAGGAGCGGAAGGGGAGCATAGGAGGGGAGGAAAGGAGGGGGAGGAGACGAGGGGGTAGGAGAGGAGGGGAGAGGAGAGGAGGGTAGAGGAGAGGAGGGTAGAGGAGAGGAGGGTAGAGGAGAGGAGGGGAAGGAGAGGAGGGGAGGAGAGGGGAGGAGAGGCGGGGAGTGGAAGGAGGGAAGGGGTAGGAGAGGAGGGGGGAGGAGAGGGGGGAGGAGAGGAGGGGGAGGAGAGGAGTGTAGGGGAGGAGAGGAGGGGAGGGGAAGGAGAGGGGGGGGAGGAGAGGAGGGGGAGGAGAGGAGGGGGAGGAGAGGAGTGTACGGGAGGAGAGATGGGAGGGGAAGGAGGGGAGGGGAGGAGAGGGAGGAGAGGAGGGCGGTAGGCGCAGGGCAGGTGAGGAGTGTAGGGGAGGAGAGGCAGTGATGGGAAGGATGATGCGGTGGGAGGTGCGTATGCCGTCGCAGCGGAGTGGGTGGCTAGGTAACGGGCGTGATTGTTCGGCGCATTGTGGATTGGCTTAACGGCTTTGCGTGTCAGAGGTAAGCGGTGTGGGTTAGGAGAGGAGTGGACCCCTCGCATGGTGCTCACAGTTCGGGTAGATTAGGTGGGGGTAATTGAGCGATAAAGGGGGGGGGGGGGAATTGACAACGTTCGGCGATAATAGGGGCTTTGATATAGATGGCACTCATTGAGCTGCGCATGTGTCCTGGAACGCTGCCTGTGTCAGGTGCCACCAACCGGGTATCGTTACCTCATCGTCCTGTTATCACCCAGTCCTGATATGACCTGAGATGTTGCCAGGACATAAAACTCCAACGACCAACCAATCCTATTATCACCAAACCACAGGATAACCAACAACATTCGATTTACTAATAAATAGATACATAAATTCCCAACTAACCCCCCCCCCCCCCCCCCCCCCACCCCCTACCCGCGGCACTTCTCCCAAATAAAAAAGAAAAATGGCCTACTTAGACTTGAAGGTCTTTCACGAATAAAGTCTTTCACTAATAAAGTCTTTCACTAATAAAGTCTTTCACTAATAACGTCTTTCACTAATAAAGTCTTTCCCAAAAGAAGTATTTCCCTAATATAGTATTTCGGTAATAAAGCCTTTGCTAATGGATCCTTTCACGTCTACAGTCTTTTGCCAATTAAGTCTTTCACTAATTAAGTCTTTCGCTAATTAAGTCTTTTTGCTAATTAAGTATTTCGCTAATTAAGTCTTTCGCTAACTAAATCTTTCCCGAATCAAGTATTTCCCTAATACAGTATTTTGTTAATTCAGTCTTTCGCTAATAGAGTCTTTCAGGTCTACAGTCTTTCGCTAATTAAGTATTTCGCTAATCAACTATTTCCCTAATACAGTCGTTCACTGATAGATTCTTTCAGGTCTACACTCTTTTGCTAATTAAGTATTTTGCTAATAAAGTATTATGAATGGGAGCATCCCAACGTGATTATATAAAAGGAATACTAAGTCCATATACTCAAATCTATCGAGCCTGAAGTCCCTGATTTCCAGCATTTCGCCGTCCTGATGTAATCTTACATGTTGCCAGGAGATAAAACTCCAAGAACCAGGCAACCTCCATTTCCTTGTGCACACACAAAGTAATATCGCCTGTCTTCAATTCATGCTTTAAAACTAAAGGCCCAGTCGCATCTTACCGGATTTGGGAACCGGATAGAAACCGGACACTCTCCGGTGAAATACGTCAATGTCCGGTTTATATACGGTCAGTATCCAGCATTTCCGTTCTCTCTCCGGTGGTGTCCGGCTTGTATGGTGGCAAGTTTTGAACATGCACAAAACTTGTACCGGATGCCACTGGACTGACTTGTATGGTTGGTGTCCAGTTTCAGTCCCTTTAGTCTGTTTTGTCCGGTTCATGTCCGGTACCCATCCGTACCATCTCCGGTTTGCTTCCTGAATAGTCAGTCCGTTGACGGTGTTGCGGGAATTCGGTCTGTCAGTTTTTTATATGTTTTCGGCGTGTCCGGTTGCTGTTCGGTCCGTCCGTTTGACATTCGGTTTTCACGCGTCGGTTCACCATTGCTTGTCCGGTTACATACATTGTTTTCCGGTGTCATCCGGTTATAATCTGGTGGCTATTCGTTAATGTAAGTTCCTTGTCCGTTTAGCGTTTGTTTCTTCCGGCGGCCTTTGACCCGATAGGGCAACATTTCGACACATTTTGGTACATTTTGATACTGAACACCACTGGACTAGAAAATTCTTTGTCTGGTTGTGTCTGGTGCTCAATCTGGTAAGGTGTGACAGGCACTTAAGGTACTTCTACTTGAAGTAAAATAGATCATGCCTATTTTATTTTATATTTATGTAAACGAAATGGTAGAATATCGCAGAAAATGACAATTATCGGATCGTGAAACCTTAAATAGAATCGCACGTAATTACGTATAGGTTATTTGGTGAGGGAAAACAAAGGGATTCGAACCCACCATACTTTTAATTCGGGGGCTAGTGTCCTAACAATTAGTCTATCTAGGCTCCCTGGTGCAACCCCCCTATCCATACCCACCTGTCTGTGCGGCTCCTTGCCTGAGAGGTCAGTGCAGACTACTACTGAGATGTTGCTAGGACGTAAAACAACAACAAACAAGCAAATTACTTTCACCGGCATGAAAAGCCTAGCTGGTGATTTGTTAGTTGACTACGTCACCAAAACTGAACACCCCCCGCCCCTTTCGGTCATTGTGTGCACTGCAGTGGCGCCATCAGCGCTCGTCATTAGAACTATTGTGACGTAGGCACTTCCCCGGAAGGCCCTCATTGACATTATGACAGGGACAAACGTCGTTCAGCCAATCAGCGTTCGACACCATTAACCGCCATTGTTGTCGGAATGTGAGCCTGCCCATTATGTAACTGCAGCCTCGCTTTCGCAACCACAACACATTTTAAAAAGGAGAGATAAAAAAGGGAAACAAACAAAAGAAAATAAATAACAAGAAAAGCTGGTCAATAAGTACATTATTTATGTAGTGGCGTGAGGCGGGCTCTGCGGGGAGCGGGACGTAGCTCAGGCGGTAGAGTGTCCACCTCTGAAGGTGTCGGTCACCCGATCAATCCTGCTCAGTGGACCCATTTGCAGTTTGGGATATTTTCCATTCCAACCAATAGTCCACAACTGGTTCATCAAAGGCTGTGGTATGTGCTATCCTATCTGTGGGAAAGTGCATATAAAAGACCCCTTGCTGCTTGTCGGAAAGAGTAGCCCATGTGGTGGCAGCGGGTTTCCTTTAAAGAAATATGTCAGAATGACCGTATGATTGACATCCAATAGATGATGATAAAAATCAATGTGTTCTCGAGGTGTCATTAAATAAAACAAACTTTCCTTCTTCATGAGAGGTCAGTGCAGACTACTACATACTTATGCATATATATATATATATATATATTATATATATCAGTTAAAAATATCCTTCCCTCCTCCCATCATTCTCTCCTCCCCACCTCCTGCCCTCGCGTACTCCCCAACTCCCCTCCTCCCCTCCTCCCTTCCTCCCATCCCCTCCCAGCCCCTCCCTTCCCCTACCCCTCACTTCCCAGTCTCATTCCCCCTTCCGCCCTCCCCTCCTCCTCCTACCTCCCCTCCCCTCCTTCCATCCTACCGTCCCCTCCCCTCCCCCTCGCCTACCCTCCACTCCTCCCATCCCCCTGGCCATCATCCCCCGTTAGGTTTATTCACACCTCCCCCCGTTCCCCTCTTCACCCATCCCCCTTCCCCAATCCCCTCTCTCTCCTCACCGCTTCCCTTCACCCTCTCCGCCCTCCCGTCCTGCTCCCCTCCCCTCCCCCGCTCCCCTCCACTCCTCCCACCCCCTTGGCCCTCGTCCCCCGTTACCTTTATTCACCCCTGCCCTCTCACCCTTGCCCCTCCCCGCTCGGTGTCACAGCGCGTTACCCGTCACCTTGTTACCGGCACTCCCCCACTCCCTCCCACTTCCGGTCTGAGCCCCCCACCTCCTACAGTCGCACTTCCGCCCAGCCACCAGAGCCTCGTGCATCCATTAGTCACTGGTGCCCAGTCTTAACACCTACCACGCAGCTGTCACACGCACCATTCAGCTGTCATACCGACAAAGCCGCTGTTATACCTCCTACACAGCTGTGATGTACAGTGTTCAGCTGTCACACTGAGCACGCAGCTATCACAGGAACCAGGCAGCTGTCACATGTATCATGCAGCTCTCGCAGGTATCACGCAGCTGTCACACCCACCACGCCGCTGTCACACCAACCGCATAGCTGTTACAAGCATCATACAGCTGTCACACACCACTCACCTGTCACACACCACGCAGCTGTCAGACACACCACGCAACTGTCAGACATACCACGCAGCTGTC
Source organism: Branchipolynoe longqiensis (assembly GCA_030323885.1). Classification (NCBI taxonomy): domain Eukaryota; kingdom Metazoa; phylum Annelida; class Polychaeta; order Phyllodocida; family Polynoidae; genus Branchipolynoe; species Branchipolynoe longqiensis. Next base: position 25,278,579 of record CM059202.1, on the reverse strand, counting down.
ACACACCACGCAGCTGTCACACACCACTCAACTGTCACACCCACCACGCAGCTGTCACCCACCCACCCGTCCAAACCCCCACACCCACACAAACCCACACACCCATGCCCCCACACTCCCCCAGCCCCTACACCTACACTCCATTTGACAACCCCCCTACCTCCCACCCCCTACCCTCCCCATCCGGTGTGCGCGCGCACCTACCTACTCGACATGCCGGTCACGTGACGGACCGGCATGTTTTAGTGTGCTTCCGCTCCCTCCGAGCCCTGCTGCGGGGGCCATTTCAAATTCATGACATGTTCAAGGTGAGGGAAGAGATAGGAGGGGAGGGAGGGGTGGGAAGAGTGCACGAGGGATGCCGTCCCTGCCTCGCCCCCCCGCACCCCCCCCCCCCACCCCCCTACTATCCTCTTCCCAGGAAGTACCGGGTGCGGTGGCCGAATCTGTAGAGCGCGGGCCTCGCGTGCAGGATCTCTGGAGTTTGGTTCCTGGTCGAGTCAAACCAATGACTTATCAAATTGATACTTGTCACTTCCTAGCCTGGTGCTCGGCATTAACAGGATAGGGCAAGGATTGGTTAGCTCAGTGTCAGGATAATGTGACTGAGTGGGATATCGGGTCATAGTGCCAGCGGCCTGATTTCCCAGTGAGGCAGTGACACATATACATTTTTAGGTCATTGATTTGACTCCACTAGGATTCAAAAGACATGGATTCGAATCCCACGATGTTCTCTGTGGCAGAGTGGTTAGAGTGTCTGAGTTTTTTCTAGGTCAGACTCCTAATCTGAAGGTTGGAGGTTCGATTCCCTGTGCCCTCACCTCAGCCAATTTGGATTTCCACCACTGTGTATACCTTACGGTGTCATCAAAGACCAGTTGCTCTCATACCATGTCTGTGGTGTGGGAGGTTAAAAATCCCTTAGTTTGGTAAAAGTGTAGGCTCGGGCTTTCTATCGACAAACTGTCTAATGGTGAAAACAAGTCTATTCAGACTTATTCATAATAGGCAGTATAATTCTTCAAGAAGAAGAACCAACACGGGAGAAGGACGGACACTAAACTCATTTGGCGATCCCGTCTGGTTCCTCAGTAGGGTGTGCAGTGTTCACACCCTTCTCTCCCCACTGTAATGTATATGTATACGTATGTATATTAGCAACCGGGCGGTCGGTCCACCACGGGACCTGCCCGGTGGCTCTGACGTCAGAACGCATACATGTTGTTGTGTGCTTGTGTTAATAAACCAGTAGCTATCAGGCTCTCACCGTGTCCAGACCTTGACTTTGTTACATGGTGTCAGATCGGTAGAACCCACAACATGGCCGTGCTATCCGGTTTGAAACCGCCGGGTCCACTCAACTTGGAGGACAATTTGTCAATGAACTGGCATCTCTGGTATGACTCTTATAAATTCTATGCAATGGCGACCGGAGCAACGTCGAAATCAGAGAGAGTGCTATGCTCACTGTTCCTTCATGTGGCAGGGGCAGAAACCCAGAAAGTCTTCAGACTTTGCAGTTTGAGAGCAATGAAAAAGATGAGTTCCAACCACTGGTCGCCGCCTTTAAAAACTATTGCGAGATGAAAACGAATATAACTGTAATTTGTTATAGATTTAACTCGTTCATGCAAACTACAGAAACAATGGACGCCTACATACGTGAGTTACAATACCGTAAAACATATTGTGAGTATGGCGACTTGCAAGGCTCGATGTTATGTGACAGGCTTGTGTGTGGCATGAAGGATAATTAATAAGCTAAGAAACCGCTTATTGCAAACGCCTACCCTTGAGCTGAATAGGTGTTTAGAAGTTTGTCGCCTCAGCGAACACAATGCTCAACAACTATCTGATGCGGGTGCCGGCGCTACTGCCAGCACCAAAATAGACGGAATTAACATGCGCCACGCTCCTCATGACAATTCGCAATGAACAACAACAAAATATCAGGGGCAGCATTTATAGACTTCAGCAAGGCTTTTGACACAGTAGATCACAAGATACTACTTCAAAAACTCAACCAAATAGGTATAAAATCAACCACAAGAAACTGGATTGAATACTACCTGAGAAATAGGGAACAACAAAAACAAAGTAGAAAATAGCATCTCAGAATGCAAACCAATTACATGTGGAGTCCCACAAGGGTCAGTCCTAGGATCACTACCCTTCATAATATACATAAATAACCTAGAGAAGTGGCTAGACACTGAATGCCTCCAGCTATATGCAGATGATAATGTCATATATGCTGAGGGCAACACTGAGGAAGAGGTAACAAATAAACTAAATAAACTACTACAGAAACTGGATGACTGGTGCGAATCTAATAAAATAACCATAAATGCCAGCAAATCCAAAACAGTCCTCTTCTCACATAGACCAGCACAAACTAGGAAACCAGCTGCTGGAAAAAGTAAAGCACTACAGATACCTAGGCCTAGAGCTGGACAGCCAACTAAACTACAATCTATGTGTGACAAAATTCATACAAAAAGTAAATCACAAACTCTGGTTATTTGCCAAATTAAGAAAATTCGTGACACAAGAAATGTCAATAAAGGTCTTCAAAGGAATGGTACTCCCATACTTTGACTATGGAGACACAATATACATGGGAACAAAGCAAGAACTGCTCAACAAGCTGCGAATCCTACAAAATAAAGCATTAAAGATATGTCTCAGGGTGGACAGAATGCACCCCACCTATGACCTGCACATGCAAACCAAAGCAAAATTGCTCAAAAATAGAAGACTAGTACACCTCAAAACACTCGCATTTGGGTACAGTCGCGATAGGAAATACCAAAAGCAACCAACCAGAGATAAATGAATAAACAATGGACCACTAATAAAACAAACAAGGAGCCGCATAAAGGCCCATGAAAGAAGCACATTAGAAATGGTTGCTAAGGCTTGGAATGCCCAATCAGTAAAAGAAAGGCAGATCCCTGATCTAAAGACATACAAAAAATATCTCTGTAAAAAAGGGAGGATGCTGATGACCCCCTAGGGCCAGAATCCCAGATGGGCATGTGATATGTCATGGCCCACAAATGGGGCTGCCCCAAGGGAGAAACCTGGACCACCCTCAGTAGATAACAAACAACAACAAACCACCAAAAACAGAGACTCCTGATCTGAAAACATACAACAATATATATGTAAAAAAGGGAGGCCCTGAAAACACCCTGGGGCAAAACCCCAGAGGGTCATGTGATAGGTCATGGCCCACAAACTGGGTTTCCCCAAAGGGGTACTCTGGACCACCCTCAGTAGATAACGAACATCTACAAACTATGTACAAGCCTATAAATGTAGAGTAGGCTATTTCATAAGTAGTAGTAAAACAAAAACCAAAAAACTAATATACTATTCGCATCCACTACAAGGGTGATCAGAAAATAAAACCAATAACACCTACACTTAGAACTAAAATATTTGGTTATCTAACGGCCCTTCCCTATTTCGGATCGACCTTGGATAGCCAAACCCAACCCAAAACAAGCTCAAACATCTATGAGCCAAGAACGCACTTAGCTGCCAACAGCTACCTAGCAGTCTTTCCCTATTTTGGATCGACCTAGAATAGCCAATCCCAATACAAAACAAGCTCAAACATCTACACATACTAAATAATCACCATGTAACCACAAAGGACTACTACTTACAAGCCTATGATATGTAAATAGGAGTAGGCTAGTCTAGTAATAAGAGTAGAACAAAGTAAAATAATACATATATGCCAAGAAAATCCAAAAAACTAACATAGACTACTAACCATACCAACCAATTATCTATCTGCTATTGAAATGCAGGCAATCAAATACCTTATCAGCAGCTACTGTGTGGTAAGATAATGCCAACACTACAACTGGCCAGCATTGAAAACAAGCCTGGGTACCCGGGCTTATTTGCTGTGGACAGTATAAATACAGCCTCAATAAACAAATTAAAAAAATATACATATGTATATTAGCAATCAGGTGGTCGGTCCACCACGTGACCTGCCTGGTGCCTCTGACGCCAGAATGCCCACGTGTTGTTGTAGGCTTGTGTTAATAAACCAGTAGCGATCAGGCTCTCACCGTGTCCAGACCTAGACTTTGTTACACAGACATAGTGATGCTGGCAGGTCTGGGTGTGATTGTACTCAGGGCCTACCCCCGCTCTGCTGGGATAGGGATCACCAGACTCAAAGGTCAAGGTTGGTGGTGGCCATGGGGCCATACAGTTTGTGGTGGTGGGCAGACCACTTGTATCCATGGGGACCAGGAATGCTGGATCCCTATTGGTAGGGCCAAGAATGCTTGTTTCCCATTGGGGGAAAGGGGTGGGTTGATACTCTACAATGAACCCATGTAACCATATAAATAATAAACCAGAGGGCTGGACTCTCTCTTCTTCTTTAAACTTTATACTCTTCCTTTCTCTTTGTCTGTATTGATTTCACCATAGCTTGCCGACACAGACACAGATTCGAGCATTGGACGTTATGTGGGTTAATTTCCGTTTTATCTGGAATGAGGCCGGATATGCCTGAGCGGTGAACAGCATTCCTACGCGAACACTCCTCGGGCCATGGCAGGGGAGCATTAGCATAGGGGATTATGTGCGAACACGCCGAATGACCAGTAGTCACATTACCATCCCACCCCACTAGGGCAGCATATTTAATTGCCCGCAATACATGCCTCAGGGTTTGTTCATGACCGGTGCCCGACCTCTCAAGGGAATATATGTGCCTGTCCCAACACTCTGGTATTAACATCTTTCTTTCTTTGGCGCTGAAGTTCCAGTGTAGAAAACCAACCTGATCATATAGGTTCTCACTGGATGGGATGGCCGAATGAGTTGAGCATCCGTTCCCTGCTTTGGTAGATCGTGGGGTTTGAACACCCAGATTCGAAAGCCTGGTCGAGTCAAACCAAATGACTTAAAAATTGATACTTGTCACTTCCTAGCTAAGTGCTCGGCATTAGTAGGATAGGGCAAGGAGTGGTTGGGTCAGTGTCAGGATAATGTGACTGAGTGGGATATCAGATCATGGTGCTGGTGGCCTGGTCTCCCAGTGGGGTATCACTATAAAGTTGCCATGAGCGCACACTGTCACAAGTTGGTACTGGTCTTGATATGACCTTATATGTTTCCAGGACGTAAAACGCCAACAACCAACCATACACACCATACATCACATATATACAACATACCACACCACACACCAGACACACCACGCACACCATGCACACACCCCACATTAACAACAACACCCCAGACATGCCCACACACCACACACACCACATGTGTGGTGTGCACATGGGTGCTACATTGACCATGTAGCACCCATGTGCCCACCACACACACCACATAGACCACACACATTGACCATGTAACACCCATGCACACACCACACATTAACGACAACACACCACACACCACACACACCACATCAAACACCACACATTTATATACCACACACATTGCACAAGTAACACCCATGTGCACACCACACATTAACGACAACACACCACATGCACCCACACACCACACACACCACATCAAACACCACACATTCATTTACCACACACATTGACCATGTAGCAGCCATGTGCATACCACACATTAATGACAACACACCACACACACTCACACACCATGCACCACATCAAACACCACACATTCCTAGACCACACATATTGCACGTGTAACACCCATGCACACGCCACCCATTAACGACAACACACCACATGCCTCAACACACCACACACACCACATCAACACCACACATTCATAGATGAAACACATTGACCACGTAACACCCATGTGCACACCACCCATAATG